>CM046442.1:24516462-25231115 GCA_025506515.1 Flaveria trinervia | reverse complement strand
GTCATCACGAACGGGTAACAGGAAATTTATGACCTTCTAGTTCCACATCGCAATCCTCTATCATCTCAGAAATCTGGTAGACTTTCCTATGGCAGTTTCTACATCAAAGGGTGCATCAACACTTATACTACTAACAGGCAGCTTAGCACAAAAGCAGCAAAAATAAACTTTATTGGCACCCGAATCAAATAACACAAAAGCTGAAGTTTGGTTCACTAGAAACGTACCGGACACAACGTCAAGGTCCGTCCTAGCCTCCTCCTGTGTCAGGGGTTTGTTTCTTTTGGAAATGATGCTAAGGGTTACATCATTGGCAAAGGCTTTGTCTCCAATGGGGAAATAAAGTTTGATGATGTTAATCATGTGGAAAATCTCAAATACAATCTCTTGAGTGTCAGTCAAATGTGTGATAAAGGCCATGTTGCTCTTTTCACCAGTCAGAACTGTAGGATTCTATCATCCAAAGTTCTAAATTTGATGGATAAGGTGTTGGATGATCACACTCTCCTGAGGGCTAACAGGACAGGAAGAATGTATGCCTTAGATCTTTCCAAGAAAATAGCTCTCAAAGGCCATCCTTTCCTATTTTCCAAAGCCTCTCCTCAGGAATCTAAACTGTGGCACAGAAGGCTGGGTCATGTTAATATCAAAAATATGAATCAGCTGATCCACAATAGTTTAGTGAGAGGTTTACCAATAAAGGAGTTCCACTGTGATGAAACCTGCACTGCTTGTTTAAAAGGAAAACAGCACGAAGTCTCATTCCCTCCTATTGAAGAACCTAAGTCAAATGCCTGCTTACAGTTACTGCACATGGATCTATTTGGTCCTGTGAGAGTGATGAGCATGGCAAAGAAGAGCTACTGTCTAGTAATTGTGGATGATTACTCCAGATTTGTATGGACTTTCTTTCTGCATTCGAAGGATGAGGTTGCTCAGAAGATTATAAACTTTGTGTTGTATGTTGAGAAGCAATATTCCCTATCAGTCAAGTGTATAAGGAGTGACAATGGAACTGAATTCAGAAACCATACACTTGATGAGTTTTATCTTTCAAAGGGAATCAAAAGGCAGTTTAGCATCCCAGAACTCCAGAACAAAATGGAGTAGTGGAGAGAAAGAACATGACCCTAATTGAAGCTGCAAGGTCTATGTTGGCTGACTCTGGTTTGCCACTGACCTTTTGGGCTGAAGCTGTTAATACAGCTTGCTATGTGCAGAATAGAGCCTTAGTAAATCAGAGGTTGATGAAGACTCCATATGAAGTTCTACATCACTTGGCTCCTCTAATTTCATTTTTCAGAGCCTTTGGGTGTCCTTGTTTCATTCTCAACACAAAGGATCAACTCCACAAGTTTGATCCTAAGGTGGATGCAGGGTATTTTGTTGGTTATTCATCTACTTGCAAGGCATACAGAGTCTTCAACTGCAGAACAAAGATAGTTGAAGAAACTCTGCATGTGAAGTTTAATGAATCTCCAAAGGACAAGATTCCAAAAACCCTATGGAGTTGTTTGATCTGGACATACTGCAATATGTTCCTTATCAACCTCCAGCTGTTGCAGATCATGTGGATAAATCATCTTCTGTGCATGTCTTCCACCTGGTGGTATTGATGATGATGATAATATCAATACTCACCTATTCAAGTTTAGTGATCAACTGCCTGAGTCTGCTAAACTTGATGTTCCTGTAGCTTCAGCAGTTCCATCCACAACAAATGCTGATGAGATATCTGATTCCTCTACATCTTTTGATTTACCATCTAATTCTTGGTTTCAAGAGTCTGCATCACCATCTGCTACTGCTGAAGGTTCTACAAACACTTGCACAGATCTCATTGTTTATCAAGAGCTGAAGAATAACCCAATGTCTCAAATCATTGGTGATATCAATGCTGGAGTTTCAACAAGAAGTCAATTGTCTAACTTCTGTTTCTATGCTCTCTTCATCAGTCAGCTAGAGCCAAAGAACTATCATGTTGCTTTGAGAGACAATGGATGGGTTGAAGCCATACAGCTTGAGCTACTTCAGTTCAAGAAACAGCAAGTGTGGGAACTGGTTCCTCTACCCCCAGGTAAGTGTGCAATAGGCACTAAATGGGTGTTTAGGAATAAAACTGATGAAAATGGGCTTATTGTTAAGAACAAGGCTAGACTGGTTGTACAAGGTTTTCACAAGAAGAAGGTATTGATTATGATGAAACCTTTGCCCCTGTAGCCAGACTAGAGGCAATTAGATTGTTCTTAGCCTATGCTGCATTCCACAATCTTAAAGTTTTTCAAATGGATGTCAAAAGTGCATTTTTATATGAAAAAATAAAAGAAGAGGTTTATGTGTGTCAACCACCAGGTTTTGGGATAATAAACATCCTGATTGGGTGTATAAACTTGATAAGGCTCTTTATGGGTTGAAGCAAGCTCCTAGAGCCTGGTATGAAACACTTTCCAATTTTCTTCTTAAAAATAGTTTCACTAGAGGCTCCATCGATAAAACTTTGTTTATTAAGAAGGTGGATCAGGATAAGCTACTTGTTCAAATTATGTTGATGATATTATTTTTGCATCCTCTGATCCCCAGTTGTGTGATGATTTTACATGTTTAATGAAACAAAGGTTTGAAATGAGTGCAATGGGAGAATTACAGTTCTTTCTAGGCTTGAAAATCAAACAAAAGGCTGACGGAATCTTTATTCATCAGTCAAAATATACAAAAGATCTTTTGAATAAGTTTGATTTATAAAATTGTAAGCCCTGTTCTACTCCCATGTGCAACACCACACAACTGGATGCAGATCAGAAAGGTAAAGCTGTTGATGAAACACTTTACAGATGTATGATTGGGTCCTTGATGTACTTAACAGCTTCTAGACCAGATATCATGGTTGCAACTTGTGTTTGTGCTAGATTTCAGGCTGCTCCTAAAGAGTCTCATTTGATTGCAGTCAAGAGAATCTTTAGATATTTGCAAGGTACACACTCTCTAGGTTTATGGTATTCCAGTGGACACTCTTGCAAATTAGTTGCTTTTTCAGATAGTGACTAAGCAGCGTGTAAGTTAACCAGAAAGTCAACTTCTAGTGGATGTCAATTCCTAGGAAACTGTTTGACTTCTTGGCAGAGTAAGAAACAAACATCTGTTGCTACATCCACTGCTGAAGCAGAGTACATTGCAGCTGCAAGTTGTACTTCTCAGGTACTCTGGCTTCAGAACCAACTTTTGGATTATGGCATTACAGAGACTAAGACTCCATTATTAATGGATAGTGCTTTAGCTCTGTGCATTGTCAAATATCCAGTCCAGCACTCTAGGACCAAACATATAGAGATCGGACATCATTTTATTAGGGACTGTTTTGAAAAAGGTCTGATTGTTCCAAAGTTTGTGTCTAGTGCTGATGAGCTTGCAGACATTTTTACTAAGCCTTTGGATAGTTCTACTTTCCAAAACCTTGTGTTAAGGCTTGGTATGTTGCAGCTAGAATAAGTGATAACTACTGATGATCTCAGTCACTAAGTACTGATGATCATTAGTAACCATATCACATATAGTACTGATTCTGTTAAAACAACTAATCAAGTTACAACTACTGATGTAGTTATAACTACTTATATCAGTAAAAACAGATCAAGTACTGATGTCCTATGAAACAACCAAAAACAACAAAAAGACTGATGAGTAAGTGTTGAGGATAGTATGAAACGGCTGCAAAGCTAAGAATTGACGAAAACTACTGATGAGAACTTTCTCTTCAGTTGTTTCATAACTACTGATGACTAAATAGCTGATGACAAAACCATGTCCTGAGTAGTTTCACAACTACTGATGACTAACATCAAGTCCTCAGCTGTTTACCACAACTGATGACAAAACCATGTCTTCAGTAGTTCCATAACTACTGATGACTAAAACCAAGTTATCAGTTGTTTACAACACCTGAAGACAAAACCAAGGTTTTCAGTAGTTTCACAACTACTGATGACTATAACCTAGTCTTCAGTTGTTTTCAAACATCTGAAGCCAAAACCATGGTTTTCAGTAGTTTTATAACTGCTGATGCCTAAAACCAAAACTTCAGTTGTTTCAACTCTGACCTTTCAGTTGTTTTCTAACCTTGACTCTATAAATACCTAATCTTAGAGAGCTTCATTATCTCCAAACCTAACGTTCAAAACCTCCACATCTTCTCTCACATTAATGGCGACCATGAAGCTTAAACCACGACACAACTGTGTTGCCTACCTCACCAAATCACCATTCTGGACAAAGTTCGATAATGCCATTGATCTAATGGTCCATTCTCCCTACAAAACGGCTTTCCTTTTAAATCCTACCATTCATGCCGAATCCCTCCATCAGTTCTGGACGAACGTCACCCTCATCACTGGGGAGAATAACACCAATTCTCTCCAATCGTTCGTCAACAACCGACCGGTGGTCGTCACTCCGGCAATCCTTTGCCAAACCCTACTACTGGATGATGCCACTTTTCCCGCTGGGTATCCAAAGGGCACCACTGATCTATCCTTTGCCCACCATGGATACCAGGGTAACCTCAGCGCCTCTACCATCCTGAAGAAGCATTTCCATGATGCAGAACGTCTTATTTTTCATATGGTGAATGTTTGCTTAGCTCCTAAGACTTCTTATTGGGATCAAATGTTGACCAGGTGACAGCAGGTATTCTTCTCTATCCTTGAGCAACAAAACTTAAATTTTTCTGAAATAATTTTTCTTGAACTTAAGGATATGGCCTCAAAACCTATTGCTAACCGATGGATATTATATCCTCGGTTCATCATGGCCATTATAGAGAACCAGCTGAAAGCTGAGGGACTTGTTGGCCTTGGAGTCCCTGCCATGGCTGTATTGCCTGAGGTATACTCCAGGCACAACTCAGACCAATCACTCAAAAAGGCTACCAAGCTGCAAAAACCCACGCAGCTGGAACCCACAGCCACCACCTCCAAATCCAGAGTCCCCACCAAACACAAATCCAAAAAGCCAAAAATGGCTACTCAGGGAAATGAGTCCCCTGAGGATGCCCCTGTACCACAAACACAGGTCACACATACTGGTTTAAACCCCCCAGTTATGTCGAAGACTCAACCTGCCAAAGCCGCACATGTATCCTCTCAACAGGGTCCTATTGCAACCAATATTAGGGATCCCACATTGCTGGAACCTATCTCAATTAAGAGGGTTACCATTGAAGCGCACCACTCACCCCGGGTGCAATCTGCTTCTACCCAATATCCACATGCAACCGCCCTTCCAAGTCCTACACTTATTGTTGCACAAGTGCTGAGTCAGTTGCACTCCTCACCCCCTCCCTAGAAACCAATTACAACTGGGCATACATCAACCATTGGGGGAGGACCACAGTGCTTCTGATAACCCACAGCACAGGGGTTACAATGTTCCATCTCCGAGCGTAGAAAAGGAGATTGGAACTTCTGGTGAGGCTGCCACTTCTCCTACTTCAGCATATGATCAGGCTGAAGTTGGTAACATTCATAAGACCTCACTAGAGGCAACTGCTGATGAAGGACATGGTCCTGAGGCAGGAAGTCCCTAGTACCATGACCAAGGGGCACATGCTACTACTGATACACTCAGAGCATGTTCATCCTGATTCTATCAGGAGGTCAGGTGATTCAGTAAACACTGATGATGACCTGGGCTTTTTTTATGATGTTTTAGCCCAAAACACCATCCTCAAGGATGAGGTGAGCAGACTCAAAGAGCTGCTTGCCAAAATTTCTCAGGATCAAAGACCATCTACCCCTCAAAGCCCACAGATGGCACCTTCCTCTTAAGGTCTCCCATACACAGAGCCACTCCAAAACACTCAGCCACCTGCCTCTGCTTCTGGCACTATTTCTCAGGACCAGAACCCCCCTGAGCAAATAGCTGCTATCTTTCAACATTCCTTACCTCTCATCACACCAATTATCACTGATATAGTGATTAAAACCCTTGATGAGAGGCTTCCCTCAATTATACAACCCTTGATAGAGAATGTTGTGAGCAACAGGCTTTCTGACAATCAAACCCTTGCAACCAATGCAACCAAAAAGGGGGAGATTCAGTCAGTGAAAGCAAAAAGAAAGAGGATTGCAGATAGGAAAGAGACTGAGAAGGAGAAGGTGAAGGAAGCTGACATGGAGAAAGTGACTGAAAGTACTAAAGACTTTCATGTCACATACACAAAAGGAAGAATGAAAAGAAGACTGACTTGGAGATAATGGTAAAGGAGGCTGATGCGAAACACAGCCGATCAATGGATAACATCATTGATCAGTTGTTTAGGCAAGGTCATGACACTAAAAACTTGACTCAGAAATCAGAAGATTGGAGATTGAAGAAATCCAAGCTAGATGGACAAGTTATGATGTGTTGGAAGGGAAACGCTAGAAATCATGATCAGGTTCACAGCGAAGTATCTTGGTAGATCATGGATTGAAATCAAGGCATGGTCCAGGGACAGCATCTTGGCAATAACCACCAAGATCTGTTCGTCTGAAGTATACACCAAGGATTGGTTATTGAAGCCTTAAATGAAGCTGGTGCTGGGGGCAGGACTGAACTAGTCAAGCAATCTAAAGCCGAACTCACATCCAAAATGCTAGAACAGCCTGTCAAAATTCCCACACCAAAACCCACTAAAACAATCCCTTTACCCCAAAAACCACCACAACCACAACCCCCAAACCAATTCCCTTACCCTCAAAACCAATAGCCGATGATGTACCCCAGAAGAGGAAGAGAAGGGTACTCAGGCTAGAAGAAGATGAAGAAGATAATGATGAAGATGAAGATAGGTTGCCACTCTCAGCTATTATACAATTGCCTAAGGCCACAAGTCACCCTCCAACAGTTACTCCTGAGTCTCAAAGACAAACTGTGAAAGTGAAGTTAGAAAAAGAAGAGCTTCACAAACAACATGATGATGAACTGTTGAGAAGAGTTGACAAAACATATGCTGCCACATCTTCAATCATCAACATGAAGAAGCACGCTCTCAGGTTATACACTCTTAAACATACATTTCAATATCAAAAGGAGAGAGTGAGGATTTGGCCTGATCCCAGGGTGTCTCATAGGATTCAAAAGAAAAACATTCCACAGAGATACATTGGCCAAGTAAAGAAGATTGTAGATGAAGTGATCTCATTGGTCTTTGTAGTATCACCCTGGGAAATCCTAGATGACTTCAAGAAAGCCTATAAAGCTAAACTGACCCCACAAAAGATGCTGGAGAATAAAATGGTGAAAAAGGGTTAGTATATAAGAGGCTTGAGGAAGTCAGAAAGAATGAGCTCCAGTTGTTCTTAGAGGGTAATCACCCAGATGAATTTGCTTATAGAGTAATAACAACTGTGGAACTCAAAAATGGGAAGCAGGTCAAATACCTATCTGAGTATTATGGGCCAGAATCACTTTTTGAAGGAGGAGCAGAAGAGCTTACCATGGAGGAACAAATAACCTTCCTTGAGGCCTATACAAGGGAGTCATACAGACTCATAGTTGGGAAGTAGATCTCATGGATGGGGTAACAGCTCTGTGTCCAGTTCCCCAAGACAGAGTTCCCATTCATCTTTTGCCAAACAGATCACTGAGACTTCTTCCCAGGCCTGTGCTTACAAGGGTCACTTCTGAGCTGATCTAGAAGACAAAAAGACCAATCTTTCTGCCATAATAAGTGGGACATCTTCAATAAGTTTAGAGGTTTTGGCTGCATTGGTTCAGGGGGAGTTTGTTGGACCAAAAGAACCAATGAGCCTGATCAGAAAAACCTCTAAGTCCCACAAACATCACAACAACTGCTGAAGACTTGATCAGCTGTTTGACAAAGTCTGAAGAGCAACAGCTGAAGAACAAAGTACTGAAGACTTCAACAGCTGAAGACCAAAGTCTGAAGATCAATAACTGAAGACTAAAGTATTGAAGACTTCAAAAGTTGAAGACTAAAGTACTGAAGACTTCAACAGTTGAAGACCAAAGTCTGAAGATCAACAGCTGAAGAACAAAGTACTGAAGACTTCAACAGCTGAAGACCAAAGTCTGAAGATCAACAGCTGAAGACTAAAGTACTGAAGACTTCAAAAGCTAAAGACTAAAGTACTGAAGACTTCAACAGCTGAAGAAGCATTCTTCAGTTGTTGTGATGGTTTTCTTTTAGTAGTTTTCTTTTCTATTTCAGTACTTGTATTATGACTGAAGAGCATGTTCTTCAGTCGTAGTTTTAGTAGTTTCTTTTCAGTAGTTGTAGTGATAGTTAACACTTAGTATTTTTGTAAGAAGATGTCAGCTATTTTTGACATCTTCAGTATTTGTGTTAACTATCAGTAGTTTGAATAATTCTGTTAGATGCCACTATCAAGTGACTTCAGCAGACGTCACATCTCCTATATAAGAGATGTTGACCTAATTGTACGCATATTGAATGAAATATCTTTCGCAGAATTCTCTCTCTATAACCGTTTACTCTTATATTGAATATCAATTGTGTTCTTGTGAATTTTCTAATTCATTGTTTGATTTCTGCTGCAATACTCTCTAATCAATCAAACGTAGATCACTGATCCTAACAGGTCTGGTTGTCGAATGGGTGAAAACACACTTGGTGTTAAAACCCGATTTGGACGGGTTGGATTCCTCGTTTTGGGGATCTACGAGTGAAGATTATATATGAAGCTCACAAGACTCGATACTCCATTCATCCAGGTGCCACAAAGATGTATCAAGACATGAAGAAGGATTATTGGTGGCCGGGTATGAAACGTGACGTGGTGGAGTATGTGAGTAAATGCCTTACTTGTCTGCTGGTGAAGGCCGAGCATCAGAAGCCGTATGGGATGATCCAACCTTTGGATATACCAATGGAAGTGGGAGCACATCACCATGGATTTCATTACAAAGCTGCCGCGTACTCCGAAAGGGTATGATGCTATATGGGTGATTGTTGACCGTTTGACGAAGAGTGCTCACTTCCTACCGATCCGCGAGACATATTCATTGGAGATGTTAGCGGATCTTTTCATCAAGGAGATTGTAACTCGTCACGGTGTACCGGTGTCTATTGTGTCCGATCTTGACACCCGGTTTACATCTAAATTCTGGAAGAAATTCCACGACGCTATGGGGACGAGGTTACACATCAGCATAGCTTATCATCCCCAGACTGATTGTCAGTCCGAAAGGACCATCCAAACATTGGGGACATGCTTCGGACATCTGTTATTTATTTTGGGAGAAGTTGGGATGACCACTTACCGTTAGCTGAATTCTCATACAACAACAATTATCATGCCAGCATTGGTATGCCACCTTATGACATCCTATATGGTAGGAGATGGAGAACACCCGTCTGTTGGGGTGATATTGGTCAAAAAGAACTAGGGAGCGTTGAGGTAATCGAGGCTACGACTGAGAAGCTTGAAAAGAACAGGCCTTCATGAAGGCAGCCAAAGATAGACAAAAGTCGTATGCTGATAATCGATGCAGACCGATTGAGTTCCAGGTGGGTGCCCAGGTTGTGTTGAAGGTCTCACCTTGGAAGGGTATCATCCGGTTTCGAAAGCGGGGCAAGTTGAGCCCGAGGTACATAGGCCCTTTCCAAATCATTGCTTGAGTAGGAGAGGTGGCCTATAGATTAGAGTTACCAGATGAGTTAAGTGGAATTCACCTGACATTCCATGTATCTCATCTTAGAAAGTTCTTGGCAGATGAAGATATGATTGTTCCACTGAAGGATATCGAAGTAGACGAACGGTTCAATTATGTGGATCAACCAGTGGCAATCATCGATCGAAAAGAGAAGAGGCTGAGGAAGAGGGCAGCCCACACTCTCTCCCCACACCCACAAAATCAGCCAAAAGAGAGAAGAGAATGAGAAAAGGGAGAAAAAAGGGTTTCGAGCTTGGTTCGATTGGATTCGAGCGTGGAAATCGAAGTGTAATGGGTCTAATTGAAGCTCTTCTCGTTGTGGTCATTTGTGTAAGTTCTAGGACCCCTCTTTTACACGTTTTTGAATGATTTTAGGGCTGGAACACATCTAAAAATCGTTTTTGAAGTATGTGTGTGTTTGACCCGTTTGTGTATGTGGGTGTGTGTGTATGATTCGTTTGGGTCTTGCTTTTGAGTTTGTGTGTGCTTGAATGGTGTTGTGGTATGTTTCCCTAAGGTTTAGGATGGTTGATTTGGGCTTAGAAGAGGCTTGGATGAGCTTGGAGGTTGAAATTGGCAGATTGGGTTCGGGATGAATTGCATTCTTTATCAGCTAGGGCTAGGCGACCGAATGGAGGTCATACGACCGAATGAGGTGCGATTGAGGTTCATTCGCAGAATTAAGTTTTGACGTAGAAGATTCCCATAGGTTCATGTAAGATGACTATTGTGACCTTAGCGGTTATGTTGCGCATGATGTTGATGTTGATGATATATGAAGTTGTATGTTTATGTATGATGTATGATATGTATGTTTGATGATGCCCTGTATGATGTTGATGACTATGTATGACGATGTTCCTTGTTATGATGTATGCTTATCTTTCTCGTGGGTTTATGTTGAATGTTAATAAATGAAATGAAAGTATTATGTAACATAAAGTGAAAGATAATGAAAAAAGGAACATGATGAATGAATGCATGCATTAATGGATGAACGAATGTAAGAACGGCTTGCAAGCAAATGTATGGAGGTAGACGCCCAATGAAGGGTGTTAGCTCAACGGTGTGCGGGTTAGCTACCCCGGAAGGATGCACACTGGGTCCAATCTTTGTGATTGAACATATGTATGGGATCCTTGCCGCTTTCCCTAAGTGCTGGAGTCAGCTTCGTTCATAATATTCGAGGTCTATGAAAGTCCTCAGGCCTAGTTACCAGCTTCGTGCATAATGTTTGGGGTATAGCATATGGCATTGAGCCGGAATGAAAGAGAAAAGATAAGTGGTGAATGTACTTACCCAAGGTACTAGAGTTAGCTCCGTGCCTAATGTTCGAGGTCTATGAAAGACCTCAGGCCCAGTTACCCGCTTCATGCACAATGTTCGGGGTAATGTACATGTCATCGAAAGTAATAAACATACGAATGAATGAATGAAAGTATGAACGAATAATGAAGATAATAATGATATTACCTATGTGTTTGTATGATGTATGATCGCATGAAAGTAAAAGAACGGTTTTAACGAAAGAAAAGTATGTTTTATTATAAAACTAGAACTCACTCAACAACGCTATCTTTTATATATTTCAGTTGGCAAGTAATGTTGCTGAGGATGGTACGGGGCGGCTACTCAGCTCTTTTGGATGACATTCTTTTGATTAATGTTTTTGCATTGTAATGCGAACGAACGATGTTTTGAAATGAACGATTGTATTAACTTGCAAAAGCATTTGTAATGATATGAAAAGTTGTTTTTATGTTTCCGCTGCGATGTTTTATCAATGTTAAATATAAAGTTATATGTTTTATGTGCAATGATTCACCAGCTATAAGCGTCCAGGGAACGGGGCCTTACAACTCAGGTAGCTGATCTTGTTTTGTTCGACTACTTCCTTGTCTACATGAGGTTGTTACTTAGTTGCTACATCCTTTGTCGCAGGGCTTTCTTATACTAGGAAGAGGGTAGGAGCATGCTTGTAGAGTATTTTCTTCCTTAATATTGAGGAGCAGTTCTGCATCCTCTATCTCCTTCCTCTACTTTGACAATATAGTGTCAACTGGTTTATTTAGCTCTTCTAAGGGAAGTGAGATAAGTTTATCAATGTTGTAGTTCTTGGTCCCAAAGTAGTTCAATCGGGCTACCCTTAATTCATCCTTGAGTGTTTGGCTTGGGGCAACCCTGATTGCAGCTTCTATGAAGCCTGGGAACCTACTTAAACTCTCTCCCTTAGCATCCTCTTCTTCTCTCTTTCCTCCTCCTCAATCTCCTCAGGAGTTAGTTTCTTTTCCCTTTCTCACCCATAGGCCTAGGTGACTTAGGGTGGAGATAGCTTTGGCCTTCATTTCTTGGTTCAACACTTCAGCTCTAGCCAGAGAGAGGTTGTGAAACACCTTTACCACCTACTGCCTCACTAAGGGTAAAGGATGTTGAAGTAGTTCCTATCTCAAGGTTCATAGGTTCTATCAAAGGTGAGTTCTAGAACCCTCTTTTTACATGTTTTATATGATTTTGGAGCTGGAAATGCATGTGGTGATGTCTTTGTTTAAATGGGTTTTACACGCGTATGTATGTGTATGTGTGAATGTGGGTGGGTTATGATTTTAGGTATCCATGATGATATGTTTGAGTTATGTTCTTGTTGTGATTCTTAGAATGTAAGATTTAAGCTTAGAACATGTTAGATGGATGATTAGGACTGAATTAGAATGATTTGAGTGTGAGTTGGCTACCTATGCGCCTGAAATAAGCTCATGCGCCTAATGGTTTGAAATGTTAAAGTGTCCCAAGCGCCCAAAACCCTGTGCCCCAAATAGTAGCCATGCACCTGGAAAAGGCAAAATTTGGCTAAGGGTCCTAGACGTCAGGATTTCCCATGCGCGTAGGCATTCATGCTCCTGCATAGTGCCCATGCACCTAGAATTTGTCAAGAACGACTAAGTGTGGGCCATGCGCCCAAATAGTTCCTGTGCGCCTGAAGGTTTTCCATGCACCTAAGTGTTCACCATGCGCTCGAAAGGCCATGCGCCTGCATAGTGCCCATGCACCTAAGACTTAGAATATTTATCTAAATTTTAAGGGAAATGTAAAGTGTAGGATTTGACTTGGGGGGGGGGGTTCCTAGGGGTGATGTAAGTTGACCTTATGATGTCATATGTGATGTGATGGATGATAATATGATATGTGTGATGCATGATGATGAGTGATTGATGGTATATTATGTATGATGTGTTTCCTTATGTTCCTTATTACATATGATGATATGACTTTATGTGATGTGATTATGATAATGAATGTAAAGTATTATCTTAACGAAGCGAAAGATTTAAGATAATGAAAGTGGAACTGAATGAATGAATGAAGAGTCTTGCAAGCAAATAGAACAAGGTTCACAACCCCATAAGAGTTGTTGGAAAAATTGTGTGTTTAATAGCATGCGATTTTGGCTAACTCAAAAGGGTTCATACACATAGTAGGAGTTAGTCTTGGTGACTGCTCCAATACATGCGATATGGTATTAACTGTGTGTTATATAACGTGCGATTTTGGCTAACTCATAAGGGTTCATACACACAGTAGGAGTTAGTCTTGGTGACTACTCCAATATGTGGGCTATGGTATTAACTGTGTGTTATGTAGCGTGCGATTTTGGCTAACCCATGAGACAGCGTGCGATTTTGGCTAAACCATGCGAGTTCACACACACAAGGGGAGTTAAGTCTATGTGACTACTCTATACATGCGATATGTACGAAACGAACAATGATGCATGATAATAATTATTACCTTGATATACGTATGATATGTGATCATGTGCGACAGCAAAGAAAATGTTTTTAATGAATGAAAGGTAATATAATGTTTTTATAAAAGTAGAACTCCCTAATCAACACTGACTTTTATGTGTTTCTAGTTGGCAGGTAGATGTTGCTGAGGATGACACGTGGCGGCTACTTGGCTTATTTTGGATGGCATCCATTTTATGTTGCGATGATGTTTTTTCATTATAATGCTAACAAACAATATTTTGCAATGATTATAAATGTTGTATTATTTTGCAAAAGCAATTATTTAAATATATGAAATTAGTTGTTTAAAATGATTCCGCTGCTATATTTTAGTAAAGTTAATGTATATCATATGCTTTGTGTGCGATGATTGACCAGCTATGAGCGTCCTGGGAACGGGGCCTTACGTTAACCTCTTGTTCTTTTCATATTGAGAATGGATCATCTACTTTAACCCATCATTCTAAGCATCTTTATCATTCGTCTCCTCAGTCAAGTAGGCAATATCAAGTCTTGCACTACTAAGATCTAGTTCTAGTTCTTGATTTAGAAACTAAACATTAACTTCTAAGTCTTTTGATCAACCTTAAGCTTCTCAATCTCTTCATCTTTACTCTTGAGTTTGTTTTTTAACTTTCTAGCTTTATTATTGGACTTCTCAATTAGCTTGTTATACTTTATGAATTAAAACACCATTGAGTATTCTATCTCTTCCCTAGTGGTAATGTCACTACACTGTTCTTCACCATTAACAGGTTAAGCAACAATGCTTTGTTCTTCTTGTTCATGTTCATGAGTTGATGAGGTACCAACTTTTTCTTGTTGACTTCATTGTTCTACTAATGATGCATCATGTCTCTCAAAAGTGGTGATAATGTTTGCTAATGAGATAAGTGTGGACATTGAGGTAGAGAGGGAAACTAGTGTTCAAAGTGCATTTGTTCTTGTTCTCAAACATCTTCTGTGCCTCTCTTCAATAATGTTTGGCTCTTTTATAGGTGCAACTTATTCTTCTTGAACAATTAGCTCTTGAATGGATTCAACTTCTTCTTCTTGAATAATTGGTGTAGGTTGAATGATGGGTGCTTGATGAATGATGTTTTGAAACAACACGAGTGCTTCTCCCTGACGAGAAATCCTCATGAAGAAATCAAGAATAGGTAGACCATAATCAATCATATGAAGAGGAACAAGAACTTCATCTCCTTGATACAAGCTTGACTTGATTCTAGTGAACGCATGTTCATTGAAACGAGCTGGTTGAAATATAATATCTTCTCTTATGATACTTTGTAGTAGATCATCAATGATCATTTGGAGGAATCTTGGATACATCTAGAACTTGTTCCTCACCTCAGTTAAGTTGTATATAATCCCATTCAGTACTTGAGCAGTAAAGTTAAAAGGTCTTCTTGCAATAATACTTGCTATTGCAGAAGAACTCGTCAATGATATGGCATCCCAACCAGTTTTTTGTTGGTCATTGTCTTCTGGTATGTGTGCATTAGAAATATGAATTGAGCACACATGTATGAATTCTTAATTTGCTTTATCTTAATTATGCTAGGATAGCCAATCCTTCTGAAGACATGCAGGACATAATTTTCATCAAATTCAAATTGTCTTTCTACATCTTCATCACTTATTTATAATACTCTTCTTATCACTACTTTAGAGATGATGATCTATTGATCATGCACATTAGATACTAGTACTTGCTAGTCATTCATCTACTCCAGATGAGCATGAGTCCAGAATTGGACTATATGATATTCATTTATCTTTTATCTTGCTGTCACAACATGAACTAGCCTTGTTTGTCTTATGGCTTGAAAAAATCTTTGTAGTTCTCAGCTTTAGGTGAGTCTAGGTTAAGATAGGCATAGGGATTATGATCTTTAACAAACACTAAGTTTACCATATCTGCAATAAAGAAGAGTAATGTTAGTAACTTCTATGATAATAATGTGTGAAGTTGAATATGATGAAATGTTGATCAAGTATTCACTAGTCTGTTGTGATTGTTATGAAATGGTGACATATGTATGCTTAACACTATGATTGGTCAAAGTGTATGTTGTATGCCATTTCAAAATGAATTAGTTTGACCTATCAAAATTCAATGTTTTGGTCAATTTTGATCATGAAAACCTTGTTTGTTTCAATTTGTTTTGATATAAATTGTTTTGCATCATATTTGTTTTATCACAATCAGTTGTTTGTTTCATATTATGCACTGATTTCATTCAAAACAACTTCAACTTGTGAATTTTAGTTTAACTTTTAAAGTCAAATCTTCCATTTAATGCATATTGAATGCTTGTGAGTTTAATTATGCTATGATCAATTTTATGCTAAATTAACTATTTATACATTTTTACAAATGATTTTTGATCATATTTGAAAAGTAATAACATATTTCAAGTCATATTAAACATTTTCAAAGATCAAAAATAAATTTTAGACTGATTTTGGCATGAACATCATGACTATTCATCAACCTGATGAACAATTAATGAAATTACATCAAATCAACAATTATTACACATTTGACTAAGGTTATCTAACACATATTCAATGTTTGATTTCATTTAAAACATCAAATGGTTCATGTTTGGTCATGGTTCATTGTTTGACTTAGGTTTCGACAATGTCTGAATGAAAATTGAAGAACATGATGTTTTAATGATTGTTTGAAGATTAGAATCATGTTGTTATACCTATTCAATTAAGAATCAACAACGAAATCAAACAAATGTTGGGCTTTTGATGAATAAGGGTTTAAGGGTTTATCACACTTTGTAATGTTTAGAAATATTAATTTTCGCTCTCTCACTCGTGATGAATGAAAAATTGACAAGTGTTATGTATGTATATATACAACAGAAAAATGACTATATGCTATGTGTACAGTGTGTATGTGTATGCTATGTGAACAGTTTAAACTTAAAATTTAATTTTAAGTCATACGTTGTGAAATACACATGCATTGTGTGAACAATGTGTCTATTGTACAATTTAAACTTGTACGTTGTGGACCCTTGAATGTTGTATTGTGTTCACAGTGGATGTCATTTGGTCATACGTTGTGCATACTTGTTTGATATTTGAAAAATTCATAAATGATGACTAAAAATTCATATGCAATGGTTGACCACAATTTCCAAAATGGATGAACATTTGTTCATGCATTGTGGATACTTTAACTAATTGTTTGGTTGTTCATTGTTAGGTCAAGAAGAAGGCTAATGCAACCAAAACCAAATCACTTAGACAAATTTTGGTACAACTTCCAAAGGACTTCCGAAGCTAAGTATGGAACTTCCAAAGGAAATAGAGTTCTTCCAAATACAAAGTGAAAGTTCAACTTCCGAATACAAACTCTACTTCTGAAGACAAAGTGTTCACTTCCGAAGATCATAAGTGAACTTCCAAAGTATGAAGAACAGAAGAAGTCCATCAAGCCTCGAAAGAAGTAGCCTCTTCCGAAGTATAAGTGGCCTCGGAAGAATTTTTCTTCCGAAGCCATTTAATCTTCGGAAGACACCACTATGAACCAGTGGACATAAGTGTGGTCTCTAACACTCCACTACAGACCTCTGATATTGCATGGTGTTTTCCTAAAAGGCCATGTAGTTGACCATACTTTATTCCACTGTTCACCTTTTTATGTTAGTACAAGCTGCCAACTTTAGTTGGTGACAAAAGGTAAGTCATGGACATGTCATGACTACCATATCTTAGATAAGACTTTATCTAAGATACCTTAAACTATAGCATTATAGTATTTTCTTTAGTTAGAGGATTCCAGCTGGTATCAAAGTATATTCGGCTGTAGGTAGTATTATATATAGTTTCTTATTGTAACTCATAACATCATGCTTGTAAGAGTCTTGTAATACTTTGAGTTGAGAAGCAATATATGCAAATACCTTGAAAATTGACCCTGTGTTCTTTGATACATATTATATAACTATCAAATCTTAGAATAGACTCTGCTTCATCTTATCTGAGTGTAGTATAAGTGAGTTTGAGAGAAAAACCAAGTGTTAAGTGACAAAACCGATCCTGCATTCACAGCGGATGAACATTTGTCATGGGCTGTGGATACTTGGACTGATTTTAATACTTCCACATTAGATAACTTATTATCATCCATTATGAACCCCTTTGTGTGATTGTGTAAATGTGTATAGCGTATAATTACATATGTGTAACATTTCGTATTTTCTGTTAATTAAAAGTTAACGTTATTTATTCTTGTACGCATAATTGTTGTCATTTATGAAACACATGGGTTGATCATGCTTATTTTGCCTTTAATTCTTTAATTGAATGCTAATTATTTAATTATTAAATTGAACATAATAATACCTAATAATAATATTACTAACAATAAATAGCAATAATAATAATAATGTTAACAATAATAATAATAATAATAATAATAATAATAATAATATAAACAATAAGTTATAAAAGTTAACAAGTTAGATTAATGTTAAACTTAAAGTTAATTAAGGGGGCTTTATTGTCAATTTGGAAACTTAAAATAGAAGTTTTAAACATAAAATAATAAAATCAAAACTACAGAGACTAAAGTTGTAAAACTCTAAAACACAACCCCCCTTATTTGCCCCGTTTTCCCAGCCAACACTACGGCCACCCTCCGGCCGAAGGCCGGCGACTCCCCAAACCACCGTAACCCCTGAACTTGAAGTCCTAAATCAATGCTAATCGTTTCTGGAACCGTTTCGAACTCTTGATGCGTTTTAATTGAAGATTAAAGCTACATAAGTGAATGTTTGAGATCGGTATCCAATCACCATCGACCATCTAACCATTCGACATTGAAGACACAATAATAATCCAATTAATCGAACATAAAGAATTGGTTAACTATCTCTAATCTATTACCATTTCCAATTCTACCTGAGACAAACACAAATAACAAATTCAATCATCATCTTCATCGCAAACCTGCAACTAGTCGAACATCATCATCTAGACCTCAAGAACCAAAATGATAAAGGGCTTTTGATCTCGTTCACCGTTAGAAGCTTTCTCCAAAGTTGTTGGATCAAGAAGAAGGGTAATGCAACCAAAACTAGACCACTTAAGTTATTTTGGTGCTACATGCAAAGGCTTCCGAAGCTTATCATGGAACTTCCGAAGGTTGTAGAGTTCTTCCGAAGACAAAGGGAAAGACCAACTTCCGAAGATAGAACTCTACTTCCGAAGCAAATGCATACTTCTGAAGTTCAAGACTTAGAAGACTAAAGTGAAGATCACTAACGAAGTATGATGAAAAGAAGAAGTCTCCAAGCCTTGGAAGAAGCAGCTTCTTCCGAAGTATAAAGTGGCTTCGGAAGTACTTACTCTTCCGAAGCCATTTAACCTTCGGAAGACACTGATATGAACCAGTGGACACAAGTATGGTCTCTGACACTCCGCTGTAGACTTCTGATATAGCATGGCTTCTTCCTAAAGAACCATGTTGTTGACCATACTTTATTCCACTGTTTACCTTTTCATGATAGTACATGTTACCAACTTTAGTTGGTGACAAAAGGTAAGTCCGGGACATGTCCTGACTACCAAATCTCAGATAAGACTTTATCCGAGATACCTTAAACTATAGTCTTGTAGTATAGGCTTTAGCTAAAGGATCCCAGCTGGTATCAAAGTATATCCGGCTGTAGATAGTATTATATATAGCTTCTCTTTGAAACTCATTGTAACCAAGGGAGATAATCATC
Source organism: Flaveria trinervia (assembly GCA_025506515.1). Classification (NCBI taxonomy): domain Eukaryota; kingdom Viridiplantae; phylum Streptophyta; class Magnoliopsida; order Asterales; family Asteraceae; genus Flaveria; species Flaveria trinervia. Next base: position 25,211,896 of record CM046442.1, on the reverse strand, counting down.
TTCTGCTTGTAAGAGTCTTTGTATTTTGAGTTGAGAATCAATATATAAAAGTATCTTGAAAATTATCTTTCTGTGTTCTTAGTTACTTTTTATATTGTGATCAACTCTTATTGATTCTGTTGATACATGTATGTCCCTAGATCATGATATGAAATGTAATAGATCTTGTTTATCTGATTTTGATGTAATTTGATATGATTAATGAAATGATATTGATTGTTTGTGATTTGTAATGACTAATATTTCATTAATGAGCAGATATTGAATTCGTTAATTAGGATAATAGTTGTGTGAATGGTTACACATAATGTTTATTAATTAATACATTCAAACTTAACATAATGAAGTTCTCATGCGAATGGCCCATACGAATGGACCACACGCATGAATAACTTCATACAATTGACTCAGTCGCACGACTGAACCAGAAGACTGGATCAGTCATATGATTGACACATAAGATTGACTCAGTCGCACGACTGAACACTCAGTCGTGCGGATGGATCAACCGCATGGTTCAATCGCACGACTGAACCATGCTTATGGTCCAGTTGCCCGAATGAACAATACTAACCTATAAATACAATCTAATTCGTGAAAAACAGAGGGCATTCATTCATTACGACACCAGACGTACCCTAGCCGTCCAGAAGCCTCCCAATTCGTTATCCAAGTTCATAGAACACATAAGATCGATTTCCAATCGATTTCTAACGTTAGTTTCAATTCTTTATTGATTCTACGTGTGTTCTCACTAATTGGATCGCTAATCAAATAGGATTCCGCACTATTTGATCTGGTTTACACGCTAATCACTAGGTATTTCGTTCAAATACCAGGTCCTAACAAGTGGTATCAGAGCATTGGCTCTTGATTACGTGTGATTCAATCAAGATTGATAAAAAGCTTGTGTTTTTGCACTAAAAATGCAATCTTTTGTGTCAGAAGTGATCTTGGACATTCCCTGCTCATCAAAGGTTGGTTTCTACGGACTTAGGCGATTAGACCTTGCGAAAGTTCAAATTTTTTACGTCTAAAACACGTTTAACCTAGAAATTTTTGCAAAACAGCAGCTTGAGTCGCACGAGTGAGCCATTCGCCCGACTGGACCTCATCCGTATCGCCATTCGTATGATTGAACCACTCGTTCGCAGTGTTCATACGCATCAGCTTCATTCGCACGACTGAACCAATCACATAGTTCAGCCGCATGATTGAACCATTCGCATAGTTCATTTGCACGGATAGCCCAATCGCATCCTTCAGTCACACCAGTTGACAGTTTGTGTAAGTTGACTTAATGTTATTCGCCATGGAAGATCAAATGTTAGCCTTTACTGCTGGGAAGGACTCTAGGATCCAGAACCTGCTGTTACTTGAGAGTGAGGTGGGTAATCATAATAAACTGCCAAAGCTTTTAACATTAGATGAGTTTCCCCACTAGAAACAACGTTTTGAGATATACCTCAATGGAGTGGATCAGAATCTGTGGGAAGCTATCGAGATTGGGTATAGTACGGCGGTGGGAGCCGATGGAGTAAAGCTAACCTTAGGAGGGATGACAGACGCGCAAAAGTTAAATATAATGCAGAGAAGAGGGTTTGTGCATTGATTACACAGTCTATCCCTAAAGACATTTTTCACCGGTACTCAAAGTATAAGCAGTCCAAGAAACTATGGGATGAGCTGGAAAAGAGGTATGACGGGAATGCTTCGTTGAAGGCAATCAAGGCTAAGGAGTTAAAGAAGGAATTCCATAACTTCTCATTGATGGGAAACGCGAGTTTGGACGATGTTATAGATAGATTCTACCATCTGATGAGTGAACTGCATACACATGGGGTGGCTACTACCATGGAAGGGAAAGTTGCTAACTTTGCAGACGGATTGCTGGAGAAGTGGGCTTCATTCGTGTCTAACCTGAGACAGAATGGAATGCTTGCAAAGCTGGATATAAATGACTTCAATTTAAAGCTGCGAGAAGAAGCACTTAGGATGAAGTACAGAGCTCAAAAGTCTTCGTATTCTCAGAATCCAGCTTTGTACAATGCCACACCTCAAGTTAAGACATCTGGAGCACCTCTCCAGACTGCATTTGTGTCTAGCTCATCAGACACGTCGAGGTCTTCTTGTACCCATCATATCGGATCTGAAACAAAAGCTACTAGACTGAATACCGAGAATCTCGGTAATGTGACGGTAGAAGTATCTCGAGAACACATGGATCTTTTGGCTGCAGTGGTTCATTCTTATGATGGACTTGTTGCTGGGAAGATTGGAAACTGTCATCTGGTAGACGAGGACTACGAGCAGATGGACGAAATGGAGCTTGAGAGAATGGACATAATGTGGGCCTTAGCTAGTGCTGTCCGGAGAGCAAAGAAGTTTGTGAAAAAGACCGGACATAACTTGGTAGCTACTAAGGATACCACATTTGGCTTTGACAAGAGCAAAGTGACCTGCTTTAACTGTGGGGAGAAGGGGCACTTCAAGAGAGAATGTGTTAAGCCAAAGAAGACGGGAAATGGGAACCCATTCTCGTCCTTCACTCGACAAGACAAGCAAGCTACTAGTTCTACTTCATTAAGCAAGGATCCAAAAGCCTTGACTGCTCATGATGATGAAGGACAGGACTGGAGCTTTAGGTTTGTCTCTCCAGGGGAATCAAACATTGCAAGTGTAGAAGACTTTGATGATGATTCTACAAGTGAAGGAGATCTAGCAGTTGATATAGCGATGTCTAACATTGAAGAGACAACTGCATCTGAGGTCAGCTACAAGCCTAAAGAGGAGACTACCAGAGCAAAGACAGAAAAGACAGAATCACCAGAACCAGAGACATCTGATGCTGCGTTGATGGCTAATGCTTCTGAACAAACTTAGGTAAGTACCACTGACCAAGAGTTTAATAATCATGCTTGTTCTGATTGTAATACATTTAGAAATAGCATAGAGGAGAAATTTGCTAGGTTATTAGATCATAATGATAACTTGGTAAAAGATTTACAACGGTGCACTGAGGCGAATCGAGTATTAAAACAAAATCAGCATAGTTACAAAGAAAAGATAGACCTTTTGACTAAACAGCTTAGGGAAACCAAAGTAGTTGCATTTAACCAAGCTAATGACATTAGGTACTATCTAAACTCCCTAGAAGACACTAAGAAGCAAAAGGCAGTTATAGAAGTAGAAGTGAACTCATTAAAATAGAAACTGCATAGTTGGACAAGTTCATCACACATAGTCCAACACTTAGTGAGAGAAAGAAACAATGGGGAGGGTTTGGGTTACAATGTGGTTCCACCACCATCTGAGACCTTCATGAACACTAAGAGTAGACCTGTAAATGACAATCCCATCAAGGATCATTTGGTGTCTACTCCTCTTGTTAGTGATCTAGATTCCTCATGTTCAACCATTGACTCTGGAAACAAACAAAAGGAGGCCACGTCAAAGGCTAAGGGTAAATTGCCTTGTGCTAATCTGGAAAAAAGAGTTTGACAAGGTTAACTTGAAGTCAGGGTCAAACAGAGTCAAATCAGAACCTAACAGGACTTCAAATAGTCAAAAACCAGTTAACCAAAAGGAAAAAGATATTAAACATGTTAAAACAGTTAACTCTGTTAAACAAGGAAAAACATCAAAAGAACCAGAGTCAAAACCTAAAGTAAGTGATGTTACTAGAGTGTCACACATGTCTCCACATAGAAAGGTTAATCATAAAGTTGATAGCATGTCATGCTACAACTATGGAGAATGTGGACACATTGCTTCCTATTGCTTTCTTTATCAGACACCTAGGAAAAAGATTGAACTTCAGGACCCAAAACCTAGGTCTTCTAAGAGGAGTTCTTTAACTCCACCTAGAAGAACTAGTGCACATAAAGTTCAACCTGTTAGCCAGTCGACTGTGTATCACAAACAGACATTGCACAAATCTGGCTTATGGAAAAAGAAGTCAACCTCTGTGTCTGATGATAATGACAAGAAGGAACCTGGGTTACCCTCACCCTCTAAGGGTCAATGGGTTGAATTTATGATGTGTGATGCCTCTGGGAAACCCAAGCCAGTAAAGGCTTGGGTTCCTAACCTAAACTAATCGTTTACATTGTATGTGCAGGGTGTTCACTACAGTGCTGAAACTAACACGTGGATTATAGACAGCGGAGCATCCAAGCACATGACAGGAAACAGGGCTCTTTTATCTAACGTCAAGCAAATAAAAGGAGGGCATGTTTTGTTTGCAGGAAACAAGGGAGGATATATCACAGCTCAGGGAGAAGTGGGAAATCAAAAAGTTAAGTTTGATAAGGTGAACTATGTTCAACGACTTCAATATAACTTACTCTCCATTTCCCAAATCTGCAATAAGGGATTTAAAGTCATCTTCGACGACAAGAAGTGTTATGTGCTCAAGAAAGATTACGTGATCCCAGAAGACCAAGTTTTGATGACTGCTTCAAGATATAAAGACCTTTATGTTTTGGATCTGTCAACAGCTGTTACAACTGATCATAAGGTTCAATGTTTTCTATCTAAAGCTACTGAGAAGGATTCCATCTCCTGGCATAGGAGAATGGGACATATTAGTCAAAGGAAGATGAATCACTTGATTCAGAAGGATCTGGTGAGAGGAGTTAATGTCAGGAACTTCCAGCTTCCTGATTTTTGTGTAGCTTGCAAGAAAGGCAAACAGACGAAGAAGTCTCATACGGAAAAGAAAGTTCATTCAATAGAACTTCCTCTTGAACTTCTTCACATGGATCCGTTTGGTCCAGTCAGTACAAAGAGCATAGCAGGCGACTTGTACTGTTTTGTGCTTACTGATGACTACTCAAGGTTCTCTTGGGTAATGTTTCTAAAGTCCAAATCAGAAATATTTGAGTCATTCAAGGATTTAGTAACCACACTAGAATCTCTCTACAAGCTGAAGGTTAGACAAGTACGCTTAGATAACGGGACAGAATTCAAGAACTAGTGGATGGAGGCTTACTGCAAAGAAAAGGGAATTGTACATCAATTCACTTCTGCCTACACGCCTCAGATGAATGGTGTTGCTGAGCGAAAGAACAGAAGCTTGATTGAGACAACACGGACTATGCTGGCAGACTCGAAACTGCCTATCCAATTTTGGAACGAGGCAGTTGCTAATGCATGTTATACACTGAATCAAGTTCTGATTGTCAAGCGTCACAGCAAGACATGTTACAAGCTACTACAAAGATGCAAACCGAATCTGGAGTATCTCGAACCATTTGGCGCACCGTGCACACTTCTGAAGAAAACACAAGAAGGTAAATTCAGCGAGAAGGCGGATGAAGGAATCTTTCTAGGGTACAACATTCCAAACAAGAGGGTTTACAACAACTCAACGGGTCTAGTAGAAGTGTGGTGTAATGTTGACGTTCAGCGACATACCACACCACCTACTGGCAAAGGACCCGCCTATTTATTCGACTATGATGGATTCTTCATGTACTTCATGTACTTCATTATCAGGAACAAGGCTCGATTGGTGGTTCAAGGATTTCGCCAAGTCGAGGGAATTGACTACAATGAAGTGTTTGCACCCGTGGCACGGATGGAAGCCATTCACATCTTCCTTGCCTATGCATCGTACATGAAGATTAAAGTCTACCAATTAGATGTGAAGAGTGCATTCCTTCATGGGGAAATCAGAGAAACAATCTATGTCAGTCAACCCGAGGGATTTGAAGATCCTTATCATCGGGATAGAGTTTACAAACTCGACAAGGCTTTATACGGGCTTCATCAAGCTCCCCGAGCTTGGTATGAGAAACTCTCGACTCATCTTGAGAAACACGGCTTTCGCAGGGGAGTCATTGACTGCACACAGTTCATCAAAGAAAAAAATGGCGACCTACTTCTCGTACAGATCTATGTCGATGACATAATCTTCGGTTCAAAGAATGAAGAGTTATGCAAAGAATTTGAAGTAGTTATGAAGAAAGAATTTGAGATGAGTGCTATGGGGGAGATGAAGTTCTTTCTCGGGTTACAGGTGGATCAGACTCCAAATGGGATATTTCTACATCAGACCAAGTATGTAGGAGACATTCTCAGTCGGTTTGACATGGAGAATGCTTCTGCTACTGGGACTCCACTTGCTACGAATCACGATATAGCACCTGATGAAAATGGAGATCTTGTAGATGCCATAATGTACCGAGGAATGATTGGATCCCTCATGTATCTCACTGCCTCAAGACCTGATATCATGTATGCTACATGTTTATGTTCTAGATATCAGGCTAAGACTAAGGTCAACCATCTGATTGGGGTCAAAAGGATATTTCGTTATCTGAAGGGTACACCCACACTTGGGTTGTGGTATCCTCAAGATGATGACTTTGAGCTCACGGCGTATAGTGACTCGGATTATGGGGGCTGTAAGATGAATTACAAGTCTACATAAGCAGGGTGTCAATTCTTTGGGAGAAGATTAGTTACCTGGCAGTGTAAGAAGCAAACATCGGTTGCATTGTCAACATATGAAGCCGAATACGTTGCTGCTGCAAGTTGCTGTTCACAAATCATCTGTATTCAACAGCAAATGCGGGATTACGGTTTAAAGTTTTCTTCTACTCCTATTTTTGTTGATGACTCTGCTGCAATTGCAGTAACTAAAAATCCGGTCCAACATCCAAAGACCAACATATCGGTATTAAATACCATTTCATAAGAGATTGTTTTGAAAAGAACTTCATTGATATGGTAAAAATTAACACTGATTTTCAACGCGCTGACCTCTATACTAAAGCCTTTGATAAACCACATTTTCAATATCTACTAGAGGTCAACGGCGTTAAAAAACAAAGCGATGTTATTCCTGATGATGATCATGTGTAGTCCGATGTAGCTTAGTAATTCTTTCATTTTATTTCACTTTTGTCCGTTTTAAATTTAAACTCATGTTATTTTGCTATTTATTAAAATCCTAAAATAATTAAACCAGTTATGATTTTAGTATTTTAGGGGGAGAATAAGTCAGCAAGTAACATTATTAAAAAAAAGAAGAGACGAGAGAGAAGGAGTGGAAAGCTGACATAAGGTAGATCGTATCTGTGATACCGATTCAAACCCTTTGGAATATGATAGTACACAGGAACAAATCAAGAGGGACTTTAAAAATTTAATTTAGAAAGATGCAAAAATTCAAAGTATAAGTCTGTGTAGTCTAAGCAATACAAAAGGGAAGATGATAGAAAAACTGGTAACTATGAAGGTAACACACAGAGAGTAGACCTAGAGGTTGCTAGATCACAAATGATATGTCGGTAGATTCAGCACAATAGATGAGAAGACCTGACTGGTGATTTCAAGATCAAACTAAGTTGTTCAACTGACTGTGGGCTTCCATCTTATCACTGGTTAACACCAACAATATTCCAATAAGGGGTAATGAGCTTGTAAACGCCACAAATGTGTGCGGATGACCATAAATAGAGCAAAGCACGAAAAAAATGAAAGAAAAATGCTATCAAGCTACTGACTTATGTTGTTGGTGCATTTTGTGAAAAATAAAATCAAGCTGCTCTAACAAGGAGATAGGTTGTGTGTCTCTCTGCTGTGCGATGGCACTGACCTGAGGATAAGCATAACCTAGATATTCTAGAATTCATTGTTGTTTGCCGCCTCTCGGCTGTGCGATGGCACTGACTTGAGGATTGGCTTCTCTTTGCAATCTCTAAGAATAGTCTCTTCTTGTAAAAATACCCGTAGACCGCTCAAAAGCTCCTGAGGAATGTTGATTACCATATAAGTGTGGGATCCACAAATGTTAGTTGAAATAATTAAACCTAAACCTATCGCCAGTCTGTGTCAAAAGTCTGTGTATGGATTTAAGAGGACAAATATACTGACAATTATTGTGGCTGTAATTCTTGAAAGTTCAAATCAATGTGATAATCTAATAGTTCCAGTATGATTTCCTAAAAGTTGCTACCAACTCTGGATGAAAACTAAGAATAAAGCATCAAAAGATTTTGACAACAAGTCCCACATGATTTGACTTGCCTGTATGATTCCAAAATTGAATTGGTCCAGGTGTGGAAATCTAAGTTGAAGCTGCCTATTCCGGAACCAAATCCCATAGATTTCTATCTTAGGATTTATCTCTCACAAAAAAACAATTCTTTATTTTTGGTACGTTAGTTTACTTTTTTATTATTATTCACTTAGTCTTTTGCTTTTGTGCGTTTGCCGGACCACATCATGAAAATAGATAAGGGATTAACTCATTAACAGGTTCATGTCTGAGATGACCACATGAATTCTCAAGTTTACAGCAGTCACGTCGGAGGTGACAAAGTGTTTAAAAGAGTCATGTCTGAGGTGACTAAATTGGTTAAAATGATCATGTCTGAGATGATCAAAAACACTCATAATGTTTATTTCAAAAGTTAAAAGGGTCTTACAAGTAAAATGTTCAAAATGGCAGAACATTCACTAAGTGTGACACATTCGCATGATTGGACCATGAATATGGACCAACCATGCAAATGGATCCCATTCGCACGACTGGACATGAAATTTAGTCATTCACCCGAATGGCGTATAAGAATGATCCATTCGACCGAATGACAGGGTGCGAATGAGTCAGTCGACCGACTGAGACTCAGTCGGTTAACTGATGGTGCGAATGAAAGAGCACGAATGAGTCAGTCGACCGACTGAGACTCAGTCGGCCGACTGAGACTCAGTCGGCCGACTGACTGACCCAATCGTTGACTCAGTTAGCAGATTGAACTCAGTCGCATGTCTCATTCACCCGAACGAGCTCAGTCGCACGAAAGAACAAGCCACTGACTCCAGTCGCATGATTCATTCACACGATTGAATCAGAATGAATTTAAACATTACACTTAGAACTGAATTTTCATGTATTATGTACTAATGATTCTGTGTCTTGTGTTTCAGAAAAATGGCTGATAGATGGTCCATTAACCCAAAGCACAACATATGTGCTCACTTGGATCATACTACTCGGAACGGGGCCGAGTTCACAGAGATTATAGCCTTCCTTAGACGCTCCCGGATACATAAGGCTATATCTACACCTTGCACGCCCTACAGGTCATTACACCAGGCATTCTGGGAGAATGCCTCAGTTGATCGCTCTCGTGAGCCGTACAGTATACGGAGCTCCATTCTGGGTCAGGATATCGAGGTTACTGCTGCTAATTTCCAGAAAGTTCTTGAATTTGGGGATGATACAAATCACCCCACCAAATTACATCCACTGACTGTGAGGGGTTGCTTCCTCAGAATCAAGTACGGGGGGGGGGGGGACATAAACTCGGGTGTGCTCAATAAGAGCAACCTGTGCCCTCAGTACAAATACTTGACACATGTGATTCTGAAGTGCATTGTTTCGAGGAAGGGTGGGTTCAATGATCTATCAGATCAGATTCAAAATGCCTTCGTGGCACTGGTGCTGAACCACCCTTTCAACTACTCGAGTATGATCTTTTCTTATCTAATAGAGAACCTGGAAGCAAAAGGGAAGGAAGGATTCTGTATGTACCCCAAGTTTCTACAGCTAATCTTCAAGGACAAGCTCCCACTTCTCCCAAAGGAGAGTCATGATGCAGTTACTTTGGAAATTATGGATGACACTACCTTGGGTCGAATGAGGGTGTATAGGGGCAAACAAGTGAAGCCCCTAGTGAAGAGGTTGATTGGCCATTTGACAAACGAGAACTATGTGGCGCCGGGAAGACGAAAATGGCGTCATGATGACAATGACTCTGATTCTGAACCTATAGGTCTACCAGTTGATGACGACGATGATGACGACAGTGGTGATGGTGGAGATACAAGCCCCATTCCATCTACGGCCACTACCACTGATATACCATCTCCACCATCCACCCATGAGGGAACTGAGTCTGCTGGTTTCCATCAGGATTTTGATCCTGATGAGAGGGAAGAGGAGTCAGAAGAGGAGCCCTTAACACGGACTGTGGGAAGCAAGGTTGTTCCCACGGAACATGGTCTAAGGGTGGTTGGTGAACACCCACGAGACTCAGGAGAGACACCCACGAATCCGAGTTATGTACCGGAGCCAACTAGCAGGGTTGTAGGGGGAGCATCCACCTCAACGGGAACGAGGAGGAAAAGGATGGCTCAACCCCATGGCCTGAAGAAGAAGAAAAGACGTCTCACCTTCGTTACCTCCACAACCACATCTGCCACCACCACTACCACTTCCACAAGCATACCGTCCACCACCATAGCCACCACATCTGCCACCACCACAACCACTACCACAACCACCACAGCTACTACTACCACCACCACACCTCCCACCACTGTACAGATTCCGTCTACCACCATATCTTTCACTCCCACATCACCTCCACCACTTCACAGACCCATCTTCACTACAGCAACCACCACCACCGCTACCCACCAAGCTGGATCCTCAGCCCATCCATCTCATCCGTATGTATCACCTCTACCTCCAATTGGGGTAGAGGAACAGCTGTCTGCGCTCAACAGGATGGTGATGCGCCTATTAGCAGCAGATGAAAAGAAGGCGGCTCAGATCCGTTAGCTTGCTGATCTTACTGCTGCTCAGTCTCACCAGATAGAAGAGCAGGCTAGAGTGATAAAGGAGCAGGCCCAACAGATGGCTGCTCAGAGCCTTGAGATAGCCCAACTCCAAGCACAAAATGTCACATCAAATAGGAAGATAGAGGAGTTGGAGAAGGCGAAGAAGACAATCATGTTAAATTAAAGGGATCTAAGGAAGAGCCCTTGAAGATCAAAGAAGGAGACAGAGATGATGATGATGATGATGATGAAAGTGATGATGAGGATGATGAGACAGAAGATGATGAGGGGACAGGGGAAGAAAGGACAGAGGAGAAGGATAATGATGATACATCAGGAGGAGATGCAGCTGCATCGGCCTCTGCTTCAGGTCAAGAAAGGAGGTCCAAGAACATACAAGACCAACCAGCTTCTTCCTCGGCTCCACCAAGTGACGAGACGATGATACATGACAAAAGTAAAGATTAGATGTTTATGTACTAAATTACTTTTGTATTTGAATCATGTATTGAAATTTATGTATTTAATGTTTAAATTCAGTTTAATGCATTTCTGTTTTGATGAATTACTAATGGTTGATATGTTGAATGTGTAAATCAAACAGATCCAAATTACCAAAGGGATGAGTTTGATGTTCCTCCCCTTCAGCAAGTCAAGACTCAGCTAACAATGATTCTTGATCTGCAAGGGATCGTAAGGAGGTCGGTGAGTTATATCCCTGAGGAAGGGGAAATAAATCACGACCTATCAAATGAGCAACTCGCAGAAAATTTCAAGTTCAATCCAGATGAGATAGTGAAGAATGCTCCGACATACGACTCGACTAGTGACGAAGAGCTCAACGATGTTGATGAAATCGAGATTGAAGATGTTACTGCCGAGCACTACCCTCAGTACGCTGACAATGAGGGAAATGTGGTCCCCAATCTGGGTGAATCCCTCGTCAGCAATACTTTTGAGGTGTTAGACAAGATGGAGCTAGAGTTGGAGAAAGTAGAGGAAACGGCCCAAGCCTCAATTGATGATGTAGATATTCGAAGGCTGAGTGGGCTGCGTGTTTTGAAGAAGTTAGAGCCCAACGCACTGCACCGAAACAGGATGCCTACACCAAACTCTACAGAGTCAAGAAACATCATAAGGTGACTGGCAGGATCATTGCGTGGGCGTATTTTGAGGATCTTAACGTATATGCAGTTAAGAGAGAAAAGGGCATAGAGTACTTCAGATTCCCACATGATCTGAAGACTCTACCAAGTTTTGAGCTCAACCAGCTGGCCAAACTAAAGCTTTTGTATGCTGACCCGAGGAAGATGTCAGGCTAGTTCGAGGCTGCCCTTATGAAGGAGTACCACACCAAGTGGATTAACTTCAGACCCCAACAGCCCACAAGGTATATCAGAAGGTCTGAGGTTGATGCCATTACTGGAAAGCCGAAGATAGTGTTGAGGTGGAGTCCTCCGCGCACAATGTCAAGAATCCCACTCAGGGAAATGCCACAGGACTTCACTCCACACTTTAGGTGGTGGTACTACGATTGGAGAACAGCAGAAGCGGTCATAGTCCTAAACAAGGAGGGCCAAATGGATACGATCAGGGTATTCAACTCAATGTGGCTTACCAACTTGTCAGAAAAAGATGTCTACACGCTATACAAGTGGCCATTGTTCTATGATACGCAAGATATTGTACAAGCCCTCCAGTTCCAAAATGTCATAAGACTCTGCTTCGTGTTTGAGATTCACGCGGGAGTCACAAAAGAGGACAAGTACAAGAAATATGCGGAGGTGATGCAGAAAACAATACATTAGAGAGATCTAGGTCCAAGGGGGAGTTTGTTGATACATGTATGTCCCTAGATCATGATATGAAACGTAATAGATCTTGTTTATCTGATTTTGATGTAATTTGATATGATTAAGGAAATGATATTGATTGTTTGTGATTTGTAATGACTAATATTTCATTGATGAGTAGATATTGAATTCGTTAATTAGGATACTAGTTGTGTGAATGGTTACACATAATGTTTATTAATTAATACATTCAAACTTAACATAATGAAGTTCTCATGCGAATGGCCCATACGAATAGACCACACGCATGAATAACTTCATACGATTGACTCAGTCGCACGACTAAACCAGAAGACTGGATCAGTCGTATGATTGACACATAAGATTGACTCAGTCGCACGATTGAACACTCAGTCGTGCGGATGGATCAACCGCATGGTTCAATCGCACGACTAAACCGTGCTTATGGTCCAGTCGCCCGAATGAACAATACTAACCTATAAATACAATCTAAATCATGAAAACAGAGGGCATTCATTCATTACGACTCCAGACGTACCCTAGCCGTCCAGAAGCCTCCCAATTCGTTCTCCAAGTTCATAGAACACATTATATCAATTTCCAATCGATTTCTAACGTTACTTTCAATTCTTAATTGACTTAATGTGACTTAATGTGATTCTACGTGTGTTCTCACTGATTGGATCGCCAATCAAATAAGATTCCGCACTATTTGATCTGGTTTACACGCTAATCACTAGGTATTTCGTTCAAATACCAGGTCCTAACAGATTCTTACCCGAGTGTGATTCTAGGTGAGTTTGAGAGAAAAACATTGGTGTTTAAGTGACAAACACCGATCCTGCAATTGGTATCAGAGCATCTCAAGCTCTTGATTCCGTGATCTAACCATCCAAATCAACCTGTTTTTCACTCCTCCCTACCACCCACTCACTCAAATGGCCCTTAACAAATCCGAGGTAGAGATGGGAACAATGACAAAAGCTCCCATCATTACTCCTGAAAACTTCAGGTCTTGGAGTAGAAGAATGGAAGGCTTCATTAGATACCAAGACAGCAAAATCTGGAACTCTATTGTCAATGGACCGTATAAGCCAAAGGTGGCTTCACCTGGTGTAAACGATGCCATGACAGAGAAAGCTGTCGAGGACTATTCTGATGAAGACAGGAAAAAGATAGACATTGACAGCAATGCTCTGACAATTCTCATGACTGCAATACCGAACTCAATTATGGTGGGGTTCGAGCATTGCAAGACTACCAAAGAATTGTTTGATGCACCTGCTCAGATGTACTCCAACTCCAACGACTCAAAGAAGGACTCACTGAAGCAGCAGTTCGAGAACTTCACTCATATTGTTGGAGAGACCCTCAGCCAGTAGTACTTCAGGTACATGGATCTTATCTCTTCCCTTCAGTCTGTGAAGATCACTCCTGAACTTAGAGATCTCAAAAGAAAGTTCATGAGTGCTCTTCCAAATGAGTGGACATTCTACTATGTCTCTATCAAGAGAACATAAAACTTGAACACTCTTTCCATGACTGAGCTCTACGACATCCTTGATGGATATCGTCTAGAGATAGAGAGTAAGAAGGGCCACAAAACAAGCAGACCCATGAGTCTTCCTGCTAGCAATGCTTTAATAGTTGCTGAAGGCTCATCAACCCCACAACCTCAGCATTACCTGACTTATCAGCAGCCATCCTGCTCTTCTGGTCCTTACATCACTTATCCTGAGACTCCAAGGTCTTAACGGGCTTAACACAATTCCTTCCAGGAAAGTTGTGCTTTTGTTTCAAGAGGTGGACACTCAGGAGATTTTCAATACTGCTTTGATGATCTTGAGTGTTTTAGCCCAGATGATGTAGAGTACATGGACATTGTCCAGCAGATGGCTCTCTTAACTTACAGAGCAAAGAAGTTCTTTAAGAGAACTAGAAGGCATTTCCCTCAAAACCCAACTACCAGCAAGTTCGGGTTTGACATGACCAAAGCAAAGTGTTACAACTGTAACCAACTGGGTCACTTCGCAAGGCAATGCAAGGCTCCTAAGACCAATCCGGGAACCCCATAGGCCTCCACAAATCCCTCAGCCTCAAAGCCCTTTGAGAAGTCAACTGAAACAGCCATAATGGCTCAAGAAGTTGACTAGATCTTCATGGTACAGGATGTGACTCCTGCTCAAGCTCTCATGGCCGGAACAGATGATGCCCGGGTATATGAACATCTTGCACTCCAGCCTGTATAGCTAAAGTTAAACTCTATCAGAATTACAATACGGAAATCAGATCTGACATTGAGTCTTTAAATATTCTAAAATTTGATTTTAAAATAGGTGAATCTTACTATCAAAAAAAATTGATGAGTTAGAGAAAAATGTATCTCTTTTGAAACATGAACAAACCAACTACAAGACTCAAATCAAGGATCTGATATCCAAATTGTTTGAGGCTCAAGCCCAGCTTGTCACTGCTGAGGCTCAGGCCAGGAAGCATGCTATCTCTGAGCAGAACTTCCAAGCTATTCTTGCATCATCCTCCCATTCCAAACTCTGTTATCAGAACAAAGGAGGGTTGGGAACCAATGAAATTGCTTCACCATATTCCTGAGTCTATTAGACAGCCTAGATGTGGTACTGAAGAGCAAGAGGTTCCAACTGGTGACCCTTTCTTTCCAGAGTTGAAGGATGAGGCACCAATAGTGGCCACCACAGTGAAGGAACAGGTAGATGTACTCATCACCTCCTTTGATGATCAAATCCCAACCACTAAAGCCAGAAGAAGCAGAGCTAAAGCTGCTAGGAAAATTGCTAAGAAAGTGGTAGAATCCAAACTGAAAATTGACCCCAAACAGAAGGGTGTCTTTATCTCAGCTGGATTCCAAGTGTTAGGTATTTCTGATTCAGGAAAGGAATGTAATACCAACATTCCTACTACCAAAGGATCAGAAGTTAAAAGAAAAGTTGCTGACGAAGAAAGGAAAACCAAGAAATAGCATCCCTCATTTTCCCAAAAGACTAACATTGCACGCATCATGTGTGGCCTGCAAAATCACATGGCAAAAGATTGTTACTACAATCCTGCAAGCACACATTATGCAAATAATGTTAGAAAGGAAAGAGTCAGGGAAGGTTTCACATTTGGACCCTTCCATACGGTTCAAGTGTTGAAGAAGGGAAAGCTAGTTTCCAAAGCCAAGTTGCTTTCAGAAGAAACTCCTTCTTCCGAAGGGAAAATGGCTTCGAAAGCAAAAGCTATTAAGGTTCGGAAGAACAAGAAAGCTCCCTTGAAACCATCCCAGAAGAAGATTGCTTCGAAAGAAAAGGTGGTGAAGACTTCTTCCGAAAAGAAAGAAGCTTCGGAAGAAGACCATGCTGCAAAAGCATCAACAAACTCATCCTCCAAGATCAGCCAAAGGGTGGATTGGAAGATCAAGGAAGATGCTGCAGCCCAAACCTCTTTTTCAAAGACCTTTGTTAAACCCCCATGCATATCATTTGGTTCACTCATGTCATTATCCTTGAAAGAACCCAATACCAGCAAGGCTTGGGTTTCCAAACAAAACTGAAATCTCATCTTTTGTAGTAGAACATCCATTTGACAAGAACAACAATGTATGGATTGTAGATAGTGGATGCTCCAGGCACATGACAGGGAACAGATCTCTACTTCAATAGTTTCCGAACTATGATGGAGGTCCAGTCCAATTTGGAGGTGAGGCCGGAGGATATATTTCTGGCAGAGGGAGTATATCCAATGGTAAGTTAAAAGTTGACAAAGTCCATTTTGTCAAACAGCTTGAACATAATCTGTTAAGTGTTTCTCAATTCTATGATTATAAGCATCAAATGCTATTCCTAGAACATGAGTGCATTATCCTCAAACCAAGGAGGACAATTCCTCCGGAATTGGTGCTTCTTAGATATCCCAGGAAAGGGGATATGTACAAGCTTGATATGAACAATGCTTCCCCAATTGGTGAAGTATCTTGCTTTCTTTCCACAGCTGATAGTGATGAATCAACATTGTGGCATAAACGTATGTGTCATGTAAATTTTAAGATAATGAATAAATTGGTACATGGTTTGCCTAAAAAGGAGTTTTTCAGCAAAGACAATTGTGTTGCATGCCTGAAAGGGAAACAACACAGGACATCTCATAAATCCAAATGTGTTAACTCTATCACTACTCAATTGCACTTATTGCACATGGATCTTTTTGGTCCCATAATTATAATGAGCATTGGAAGGAAATCATATTGCCTTGTGATAGTTGATGATTTTACAAGATTTACATGGGTATTCTTTTTAAGAACTAAAGATGAAACTGCTGAAACATTAAAATCTTTTATTCTTAAAATAGAAAATCAAATTGATCTCAAGGTTAAAATAATTAGATGTGATCAAGGGACTAAGTTTAAGAACTTCATTCTTGACTCATTCAGTAACTCAAAAGGGATTACCAGACAATATACTGCTCCCAGAACTCCTCAACAAAACGGTGTTGCTGAGAGGAGGAATATGACACTTATTGAGGCTGCTCGAACTATGTTAGCTGATTCAAAGCTACCTCTAACATTCTGGGCAGAGGCAGTCAGCATTGCATGCTATGTGCAGAACAGAGTTAGTGTAGTTAAGCCACATGGAAAAACCCCTTATGAGCTATGGAACAAGAGGCCACCGTTCATTGGCTTTCTAAGGTCCTTTCTCAGCAGGTGTACCATACTTAACACAAAGGACAATTTAGCAAAACTTGCTGAAAAGTCAGATGATGCTATCTTTGTTGGATATTCTTCTAGCTCCAAAGCTTACAGAGTATACAACATTAAGAATCAACAATTTGAGGAGTCATCCAATATAGTTGTTAACGAGCACACTCCTTGTGTTAGGGAGAATGGACCTGATCACATCTTTGATTTAGAATTGTTTCCAAACTATTCTAAACCCTCTTGTGAGAATGTTTCAGTTGGGATAGGTGCTCAAAATGATGCTGATGCTACTTCTAATGATCAACTGTTTGAGCTTCCTAGGCCTAGACCAAATTCTCCAAGTGCTGCAATACATCAAGCTGCTACTATTCACAGATCCGATAGTTTAACTATATCAAGGAATAGTAAAGCCTTAACAAATGAATCACCTACTGAGCCTCAAAACTCATCAGGTGATCCACCACAACACCAGGCAGAAGGAAGTAGTATTTTGAAGGAACAAATAACTGTTAATACTACTTCACAACCAACTATTGATGATGTTTCTCATTCATTCAATCAGTCCTCATTGAATGACTTTGAAACAACAGTTAGACAGAGTATTCCAGTCCCTGAGCAGAATATGTCTAACTTGGATCTATCTTGGCAACTGGAAGTGATTCCTCGTCTTAGGATTCACAACACTCATCCAACTGAGAACATCATAGGTAATGTCTCTGAGGGTGTGAGAACAAGAGGACAGACTCATCAAGGGAATGTTTGCTTGTACTCATGCTTTCTATCTCAGATGGAACCCAAGAAGATAGAAGATGCTTTGAAAGATAGTAGCTAGCTTGAATCGATGCAAGAGGAGCTGCTTTAATTCAAGAGACAGAAGGTATGGAACCTATGTTCGCTACCATCTGGTCAAGTACCTATAGGCACCAAATGGGTTTTCAGAAACAAGAGAGATGATAGAGGCTTGATCATCAAGAATAAGGCAAGACTTGTAGTTCAAGGATACACTCAAGAGGAAGGAATCGATTATACTGATGTCTTTGCACTAGTTGCAAGACTTGAGGCAGTTAGGATCTTCCTTGCTTATGCTGCATCCAAGGACTTCACAGTATACCAACTTGATGTCAAGTATGCATTTCTATATGGGGCTATAGATAGGGAAGTATATGTATGCCAACCTCCAGGATTTGAAGATCCACAACACCCCAACTATGTGTGCAAATTGGATAAAGCTCTATATGGGGTGCACCAAGCACCTAGGCTGTAGTATGAGACTTTGTCTCAGTTTCTTTTGAAGAATGGCTACACTAGAGGTACCATTGATAAGACTCTCTTCATCAAAAGATATGGAAAGGACATTTTGCTCGTACAAGTCTATGTTCATGACATCATATTTGGTTCCTCAAATGACCAAATGTGTAAGGACTTTGAGAGCATTATGAAGAAAAAGTTTGAGATGAGCTCCATGGGTAAAATGGACTTTTTCCTTGGAATTCAGGTAAAGGAAATGAAGGAAGGGTTCTTCATTAATCAATCTAAATATGTCTCTGACATCTTAGAAAGATTTGAGATGAAGGATTGCAAGCCTACCAAGACACCCATACCCAGAAACCATAATCTTTGTCCTGACCTTGAGGGGGAGGATATTGATCAACATCAGTATAGGGCAATTATTGGTTCTTTGATGTATCTAACAGCCAGTAGACCTAATATCATGTTTGCTACTTGCATTTATGCAAGATATCGGGCTGCTCCAAAGGTGTCTCACCTGGCTGCTGTTAAGAGAATCTTTAGATACCTCAAAGGAGCACCTAAACTAAGTCTCTGGTATCCCAGAAACAAGGCTTTCAATCTTTATGGATACTCTGACAGTGACTATAGAGGCTGCAATGCTGACAAGAAATCAACATCAGGAGGATGTCAATTTCTTGGTGGATGGATCATCTCATGGCAATGCAAGAAACAATCCTGTGTCTCTACATCAACTGCTGAAGCTGAATATATTGCTACTGCTAGCTGCTGTGCTCAACTGCTATGGATTTTAAAATCAGATGTTAGACTATGGATTTAACTTTATGAGTACTCCTATCCATATTAACAACAACAGTGCTATCTCCATTACTGAAAATCTGGTGAAGCACTCCAAAACAAAGCATATTAACATCAGGTATCATTTCATTAGAGATATTCATGAGAAAAATCTAATCAAGTTGATCTGTTCACCAAAGCTTTTGATGAACAAAGATTCAAGTATCTCATAACAGTTATTGGGATGATAAACATTGATTAATTTGATCTCTTTTGAAAACCTTTTTAATATGTAAGTCTTGTGTCAATACAATTTAAGCCCTGTTACATGAAATTCTCTCTGAAATTTTCTAAGTGTAAATTCCTTCCGAAGAGAATTAACCTTCGGAAGACATTCTCATATCTTCCGAAGCAAAATTTCTCAAAGGATAACTTTCTTCTCGGAAGAATTTTTGGCCTCGGAAGAAGTGATTGATTGTATATCAGATCTACTTCCGAAGCATACAAATTCTCTATTCGAAAGCAACCCTAACCTTCCGAAGCAAATTTTTGGCTTCGGAAGTAAGAATTGCCTTTGGAAGACAAGTTACCTTCGGAAATGTTTTACACTCGGAAGAGAGATTTCACTGTGTAACGTAAATCTCTTGGGCCCCACACTGTAAAAAGCAAAGATTTTGTTAATGATGTCGGATTACTTAACTGATTTTAACCTTACCGCCACTGTCATTTCATCCACTAAACCATCACATCACCTTATCCTAACCCCCACTACCACCATTCCACAATCTTTTAAATAATCTCGACTACTCAATTTCATTTTCTTACATACAAATTTTACTGCCGTAGAAATTTCTCCTCTCCAACTTTACCCCAGCTCAAATCATCCACATTCATCTTTCCAAATGGCACCCAACCCTCAGCACAACCAAGTCACACTTCTTGATTCTTCAAGAGATGCTGACTGCTCTGAAATCATCTCCTTTCTCACCCAATCAACCTACTACACTGCCCTTACCGTTAACCCCACTATTTACTCCAACCAAATGGCAGAATTTTGGGAAAATGGTCAGGTCGAAACCCTAAATGGGATTCGTGTATTACGGTCCAACATTGTGGATAGGAGTTGATCATCACTGAACAACTCATCAGGGAGCACCTTGAGCTTCACGATGAAGGAGCTCCTACTGAATTCCCAAAGGAAGATTTGGATAGCATTTATATCCTAATGGGATATGGTGGAGACATCAGCAGGTCGACTGTTTACAAGTTCAACTTCTCCTACAATTGGAAGTTCCTCCTGCATATTGTTCTTCATTGCTTGTCCAACAAATCTGGAGGATGGGATCAAATCCTTATGAACTAGGATGCTTAGTTCATGGACTGGTGAGAGGCCTGTGCTTCAATTGCTCACGATTTGTGTTCTCAAATCTGATAGGGAATCTGCAAAGGGAGACATTCTTCATGTATCCTAGATTCCTTCAACACATAATCAACTGTGAGTTGGACCAAAGCATGCTTGTCTGTGCAGCTGCTCTAACCGTTCCCCACATGCGGCCTACCATCTTCAAGACATTGAAGAAGTATCCACCAACATCACTAGAAGGTACACCACTCTGCTTCTTGGTATGATTGAGCGCATAGCTCCTGGTGACATCCCTGTTCACCCCACAGGTGATGAACCCACACCAGCAACCTCCACCACAATGCCAACACTACCTTCTCCACCCATCACCATCACTTATCAAAGACGCTCCAAACGAACCCTTGTTCAATCTACTCTAATTGAACAGGCCCCTCCTGTTCAATCCAAAAAGACTAGAGTGGAAACATGGGCTCCCACTCAGTCAGAGGTCTCTCCATCCTTTGTTTTGACCTCAATTTGGGTTTTGAGTCTCCTCAGTCTCAAACCCATGAGCCCGACACCCAAACCAGCAGCCCTCAGAATGAGTATTTACACTCTTCTAAGATGCCAATAAGGTCAACCCCACCAGAGGCTCAATGCCTGTAGACATTGACCAAAGTCCCGGGTCAGTCGGATTAACCTCCCTATCTTTCACTGACCTTTTGTTTAAAACTGATGAAGAGATAACATCTCTCCATGGCAATGAAGTTGATCTACAATACCCACTTCAAGATCAACAGAGCCCGAAGAAATCCCTTATCTCTAGCCCCCATCAGCAACCAATAACTGAGGTGAGTCCCACTGATGTGGAAGGGACTCATGTAGATTCAGCTGCCACTATAGAAGGTGCCTCAATGGACCTTGTGAACAGTGGTAACATTCTCAGACTGAATCTACGACAACCGAGCCCTTTGATGACTCTGAAAGAGACATCATTGATCATGGGAAACCATGGTGCCAAGAAACCACATCTGGTGGTGAGGCTGAACATACTAGGTATGTTACCTCATCTCCCGTGATTCTTTGAAAGAAGATGAGGGAAGCATGCAACTCCTCAGTCAATATCTTCTTTCTAAAGTCTCAAACCTGGAATCTCTAGTTAGGACTTTAGAGGCAAGGTCTGCCACTTAGTAACTTGAGATTGACAATCTCAAGGCTCAACTAGCTGAGAAATAGATAGAGAGGTCTATTAGGAATGTACCTATTCAGGTCTCACTGACTTCCTCCTCTAGCTCATCTAGCTCTCAAGATGATGCTACCAAAAAAGGGGAGAATGTTCAAAGACAAACACATCTAGCTCTCAGTGATCTCTACAGACTCTTCACTAAGTTTCTGTTAAGATCTTCCTTTGAGCAGCCAAGCCATGATGCTGAAATGATCTACTTTGGAGCAGAAGAGCTTCAAAGGCTGACTGCACCTTCTACCACTGTGGAAGAAGTTGGTCAACCTAAGGTCCTCATGGAACCTAAGATTCAATTCGAAGGGGAAATGGGAACTGATGGCCCAGCAACTTAAACAGTTAGGACAAAATCTGCATCTCCTTTAACTTTCAAAGCTGAAGTTAAAGCCTCGGAAGAACAAGCTGAATCTTCCGAAGCTGAAATGGAAGCTGCAAAAGGACTGTTCAAAATGTCCGAGGAACTGATCATCACAGATGCTATCTTGAAAATGGCATCTGAGGTGAGCAGTGAGGACTTTCCAATTGCACCTCCATCTCAGACACCATCTCTCACTCTCTCACAATCAGAAACCTCTCTCCAAGAACCACCACAATCAAGATCTTCAAAAGACAAAGGTAAAAGGAAGATGACTGCGAAAGAGCTTCAGGAAGAGGAGAAGATTGAGAAACTTAAGAAGAAAGGAAGACTTCAGACTAAGAAGTTGCTAGCTGCTAGTACAAAAGCAGTTGCTTCTAATCAGGAGGTTGTCATCAATAAAAGAAGAGAGCTGATCATTGACCAGCTCATTGAAATAGGAGCTGCCAATGAAGAAATACTCCTGCTACCATTAGAGGAGTTGGTGGATCTGGAGAAGGCAACCAGGCTGAGACTTGAAGAAGAAGCCAGTTTGGCCTTAGAGGTAGAGGAAGAGAAATAGAAGGAGGCTGAATTGCAGCTGAGGAGAGACAGGATAAACTTCCTACTCTCCAAAGGCTTTGATCTTTAAGAACTCTCTCCACACAATGATGATACGATCCTCTGGCTCTACAACAAAGATCAGGATCAAATGGAGAATGAAAGGAAGAAGGCTGCAAAAGAAAAGGCCAGAGAAAAGAAGAAGAAGGAAGAAGAGGCTAGGGTCACTGCCTCCAAGTAGCTCATTGAGAAAGCATGGATGAAGGACTATCTTCGGGCTCATGGCTTCTTTGGTAGGCATGTGGGTCCTATGTCTGAAAGGACACTCCAACGGATTATCAATGAAATTAAGGCTGGCATCCAAATGGGGAAAAGGAAAAAGATGTATAGAAGGGTAAAAGGGATGACCATCACTGCTTCTACCCAACCACAACCTGAACCTTTCACCCCTGAACCCACATCACTACCCACAACTACTCCCTCACCTCAATCACCTAAATTTCTCATTATCCAACCCAAAACACTAGCCAAAACCTCTGAACCTAAACCTGCCTAATTACCATCCAAACCATCCCTTCAGCCTTCTCAACATCTCTCCTTTGAGGAGTTTAAGGAAATCAAGACGAAGCTCACTAAGTGCACTACTTTGAGCAAAGTCTCTTGTGTAGAAGACTCTGTTAACATCACCTATGTAGACGGATCTTCAAGTTCCCTCACAAGAGATAGATTCCTTGATTTGCCTAGAGGAACTTTGGACCAGGCTGCAAGACTTTTGGGCCTCAATTCAAACTATTAAATGAGGAAGAAAAGAAGCTCAGAAGGAAACTGGTGACTCTGCTGGATACAAGAAAAGAGGACCAGATTCCTAGTCAGTCTCTTGTGCCTGGAAGGAAGATAATCTAGTGGAGGTACGATGAACCTTCTCATAATTTTTTTGTGGAAAGAGCGAATGGTGAAATCAACAGACTCAATGCAACCTCTCTGTTACACTCCAGCAGATTTGACATTGCGGAGTTAGCAGAGAAGCCATTCTCCAACCCCTCCAACTCTGAAACTGCTGCACTCATCAGAAATCATCTCAGCAGTCTTCATCTAGCTGAGCTAACTGCAAAGGCAAAGATTGAAGAAGAGTTGAAGTTGAGAAGACAGGAAGACAAGGAAAGATCTCCTACCAAAGGTGCTGCCTTTCTACAGATGGTGGAAGGTCCTGAATTGGAACCTATAGTTCGATGGGAATATGATTACAGTTCCCATCAACTAACTCTTTTCAGAGGGCAACAAGAAAGGGTACATGTTATCCAAGGTGACAGATTGAATTTCCTGTCTACCAAGGATCTATACAAACTTCTTAGCACCACATCAGGGAAGAACAAAGAGACCGACAAATATTTGCTCTCTTGGTGCTGAAAGTTTTGAGAAGTCGAGACAAGTGAAGTTTTGGTAGCATCAGCCTAGGGGGAGTTTGTTGGATCAAGAAGAAGGCTAATGCAACCAAAACTAGATCACTTAAGTTATTTTGGTGCTACATGCAAAGGCTTCCGAAGCTTATCATGGAACTTCCGAATGTTGCAGAGTTCTTCCGAAGACAAAGGGAAAGACCAACTTTTGAAGACAGAACTCTACTTCCGAAGCAAATGCATACTTCGAAGTTCAAGACTTAGAAGACTAAAGTGAAGATCACTTCCGAAGTATGATGAAAAGAAGAAGTCTCCAAGTCTTGGAAGAAGCAGCCTCTTCCGAAGTATAAAGTGGCTTCGAAAGTACTTACTCTTCTGAAGCCATTTAACCTTCAGAAGACACTGCTATGAATCAGTGGACACAAGTATGGTCTCTAAACTCCACTGCTGACTTCTGATACAGCATGGCTTCTTCCTAAAGAACCATGTTGTTGACCATAATTTATTCCACTGTTTACCTTTTCATGATAGTACATGTTACCAACTTTAGTTGGTGACAAAAGGTAAGTCAGGAACATGTCCTGACTACCAAATCTTAGATAAAACTTTATCCGAGATACCTTAAACTATAGTCTTGTAGTATATGCTTTAGCTAAAGGATCCCAGCTGGTATCAAAGTGTATCCGGCTGTAGATAGTATTATATATAGGCTCTCTTTGAAAATCATTGTAACCAAGGGAGATAATCATCTTCTGCTTGTAAGAGTCTTTGTATTTTGAGTTGAGAATCAATATATAAAAGTATCTTGAAAATTATCTTTTTGTGTTCTTAGTTACTTTTTATATTGTGATCAACTCTTATTGATTCTTATCCAAGTGTGATTCTAGGTCAGTTTGAGAGAAAAAACATTGTGTTTAAGTGACAAACACCGATCCTCCAAAAGTGAATTTGGTTATTGTCCTCGTTTGCAACCCAAACCATTCACGACATAGTCGCGGTCTATTCTTCGTCGTGTTCATCTTCAAACCATCTTCATTTGGGTAATTAAACGCATCAATATAATCGGTTTAACATGGGGAATCAAATCGCTATGACTGATTTAGTTAACAACATCGTTTAGATTTTCAATTTGATTAGAATCTAAACTAGGGTTTATATAATTTGGGGGTTTCTATTTATTTGGATTCTCAAGATTATAAAACCTGGTCATACTACGACCACGACACTGGTTCACTGGTTAAGACACTTGCGACTCCACTTTGAAGTCCCGGGTTCGAACCTGGGTACCCTCATGTATTTTTTTTAAAGCTTTTTCAGCCTTAATTTAAATATAGAAATTTTTAATATTTATAAAGATGATTTTTATAAACTTCAAATATTTGTAAAGACACCAAATATTTTTCTGTAATTCTTCCAAAATTAAATAGTTAAATATCTTTTTAATAAAATATTTCAAAGGTTATTCTTGGTTTATCTTTATAAAAAAGGGATTTTAAATAATAATTTATAAATTATTATTGGTCCAAATGTTGCCTTTAAATTACCATCGTTTAAATCACGTTTATTTCAAATGTTTGTTCAAATTTTATGTTTAAACTTTAATAGTAATTATAGATGGGTTAATTATCCTTTTCTTTATATTTAAAGACATAAATGGTATATATCTTTATTATAATATCTAACGTACATACAAAAATCCCCAAAATTCCACTTAAAACTCTAGACCTCGTTAAATGTTATACTTATTATTAGACTTAAACCTTGAAAAATATATATGTTTAGGTGTCTTGTGAAGGATTTCATTTGAATGTCGATTATTATTCTTACTAATAATCATATATATACTTTGAAGGACCGGTGAAGGGGGTCACCTACAACACAATACAACAAAGAGGACATTAACCAAACTTAATCAAACGGTAAGCTGGATTAACCACAAGAGAGACACTCAAAACAAAAGTAATATATGAGACAGAACAAAAGAACACAAGTGTATGGTTTACAAGAATGCAGTATATTGCTTTCTCTATGTTTTATTACAAGTGTTACAAAGCATAATGGAAAGATTCAAGAACATGCGGTACTTATACTACATCCTACAGCTGTCTATACTTTGGAAGCCAGCTGGATACAATTGACTAGACACAAACAAAATCAATTGTAGAGTCAAAAGGCAGATTGCCTTTTGACTAGTGACTATGACATGCCATAGTTCACATCCTTATCTATTACAAAAAGGATAAAGTACATGAATTAGAAAGTTACAGACTCAAGACCTCAATGTACAGTTACCAAAAGCATGGAACTTTTCACCAACTCATGTAAGTTGGTGGCCTTACAGAGATGTAGCGGAAAGGCGTCCAACTTTATAGAAAGGTACATCAGATAAAGCATGTGTAAAAAGTCTTTGAAAGAAATCTGTCTTCATAAGTTGAAGCTTCGGAAGACTTTGTCTCTAAGGCTTCGGAAGACTTCATATTTAGCTTCGAAGACTTCATATTTGGCTTCAGAAGATATTGGTCTTAGCTTCGGAAGATTTCACACTTAGAGTATTTTAGTTGCTTGTGTGAAACTTCCTAAGCATTCTTCTTCAATGCACTTATGCAGCATGCAGGATAGACTTTGGATGTTTGAGTTGCATCAACCTCTTCATTAATCTCTACAAAATCCCCCTAGGCTGATGCTACCAAAACACTTAGTAGACTTTAGATATCAACAGTCCTTATTAGGATGATCACCATTCCTTTCTTCATAAGGTGATCAGGATCCTTCAGATTGTCAAAATGTCTTCTCATATCAAAGAGATCATGTAGAGGCAACTGAAACATATCTTACCATGTGTAAATGTCTTTAGTGCCTTGATCTCTAATGATATGCTATCTTTCTGGATTTGTGGTGTATGTCCAAGACAAGATGGGTCTTCCTGATGCTAAAGGAGTTGTTTGAATTGGAGTTGATATAGCATCCTCTGGCTGCACATCCTCAGGATGTTCTGACTCATCCTGGGGTTTAGAAGAGGGTGCAGTTTTCTTCTTCTTTGGCTTTGGTTTAGAAGCCATCCTCTTCATTCTCTTTACAGGTTTTAACTGAGAAGACTGGCTTGCAGTACCAGATTGATCTTCATTGTCTTTCTCAGTTGGGACTTCCTATCTCTCAGGCTCAGAAGGAGAGAGAGGTTGACCCTACTGTGGATCAAAAGATGAAGCTTGTTGAATTTCAGCAGGAGGTCCAGGTTGCGTTATCTCTGGTTGTTCAACCTTAACCTCCACTTCAGGTGGGGCTTGACTTGGAGTGGAGTGCAAGTCAATGAGTTCTCTACTTTTGATCTCCTGCTTGATCACCCTAATATGCTCATCCCTAGTGAATAGAGACATGGGGCCAAGTCTCCTTCCGGAGAATCCATATAGCTTCAAGAAGGTCATCATCCTCTATCTGTCAGCAGACTTCTTCATGCTCTTTTGGATGATGGCTCTTGATTTTGTAGCTTCTTCCCTTAGCTTTTTATTAGCTGTCTTTTTGTCCTTGATTATCTCAAGTTCAAGTTGTTTTAAGTACTCAAACTCAACATAGTCAAAGGACAAGGGAAGAAGTGCTTTTGCCTGATAGAGGCCTGTGGCACTCAAGTAGTTGATCATCCTGATTCTTTCTTCTTCTTTATCTACTTGAGGTTCTTGTAGAACCACATCTTCTTATGCAGGACTTTCTTGAACTGGGTTGAGGGTAGGCACATGTTTGTACAATCTTTTCTTTCTTCTTTCTTCTTTTATTTGTACTAGAAGCTCTGCATCTTTTGCCTCCTTCTTCTCCGTTAACCTTTCCAGGTCAACCAGTTCATTAAACTCATCTAAGGGGATCCTTGTCTGCAGATAATTTATCCTGAATGCCCTTAACTCATCATTCTGAGTATCTGGTCTGGGGGTAGCCCTTATAGCACACTTCATGAGTCTTGAAGACTCAACAGAGGAACTTCTCCCCCAGCCTCCTTTTTTTCTCTCTCTCTCTTCTCCTCAATCTCCTCAAATGTCATCTTTTTTTCCTTTTGTCACTCACAGACCTTTATGACTCAGGGTGGAAAGATCTTTGGCCTTCATTGCTTGATGCAGCTTCTGAGCTCTGGCCAGAGAGAGGTTGAGAAGCACCTTCACCAGCAAGTGTCTCAATAGGAGTGTGGATCTCTGCAGCAGTTGATGATGATAAACAGGGCTCTTAGGTTTTGCTACTAGGCCTTCAGTCAAGGTTTCCCCTATGAAACTAATCTTAGGTTCTGCCTCAACATCCAGTTGACCGATGGCATTGCCTGATTGCCCGAGTCTCCTTCTGAAGCTGAACTCTGCAGTGATCCTGTCTTGGATTCTTTGAGCCAGCCTGTCAGCTTGTCTTGATTTGCTTAGATTGACAAGTGGCATGTTGACTAGATCCAGACCTTCATAGTGGTTCAAAGTTTGAAAATTTAAGACTTCTAACTACCTTAGAACTCTTATGATGATTAGGGCTTTCCTGTTGCTGTCATACATCCACCCAATGATGTGATTTGAAGATGGTGAAGATGACATAGCCCTTGGTATCCCATCCTCAAACAGACTCTCTATGAAGCAGTCTGTGTAGTCCACATCAATGTGAATTTGAGGAGGTTGCTGAGGATGCACATTTTCAAGTAAGGATGGTGAGTCCTCAATGTCCACTCTCTCTGATGAACTCCCAGGTTCTATAGCTGTAATGCTTTCTCCCCCTTTTGGTAGCATCACCCACTTGCATAGGTGAGCTGGAAGATAGGTCAATCACATCCATAGGCTCTTGTGTTCCTGGTTGAGCTCTTCTTAAGGGTCTTCCAGCTAGTTTTTCCTTAAGATATGAAATCTCAAGTTGCTGATCATTGATCTTGTTGTGTAAGGTAGTCACCTGAGATTCAAGGTGACTGACCTTTGAGACTAAATAAGTGCATGTTTTAGACAGTTTGTGCACCTTTAGTCTTAGATTCCCCTCATCTTCATCAGAAGAATCATTGGGGGATGAGATGATTGGATCAAAGTCCTCTCTCTTACCACCAGCTTCAGGTTCTTGGCTGCTGGATTTCCTCTTCTCACTGGCAGTCTTAGTTGAGATGACAGTGGGCTGAGTTGCCATGGTTGAGTTCTTAATGATGTAATCACTTTCAAAAGTGAGAGCATTTTCCATATGGACATCCTAAACAGGTTCAGAAGTGTCCACCTCAGTAGTAGGTGACTGATGTGGGATAGAAGTAGAAGACTCAGGAGCATTCATCTCTCTTTGAGTAGGGGTAAAGAAGAGAGACTCATTACTCTCACTGAAACCTAGATCTTCATGAGTATAGAAATCAAGGTTGGGAATTGGTTGGTTGAGATCTATAGGCTAGAGATGGTAACTGTCACCTGAAGGTTGATCACTTGAGTGTTGATACTTAGAGTGATGGCTTAAGGCAGTTGGGTTAATGAGCTCATCAGGCTGAGCATGAGGAACCTCAGCACTAATCCTTGAAGAGATGGGAGTGGTCTGCTCTTCGGGAGAAGTGGGAGCTCTAGTGTCCACTTCTACCTATAAGGGTGAGTGTATGGGGACCTCCATAGACTGAATAGTCTGAGCAGGGGTTTGTTTGGATTTTCTTTGGTAACTAAGGGTAATTTGAGGCTGTGTGGGTGGTTGGGATGTAGCAGGTGTGGGTTCAACACTAGCTTGTGCTGCTAGGTTGTCACCTTTAGCAATGAGCTCTAACATTTTTGGGACTAGGGCTGTTTCTACTCCAAAGAAGCCAATAGTGGGCTTTCTCAGTATTTTGAAGATGCCGGGCTTCATCTCTCCCAATTTAAGAATGTTACCTATTTCCCTTAACTGTGAGCCCAGTTCACAGTTAAGAATGTACTGGACATACCTAGGAAACATGTAATATTCTAAGGAGTCTAAGTTAGCAACCAAGTTCGTATAAAAAAACTGAGAATACCTGAACTTGACCCCTTGAACCATTCCATGGATGATGAAGGAGAGATCCTCAGGAATCTGGTCCCATCCACCATGCTTGTTTGATAAGCTGTGGATTACCACATGGAGCAGGAATCTCCATTGGGATGAGACTTTTCCTTTCCTAAAGGTCTTTATAGAGAAATCTCCCTCATATCCCATCTGCTCAAAGGAATAATTAATAGCTTCCTTTGGGAAGAACACCTCACCATCTTCATCATCTAGTTGAAGATGCCTATTGATGATGGCCGGAGTGATGAAGATTGTTCTCCCCTGCACTATGGCAGACAGTGCCTTCTCCCTGTCCATTATGACCTCTTGGCAAGTCTTCCAGAAATCAAGCAGTTGATCCTCATAGAGAGGAGGATCACTGGTTAGGGAGGTGAAGTATTTGGACAAAGCAAAGAATCGACAAACCTATGAGAAATGAGGATCTTTCTCAGAGCTTAACAGAGCAACCTGATTATGTTGTCTGTGTAGCTGCATGGTAAATTTGGGATCATTTCTGTGAGCGAGATTGGCCATTGTGAGGTAGCTTAAAGATGAAGAAAGAAGGAAGAAAGAAATTTCATAGAGAAATTTGGGTTTTACGTATGGAGAAAGAACAGATGATAGAAAGAGGGGGAAACCGTTGGGTTTATATGTGAGAGGGATTTCAGATAAAGTTTAATAAAAGAAGATAAACTTTGAAATCTGGACGTCGGTCCCACCTCTGAAAAAGTAGTTTACTTTTGCTCAAAAAGTAGTTTTGGTGGAAGTTAAAAAGCTTCTGAAGATAAATTATTTTCAGAAGTTTTAATTAAAAAGCTTCCGAAGCTAAAATGACTTCGGAAGAATTTCCTGAGAGTTTTGAAAAATTTGCTTCGGAAGAGAATTTAAAACTTGATTGCTTTGTATATAAAACACAAAGCTTCCGAGAGTTAATTTTGCTTCGTAAGTAAATAGTCCTTAAAAATGAATAAGTGTCTGAGGCAAGTATTTAAGCTTTGGAAGACAGATTTAAACCTCTTCCGAAAGTAAATTTCTTAGACAGTTGTTTATTTTGAAGGCATGATTTGCTTCCGAAGTTAAAAGCATAACTTCCGAAGGATCAAAAATTTGTCAAAAATTTAAGGAAAGTCTTCAAAAAGATAATTTTATCCAGGGAAAACATGAGCTTATAAAAGTGATGAACTAGACAACTCAAGACACACATATTTTAAGAAATAATAAGAATTAGTTTTAAGAAAAACCTACTCAAAGTTGATCATCCCAATAGCTTATATTAGATATTTAAATCTCTGTTCATTAAAAGCCTTTGTAACATATCAACATATTGTTCATCTGTATGAACTTTGACTAGTTTAATTAATCCCTTTTCATGATTATCTCTTATTAAATGATACCTGATGTTGATGTGTTTGGTCGTTGAGTAGGATTCTCTGTGATTGAGATAGCACTATTGTTGTCTATGTGAATGGGAGTCTCCTTGAAGATTAACCCATAGTCCAGCATCTAATTCTGAATCCATAGCACTTGAGCACAGCAGCTTGCAGTAGCAATGTATTCAGCTTCAGCAGTTGGTGTAGAGACACAGGATTGTTTCTTGCATTGCAATGAGACAACCCTTCCACCAAGAAACTGACATCCCCCTAATGTAGACTTTGTAGTCATTTTTCAACCACCATAATCACTATCTGTATAAGCATATAGATTAAAGTCAGGATTCTTTGGGTACCATAAACCAAGTGTTGAGGCACCTTTGAGGTATCTAAGAATCCTCTTGACAGTAATGAGGTGAGACATGTTGGGGTTGGCTTGATATCTTGCACAAATACATGTATCAAACATAATATCAGGCCTGCTAGCAGTAAGATACATAAGGGACCCAATCATAGCCCTGTATAAGTGTTCATCTACACACTCCCCATCAAGGTCAGGTCTAAGGGAGTGGTTTCTGACTATGGGTGTCTTAGCAATCTTACAATCAGTCATGTTGAATCTCTTAAGTATGTCCTGAACATACTTTGACTAACTTATGAAGATGCCATTTTCAACTTGCTTCACTTGAATTCCCAGAAAGAAATTGAGTTCCCCCATGGCACTCATTTCAAATCTATCTTTCATAGCTTCTCAAAGTCTTTGCAGAGCTTTGCATTAGTTTAACCAAAGATGATCTCATCCACATACACTTGAACTAGCAGAATGTCATTTCCCTGTCCTTTGATGAAGAGAGTTTCGTCTATAGTACCTCTCCTGTATCCATGTTTACAAAGATACTCAGACAGTGTCTCATACCACTTCCTGGGTACCTGATGCAGCCCATAAAGAGCTTTGTCAAGCTTACAAACATAATCAGGATGATCAGGATCTACAAAACCAGGTGGTTGTTTAACATATACTTCTTCATCAATCACTCCATACAGAGAGGCACACTTCACATCAAGCTGAAAGGCCTTGAAGTTCTTAGATGCAGCAAATGCCAGGAATATCCTAACAACTTCTAATCTTGCTACTAGAGCAAAGACATCAGTGTAGTCAATCCCTTCTTCTTTTGTGTACCCTTGAACACTAGTCTAGCTTTGTTCTTGATGATAATGTCTCTATCATATTCCTAAACATGCATTTGGTTCCCATGGTAGTCTTCCCATAAGGAAGAGGACAAAGGTTCCAAACTTTCTGCCTTTTGAATTGAAGAAACTCTTGTTGCATAGTCTCAAGCCAACTTCCATCCTTTAGAGCCTCATCAACTTTCTTTGGCTCTATCTGGGATAGGAAACAAGAGTGAAGACAAATATTTGCTTCATGGGTTTGTCCTCTTATTCTTACCCTTGTGACAACACCTCCAATGATGTTTGTGGTAGGGTGAGACTTGTTAATCCTAAGCTGAGGGATCACAGCAAGTTGCTGAGAAAGATATAAATTAGAGAAATTTAGATCTGGCATAGATGTTTATCCCACCACATCAGCACACTTTTCAAGAGAAACTTGATCCAAGAAGTGTGTGACATCATTGATGTTCTCATCTATGGTGTGGTTAGTAGCATCAAGAAATTCTTGATCATTGGCACCACCACCATTGTTGTCTTCCATAATTGAGATATTCTTATCTGGTTGTAGAGCCTCTAAGATAGAATTTGAAGGCACCCCAGATGTATCATCTGAGTTTGTCATTGTAGTGCTGATAGACACCTCATTTGCAGAAGTAGTTCCAACTGAAGCTGAAGATGTGTGACTTGAAGATCTTCTCAGCTCAAATCTTGGATCAGATCACATGTATTTAGATATTTTGTAGATCCTGAAACATTCTCACAAGATTTGTTAAAATAGTTGGTAACTAAATCAAGATCAAATAGCCAATCAGGACCAGAACCAAGCACACAGGGTGTGTGTTCATTGAAAGTCACATTGGCTGACTCCTTAACAATTTTAGTTCTGAGATTGTATACTCTATAAGCCTTAGCTTGAGAAGAGTATCCAATAAATGTCCATCATCTGATTTCTCAGCAAACTTGGCAATTTGATCTTTAGTATTCAAGATGGTGCAATGACATCCAAATAACCTTAGAAAACCAATGAAAGGTTTCCTCTTGTGCCAAAGTTCATAAGGAGTCTTGCCATGAGTCTTGACCACTAAAACTCTATTCTGCATATAACAGGCAATGTTGACTACCTCTGCCCAGAAGGTGATAGGCAGGTTAGAGTCAGACAACATGGTTCTTGCAGCTTCAATAAATGCATGTTTCTCCTCTCAGCAACACCATTCTGTTGAGGAGTCATGGGAGCACTGCATTATCTTGTAATACCCTTTTCATCACAGAATGTATCAAGGATTTGGTTCTTAATTCAGTTCCTTGATCACATCTTATGATCTTGACCTTGTGATCAGATTGATTCTCAATCTTTCAGATGAAATTCTTCAGAATCTCAGGAGTCTCATCCTTAGTTCTAAGGAAGAAGACCCAAGTGAATCTTGTAAAGCCATTTGTGATCACAAAACAATAAAAGGTCCTTCCTAGACTCATTACATTGACGGGGCCAAAGAGATCCATGTGTAACAAGTGTAGGGGTGTAGTAATGGAGTTCTTTTCCTTAGGCTTGTGAGATACCCTATGCTGCTTCCCTTTCAGGAATGCAACACAATGGTCATCACTTGTAAAATCTTTCTTTGGTATTCCAGTTACCAAATCATTCTTAATTAATTCATTCATGTTCTTAAAGTTTACATGGCACATTCTTTTATGCCACAAGAAAGACTCATCACTATTGGCTTCAGACAAAAAGCATAAAACTTCTCCAAAGGGAGATGTTTCTTGAAAATCCATCTTGTACATGCTCCCTTTCCTAGGGGCTCTAAGCAGGATATGCTCATGAGGAGAGACCACACCAGGCTTGAGAACAATGCACTCATGCTCAGTAAAGAGCTTGTTATGACTCTGATCACAAAATTGGGACACACTCAGAAGATTATGCCCAAGCTCTTTGACAAAGTTTACCCTTTCAATGCTGAGCTTACCATTTATGACCATGCCCCTTCCTGAAATGTAACCACCTTCATCTTCTTCAAAAGCAACTGGTCCTCTATTAATCCTTTCAAAGTTCTGGAGTAGTGACTTATTGTCTGTCATGTGCCTGGAACAACCACTATCAATGATCTAGTCATTTTTGTTTGTCTTGAGCTGTCCCTGCACAAAGAAATGATTAGTTACATTTGGAAACCCAAGTCTTGCTTGTCTTGGGCTCAGAAACAAAAGGTAATGTAACAGTAATAGATCCTATGGTTGTGCTAAGAGAATCTTGAACTGTTGTTGATGGAGAATTCTCATTCACTTGGTCTTTCTTAGACTTCCACACCACCTTTGGAGTCTTGGACTTGACCTTCAAAACTTCAGAAGCTTTTGGAACTTCGAAGTTTTGGTGACTGAACCTTCGGAAGATTCTGCAGACAATGCAGCAGACTTCAGTGCTTCAGAAGACTCCTTTCTTCCGAGACCAACTTCTCTTCCGAGGGTAATTTTCCACTTGCCTTCTTCTTAGATTTGGAGCTTTTGAAGGAAATAGGTTTTCCTTTCGAAGCTTGAATTTTCTTGGAACTCTTTGAAGTCTTTGTCTTGGTCATATGGATAGTACCTTTAGGATTGTATGGACAACCCTTAGCAATGTGAGTGGTACTTTCACACATGACACACACTATTTTCTTCTTCACAAGAGTCTTCTACTGGAACAAGACTGTCTTTGGTCACATCCCTTCTCCACCTTCATCTTTGCAGATGCTGAGACAGTTCCTTTGGGCTGGCAACTGTTCTTGGAGTTTGATGGTCCAGGCTATGCAGCAGTGGTACACAGTAGATCAGTCTTCTTCTTATTACTGAGATAAGTTGAACAAGAACCAGAATTCTTAGCAGAAGAGTTTTTGAAAGGGATCGGGATCTAGTTGATCAATTAGATTAAGATTTGCAGCAGAATAGCACACGAATTAGACGAAATTTAAGCAAGAATAATATGAATATTCAATCAAATAGTAACGGTTATAGAGAGAGAAAGTTTTCTGCAAAAGAATGTTTTCATTCACGCACATGCTTCACGTCCAAGGAAATTAGGTCAACATTTCTTTTATAAGGAATGTGACATCATCTGACATCACTTGATAGTGGCAGCTAACTGATTTATACAAACAACTGAAAGTAAACTAAACTACTGAAGATGTCAACAACTGAGGACACCTTCACAAAATGCTAAGTACACGCTAACATTACAACTACTAAAGTTATAACATCTGAAGTGTAAGAACTTCAGATGTTTTACATAATATAAATCTACTGATTACAAACTACTAAAAAGTAAACCATCACAACTACTGAAGAGAACTACTTCAGCCGTTGTGACAACTTCTGAGAACTTGGTCTTCAAACTTTGTCTTCAGCTGTTGTCTTCAGCTGTTATCTTCAGACTTTGTCTTCAGACTTTGCCTTCAACAGTTGTCTTCAACAGTTGTCTTCAGACTTTGTCTTCAGACTTTGTCTTCAGACTTTGTCTTCAGACTTTGTCTTCAGACTTTGTCTTCAGACTTTGTCTTCAGACTTTGTCTTCAGACTTTGTCTTCAGACTTTGTCTTCAGCTGTTTTAGACCACTTCAGTTGTTTTGATGTCTGTAGGACTTAAAGGTTTTTCTAATCTAGCTCATTGGTTCTTTTGGTCCAACAAACTCCCCTTGAACTAATGCAGCCAAAACCTTTAAGATTATTGAAGTCCCACTTATTGGCAGAAACATTATCTGGATCAGCTCAGAAATCTTCAAATTAAGCTCAGGCCAGGGAAGAGGTTTCAGAAGGTTTAATTGCCAAAGGATGAATGGGAACTCTGTCTTGGGGAATTGGACACAGAGCTGTTACCCCATCCATGAGACCTACTTCCCAATGATAAGTCTGTAAGACTCTTTGACATAGGCCTCAAGGAAAACAACTTGTTCTTCCATTGTGAGTTCTTCAGCTTCACTTTCAAAGAAGAACTCAGGCTCATAGTACTCTGATAAGTACTTAACATGCTTTCCATTCTTCAGCTCCATAGTAGTTATTTCTCTGTATGCAAACTCATCAGGATGAGTGCCTTCAAGCAACAACTGTAGCTCATTTCTTCTTATTTCTTCAAGCTTCTTGTAGATCAACCCCTTCTTTACCATTTTGTTTTCAACCATTTGCTCACAGGGGTTCTGTGCCTGAGAAATCGTGCCTGAATCAGAGGCTGGTGGCAAAGTTGTTGGGAGTGGCTCAGTGTTTGGGAGACTTTCAGAAGAAACTGCCATCGGTGGGTGAATTTGGGCAGATGGACTTGATTCTTGTGACATTTTGGCAATCAGTTCTTGTAGTCTGCATATCTCAGTCTCAAGAATGGTGTTGTGGGCTAGAACATCAAAAAAAAGCCCAGGTCATCATCAGTCTTTGCTGAATCATCTGACCTTCTGATTAAATCAAGATGAACATGTGCTGAGTGTAGATCAGTATT
Source organism: Flaveria trinervia (assembly GCA_025506515.1). Taxonomy (NCBI): domain Eukaryota; kingdom Viridiplantae; phylum Streptophyta; class Magnoliopsida; order Asterales; family Asteraceae; genus Flaveria; species Flaveria trinervia. The sequence continues at coordinate 25,174,943 of CM046442.1, read as the reverse complement.
CACATGTGCCCTTATTTCTTGGAACTAGGGACTTCCTGCCTCAGGATTATGTCCTTCATTGGCAGTTGCCTCTGTTGAGGACTTAGAATGATACCATCTTCATCTTGGTCATGTGCTGAAACAGGAGAAGAGGCAGCCTCACTAGATGTTCGAATCTCTTCCTCTACACAGGGAGATTGAAATCTATAATCCCTGTGTTGTGGGTTATCAACCACATTATAATCCTCTCCCTCAACTGTTGAGTTTTTTCCCAGTGGTAATAGATTTCTGGGGAGGGTTAGAGGATTGTAGCTGAGTCAGCACTTGTGCAATAACCACAATTGGGCTTGTAGGGGTGGCTTCAGTGGGAGATAAGTGTGAAGAGGATTGCACCTAGGGTGAATGGTGCTCTTCAATGGCAATCTTCTCAAGGGAGAGAGATTCCAGTAATGTGGTTTCCCCATTTTTGGTTGCATCAGGATCCTGTTGAGAGGATACCTGAGGGGTTTTAGCTGGTAGAGTCTTGGAAACTACAAGGGGATTACTACCTATAGTTTCATCCTGCCTTTGTGTTGCAGGGGCATCATCAAGGGACTCAACTTCCTGAATAGCCTTTTTGGTTTGTTTGGATTATGGTTTGGAGGGGACATTGCATCTGGAGGATAAGGCTGTGGGTTCCTTCTACTTGAGTTTTAGCAGTTTGGCAGCCTCTTTGAGGTGTGGGTCAGAGTTTAATTCCAAAAGGGCCATTAGATTGTAATTGATTTATGATTATGGCCATAAGAAATCATGGATATAATAGCCATCTGTTAGCCACAGGTTTCATTGCCAGATCTTTTAATTCCAAAAATATAATTTCAAAAAAATTTAAACTTTGGCGTTCAAGGATAAAATACAATACCTACTCCCACCTGGATGACATTTGATCCCATGAAGAGGATTTGTGGGCAAGGCAGACATTGATCATGTTGAAGATTAGATGTTCAGCATCATGGAAGTGCTTCTTCAGAATGGTTGTAGCACTTAAGTCGCCCACATATCCATGGTTGATAAATGATAGATCAATGTGCCCTTCGGGTATTTGGTGACAAAGGTGGCATCATTCAGATCTAGGGTTTGGCGAATGATAGTAGGAGTGACGGAATTTAAGATTATGATACCATTTGAAAGGGATCGGGATCTAGTTTGATCAATTAGATTAAGATTTGCAACAGAATAGCACACGAATTAGATGAAATTTAAGCAAGAATAATATAATATTCAATCAAACAGTAACGGTTATAGAGAGAGAAAGTTTTCTGCAAAAAGAATGTTTTCAGTCACGCACATGCTTCACATCCAAGGAAATTAGGTCAACATTCCTTTTATAAAGGAATGTGACATCAGCTGACATCACTTGATAGTGTAACTAATTTATACAAACAACTGAAAATAAACTAAACTACTGAAGATGTCAAAAACTAAGGACACCTTCACAAAATGCTAAGTACACGCTAACATTACAACTACTGAAGTTATAACATCTGAAGTGTCAGAATTTCAGATGTTTTACATAATATAAAACTACTGATTACAAACCACTAAAAAGTAAACCATCACAACTACTAAAGAGAACTACTTCAGCTGTTCTGACAACTTTTGAGAACTTGGTCTTCAGACTTTGTCTTCAGCTGTTGTCTTCAGCTGTTATCTTCAGACTTTGTCTTCAGCAGTTGTCTTCAGACTTTTTCTTCAGTTGTTGTAGACCACTTCAGTTGTTTTGATGTCTATGGGACTTAAAGGTTTTTCTGATCTGGCTCATTGGTTCTTTTTGTCCAACAGTTTTGGTTTATGTCTTCAGTCCTTACTACTTCAAACCCTGCAGATATGAAAACTTGTTTCAGCTTAGAGTCAAAAGGAGCCTTGATCTCTTGAGCCTCCCTTGCTTTTGTTTTGTTCTTTCTGATCAAGTTCTTTCTTATGGACTTGGTCATCACAGTCTTCTTCTTCTCCTCAGAAGGATAGTGGCCCTTCTAATAATTCTCCTCTTCACTCTTCTCAGAGGAATTCTTCACTATCTCTTCTTCATCCTCTTCACTCATAAGATCTATGAGAGGAAGCTCATCTTCACAATTTCTACACCTAGAAGGTCTTACAGACAAGATTGTGTGTGGAGAAGCTATCTCATTGGATCCCAGTCCCTGCCTATTTTGATAGAACACCTTGTTGTGCAGGGATGAGGATATCATGTTCTTGAAGGTCTCTTCTTCAAGAACACTTTTTTCTGCCATGGCTTTGCTGATCACAAGCTCAGCCTGGCACTCAGTCAGTTTGGTTATGAGATCCTTGATTTGAGTCCTAAACTATGTGTGTTCATGTTTTAGAACTGAAATGGTTTTCTCTAGGTCCTTATCTTTAGTTTACAATTATTTTCAGACTTTCTAAAATCAGAATTTAAAATGTTTAAGGACTCAATCCAAGTTAGAGGACCTGTATCTATTGACTTTAGCAATGCATTCAGGAGTACAGAGATGTTCCAATACCTTGGCTTCATCATGATCTGCCATAAATGCTTGGTTTGGAGAAACATCTTCCACCTGAAAGCTCCAGTCAAAGCCCCTTCTTTAACAACAACAACAGCTTGCTACTTTGACTTCTCACTCTAGAGAGCTTTGTCAGTGTAGTTAGGTCTCGATTGTGTTTGGCCACCACTTTTTTTAGGTACCTTACACTCTCTAGCAAAGTGACCCATCAATTTACAGTTATAACACTTGACTTTGCCTTTGTCCAGTCCAAACTTTCCACTGGTTGCATTGCTTGGAAACTTCCTTCCAGTTCTCTTGTAGAACTTCTTGGCTCAATGAGTGAGAAGAGCCATCTGCTGGACTACTTCCATGCATTCCAAATCATCTGGATGAATATAATCCAGGTCTTCAAGAGTGAAAAGAGAGTTGCCACAGCTTTCATCAGAAGACACAAAAGCTTGAGAAGAGCTTGTCTCTTGGAATGGGTTTCCTTGAGTGTAGTTCTCCCTTGGTGTCTCTGGGAAGGTGATGAAAGGACCCTTTGGTGAGTTGTCAGGGTAGCATATGAGATGATGTTGGGTTCTATGCTATCTCTTTCAACCCATGTAGGGCTGAACTCATTGATTGTTGGAGTTGCCAGATGAACCTTGCATGTTCATCTCCATCTGGTAGCCACTGAGAATCCAATATAACTCTGTCAGAGTAAGACTTTTGAGATTTTTAGTCCTCTTGATCACCACACAGTAATGTGTCCACTACCTAGGAAGTGAGGACATGAACTTCCTTACAATGTCTTTGTTCTCAAGAGAAACTCCTCCATCCACAAGGGTATCCACAATCTCAACATACTTGAAGTATTGCTGAGTCATGGTTTCACCTGTTTTGAAGGTGAAGTTTTCAAACTACTGCTTTAGGAGATCCTACTTGTTCTCTTTGGCTTTAGAGGAACCCTCAAACATCAGTTTCAATGCATCCCACAGCTGCTTAGCTATTTTGCACTTCTTGAAACCTCTATACATAGAGTTTGGAAGGCCAGTTTGAAGGGCTGTCATGGCTTTTCTATCAATCTCTACTCTCTTCCTATCTTCATCAGAGTAGTTAGCCACATCCTTGGGGATCATACCAGCACCAATAGCAGAAGGGGTGCTAGGTATGAAAGGTCCATTCTCAATAGACTCCCACATTCTTGAATCAAGAGACCTGATGAAACCTTTCATTCTCAAACACCAGGTATCAAACTCATCAAGAGTGATCAGTGGGACTTTTCATGGTTCCAGTTTCCATATCTGTCTTGGAAATGGTTGCCATTTGAAAATTTTAGGATTTGTGTGTGTGAGGGATCTTAAGATGGTGAGATCTTATATCAAGAGCCTGAAATGCTCTGATACCAAATGCAAGACCGGTGAAGGGGGGTCACTTACAACACAATACAACAAAGAGGAGATTAACCAAACTTAATCAAACAGTAAACTGGATTAACCACAAGAGAGACACTAAGAACACAAGTAATATATGGGACAGAACTAAAGAACACAAGTGTATGGTTTTCAAGAATGTATATTGCTTTCTCTATGTTCTATTACAAGTGTTACAAAGCATAATGGAAAGATACAAGATTGACTAGACACAAACAAAATCAATTGTAGAGTCAAAAGGCAGATTGCCTTTTGACTAGTGACTATGACATGCCATAGCTCACATCCTTATCTATTACAAAAATGATAAAGTACATGAAGTAGAAGTTACATACTCAAGACCTCATTGTACAGTTACCAAAGCATGGACCTTTTCACCAACTCATGTAAGTTAGTGACCTTACAAAGATGCAGCGGAAAGGTGTCCGGCTTTATGGAAAAGTACATCTTATAATGCATGTGTAAAAAGTCTTAGGAAGATATCTGTCTTCATAAGTTGAAGCTTCGGAAGACTTGTCTCTGAGGCTTCGGAAGACTTCATATTTGGCTTCGGAAGATATTGGTCTTGGCTTTGGAAAATTTCACACTTAGAGTATTTCAGTTGCATGTGTGAAACTTCCTAAGCATTCTTCTTCAATGCACTTGTGCAGCATGCAGGATAGACTTTGGATGTTTGAGTTGCATCAGTCTCTTCATTAATCTCTACATACTTATTGGCCAAGTGAGTTTTTTGCCCCATTTTATTATTAATTCACACCTTTTTGGGTTGAAACATGTTAATATTATTAAACTTACACTTGTAAATGTTTTACACTTGTAACACACTTACAATTCATATTTATATTTTATCATGGTTATTTGTGTTATTGTGAGCATTATATGAGATACATTATATGTTGAAAAGCATTAACTATTGCTAGCCTGGCGACGTCATAAATCTTTAGGCCTGACAAGTCTATTTGGTGCTAAATCCGATGTATTGTTGGCTCTTGATAACGTATGACTTGTTAATCATGGGAACCAAGTACACTTAGCTAATCATTATAAACTTGTAATCTTAATCTTGGTCAAGGTTTGATTGTATGTGTTCTATAAACTTGCATAACTCATAGCGTTTGACATGAATTGCTACTTGTAAATCTTTGATATATTTATGTATTTTAAACCTTAAAACTCACCAACTTTCATAGTTGACCTTTACTTTTAACATGTTTCATGAAATGCCCAAGTTTGAAGTCATCTTTTGAAGTTTGCACAAATCTTGGATTTGGACCTAGATTAAAGAATAAAAATGTATTGGATTATTTCATTTTATGCTATGTTTGTTTTCTTATTTGAGACTTATGATTGTAATTTACATTTTAAACTTATGATAATAATATTTTGATTAAATTATAGTGTTATGTGGCTGTGAACAAGCTTAACCCTCACATCTCGACGATTCCACCGTCAAGGTTGGGGTGTGACAGATTGGTATCAGAGCCCATAACTATAGGGATTTAGGTTATTAGAAATGGTGACCTAGACTATAGTTTATGCATGAACCCTATAGAATAATCTTGATATTTTTGTAAATACAAATTGTTGCATGCTACATGATGCTATGTAATTATGGATGCCCTTTTTATGTGTAATTTGATGCCTTAGATAGGTTTCTTGTATTTGCTTACACTTTGTTTCTTGTCTCTCCTAAACTTATTCTTGATTCTTTGATTCTACCCGATGAATTAAACTTTTTAAACTTATTCTCGACGACACCTGGGATCGTACGCTTTATATCGTGGGTTTAATTCTTTTGAATTTATGTCTAATCTATGAAAATCTCATCAAGGTTTGATTTCATGAACCTAAGAAATATTGTATGACACATAGACACTTGTATTATGGATTTCCTGGAAAAAAGCCTTTGGGCTAAGGTAAGCATTTCGCATAAATCCTACGGGACTAGTTATGCTTACCTGGGGATTTCTGGGATGAGTGATTGTAAGGTCTCGTTCCTAGGACGCTCACAGTTGGATCCTCATAGCACATAAAACATATAATTACATTTGCCTTATGAAAATATTGCAGCGAAAACATTAATAAATGACATCTCATTTTATTATAAAAACTTTTGCTAAATAATACATCGTCAATCAGTTGCAAATTACATGTTGCATCATATCACAAAAGCATTAAATAAAGGGATGCCATCCCACAAGGGCTGAGTAGCCACCTCGTGCCACCCTCAGCAGTCATTACTTGCCAACTGGAAACACATCAAAGTCAGCATTGCTGAGTAAGTTCTAGTTTTATAAAATAAAACATACTTTACTTTCATTAAAACCGTTCATTACATCTGATCACACATCATACGTACACATAGATAATATCATTATTATCTTCTTTGTTCGTTCATTCATCTTTACATCTTTTCTTGCACATCAGATATCTTTCGTACCAATACTGTACGCTACACCCCGAACTATTTGGCTACTGGGCCGAAGTCTATAAATAGACAGCAAAACATGGTGCCGTAGTACCAGGGATAAGCGGTAGAGGTTCTATATAAATGGTCGATAACAGAGGACCCCGATGTGCATCCTCCCAGGGTAGCGAACCCGCACACCGTTGGGCTAACACCTTTAATGGTGTGTCCCGATATCCAATACTTGCAAGACTTTCACTACTTTCATCGTTCATTAATGCATGCATCATCATGTTCCACTTTTCATTATCTTCCACTTTACGTTACATAATACTTTATTTCATTCATTAGCACAACACGTAAAGCCACAGGAACGATAAACATACATCATAATAAGGAACATCAGCATGCACAGTCATCACATCATACAGGGCAATATCATACATACATAATGGGCATCATGCATAAACATGCAACATCATTATCATCATGCCCAACATACTCTCTAAGGCCTCAACAGTCATCTTACATGCTCTTACGAGAACCTTTACATTAAAACTTACATCTGCACTTTCCCCCGAAAGTCAGAAGTTAAACTACACTTCTCCTCAGGTGCAATAGCCCTATTCAAGCATATGGGCACCCTTCAGTCGCATGGCCTTCATGCGACTGAACATCATGGAATGAACCAATGCGGATGAACACTCATGCGAATGAACACCCAATCGTGCGAATGGACTAATGCGGATGTGCACTTATGCGACTTGACCTTCAGTCGCATGACCTCCATGCGACTGGCCCCAATCATGCGACTGGACCCTTAATCATGCGAATGGACCCCAATCGCACCCCATTTGGCCATTCGGCCTCCAGTCGGTCGCCTAGCCCTAGCTGATGTAGAGTGCAGTTCCAGCCGAACGCAAACTACCCTTTTCAACCTCCAAACTCATCTAAACCCATTCTAAGCCCAAATCGACCATCCTAAACCTTAGGGATGCATACCACAACACCATTCAAGCACACACAAGCTCACAAGAAAAGCTCAAACGGGTCATACATACACAACGGGTCAAACATGCACACACTCAAAAACCCGATTTTCAGATGTTTTCCAGCCCTAAATCATTCAAAAACATTTAAAGGAGGGGTCCTAGAACTCACACAAACAACCACGGAGAGAAGAGCTTCGATTTGACTCACTTCTCAACGATTTTAGCCACTCGAATCAACCCGAACCAACTTTTCTTCCTCTTTTTCTCTTCTCTCTTCTTTGGCTGATTTTGGTGGGTGTGGGGAGAGGGTAAGGGTTGACCTCTTCCTTAAATACTCCCACTTCCCCAACTTTCTCTCATTGGCGAGTTTAGTCCCTCGACTTTGGACTTTATTTCTTTTTCTTCCTTCGCCGACTTCAAAATAAATAAATAACCGGGTGTTACAAGTCCACCCCTTAAATAGGTTTCATCCCTGAAACCTATTATTCCTCGAACAGACATGGTAATGATGCCTTATTTCTTCTTTAGTCTCCCACGTTGACTCGGATCCTTTCATGTGCTTCCACTGTACACGCACAAGAGGAACCACTTTATTTCTCAGCTTTTTCTCTTTTCGATCAATGATTGCCACTGGTTGCTCCACGTAATTGAGTCGTTCATCTACTTTGATATCCTCCAGTGGAACGATCACATCTTCATCTGCCAAGCATTTCTTCATATGAGATACGTGGAATGTCGGGTGAATTCCACTTAACTCATCTGGTAACTCCAATCTATAGGCCACCTCTCCTACTCGAGCAATGATTTGGAAAGGGCCTATATACCTTGGCCTCAACTTGCATCGCTTCCTGAATCATATAATACCCTTCCAAGGTGAGATCTTTAACATAACCCGGTCACCCACCTGGAACTCAATCGTTCTGCATCGTTTATCAGCATACGACTTCTGTTTATCTTTGGCTGCCTTCATAAAGGCTTTCATCTTTTCAAGCTTCTCAGTCGTAGCCTCGCTTACCTCAACGCTCCCCAATTCCTTCTGACCAATGTCACCCCAACAAACGGGTGTTCTGCATCTCCTACCACATAGCATCTCATATGGTGGCATACCAATGCTGGCATGATAGCTATTGTTGTATGAGAATTCGGCTAGCAGTAGGTGGTCATCCCAACTTCCCCCAAAATCAATCACACATGCCCGAAGCATGTCTTCCAATGTCTGAATGGTTCTTTCTGACTGACCATCAGTTTGGGGATGATAAGCCGTGCTAATATGTTACCTCGTCCCCATGGCATGGTGGAATTTCTTCCAAAATTTAGAGGTAAACCGGGTGTCACGATCAGATACAATAGATACCGGTACACCGTGACGAGTTACAATCTCCTTGATGAACAGGTCCGCTAACCTGTCAGATGAATATGTCTTACGGATTGGTAGGAAGTGAGCACTCTTCGTCAGACGGTCAACAATCACCCATATGGCATCGTACCCTTTCGGAGTACGCAGCAGCTTCGTAATGAAATCCATGGTGATGTGCTCCCACTTCCATTCCAGTATATCCAAAGGTTGGATCTTCCCATACGGATTTTGATGCTCGGCCTTCACCTATAGACAAGTAAGGCAGTTACTCACATACTCCACCATGTCGCGCTTCATACCCGGCACCAATAATTCTTCTTCATGTCTTGGTACATTTTCGTGGCACCTGGATGAATGGAGTATCGATTCTTGTAAGCCTCATCCGTAGATTCTCAAAACGAGGAATCCACACCCGTCCAAATCAGGTTTTAACACCAAGTGTGTTTTCGCCCAATTACCCAACCAAGCCTCTCATTCTCTCAGAGTTAAGATGGTCTTCTTTTAATGCCTCATCTTGAAACTCTTTGACTGCTTCATGACATCGGAGGTCATGACCAACTGATAAGCTTTCACCCGTATCAGTTCGGGCCTCTCCTTTCGGTTAAGGGCATCAGCCAGCACATTAGCTTTGCCCGGATGGTAGTGGATCTCATAATCATAATCCTTTATAAGTTCTAACCACCGTCTCTGGCTCATGTTTAGATCCTTCTGCTCGAAGAAGTACGTCAAGCTCTTGTGGTCAGTGAAAATGGTTCACTTCGTCCCGTAAAGGTAGTGGATCCAGATCTTTAGTGCAAAGACCACGGCTGCTAGCTCCAGGTCATGAGTAGGGTAATTGACCTCATGAACCTTCAACTGTCGGGATGCATAGGCTATAAGCTTTCCTCTCTGCATTAACACACACCCCAACCCTGAGTAGGAAGCATCAAAATAAACCACCAGATCTTCACTTCTTTCAGGTAATGATAGAACAGGAGCTTGAGTCAACCTCGCCTTCAGTTCATCGAACGCCTTCTCTTGAGCTTGACCCCATACAAACTTTACACCTTTTTGGGTTAACCTGGTTAGTGGAGAAGCGATCTAAGAAAAGTCTTGGATGAATCTTCTGTAGTGTCACACCCCCGCTAAGAGTGGAAACATGGGGATGTAGACGAGACGGGATCATCATAGCAATGGTAAACAATAGAGATACAATATAATAAATGATGACAAAGCGTGTCATGACGACACCCGACACAAAGGAGACTTGTGTCGTGTTTAGTCAATATTCATGACAACATAGCCATAGCCATAAGCATAACATGGTACATGATTCACATAAAAAAGCATAACATGGTACATGATTCACATAAACATTGTAATGTAATTCCCACAACCCGTGAACAAGTATCAAGAGGATAATGTATTTAAAGCAGACTACAACAACATTCCAAAAAGACAATGTTCGTTAAGTATATTTAGTCTCAAAATGCATCCTAGGATCTCCACTAAGGCAGCACACCTTGATCTTCAATTAGCATTGTCACCTGAAAAGATATGCTCAAAATGGTCAACAAAATTGTTGGTAAGCTCGCAGGTTTAAATTGTAAATAAGTAATTGATGATGTATAGTAATTTTTGTGGAATACCGTGAATACAATTATAAGTAAACAAAATCACGTGACATGAGCTTTACAACCAAACCTAAGGACGTACACACAGAATCTTGTTGGAATATATTCACCCAAGGCCCGTTCCTGGCTACGGTTGGTACTAACTAGTATACCATCCGACAAGGGTGGGGGTGTCAACCTAGTAGTACTACCAATACCTATCCGTCGGTTCCCACACTGGAATTAAATGGTTGTAAAGAAAGTACCACACAATGAACTCAAGCATGTATCAGATAAGTACTCACAAAATAGTAACACATTGATTCCAAGTATGTAAATTGTATGTAAGTTGTACAACATAGAAAACGGGTGAGGATACTTTCCCCCCATGTTTGTAAATGATTGAAAAGTTGTACAAGCATAAAAGGGGCCAAGAAACTCACTTGTTAAGTGGTAAGTATGAATGATTAAAAGTTTCCCAAGTGTTGTATGTAATTAACGGTCAAACACCTATCGAAAGTTATTGTTAAGCATTAATGATAAGCGTAAAGTAAATAGTGACGTTCGGTCGATTCAGGTTGTATCGGTTCGGTCGCGTGTAACACACACAGGCTGACACACGTATTAGATCTTATGTAGATCAAAGTACTAGAAACCGTCGCCATTGCTGGTGATATTGTGTAAAAGTTCCCTTGTTATAAGAGAAGTATTTGTTAGATATTAGTAGTCACAAGTCGGTTGTTGATAATTTAAAATGTTAGGTTGATTTGATTTGGAATAGTATTTATAGCCTTGATAGCGTTGACTTTAATCTTTGTGGTTGAGCAATGGCAACCGTGTTGATGTTACCTTATCATCACACGACATTCAAGAAGGAAATTACACACACAGCAGCCTTCAGTTGCATGACGGGACCAGACACAAACTCAACACTCCATTCGCACGAATCAACCCTCATTCCTACGAATCAGCTTCATTCTTACGATTGAACCTTCATTCGTGCGACTGGCATTCAGTCGTACCACACAACACTCAATCGCACGACTTACCTCCATACGCACGAATCAAACTTCATTCGTATGAATCAGCTTCATTCGTATGATTAAACCTCCATTCGTATGATTGGCCTTCAGTCGTGCGATACACGCACATCGTACACATTCATTCGATCGCAGACTCAATCGCATGCATACACATCCGCATTGACTCAATCTCACGCATTCATTCAATCGAACGACTCAGTAGCATGACATATCCAGTCGCACAACTCTGTCGCCCGAATGACTCAGTCGTACGACTCAGTCGCACGACTCACCCAGTCGCACGGCAGTCGCATGACAGACCCAGTCGCCAGAATGGTAGATTCACGACTGCAGAAGTGCAGAGCAGCCTCTGGCTGCTCCGTGCACAGGTTTTACACCACGAGGACTTATAAACAAGAAGAACACGCAGAAAGACAACACACGCACCCACGCGACCACATGTGTTCGGGTTGGACCCGAACACCTGAAACCCTAAGTGGAAAGCAGTGAAAAAGCAAGAAAAAGGACGACCAAGGTCGTCTACTTGCAAGAATGGAGTAGACTCGGTTGTAGTCGAAGTCTAGACGATGAAGACAGGACCAAACGGGCGGTTTTGGTGCAAGGAAGGAGATGAAAGAGTGAAGAAGAATAATGAGAAAGAAGATGAAGAATGGGGCTAGGGCTAGAAAATGGGGTTTATATACGCAACCCAAGTTTGGAAAATGGCACATTTGTCCCTGCACTTAAATCCCCGAATTCCCAAATTTGTTTCGGTTGAAAACGACTTTAATAGGTTAGTGATATTGATGATAAAAATGTATTTAATGATAATTGTATTTTAAAATGGTTTTATTAATGACAACAATATTATATAAAAAACGTGTATCTAGTGATAACGATGGTGAAATTTGTAAAAGTTTTAAGCATAGCATACAATTCGCTGATAGCACAAGCATAAAGATGATAAAGCAAGTATAATATCCATGTGAATAGCTTACAAGGATGAGTATGAATGATCAAAGAAAAGTTAACGGAAACCACGTTGATTAACGGACCTTGAGGTGACAGACGTCATAGTATCCCCCAGTTGAGAGATTTTTCCCGAAATTCAGCTGGAGTTAGGTCCAAGAGTGTCATCCTCAAATAGATGTAGATATTTAAGTTTCATTTTGTCTTCCCATTCCCATGTAAACTCTGGTCCTCATTTTGCATTCCATCGCATGCAGACAATTGGTATTCTACTGCGCTTCAATTGTTTGACCTTTCGATCCATGATCTCAATGGGTTCCTCAACAAAATGAAGCTTGTCGTCAATCTTGATGTCCTCAATTGGTACGTGAAGTGATTCATCAGTCAAACACTTCTTGAGGTTTGACACATGGAAAGTATCATGTACGTCACTGAGTTCTTGTGGTAACCTTAATCGGTAAGCCACTAGACCAATTCTTTCTATAATCTTGAATGGTCCCACGTATCTTAGGGCTAACTTCCTTTCTTTCCAATCGAACGATTCACTTCCAAGGAGAGACTTTGAGTAAAACGTGATCCCAATGTTAAATCTAGAGGCATCCGACGGTTGTTGGCATAGCTCTTTTGGTGATCTCTGGCAGCTTTTAATCTATCTTTGATTTGGAAAATCTTGTTGGTTGTTTCTTGAATGATCTTTGGGCCTGTTAACTGACTTTCACCAATCTCGGCCCAACAAACGGGAGATCTGCATTTTCTTCCATACAACGCTTCAAATGGAGCACATCCAATGCTCGTATGGTAGCTGTTGTTGTAGGAGAACTCAATCAACGGTAAATGAGTGTCCCAAACCACCAAAGTCGATTACACATGCCCTCAGCATGTCTTCTAGCGTTTGTATAGTTCATTCACTTTGGCCGTCTATCTATGGGTGATAGGCGGTACTCATATCTAATCGAGTGCCCATCACTTTTTGCAGTGTCTGCCAAAATCATGAAGTAAATCGGCTGTCACGGTCAGATATAATCGACACCGGTACTCAGTGTCTTGTCACGACCTGCTTTATTACAATCTCGCCAACTTATCCATTTTGTAGTCTTCTCGGATCGACAAGAAATGAGCTGACTTCGTCATCCGATCCACACGGCCCATATCGAATCATGCCCGCTGCTTGTTCTAGGGAGTTTGGTGATAAAATCCATAGCTATGTTCTCCATTTCCACTCGGGAATTTCAGGTTGTTGTAATAATCCCGAGGGTTTCTGATGTTCAGCTTTAACTTTCAAGCATGTCAAGCATCTGCTTACGTACATAGCAATGTCTTTCTTCATGCCTGGCCACAGTACAGATCCTTGAGATCGTGGTACATCTTGTCTGCACCAGATGAATAGAATATTGCGTCTTGTGTGCTTCATCCCTGACCAAGGTACGTACCTCCCCATCTGGGTACCCATATACGATCCATGAAGTACTGTATACCATCATCCTTGCAAACATTTGTTTATCCACCCTCGGAATTCTTTCCCGCAAGGTTTTCTTCCTTCAACGCCTCACTTTGTGCAATTTGGATCTGAGCGTTCAAATTTGTTTAAATAGTCAATCCCAACACTCGAGCACGTAGTGGTTTCGCGCGTTCTTTGCGGCTTAAAGCATCAGCCACCACATTAGCTTTCCCCGGATGATATCGGATTTCACAATCGTAGTCACTAAGAAGCTCTACCCAACGTTGTTGACGCATATTAAGCTCTTTCTGATCCAGGATATGTTGGAGGCTCTTATGATCTGTGTAAATGATGCATTTAGTTCCATACAGGTAATGCCTCCATATCTTAAGTGCAAATACTACAGCGCCCAACTCCAAATCATAGGTGTATAGTTCTTTTCGTGCACCTTAATTTGTCGCGAAGCGTAGGCAATGACCTTATCCTTCAGCATTACTACACATCCCAATCCTTGATGTGAAGCGTCGTAGTATACCAAAAAAATCATCAGTTTTGTCTGGGAGGGACAATATTGGTGCATTGCACAACTTCTCTTTCAACGTTTGGAAGCTTGTTCTTGTGCATGTCCCCAATCAAAACTTCTTGTCCTTCTGAGTCAGCAGTGTTAATGGTTGAGCGATCTTTGAAAAATTCACGATGAAGCGATGATAGTATCCGGCCAATCCTAAGAATTGCCATATTTCTGATGGTGTCCAGGGTGTATCCCATTTCTTCACCACTTCGATCTAACCAGGATCTGCATGAATCCCATCCTCGTTAACCACATGACCCAAAAAAATCACTTCCCACAACCAGAATTCACACTTCGAGAACTTGGCGAAAAGTTTCTCTTCACGTAACAGTTCCAGAATTGCCCAAGGTGTTCTTTATGATCTTTTTTCGATCGGGAGTAGATAAGTATATCATCTATGAACATGATCACAAACATATCCAAATAAGGTTTACACACCCGATTCATTAGGTCCATAAACACAGCTGGTGCATTAGTCTGCCCGAACGGCATGACCAAGAACTCATAGTGCCCATAATGAGTTGTAAACGTTGTTTTCGGTATGTCATCCTCGAAAAACCTTAGTTGATGATATCCAGAACGAAGCTCGATCTTGGAGAAATATGAAACTCCTTGCAGCAAGTCAAACAGATCGTTGATCCTGGGGAGAGGATACCGATTCTTCACGGTTAATTTGTTCAACTCACGACAATCGATACACATTCAAAACGACCCATCTTTCTTTTTGACAAATAAAACTGGTGCTCCCCATGGTGAGTGACTCGGCTGAATAAAACCCTTCTCCAGTAGTTCCTGTAGCTGACTAGATAACTCTTGCATTTCAGATGGTGCTAACTGGTATGGCGTCTTTGGTACCGGTGTAGCTCCAAGAATTAACTCTATACGAAATTACACCTGTCGAGGGGGAGGCAAACTAGACAAGTCATCAGGAAATACATCTGGGTAGTCCCGTACCACTTGAATATCTAGTAATTTCCTCTCCTCTTCCTTCTTTTCTACCACATGAGCCAATAACGCGTAGCATTGTTTCTGTAAACTTCGGCGTGCTTTCATGCAGGAGATAAGCTTTAGGTTCTTCCAGGTCGTTCTCTTGAATTTTGAGCACCTCCCCATTTGGCATAGGGATTCGTACTAGTTTGTCCCAACTAACAATCTCAGCTCCGTGTTTCGACAACCAATGCATCCCACAATCACGTCGAAACTTCCTAACTCAAAGGGTATCAAGTCTATATGAAAGGCATGGTCCTCCAATATCATCAAGCACTTTCTAATGATTTTATCAGCTTGTACAACCCTACCATTGGCCATTTCTACAAAGTAGCTAGTTTTTAGCCAACTAGGACTCAAATCAAGCAATTGCACAAAGTCAGTAGATATAAAGCTATTGTCTCCCCAGTGTCAAAAAATATAGATGCAAAGTGATTGTTGAGTAAGTGCATACCGTGACAACATTCGGGCCTGATGGGCATCGTTGGCTCCAACGACAAATGCACGTCCTCGAGCTGTATTTCCTTGATTTGCCGGTCCTTGATTTCCAGTTATGGCCATCACCGGTTGCTGGTTGTTCCCTTGTTGACCCGGCACCCGATACAGTCGGGGGCACATGTTTTCATAGTGATTGGGGCTTCCACACTCATAACAGCCTCTAGCATTACCAGCGGGGTTCACCGCGTTGACCGGTGCCACCAGATTCGGCGTCGCTCTGCAGTCTTTTGCTAGATGTCCTGGGCGTCTACAGTTTATGCACACCCAGCACGGCATTGCTGGGGGATGATGGAAATTGCACCTATCACATTTCGGGTGCGACACAACATACTCTCTCTTGACCTGTGTCACGGCCACAAAATTTCTGGTTGTCTTGGCCCTTTTATCAATCTCCCGGCACTCGACCGGCTCGTTTCCCCAACATCCTTTCTCTACTCTGCTCCTCTTCCCAATACCCCTGTTCTCACCATCTCGTCAGTTAGAGCGCCAGCCTTTAGAATTGTGCTCTGAATCGTATGAGGAGAGCAGCTACTGTTACCATTGCTCGGATTTGAGGCGCAAGTCCCCAAATGTACCTCTCGATCCTCTTTGATTCCGGAGTGACCAGGTGTGGAACCAATCTTGCCAACTCATGAAAACGGTCAGTGTATGCTGCGTGCCCAGCTCCCACCATAGCATGATTCCAGAATTCATGCTCTAGTTTTTCATCTCGTTGAGGGGGCAGTATTCGTCGATGATTAAGGCCTTAAACTTATCCCACGACATCTGCATCGCTGATTCTCTTCCCCTAGCCTAAACCTGAGTGTTCCACCAAGTTAATGCCTTGCCCTGTAGTGAACACGTGGCATACTTGATCTTCTGGCTCTCAAGGCATTCGTGATGACAATTACTGCCTCCATCTTCTCCAGCCATCTGGTTAGGGCTATCGCTCCACCTTTTCCATCAAAATATTTCATTTTGCAGGCCACAAACTCCTTGTATGAACACCCCCTTCTAGAATTAACAACCCCAGTCTCATTACCGGTTGTACCACCGTTCCCGGTCTCGTGGTTACTCTCGTTCCTAGTCGGGTTCCCATTATCTTCATTATCATTGCCACAATCCCCGTGGGGGTGGTGATTTTGAAGAGCATCGCTCACTTAGGCCACAATAGTCGGGATCAGTGCGGCCAGCTGTTGAGCGATCAGAGCTGCCATGTCAGTGCTTTTTGTTCCTTGATTGTTGCTAGCAGGGCAATCATTTGTTCTTGGTGTCTTACCTCTGCCTTTGCCTCTGCCCCTCGGGGCTTCACTTCCGCCACTGTTGTTGCAGGTAACTCTTCAACGCGGCATTTTCTAAAAGTATATTATCAATACCACTCATCAAAATCCAGCATTCCAAGTTAATATCACACTTGTTGTTACTATACATCACATACAATTCGTGTAGTTCTCACACCATGTATAGGTAATGTTCTAACAGTAATCCATCATAATAATTGAAAACCCATGCATATAATCATGTTAGTCTAGTGAAGGTTGTCTATCTCCTCCTCTTTCGACATTTCAGACATATCTTTCTCAGGGTAAATCTCAATGTCCATGGTCAAGTGCAATAGCAAGATCTGTGGAGATCTCCTCGGGTTTGATACCCGGGTTTGATAAAACAACTCGGCGCACAGAGGGAACGGAAGATTCGATAGAAGCATCCCATAAAGAGTGAGCACAAAGACTCTCTCATAGGGTGGAAAAGATCACAAGGCAGATAGATAAACAAATCAAGTAAAGAGGAACACATACACGAGATATAAAATGCACATAGATCCTAGCATGCAAATCTAAATGAAGGTTCCTAGGTTATAGTCTAGGTCAAGTGAATTGCCAAGTTCTCTCTAACCAATGGCACTGATACCAATCTGCCACACCCCCGCTAAGAGCGGAAACACGGGGATGTAACGAGACGGGATCGTCATAACACATGGTAAACAATAGAGATGCAATATAATAAATGATGACAAAGTGTGTCATGACGACACCCGACACAAAGGAGACTTGTGTCGTGTTTAGTCAATATTCATGACAACATAGCCATAAGCATAACATGGTAAATGATTCATATAAACAAGAAGATAACATTATAATGCATTTCCCACAACCCGGGAACAAGTATCAAAAGGTAATGTGTTTAAAGCAGACTACAACAACGTTCCAAAAAGACAATGTTTGTTAAGTACGTTTAGTCTCAAAATGCATCCTTGGGTCTCCACTAAGGCAGCACACCTAGATCTTCAATTAGCATTGTCACCTGAAAAGATATGCTCAAAATGGTCAACAAAATTGTTGTGAGCTCGTAGGTTTAAATTGTAAATAAGTAATTGATGTTGTATAGTAATTGTTGTGGAATACCGTGAATATAGTTATAAGTAAGCAAAATCACATGACATGAGCTTTACAACCAAACCTAAGGACGTACACACATAATCTTGTCGGAATATATTCACCCAAGGCCCATTCCTGGCTACGGTTGGTCTAACTAGTATACCAACCGACAAGGGTGGGGGTGTCAACCCAGTAGTACTACCAATACCTATCCGTTAGTTCCCACACTGGAATTAAATGGTTGTAAAGAAAGTATCACACAGCAAACTCAAGCATGTATCTACTAAGTACTCACAAAACAGTAACACGTTGATTCCAAGTATGTAAATTGTATGTAAGTTGTACAACATAGAAAATGGGTGAGCATACTTTTCTCCCATGTTCGTAAATGATTGAAAAGTTGTATAAGCATAAAAGGGGCCAAGAAACTCACTTGTTAAGTGGTAAGTATGAATGATTAAAAGTTTCCCAAGTGTTGTATGTAATGAACGGTCAAACACCTATTGACAGTTATTGTTAAGCATTAATGATAAGCATAAAGTAATAATGACGTTCGGTCGATTCGGGTTGTATCAGTTCGGTCGCATGTAACACACACAGGCTGACACACGTATTAGATCTTATGTAGATCCAAGTACTAGAAACTGTCGCCATTGTTGGTGATATTGTATAAAAGTTCCCTCGTTATAAGAGAAGTATTTGTCAGATATTCGTAGTCACAAATCGGTTGTTGATAATTTTAAAATGTTAGGTTGATTTGATTTGGAATAGTATTTGTAGCCTTGCTAACATTGACTTTAATCTTTGTCATTGAGCAATGGCAACCGTGTTGATGTTGCCTTAACATCACACGACATTCAAGAAGGAAATTCACACACACAGGAGCTTCAGTCGCACGACAAGACCAAACGCACAACTCAACAATCCATTCGCACGAATCAACCCTCATTCGTATGAATCAGCTTCAATCGTACGATTGAACCTTCATTTGTGCGACTGGCATTCAATCGTACCACACAGCACTCAATCGCACGACTCAACCTCCATACGCACGAATCAACCTTCATTCGTACGAATCAGCTTTATTCGTAGGATTGAACCTCCATTCGTACGATTGGCCATCAGTCGTGCGATACACGCACAATCGCACACATTCATTCGTCGCATACTCAATCGCATGCATACACTCATCTGCGTTGATTCAATCGCAAGCATTCATTCGATCACATAACTCAGTCGCACGACTCAGTCGCATGACTCATCCAGTTGCACGGCTCAGTCGCATGACAGACCTAGTCACCAGAATGGCTGATTCGCGACTGCAGAAGTGTAGAGCAGCCTCCGACTGCTCTGTACATGGGTTTTACACTACGAGGACTTCCAGAAACACTCTACTAACATACACAAACAAGAAGAACACGCAGAAAGACATCACACGCACCCACGCGACCACATGTGTTCGGGTCGGACCCAAACACCTAAAACCCTAAGTGGACAGCAGTGAAAAAGCAAGAAAAGGGACGACCAAGGTCGTCTACTTGCAAGAATGGAGTAGACTCGGTTGTAGTCGAAGTCTAGACGACGAAGACGGGACCAAACGGGGCGGTTTTGGTGCAAGGAAGAGGATGAACAAGTGAAGAAGAAGAATGAAGAAGAAGATGAAGAATGGGGCTAGGGCTGGAAAATGGGGTTTATATACCTAGCCCAAGTTTGGAAAATGGCACATTTAGTCCCTGCACTTAAATCCCCGAATTTCCAAATTTGTTTCGGTTGAAAACGACTTTAATAGGTTAGTTATATTGATGACAAACATTTATTTAATGATAATTGGTATTTTAAAATGGTATTATTAATGACAACAATATTATATAAAAATGATGTATTTAGTGATAACGATGGTGAAATTTGTAAAAGTTTTAAGCATAGCATACGATTCGCCGATAGCACAAGCATAAGATGATAAACCAAGTATAATATTCACGTGAATAGCTTATAAGGATGAAGTATGAACGATCAAAGAAAATTTAAAGGAAACCACATTAATTGACGTACCTTGAGGTGACGGACGTCACATGTAGTAGCCCGCCAAACCCAAGAAGCTACGAATCTCGGATGGCGTCTTCGGTGACTTCCATTGCATAACCACCTCCACCTTTGCCGGGTCCACCATGATCCCATCAGGATTCACCACATGACCCACGAATGGAACTTCATGCAACCAAAACACGCACTTGGAGAACTTGGCATACAACTTCTCCTTTCTCAACGTCTCCAAAACCTCTCGAATGTGACCAGCATGCTCAATCTCGCTCTTTGAATAAATCAGGATATCATCAATGAACACAATCACTGATTTATCCAAGATCGGCCGACACACCCGATTCATCAGATCCATAAAAGTGGCTGGCGCGTTGGTCAAACAAAAAGACATGACCAGAAACTCGTAGTGACCATAACGCATGCGAAAAGCTATTTTAGGGATGTCTTGTTCCTTTACCTTCAACTATGGTAACCAGATCGAAGGTCTATCCTTGAAAACCAACTAGCAACCTGAAGCTGATCAAACAAATCATCAATTCTCGGTAAGGGGTAGCGGTTCTTCACTGTCAACTTATTCAGCTCACGGTAGTCAATGCACATCCTTATACTATCGTCCTTTTTCTTTACAAACAGGACCGGAGCACCCCATGGAGAGATACTCGGTCTAATGAACCCCTTATCAAGAAGCTCTTACAACTGCTCCATCAACTCTTTCATCTCCGTCGGAGCCAATCGATACGGTGCCTTGGCAACAGGTTGGGCACCCGGTATCAAGTCAATCTGGAACTCGATCTCACGGTTAGGTGGCACTCCTGATAAGTCTTCTGGGAATACGTCTGGAAAGTCACACATAACCGGTACATCGGATAGTTGTGGTGTTGGCGTATCCACATCCTTTACATAGGCCAAGTAGGCACTACATCTACGCCTCATACACTTTCCCACCACCGCCATCAAAATCACCTTCAAAATCGTAGTAACCCGATCACCATAAACCGTCACTGAACTATCGTCAAGCGCTGTGAACGAATCATCTTCTTGCGACACACAATGTTCGCCTCGGAGTCCGCAAACAATCCATCCCAAGAACCAAATCGAAACCACCTAAGATCATCACGAATAGTCTAACAGGAAACTTATGACCATCAAGTGCCACATCACAGTTCTCTATCATCTCAGTAATCCTGGTAGACTTTCCTATGGTAGTTTCTGCATCAAAGGGCGCATCAACACGTCTACTACTAACAGGCAGCTTAGCACAGAAATCAGTAGAAATAAAACTTTTACTGGCACCCGAATCAAATAACACAGTAGCTAAAGTTTGGTTCACTAGAAACGTACCGGACACAACATGAGGGTCTGTCCTAGCTTCCTCCTGTGTCATGGTGAATGCCCTGGCGCTCACCCTCGGTCCTTCACCTCCCGTCTTCTTTGCCCGGAACCCTCGGCCCTCAGCTTCTTACCATCTTTACTCATATGACCACTTTCCCCACAGTTAAAACATTTTCCCGCAAGGCAATCCTTTACGATGTGCCCCGTCTTCCCATATTTGAAGCACACGTTCAATCCCATCCTACATTCCCTTGCATGCTCCCTTCCACACTTGCCACACCTCCTTGACCCCGCACTGGATGTGGCCCCACGGCAGTCATCCAACCGTGCCTTTTTCTTACCCGTCGAGGCATCACCCCGACCAAACCTTTTCCCGTTCCATTCCGATCACCACCACCCTTCTTGTTCGCTTCAGTCACCACCACCTCCCGCTCATCATATAGCCTTCCTGCCAAATCGACCGCCGACCTAAACGTGCTTGGTCGGGCGACGATCATATGCCTACGAACATCCACCGGTAAGCCCTGTATTTACCTCTTGATCTTCCGAGATAGAGGCGTCACCTGATACGGCACAAGTCGTGCCATTTCATTGAATTTGGTGGTGTACTGCTGGTGTGTCATGGTTCCCGCCTCCAGCTACAGGAACTCTCTCTATCTTATCCATCTCCCTATGAGGGCAAAACTCCTCGATCACCATCTTCTTCAACTCCTCCCACCTCATCCTTCCTATCGCCCGGCTACCCTCAGCTTGGACTATGTTGTCCCACCAGCACAAAGTCGAGTCCATAAAAGAGTGGGTAGCGAA
The DNA here is from genome assembly GCA_025506515.1 of Flaveria trinervia. Lineage (NCBI taxonomy): Eukaryota > Viridiplantae > Streptophyta > Magnoliopsida > Asterales > Asteraceae > Flaveria > Flaveria trinervia. The sequence goes on along the minus strand of CM046442.1, from coordinate 25,152,676 downwards.
CTTCACCTTTTTTGGTCCTCCCCGCACTCGCTAATATCAAGAACAACCTCCATCTCCCTCACCCACCGGTGAGTAGCTGCAGTAGTGCCATTACCATTGAAAGTAAGGGGCTTGCATCTCACAAACGCCCTATAGTTACAGCCTCATACCGCCTCCTACACAGGCTCTTCTCTCTCCTCCTCATCTTCAGTTAGAACCATTTCCGGCTCCGGTCGCTCCCGTCCTCCCGAGGACCTGTTTCTCTCCTTTCTTTCCCCTTCTCACACAACTTTGTTAACTTCGATCACTACAAACGGCAAGATCATCTGCATGACCTGATGAACTTCTTCCACCATAGCCTCCTTTACTGAGGCTCTCAGATTGGCGCTCTCGTCGCCACCTTCCGGATCAAGGGTCTCTAGTTCTTCATGAACCACCTTCTCAACTCTAGGTCTCCCTCTCTTGGGTCCAGTTCAGCACCGTGACCTCCACCTCGTGAAGCTTTCGAAGATCTACCACCAGCCATTCACACGCACACTGAAAGATTCAAGCACCAACACGGTCATTCAAGGGAACAGCTCAGTTTATGTCAAGTGTAGTAAGTCTCTAATTACAGTGGCCAGTTGTGATTAGCCACTTACTTTACTCTTCACACCCCAAGCATTACCTATCCTGACTACATCAGTATTTAAATCTACAAACAACACATAACACATACCAAGCGCACATAAAACCGGTTAACTTTACGAAATTCCTGATGGCACGTAGCTGCTCAGATTGGCATCCCATTCTCATTCCATCCCGTTCTCAGTTTAAGTTAAGGTTTATTTTAAAATTTTACCCATTTCACTTAAACTTTGGCTCTGATACCAACTTGTAAGGCCTCGTTCCCGGCACGCTCATAGTTGGATCCTCATCGCACATAAAACATATAATTACATTTGCCTTATGAAAATATTGCAGCGGAAACATTCATAAATGACATCTCATTTTATTAAAAAACTTTTGCCAAATAAACATCTTCAATCAGTTGCAAATTACATGTTGCATTATATCACAAAAGCATTAAATAAATGGATGTCATCCCAAAAGGGTTGAGTAGCCACCTCGTGTCATCCTCAACAATCATTACTTGCCAACTGGAAACACATCAAAGTTAGCATTGCTGAGTGAGTTCTAGTTTTATAAAATAAAACATACTTTACTTTCATTAAAACCGTCCATTACATTTGTATGATCACACATCATATGTACACATAGATAATATCATTATTATCTTCTTTGTTCGTTCATTCATCTTTACATCTTTTCTTGCGCATCAGATATCTTCCGTACCAATACCGTATGCTACACCCCGAACTATTTGGCTACTGGGCCGAAGTCTATAAATAGATAGATAAACATGGTGCCGTAGTACCAGGGGTAAGCGGTAGTGGTTCTATATAAATGGTCGATCACAGAGAAGGACCCCGATGTGCATCCTCCTGGGGTAATGCCGCACACCGTTGGGCTAACACCATTAATGGCGTGTCCCGATATCCAATACTTGCAAGACTTTCATTACTTTCATCGTTCATTAATGCATGCATTCATCATGTTCCACGTTTCATTATCTTCCAATTTACATTATGTAACACTTCATTTCATTCATTATCACAACACGTAAAGCCACAGAATGATAAACATACATCATAATAAGAAACATCAGCATGCACAGTCATCACATCATATAGGGCAATATCATACATACATAACATGCATCATGCATAAACATGCAACATCATCTTCATCATGCCCAACATACTCTCTAAGGCCTCAACAGTCATGTTACATGCTCTTACGGAACCTTTACGTTAAAACTTACATCTGCACTTTCCTACAAAGTCAGAAGTTAAACCACACTTCTCCTCGGGCAATAGCCCTATTCAGGCGTATGGACACCCTTCAGTCGCATGGCCTCCATGCGATTGAACATCATGCGAATGAACCAATGCGGATGAACACTCATGCGAATGAATGCCCAATCGTGCGAATGGACTAATGCGGATGAGCACTTATGTGACTGGACCTTTAGTTGCATGACCTCCATGCGACTGGCTCCAATCATGCGACTGGACCCTCAATCGTGCGACTGGACCCTCAATCGTGCGAATGGACCCCAATCGCACCCCATTCGGCCGTATGGCCTCCATTCGGCCTCCAGTCGGTCGCCTAGCCCTAGCTGATGCAGAGTGTAGTTCCAGCCGAACGCAAACTGCCCTTTCGACCTCCAAACTCATCTAAACCATTCTAATCCTAAATTGACCATCCTAACCTTAGGGATGCATACAACAACACCATTAAAGCACACACAAGCTCACAAACAAGGCTCAAACAGATCATACACACACATACACAAACAGGTCAAACATGCACACACTCAAAAACCCAATTTTTAGATGTTTTCCAGCCCCAAATCATTCAGTGTTTAAAGGAGGGGTCCTAGAACTCACACAAACGACCACGAAGAGAAGAGCTTTGATTTGACTCGCTTCTCAATGATTTTTGCCACTCGAACCAACCCAAACCAACTTTTCTTCCTCTTTTTCTTTTCTCTCTTCTTTATCTGATTATGGTGGGTGTGGGGAGAGGTAAGGTTTCCCTCTTCCTTAAATACTCACTTCCCCAACTTTCTCTCGTTGGCGAGTTTGGTCCCTCGACTTTGGACTTTATTTCTTTTTCTTCCTTCGTCGGCTTCAAATTAAAATAACCGATGTTACAGTGATAAACTATAGTCAACATACACAAGTTTCTAAGGCAAATGGGTTATTTACCTTGACGTGTCAACCTTTCCAAATGGTAATGCATACCAAATGGAATCATCACATGTGCCTTACAACTCCTCAATAAACCATGTTTTGATTTACTATCCTTTTAATCCCAAATTCCTATAACTAACCTATTTTGTATCGAGCATGTCTCGTCATCATGGAAAGTGTAGAAGTTCTGACTGCAAGCTAGCCACCATGATTGCACGACAAATGGCTGCCATCATTTTAACCATGGTTGCTGAACTAAATAGCACCTTGATGACAATTCTAGCAATAATGGAAATGGTCAAGGAGAAAATAGAGCGAACCAAAGGCGCAACACCCAAGCCTGCACTGTCAACATTTTAGTTCATGCAAGCCTACTAGTTATAGTGGAAAGGAAGGATCCATTAGTCTTCTCGAGTGGTTCGAAAGAATGGAAAATACATTTATTAACTGTGAGTGTCTCGAGGTGCTCAAGGTTCGTTATGCCACTAGCATGCTCCAACAAAGGGCACTTACTTGGTGGAATAGCAAGGAAAGGAACCATGGTATTGATGTTGTGTTAGCACTCACTTGGATGAGTTCAAGTGCATTGTCATCTCTAAGTTCTGCCCGAGGAGTGAACTGCAAAATCTAGAGGAGGAATTTTGGAACCTTAAGCAAGATGGTGATGATCACTTGGCCTATTCTACTAGGCATCACAAGTTGAGCATATTGTTGCCCCACATGGTCGACACCATTCCTCGCAACATTAAGAAGTTCATCAATGGATACCACCCTAAAATTCAAGATGTTGTGGTGGGTAGTCGACCCACAACTTTGGAGGAAGCCATCACTATCACCGCTCAACTCATCGAGAATCATATACGAGTGGGCACCATGTCTGAAGGGTGCCTAAGAAGGTGAGAAGATGGTTACTGAAGTTGTTATGGAGACCAAAACTGAACCGTCATACAACAATAACAACAACAAGAAACGCAAGTTCACACCGGCTCATAACTATGTTGTGGCTGCACCCAAACCACCTCAAAGGCAACTTGTACGTATGGCTGCACCCATGGCACAAGTACCTGTAGCTAGGGCTTGTGTTGGTTCTTAACCTATGTGCAACGTTTGTAGGTATCATCATCCAGGGAACGCTTCGTGCCATATCAGTACTTTGTGCGGTAAATATGGATACTTGGTGGTGACTTGTCACCGTGCACCTAATAATGCCATGATGGTTGCAAATCATGTTTGCTACAATTGTGGGGAGCCTAGTCACTTCCACTCACAATGCCCTCGTCTTGCGGGTAATATTCCACAAGCCCGAAGACGTGCTTTCAAAATCAACGCAAACCAATCACAAGCAACAACGATGTGGTGAACGGTATGTTAACCCAACCTCAACTTTTATGATCTAATTCTTTTGATGCATTACCTGTTGTTAAATACTTTTAAAACTGAACAAGTATTTCCTTATTAATAATTCTTATGCCTATGTACTATTTGATTATGGAGCAGATAAATTTTTGTCTCGTTAGAGTTTGAACCATTCTTGCTAAGCCACCTACGAAACTAGAAAGACCTCTCACTATTGAAGTCACCGATGGAGAACCGATCACCGTTGATATCATTATTCGTAATTATATTTGAGCCTCGATGCACATCATTTCTTTATCGATCTTATTCCTATGAAACTTGGAAGCTTTGACGTTATCATTGGTATGGATTGGTTAGCCAAACACCATGCCGAGATTATTTGTTTTGAGAACTGCATTCGTATTCCGGATCCTTTCAGGGGATATATTGAAAGTTTTCGGTGAAAAATCCTCCAAAGGGCTTAAACTCATGTCATGCACTCAAGCCAGAAAATGCTTAAGCAAGAATTATATGGTATTCTTGGCTTACGTGGTCAACTTGAAAGTCAAAGGGAAAGATCTTAAGGATGTCCTAATTGTATGAGACTTTCCCGAAGTATTTCCCGATGACCTTAGTGTTTTCCCTCCCGTGCGTGATGTTGAGTTTAAAATCAATTTGATTCCGAGGGCAAATCCCTTGGCTAAGTCACCATATCGACTTGCACCACAGAAATGCAAGAGCTAGCTAGTCAACTTCAAGAAGTATCCGATAAGGGTTTTATTCGTCCTAGCTCTCCGCCTTGGGGTGCACCTGTTCTATTCATGAAGAAGAAAGATGGATCGTTTCGTATGTGCATCGAGTATCATGAACTTAACAAGCTTACCATCAAGAACCGCTACCCTCTCCCTCGTATCGATGATCTTTTTGACCAACTTCAAGGAGCTGCTATTTTCTCGAAGATTGATTTACATTTTTGTTATCATCAATTGCGAATCCATGACGATGATATCCCAAAGACTACGTTCTGTACTCGATATGGGCACTATGAGTTCATGGTTATGCCTTTTGGTTTAACAAATGCTCCTGCTGTCTTCATGGATCTCATGAATCGAGTATGCAAGCCTTATTTAGACAAGTTTGTGAACGTCCTCATTGACGACATAGTGTCTATTCTAAGTCCAATACTGATCATGAACTTCACTTGTGACTAGTTTTTGAACTATTGAAGAAAGAACAATTGTACGTGAAATTCTCGAAGTGTGAGTTTGGCTTGATGAAGTTCATTTCTAGGACACGGAGTGAATAGCCAAGGAATTCACGTCGACCCTGCAAAGATGGAAGCTATGAAGAATTGGTGTGTTCCTAGAAGTCCAATCGAAGTTTGTTCTTTCCTTGGCCTTGTTGGATATTACCGACGATTCATTGCCAACTTTTCAAAAATCGCGAAGCCACTTACTTCTTTGACTCAAAAGAATAAACCATTTGAGTGGGGGTCTGAGCAAGAGGAAGCCTTTGAAGAATTAAAACACAAGTTCTGTAATGCTCGTATCTTGACCCTACCTGATGGAAACGACGAATTCACCGTGTATTGCGATGCATCTAAACAAAGCCTTGGTTGTGTGCTCATGCAACGAGGCAAGCTCATAGCATATGCATCGAGACAATTGAAGGTCCTCAAGGTGAATTAGATGACACATGCTCGAACTTGGTGTTGTCGATTATGCCTTAAAGATTTGAGGCATTAGCTTTTTGGTACACAATGTATAGTCTACACGATCACAAAAGCCTTCAACACGTTTTTAATAAAAAAGACCTCAATATGAGACAACATCATTGGGTTGATTTGATTAGTGTTTACGACTCTGACATTCGTTACCATCTTGGTAAGGCAAATGTCGTAGCCGATTCACTAAGTCGGAAGATTCATAAGTAGATGTCTCATTTCAAGATACTCGTGATTGGCGACAATGGTTTGATACTTTGGGAGAATTCAATACCAAGATCCATCTAGATGTCAACGAGACCATCGTGCTGCTACAAAATTTGAGGATTGAAAGCAACATTGTCACACCCCCGCTAAGAGCGGAAACACGGGGGCGTAACGAGACGGAATCGTCAAACACATGGTAAGCGATAGAGATGCAATATAATAATGATGACAAGCGTGTCATGACAACACCCAACAACAAGGGGACTTGTGTCGTGTTTAGTCCATATTCACGACAACATAGCCATAAGCATAAACATGAACATAAGTCATAATACATAGATGATAACATTGTAGCAATTCCCACAACCGGGAACAAGTTACAAAGTATAACGTTGTTTGAAATAGATGCATCAATGTTTTCAAAATGACAAGTTGGCCCGAAAATGCATCCTAGGGTCTCCACTAAGGCAGACACCTAGAACCTCAGCTAGCATGATCACCTGAAAAGATATGCTCAAAATGGTCAACAAAATTGTTGGTGAGTTCGCAGGTTAAAGTAAATAAGTAATTGATGCTGTATAAAGTTGGTGTAGAATACCGTGCATACAGTTATAAGTAAGCAAAATCACATGACAAGAGCTTTACAACCAAACCTAATGACGTACACAAAGAATCTTGTCGGAATATATTCACCCAAGGCCCGTACCTGGCTATTGTTGGTACTAACTAGTACCAACACGAGGTGGGGGGTGTCAACCCAGTAGTACTACCAATACCTAACCGTCGATTCCACACTAGAATTAAATGGTTGTAAGAAAGAACCACAAAGCAGACTCAAGCATGTATCAGATAAGTACCCACAAAACAGTAGCACATTGATTCCAAGTATGTAAATTGTATGTATGTTGTACAGCATAGAAAACGGGCGAGCATACTTTTCCCCATGTTTGTAAATGTTTGTAAAGTAGTATAAGCACAAAAAGGGGCCACGAAACTCACATGTTAAGTGGTAAGTATGAAAGATCGAGATTCCCAACAGTTGTATGCAGAGAACAATCAACACCTATTGACAGTTATTGTTAAGTATTAAGGACCTGTACAAAGCGTATAGTAATGTTGGTCGGTTCGGGTGTATCGTTTCGGTCGTGGGTAGCACACCACACAAACGGACACATGTATCAGATCTTATGTAGATCCAAGTACTACGAGTAGTTGTCATTTCTTATGACATCCGTGAAATGGTCTCGTGGTTATGAAAGATAGCACTTGTTAAGTATTTGGAGTTCCAATTGGATTGTCGATAACTGTAAAATATTAAGTTGTTTTCAATTGAAATAGTATGTGCATGTTGATATCGTTGACTTTAATCTTTGTGGTCAAGCAATGACACTTTTACTGATGTTGCCTTATCATGATCAGACGTTCAAGGGGAAATTCACACTCAACATCATCAGTCACACAACAGGACCAGACGCTCGACTCAACGCTCCATCCTTACGAATCAACCTTCAATCGTACGAATCAGCTTCATTCGTACGATTGAGTCTTCATTCGTATAGGTGGCATTCAGTCGTACCACAAAACACACATTCGCACGACCCAACCCTCATGGCACGAATCAACCCTCAATCGTGCGAATTAGCTACTTTCGTGCGATTGAACCTTCATTCGTGCGATTGGACTCCAGTCGTGCGAAACACGCACAATCACAAACATTCAGTCGGTCACCTGACTCAATCACACACAATCATTCATACGCATGACTCAATCACATACAAACTCACAGTCGCACGACTCAGTCACACGACATGCCTAGTCGCACAACTCAGTTTCACGATTTACTTAGACGCAAGATTCAGTCGCACGACTCACTTAGTCGCACGGCTCAATCGCCTGACAGACCCAGTCGCCTGAACTGTAGAATCGCGACTGTGGTCGGCTGAGCAGCCCCCGAGCTGCTCTAAACGCGAGTTTTACACCACAAGGACTTCCAGAAACACTCTACAAACATACACAAACATGAAACACAAGCAGAAAGACCTCACACGCACCCACACGACCTCATGTGCTCGGATGAACCCGAGCACCCGAACCCTAGAAAACACAGCAGTAAAACCAAGCCAAAACGGGTTGAACAAGGTTGTCTACCTGCTAGGACGAGTATACACGATGATACCCAAGATTTGGCAGTGAAAACGCAACAAACGTGACGGTTTTAGGTTCTAGATCGAGAGAGAAAATGGAGAAAATGTTGAAGGTGAAGAAGATGAGAATGAGGATAATGGCTGGGAATGGGATTTTATACCCATTCCAGGTTTGCAAAACGGCAAGTTTAGTCCCTGCACTTAACCCTCGAGTTCCCCAAAAATTGTTTCGGTTGATTACGACCTTAAAATGTTTGTTATATAAGGTTAAAAGCGTGTTTAATGGCATTTGATAGTCTAAAATGGTTTTATTAATGACAATGGTTGAAATTAAAAATGATATATTTGGTGGTAATGGTGATGAAATTTATAAAAGGTTTATGCTTAACACACGTTCTCGGAGAAAGTACATGCACAAGGGAAAATAAAGCAGACATGATTCCTTAAAGCAGGAGTTCATAAGAAAAGGAAGAATAATTAAAATATTTCTATGCTTATTTATGTCGTTCGACGGACCTTAAGGTGACGAATGTCACAAACATCGAGTCTAGTATTTTAGAGGCTCAACAAGCGGTTCAACAAGAAGGAAGAATGAGAGAGGAATCGGAGCATAACCTTTCAGCTCAATGGAAACTAAACCCAAGGGTGATGTATTTCGCGAATCGAATTTGGGTTTCAAATCATGATAATATATGTACCTTTATCATGAACAAAGCTCATCAAACTCATTATTCTATTCATCCCGGCTCCGATAAGATGTATATGGACCTGTATGGTCAATTTTGGTGGTCTGGAATGAAGAAAGACATAGCGACTTATGTAGCTAAGTGCCTTACGTGTACGAAGGTTAAAGCTAAACATCAACGTCCAAGTTTGAACAACTTGAGATTCCTATGTGGAAATGGAAACACATATCCATTGACTTCCTAACCAAACTACCCCGAACCTCCTTTGGTCATGATAACATATGGGTGATCGTTGACCGATTGACCAAGTTGGCACATTTTATACCCATACGTGACACTTACAAAACATCAAGGTTGGCTCGTATATATTGACGAAATTTGAGCCGTCATGGGGAACCTTTGCACATCATATCCGACCGAGACACTCGTTTCACCTCGTATTTTTGGTCATCTATGCAAGAACTCTTGGGTACTCAACTAGATCTAAGCACGGCTTACCATCCTCAAACGGACGGTCAAACTGAGCGAACTATCCAAACCTTGGAGGATTTGCTATGTCTTTGTGTCATTGACTTTGGTGATGACTGGGATACGCATTTACCGCTGGCAGAATTTTTGAATAACAATAGTTATCATTTGAGTATCAAGATGGCACCTTTCAAAGAACTTTTGTCGTAAATGTTGTTCACTAATCTGCTGGACCGCATTGGTGAAAACTTAATCACTAGTCCTGAACTTATACAAGAAACCACTGACAAAGTCTTCATAATTCGCAAGAACCTTGAAGTGGCGAGAAGTCGACAAAAGAGCTATGCTGATAAGCGAAGTATGTCGTTGGAGTTCCAAGTTGGGACAATGGTTCTTCTTAAGGTCTCACCATGGAAGGGCGTTGCTTGCTTTGGAAAGAAGGGAAAACTAACTCCAAGATTTGTAGGACCTGTCAAGATTCTGAAAAGGATCGGGAAAGTGGCTTACAAACTGGAACTAACTTTCGATCTTAGTGGAATTCATCCTATTTTCCATGTCTCAAATTTGAGGAAGTGTTTGGCTGATAAAAGTTTGCATGTCCCGTTGGACAACATCTAGATTGACGAGTCATTACACTTTGTTAAAAAACCATTGAAATCATGAATCATATTGTGAAGAAGACCAGAACCACAACTACCCAAATCATCAAGGTTCGCTGGAAGAATAAGCATGAAGTTGATTACTTGCAAACGCGAGGAACATATGAAGAAGAAGTACCCGTATTTGTTCATATAGTTTCATTCTTAATTTCGGACGAAATTCTTAAAAGTTGTGCAGACTGTAACATCTCGTTTTTCCTTTAATTAAAAGCTAATATCGTTTATTCTTGTAAGGACCATTGTTGTCATTTATGAAACTCATGGGTTTTCATGCTTATTTTTGCCTTTAATTCTTTAATTTGAAAGTTAATAGTTTAATTATTAAATTGAACATAATAATAATAATAATAATATTACTAATAATAATAGCAATAATAATAATAATAATGTTAACAATAATAATAAATAATAATAATAATAGTAATAATAATAATAATATTAATAATAAAAAATAAGTTATAAAAGTTAACAAGTTAGATTATGTTAAACTTAAAGTAATTAAGGGGGCTTTATTATCAATTGGAAACTTAAAATAGAAGTTTTAAACATAAAATAATAAAATCAAAACTACAGGGACTAAAGCTGTAAAACTCTAAAACACAACCCCCTCTTATTTACCCCATTTCCCGGCTAACTCTCTGGCCACCCTCCGGCCGAAGGCCGACGACCCCAAACCACCGTAACCCCTAAAATTGAAGTCCTAACTCTATGCTAATCGTTTCTGGAACCGTTTCAAACTCTTGATGCATTTTAATTAAGATTAAAGCTAGATAATGTTGATACATATGTACCTAGTTTAGGAGCTTAATGTAAATGTCTATCATGTCTTATATATATGAAATGAATGGTATGAGTGAAATACAATATGTGATTGATGCTTATAATGTTTAATGTTTCATTGTTTATTGTGTGATAAATTATAGTTCACTAACTATATAGGTTTGTGATTATTGTACATAATTCTTAGTCAATAATGATTGAGAAACGTGTTCAAACTCAATCGTATGAAGTCCTCATGCGAATGGAACATGCGAATGGAACATGCGAATGGACGATGCTAATGGACCATACGCATGAATACTTCATGCTAATGGACCAATTGCACCATTGGACCAGGAGACTCGATGAGTTGCATGATTAAGACATAATATTGACTCAGTTCGCACGACTGAACCTCACAGTCGTGTGGATGGATCAATCGCATGATTCAAGTCGCACGACTGAACAATGCCAATGGTTCAGTCGTAGATTGGAAACCCTAACCTATAAATACCACCTAATTCATGGAAAAACAAAACAATTCGAATACCTACGCACATAATCGTAACCTAGCCGTCCAGAGACTCAAGAAAACCAGTTCCAAGTTCATAGATCGTAGTTGATCTTGTTCTAATCATTTTTAACGTTTTTTTTAATCGTTAGATTGATCTGAACTGCGTTCTCCCTGATTGGATCGCCAATCAAATAGGATTCTGCACTATTTGATCTAGTATACGCGTAGAATCAGTTAGTACTCCGTACGTACACGGTCCTTACAAGTGGTATCAGAGCTTTGCCTCTTGATTTTGCATGTGATTCGATTGGTTCGGTGTAAAAATCACGTTTTTCATTGAAAAACACAATCTTTTTGAGTAAAACAGTGTTTTCGACGTCTCTAGATCTAAAAGTTGACGTTTTTCAGCTTACGGCAGATTAGGGTTCGTGAAAAATCGTATTTTTGCATCAACTACCAAAAACCTTCGAATATTCAAAACCAGTAGCCTTCAGTCACACGACTGACTCAATCACACACTAAACTCAATCGCACCTCCCATACGCATGATTGAACTCAGTCGCCCATCCATGCGTACGACTGAACAATCCCATTCGCATTGTCCATCCACATTTGTCCAATTGCACGGCTGTGCATCCGCACTTGTCCAATCTCATGATTGATTCATCCGCATTTGTTCAATTGCACGATTGACCTATTCGTACCTTTCTATTCGCACGAGTGAATAAGTCTCAGTTTGAAGTTCAAAGTTTATAGAGATAGAAGATCAGTACTCAGCGTTTATTGTCGGTAGGGACTCACGAATCCAGAACCATTTACTTCTAGAAAATGAAATTGGGAATCATAATAATCCCCCTAAAGTTATAACGTTAGATGATTACCCATAATGGAAGCAAAGGTTCGAGATATATCTAAATGCAGTTGATCCCAATCTGTGGGAATCAATCAAGACAGGTTATAGCATGCCGGTTGGTGTTGATGGGGTTAAACTTACTTTAGGCGCGTGACTGATAGCCAGAAGGTGAAATACAATGCTGAAAAGAAGGTGTATGCTTTGTTGACTCAGTCAATTCCCAAGAACATACTCCATTAGTTTTCTGAGAACAAACAAGCAAAGAAGTTATAGGAGGCTCTAGAAAAACGGTATGACGGGAATGCAACATGGAAAGCCTTAAAGGCAAAGGCTCTAAAGAAGGAGTTTGATAACTTCTCTTCAATAGGGAAAGAGAGCCTGGATGACATCATCAACCGATTCTACCACTTGATGAGTGAGCTGCACACTCACAAGGTAACCACGTCTATGGAAGATAAGGTGTCAAGTTTTGCAGATGGCTTGCCAGAGAAGTGGGTTTCATTTGTGTCAAATTGAGACAGAATGATATGCTGGCAAAGTTAGATATTAATGATTTCATTTTGAAGCTGAGAGAGGAAGAATTGAGGATGAAGTACAGGTCTCAGAAAGGATCATATGATCAAAACCCATCACTTTATAACTCATCTCCCACTCCAACAAGTTCAGGAGCACCAATTCAAACAACATTTGTGTCTAGCTCAACAGCTCCTTCCCAAGCCATTACTTCAGGATCTGAAACGTCAGGGTCATCTTGCACCCATATATAGTACTTGACAGATGCTACAAAGTTGAAGACCAAGAATCTCGGTAATATTACTGTGGAGGTGGCAAAGGAGCACATGGACCTACTAGCAGCGTTTGTTCATTCCTATGATGCCTAGTTGCTGGGAAGATTGGAAACTGCCATATCGCAGATGAAGATTATGAGCGTGGATGAAACTGAACTCGAAAGAATGGATATCATATGGGCGTTGGCTAGTGCGGTCCGGAGGGCGAAGAAGTTTGTGAAAAGAACTAGACAGAACTTGGTAGCCACAGAAGACACTACCTTTGGTTTCGACAAAACCAAAGTTACATATTATAACTGTGGAGAGAAGGGGCATTTCAAACATGAATGTGTTAAGCCCAAAAGACAAGTAATGGTAATCCATTCTCAACCTTCAACCGTCAAGACAAACCCACAAATGGAGCTGCCTCATAAAGCAAGGAAACTAAGGCCTTGATTGCACAAGACGATGAAGGGCAAGATTGGACCTTTCGTTTTGTTTCTCCGGGTGAATCCAACATTGCCAATGTCGAGGGTTTGGATGATGACACTGCAAGTGAAGGTGAAAACGTAGTTGAACTTGTGATGTCGAATAATGAAGATACTGCAAAATGTGGTCAAGCACCTAATTGAGGATGATCTGAGAATGACATGTTTAGAATCGTCAGCATTTGAAGAGTCAAACTCTTCACTTATGGTGGATTCAACCAAATCTTCACAGGTAGTACAAAACCACCTCTTTGAAAATCATGCTTGTAATGAATGTAACAAATTTAAAGAAAGCATAGATTTAAAATTTTCTAGGTTATTAGATCACAATAATAGCTTAGTAAATGACTTACAACTATGCATAGAAGCTAATCGAATTTTGAAACATAGTGAGCACAGTTATAAAGAAAAAATCGAACTTTTAAATAAACAACTAAAGGAACAGAAGTTGTTGCTTTTAATCAAGCAAATGACATAAAGTTCAACTTAAACTCCCTGGAAGAAAATAAGAAAGAAAAGGCAGTTTTAGAAGTCGAAGTAAATTCATTAAAACAAAAACTGCAGAATTGGACCAGTTCTTCTCACATAGTTCAACACTTAGTGAAAGAACGAAAAAACAGGGAGGGTTTGGGTTACAAAGTGGTTCCACCACCACATGAGATCCTATTAAATGTTAAATGTAGACTAGTAAATAACAACCCAGTTAAGGATCATGAGGTATCCACTTCTCTAGTTAGTGATCCAGATTCAATGAGTAAACTTGTGGAATCTGTTACAAAATAGAAGGAGGCCACTTTGAATCTAAAGGTAAGATGCTATTATGAATTTGGAAGAACAGATTGAAAAGGTTAATGTTAAGTCAGGTTCAAACATGACTATTTCTAAACCCAAACGAACCAAACCAGTTAACCAACCACGTGATCCATGTCATAGTACAAATAAACAAAAGGCTAAAGATGTTAAAAATGTTCAAACAATGAATTTTGTTAAAGAAGCTAAAACATCTAAACAAGAAGTGTCCAAACCCAAACAGACTAAAGTCACACCTGTGTCACACACTTCCCCACAAAAATAGTTCCACCAACATGTAGAAAGTAGATCATGCTACAATTATGGAAAGAATGGACACATAGCTTTTAATTGTCCTTTTTATCAGACCCCAAGAAAGAAAATTGACCTTTATGATACTAAACCAACTTCTTCAAAAAGGAGTTCTATTACTCCACCAAAGAGAAGTGATGAATCTAGAGTTCAAACTGTAAACCAGTCGTATGTTTATCATAAACAGGCCTTACACAAAACTAGCTTATGGAAGGAAAAGTCAAGTCAAGTGTCTAATAATGAGAACAAGAAGAAGAATGATCTGACCCCACCCTCAAATGGACAGTGGGTTGAGTTCATGATGTGTGATTCCTCTGGGTCACCCAAGCCAGTTAAGGCTTGGGTCCATAACCTAAACTAATCATTTCCTTTGAATGTACAGGGTGTCCACTATAGTGCTACTACAAATGCCTGGATTGTTGATAGCGGGGCATCAAGGCACATGACTGGGAACCTGTCTCTCGTGTCTAATGTCAAACAGTTAAAGGGGGACACGTTTCATTTGCTGGAAATAAAGGAGGATATATCACTGCACAAGGCGAAGTGGGAAACTAGAAAGTTAAGTTGATAAGGTAAACTATGTTCAACAACTTCAAAATAACTTACTTTTTGTCTCCCAGATATGTGACAAATAATTCAAGGTTGTATTTGACGACAAGAAGTGCTAAGAACTGAAAAAGGACTATGTTATCCCAGAGGACCAGTCTTAATGTCAGCTTCAAGATATAACGATTTATGTGTCTTGGACCTATCAAGGCCTCCACAACCGATCATAATGTACAATGTTTCTTGTCAAAGGCAACAGAGAAAGACTCCATCTCTTGGCATAGGATAATGGGACACATTAATCCATGGAAGATGAATCACTTGATCCAGAATGATCTAGTGCGTGGAGTAAATGTTAAGAACTTCCAATTACCGGATTTTTGTGTCGCGTGTAAGAACGGGAAACAGAAAAAGAAGTCTCATAAAGAAGAGAAAGTTCACTCAATTGACCTACGGCTTGTGCTTCTTCACATGGATATGTTTGGGCCAGTTAGTACAAGAGCATTGTCGGCGATTTGTACTGCTATGTAGTTACGGATGATTACTCAAGATTTTCTTGGTGATCTTTTTGAAATCCAAATCAAAGACATTTGAATCATTCAAAGAGATGGTAACTACATTGGGGTCACTCGACAAGCTGAATGTAAGGCAAGTTCGCTCAGACAACGGTACCGAGTTCAAGAACCAGTGGATGGAGGCATTCTACAAAGAAGAAGGAATTGTGAACTAGTTCACATTTGCCTACACTCCTCAAATGAACGGAGTTGCTGAGAGAAAGAAGCGAAGCTTGATAGAGACAGCCCGGACGATGCTAGCAGACTCAAAACTGCCTATCTAGTTTTGGAACGAAGCATTAGCTAACGCATGTTACACCCTCAATCAAGTCTTGGTGGTTAAACGTCATGGTAAAATGTGCTATGAGTTGCTCTAGCGACGTAAACCGAATCTGGAGTACCTCGAACCATTTGGCACACCATGTACGCTGCTGAAGAAAACTTAGTAAGGGAAGTTCAGCGGAAAGGCCAAAGAATGGATTTTCTTAGGATACAACATACCGAATAAGAAAGTTTATAACAACTCAATGGGTCAAGCAGAACTATGGTGCAACGTTGATGTACAGAGATACACCACCCTCTTGCTGGAAAAGGACCCTCATTCTTTTTCGACTATGATGGATTCTTTAAGTCCTTCAACATCCTTCTCTTCCCTCCTGAGGAAGAGTTATCGACCAGAATGATGTATGATGTGTTAAACACAACATCACTGGACTTGACAACCTCAGCTTCACAAGGTGAGTCTTCTAGTTCTTCAAGGGGAGCACTTGAGGTAAGTGACTCCTCCTCTGATGATGAAGACGTGGAAATTGATTAGGTGGATTAGGAGGAACAGGTTCCTACTATTGCAAGTACACAAGCATCTAATATTGATGCCTCTAACACTTCGGAACCTTACACTCCCATTGCCTTAGATAATGAACCTGGTGCTCACAATCTGAATAATGAGGTAGTTGTTCCCATGACTCCTAGATCATAGCTAAACGTATATCATCCTCTGGACGACATCATAGGGGATGTACAATCGGGAGTACAAACAAGAAATCAACTATACTCAGCTGATTATGCCTCAGTCATGGAAAAAGGCTATCTTCACGACAGAACTTATCGATGTTTTGTATCTCAATTTGAGCCAAAATATGTTAGTGAAGCCTTAAACGATAAGGCATGGGTTAGTGCCATGCAAGAAGAACTCCTTCAATTCAAGAAGCTAGGAGTATGGACACTGGTGGATAGGCCAAAAGGTACTAAAGTAATTGGCACTAAATGGGTCTTGAAGTGCAAGAAAGATGACCAAGGGGTCATAATAAGAAACAAGGCTCGACTTGTAGTTCAAGGACTGTGACAAGTTGAGGGTATTGATTACAATAAAGTGTTTGCACCTGTGGAAAGAATGGAAACAATCCGTATCTTCCTAGCCTATGCATCTTACATGAAGATCAAATTTTATCAATTAGATGTAAAGAGTGCATTCCTTCATGGTGAAATCCAGGAGTCAATGTACGTCAGTCAACCCGATTGGGACAGAGTTTACAAGCTGGATAAGGCTCTCTACGGGCTCCACCAAGCCCCAAGAGCATGGTATGAAAAGCTCTTGACTCATCTTATGAAACACAGCCTTCGTAGAGGAGTGATTGACTGTGCACTGTTCATCAAAGAAAAGGATGGTGAGTTACTGCTAGTTCAGATCTATGTTGATGACATAATCTTCGGTTCCAAAAATGAAGCATTATGTAAAGAATTTGAAGCAGTAATAAAAGCTGAATTTGAGATGAGTGTCATGGGAGAGATGAAATTATTTCTTGGGTTACAGGTGGATCGGACACCTAAGGGAATATTTCTACATCAGACCAAGTATGTAGGTGATATCCTAAGTCGTTTCAATATGGCGAATGCTTCAGCAGCTGGGACTCCACTTGCTACAAACCACGATGTGGCACCTGACGAAAATGGTGATCTGGTGGATGCCACCATGTACCGAGAAATGATCGGATCCCTCATGTACCTCACTGCCTCACGACCTGATATCATGTACGCGACGTGTCTCTGCTCCAGATATCAGCCAAAACCGAAAGTCAACCATCTCATAGGAGTCAAAAGGATATTTCGTTATCTAAAGGGTACTCCAACACTCGGGTTGTGGTATCCTCATGACGATGACTTTGAGCTTACAGCGTATAGCGATTCGGATTATGGCGGCTGCAAAATGAACTATAAGTCAACATCAGCAGGGTGTCAATTCTTTGCTAGACAGTTAGTCACCTGGTAGTGTAAAAAGCAGACCTCTGTTGCTCTGTCAACATGTGAAGTTGAATACGTTGCTGCTGCAAGTTGCTGTTGACAAATCATCTAGATTCAACAGTAAATGCATGACTACGGTTTGAAATTCTCTAACACTCCTATTTTTGTTGATAATTATGCTACCATCACCGTAACTAAAAATCCAGTCCAACATCCTAAAACTAAACACATTGGAATTAACTATCACTTTATACGTGACTGTTTGGAAAAGAATTTAATCGATGTGGTTAAAATTAATACGAACTTTCAAAACGCTGACCTATACACAAAAGCATTTGATAAACCGAGATTTTTATATCTATTGGAGGTCAACGGCGTAAAAAATAAATGTGACGTGATTCCAGAAGACGAAAGTACATAGTCCGAACAGTAGAGGTAACTTTTTATTATTTATTTTATTTTATTTCTTCACCTATTAAAATTCAAAACGCAAAAACATTTTTGGTTTTAGAATTTTAGGGGGAGAATAGGTTAGGTTAGTATTAATTTAGTAGCTTTATTTAATTAATTAAAAAATAGAGGGAGGAGGACAGCTTAGCCAAAAGGAAAGAAATCAAATCTGTGATACTGATTCAACGTATTTGGAAATGTTAGTACACAGGAAACATATTATTTGGGATTTCAAAAGGTTTAATTGAGTAAGATGCAAAATTCAATGTATAAGTCTAAGATGTCCAAGCAAAATAAAAGGAAAATTGATAGTTAAACTAGCAAACTACTAATATAACATAGAGAAAATAGACCTAGAGTTTGCTAGTTCATCATATAATGTGTCGGTAGATTCAACACAATAGATGAGTAGACCTCATTGGTGGTTTAAAATTCAAACTAAATTGTTCAACATGTTGTGGGTTCCCATTTTATCCCTGGTTAACACAATCAACAAAGTTCCAATAAGGGGTGATGAGCAAACTAAACGCCACAAATGTGTGCGGATGACCATAAAATATGAGCAAAGCACATGAAAAATGCAAAAAGCAATCAAGCTAATAACCTATGTTGTTGGTGTGATATGTGTAAAAAGAAAATAATTTCTCAAATAAGAAGATAGGTTGTGTGTCTCTCTGCTGTGTGGTGGCACTGACCTGAGGATAAGCATAACCTAAATATTCTAGAATTCATTGTTGTTTGCGCCTCTCTGTTGTGCGGTGGCACTGACCTGAGGCTTAGCATCTCTTTGAAAGCTCTTGTGAAGTCGGCTTGGATCGATAAACATCCGAGCATGTTCTTGACGGAAGGAAAAACAACAACACAAACCAAAAGTCAAACAATAACACGAACTATAATTGAATGGTTTCATTGATAAAACCTAACGATTACAAGCTCGTTACAACATAAGAATCAAGACTCTTGGCAAGGGGAAGATCGAGCATGATCTCCCCTCTCATCCGGCAGCCCTAGGTCCCCAGGCAGACTCCTCTCAAAACCCTTTATCTCTCTACACATTGAAACTGGTATATATAGGCCTCGGCCCATATTAGGTGCGACTGGGCCCATTCGTGCGATTGGACCATGCGTATGGTTCAATCGTACAACTGGACCATGCGTATGGTTTAATCGTACGACCGGACCATACTTATGGTTCAGTCTTATGAATGTCCCAATCGTATCTCTCACTCGCACGACTTGTCCATTAGCATAGCTCAGTCGTACGACTGAGTCTCATTCGCATATGCTCCTGCGAATGACCTAGTTTCATGTGTTTACAACATATCAGGTCTATAACATTAGGCCTAGACTATTCGACAAGTGATGGACACACTATATATGACTATATATGCTCCAACAAATTCCCCCTTGGACGTTGCTTGCGAATAGTAGATAACACCTCTTACAATCTTCAGTCAATCTTTGCTCTAGTTGCCAATAGAATCAAACGAAAACCATATTAGCCAACGTTGTCAATCCATCAGGTTACACACAACCCTAAAAATGAATTTAGGCACAACAGCTTTCGTTTACTTTGCAGAACACCATCATCGCAGCAAGATTCCCCATATGACTGTTTTTTCCAGATAATGACATGAACAGTTTTCCATTGCTTCAATCTTCACATAGGCTAACATGATTAACATCAACACCTGTAGAAATTCCCCCTCACATTCAGCATATCCCAATATATAGACATTGTTCTCTCCTGGCATCTTCACACGGTGTATTGGGCAAAAGGTTGAAGGTTCCAATCCACAGCTGACAATATCAAACAAATCAGCATGCATGTAGATTCATCATCAGAAACCTTCTCACATCATCACTTTCTGATTGCGTCTTCACCTTCTCGATACATGGATTCCCCCTAAGAATGTGAATCCTCTCTGTGCAGATAAATATAACTTGATTGGCCCATAAGTAGTCAGATGCTCCTAACTACCCCACAAAATCAGCATCGACTATTGATATCTTCTCTTCTCTTTTTCGTGTTCCAATTACATTCACCTATTCTGGAAGTCCGACGAATAATTGAGTATACATCAAACTTATTTGACAAAAGAACCTCAGGCTGAATATGCTTTGCCCATCCTCAAATCTATGCAAGAAGTTGTTCCAGACTGGAACAAATGCGGATGTGTCCATGCGGTTGATCCATTCGCATGACTGAGTGTTCAGTCGTGCGACTGAGTCATTCGCATGAAGTTGTTCAGGCGTATGGACTATTTAGGTGCATGGATACTTAGTCGCATGGCCATTCAGACGCATGACCACTGTTTGGGCGTATGGTCCAGTCGGACGCATGAGAACTTCACTTAACCAAGTTTGAATGTTTTCATTACTATAACATTGTGCACACCAATTCAAACACTCATAAACCTATATAATCTCGTCAATATGCGTTACACAACTCATTAGTGAAATATTAGACATTATAAATCACAACCAAACATTATCATTTTATTAAGTACCCATTATTACACAAGTGCAAGACATTCAAGACATATTACATTGAGATCAGAATCTAGGTACATATATGTATCAACAAACTCCCCCTTGGACCTAGATCTATCTATTGTCTAATATCTTTCATAATTTCCTCAAACTTCTTGTACTTAGCTTCTTTGGTGACTCCTGTATTTATCTCAAAGGTAAAACAAAGTCGTATCACTTTCTGGAACTGCAAAGCTTGTACAATATATTATGAGTCGTAGAACAGTGGCCACTTGTATAAAGTATAAACATCCTTTGCTGACAAGTTGGTGAGCCAAATTGGGTCAAATACCCTAATGGTTTCCATTATACCATTCCTATTGAAGACTATCATGGCCTCTCCCGATCTCCAATCATAGTACCACCATTTGAAGTGTGGAGTGAAGTCCTGTGGCATCTCATGTAGTGGGATCTTTGATATTGTACGTGGTGGACTCCACTTCAACACTACTTTGGTTTGCCAGTTATGGCGTCAACCTCAGATCTTCTGATGTACCTCGTTGGTTGTTGAGGTTTGAAGTTGACCCATCTGGTGTGGTACTCCCTCTTTAGAGCTGCTTCAAACCAGCCTGACATCTTATGAGGGTCAGCGTATAGCAATTTTAAATTTGCTAACTGGTTAAGCTCAAAACCTGTAAGAGTCTTCAGGTCATGTGGAAACCTGAAATACTCAATTCCCTTCTCACGTTTAACAGCATAAACATTAAGGTCTTCAAAATGTGCCCATGCTATGATCCTGCCTGCCACCTTTTGATGTTTCTTGAACTTATACAATTTGGTGTAGGCAGTTGACGTTGAAGCGCTGTGTTGGGCTCTTATCTCCTCAAAACATGCTGCCCATTCTGCCTTTTTGATGTTCACCTCAGCATCTGTGGCTTGGGCCTTATCTTTATCCTTTCCGGACTCTTGTTCCATCCTGTCCAGAGTCTCAAAAGTGTCATTGACAAGAGTGTCTCTCAATTTTGGAATGGCACTTCCCTCTTGTCAGTGTCCTGTGGATAGTGTTAAGCAGTGACATCTTCTATTTCAATCTCATCGACATTCTGAAGGTCATCGTCACTCTTTACATTCACAGTAGGGGCATCTTTCACAATCTCTCAGCATTCAACTTGAACATTTTGGCTAGTTGCTTATCAGTGAGATTGTGAATGATTCTCCTTCTTCAGGAGTATACATCACAGATCTCCTTACAATACCTTGCAGATCAAGAATCAACGTCAGTTGAGTCTTGATCTGGTGGAGTGGAGCAATATCATATTCATCTCGTTGAAAGTCTGGATCTGCTTGATTTAAACATTAAACACAGCAATCAATAATTAATAATCAAGACATAACCATTTACATTACATATAAACATTCATTACATAAATTTTATACATGATCCAAATACAAATGATTTTAAATAACAATAAAACATCTAAATATTACTCTTGTCTTAGATCCTGTATCCTTCTGCTATAGGGGCTGATGTCGAGGCACTTGGATCTTGAGTCTTCTTGGTCCGCCTCTCATTAGCTTCCTGTGCACTCGAAGCAGAAGACTCTTCTCCTTCATCCTCATCATCATCTTCACCATCACCATCATCATCACCATCATCATCTTCATCATCACTCTCATCATCCTCATCACCGTCTCCCTCTCTGATCTTTAGAGGCTCATCCTTTGTGCCCTTAAGTTTGAGCAGGATGGTCCTCTTAGCATCCACCAACTCCTCAATCTTCCTAGTAGATAACATATTTTGCTCCTTGAGTTGGGAAATCTCTTGGCTCTGAGCAGCCATTTGCTGAGCCTGCTCTTCAATCTGGCGTGCCTGTTGAGAGATCTGCTATGATTATGCAGCTGTAAGCTCCACTAACTGTCTGAGTTGAGCAGTCTTCTCATCATCGGTTGCTAACAGTTTTAGAACCATATGATTTAGTGCTGAAAGCTGTTCCTCTACCCCACTTAGAGGTAGAGATGATCCTGAGGGAAAGGATGGGCAATATGATAGTCCTGCCTGGTGGCTAGAGGTGGTAGTGGTGGCAGTGGTGACTGTGGGAGGTGGTATGTGAGTGGGTGGTGATGGGTAAGCTAAAATGGTGGTGGATGTGATGTGGGTTAGGGGTGGAATCACTGGTGGAGGTGAGGCTGTAGTAGTGGAGGGCGGAGGTGTAGTGGAGAAAGTGAGTGGTGTGGTAGTGGTGGTAGTTGTGGTGGTGGTAGAGGTAGTAATGAAAGTAAGCCTTCTTTTCTTCTTCTTCATACCATGGGGCCGAGCCATCCTCTTCTTCCTCGAACCAGTCCAGGAGGATGCTCCCCCTAAAGCACTACCTGGCTGGTCGGGAGCATTTGTGGGATCGGTATCATCCTTTCCCGACCCACCGGTGCACTCACTAATAGCCCTGAGTCCCCGTTCCATGGCAACTACTTTGCTACCCACAGTACGGGTCAGTGGCTCCTCATCCGACTCCTCCGACTCCTCACCAAGTATGAATTCCTGGTGGAATCCAGCAGTCTCTGCTACATCTCCGGTGGGGGCAGATGCTGGAGATACACTTATAGTAGTGGGACCCCTAGATTGAGTGGGCCCTTCATCTCCATCCTCCCCGCTATCATCATCATCAGAGTCATGCTCTGGGAGCTGTAACTGCTCATCATTTGAGTCGCTGTCTATGTGACGCCACTTACGCCTGCCTGGCGCCACGTAGTTCTCCTTGGCCAGATGGCCGATAAGCCTCTTTACTTGGGGCTTGACCTGCTTACCCCGGTAGACTCTCATACGACCCAGAGTCGTATCGTCCATGATCTCCAATGCCACGGCATCATGGCGCTCCTTTGGAAGCGAGAGCAGCTTCTCATCAAAAATCAGTTGCAAGAACCTAGGGTACATACAGAAACCCTCTTTTCCCTTGGCCTCTAGATTCTCCACGAGGTAAGAGAAGATCATGCTAGAGAAGCTGAAGGGGTAGTTCAGCAACAGTGCCACATAGGCATTTTGTATCTGGTCTGATAGGTCGTCGAACCCACCCCTTCTGGAAGCTATGCACTTCAGAATAACATGGGCTAAGTACTTATACTGGGGGCACAGGTTGCTCTTGTTAAGCATACCTGAGTTGATGTCCCCAGCGTACTTAATCCGCAGAAAGCATCCTCTCACTGTAAGCGGGTGTAGCTTGGTAGGGTATCCCGTATCATCTCCCAACCCAGTGCATGCTGAATGTCTTCAGCTGTAATCTCTATGTCCATACCTAAGATGGAGCTCCTAATGTTGTATGGCTCGTGTGATATATCCACAGAAGCATTCTCCCAGAAGGCTGGTGTAGGGACCTATAGGGGGTGCATGGAGTAGAGATGGCTTTGTGTATCCTCGATCGCTTGAGAAAAGCGATGATCTCAGCAAACTCGGCACCATTCCGAGTTTTGTGGTCTAAATGAGCATAGATGTTATGCTTGGGATTGATAGACCATCTATCAGCCATCGATCTGTAACACAAGATACATGAATGTTAGATACTCAGATAACACAAATCAATTCTAAGTTACTTGATATAGTTCATTATTATTCATTCATGTGAATGAATCATGCGACTGTGTTCAGTCGGTTGTTTTGTCATGCGACTGGACTCATTCGGCTGAATGTACAGGTGACTGAGTTCAATCGGTTGACTGACCTGCGATTGGTTCAGTCGGCCAACTGACCTTGCATTTGGATTTCAGAAACATTACCCAAGAAAATCTTGAGTAGTCATCAGTAACTACATAGCAATACAAGTCGCCTGCAATGCTTCTTGTACTAACTGGACCAAACAGATCCATGTGAAGGAGTTCAAGAGGAAGTTCTATCGAATGAACTTTCTTTTCCTTAAGAGACTTCTTCGTCTGTTTGCCCTTTTTGCATGCAACACAGAAATCCGGGATTGGAAGTTTTTGACATTTACTCCTCTCACAAGATCATTCTAGATCAAGTGATTCATTTTCCTTGGATTTATGTGTCCCATTCTCCTATGCCAGAAGATAGAGTCCTCTCAATAGCTTTGGACAAGAAGCAATAGACTTCACGATCCATTGTGGAGGCCTTTGAGAGATCCAAAACATAAAGATCATTATATCTTGAAGCTGACATTAGGATTTGGTCCTCCAGGATCACATAGTCTTTCTTTAGAACATAGCACTTCTTGTTGTCAAAGACTACTTTGAATCCTTTATCATATATTGAGAAACAAAAAGTAAGTTATTTTGTAATTGTTGGACGTAGTTTACCTTATCAAACTTAACTTTCTCATTTCCCACTTCCCCTTGGGCTGTGATGTACATGCCTTGTTTCCAGCAAATGAAACATGCCCTCCTTTGATTTGTCTAACATTTGATAAGAGAGCTCTGTTCCCTGTCATGTGCCTGGATGCTCTGCTATCTACAACCCACGTGTTAGTCTCAGCACTATAGCGAACATCCTGCACATTCAATGAAAACATTAGTTTATGTTAGGAACCCAAGCCTTCATTGGCTTGGGTTTCCCCGAGGCATCACACATCATAAACTCAACCCATTGACCATTTGAGTTTGAGGGAAGCTCAGATTTCTGGTGTTCTCATTTTCAGATGTTGAGGCGGATTTTTCTTTCCATATACCAGCTTTGCGTAAGGCCTGTTTGTGATAAACAAACGACTGATGATGGGTTGAACTTTGTGTTCACTAGCCCTTTTTGGAGGTGTCACTGAGTTCCTCTTAAAAGAGCTAGGGGTAGATGCAGAAAGTTCAACTTTCCTCCTCGGTGTCTAATAATAAGGACACTAAGACGCTATGTGACCATACTCTCCACAATTGTAGCAGGATCTACTTTCAGGTTTACAGTTTATATGTTTTGGTGGAGATGTAGGTGTCACATGATTGACCTTATTATGTTTGGATTGAGACACTTCTTTGTTAGATGAATGAGTTGGTTTTACAAACTTAATTGCTTTACCTGGTTTTACATCTTGTGTTTCTTGTTTACCTAGACTTGACATGAAACTCATGATTGATTAGGTTTTATAGTCTTTTTGGTTTGACTTTGTTTGACCTTGATTTTAAATTAACCTTTTCAAACTCCATTTTTAGGTTAACACAAGGCATCTTTCCTTTTTCCTTAAAGTGGCCTCCTTTTGTTTAGCGTTAGATTCATTGAATTTACATACGGAGTCTGGATCACTAACAAGAGGAGTGGTCACCACGTGATCCTTGATGGGGTTATTGTTAATCGGTTTACTTTTGGTGTTCATCAAGGTCTCAGGTGGTGGTGGAACCACTTTGTATCCCAATCCCTCCCCATTGTTTCTCTCTCTCACTAAGTGTTGGACAATGTGTGATGAGCTAGTCCAACTGTGCATTTTTTGTTTTAAAGAGTTGACTTCTACTTCTAGAAATTTTTTTTTGCTTCTTAGTGTCCTCTAGGGAGTTCAAATAGTACCTAATGTCATTTGCTTGGTTAAAGGCAACTACCTCCGTTTCCCTAAGCTGTTAATTCAATAGGTCTATCTTTTCCTTGTAACTGTGCTCATTTTGTTTTAACACTCTATTTGCTTCAGTGCACAGTTCCAGGTCTTTTACTAAGCTATCATTATGATCTAATAACCTAGCAAATTTCAAATCTATACTTTCTCTAAATTTGTTACAATCTAAACAAGCATGATTATTAAATAGCTGGTCAGTAGTACTTACCTGAGATGTTGAAGAGGAATCATCCATGTGTGCAGAATCTGTTGTTTCTGGTTATGGTGATTCTGATGTTGATGCAGATTTTTCTTCTTCAGGAAGGTGGTTGACCACATTTGTAGTGTCTTCGGAATTTGACATCGCGAGCTCTACTGCTATATCTCCCTCACTAGCAGAATCGTCATCAATGTCCTCCACACTAGCTATGTTGGACTCTCTCGGTGAGACGAACCAGAAGCTCCAGTCCTGTCCTTCATCCTCATTAGCAGTCAGGACTTTGGGGTCCTTGCTTGATGAAGTAGAACTGCTAGAGAAAGAATTGCCAATACTAGTCTTCTTTGGCTTCACACACTCCCGCTTGAAGTGTCCCTTCTCACCACAGTTGAAACAAGTGACATTTGACTTGTCGAAGCCAAAGGTTGTGTCTTTGGTAGCAACTAAGTTCTGTACAGTCTTTTTGAAAAACTTTTTAGCTCGTCGACGGCACTTGCCAAAGCCCATATTATGTCCATTTGTTTCAACTCCATTTTGTCCACCTGTTCATAATCCTCATCTGCCAGGTGACAATTTCCTATCTTTCTAGCAACTAGTCCATCATAGGAGTGGACTACAACAGCTAAGAGGTCCATGTGCTCTTTGGCCACCTCAACAGTCACATTACCGAAATTATCGGTTTTCAATTTGGTTGCATTAGCTTCAGGTATGATATACTGGGTACCAGACGACCCTGACGTTTCGGACCCTGAAGTAGATGGTTGTGCTAGAATTGTTGAGCTTCAGACAAAAGCAGCCCGTAGTGGTGCTCCAGATGTCCTGGCCGGAGGAGTTGCATTGTAGAGTGCAGGATTCTGATCGTAGTTGGCCTTTTGGGCTCTGTACTTCATCCTAAGCTCCTCTTCTCTCAGTTTCAGAATGAATTCGTTTATATCTAACTTAGAGAGCATCTCATTCTGTCTGAGATTTGAAACGAAGGAAGCCCTTTTTTCGAGTAGTCCATCAACAAAGTTGGATACCTTATCCTCCATTGACGTAGTTACTCCATGAGTGTGCATCTCACTCATCAAGTCGTAGAATCTGTCGATCACATCATCCAGGCCTTCCTTCCCATTGAAGAGAAGTTGTCGAACTCCTTCTTCAAAGCTTTTTCCTTAATGGCCTTCAGTGAGACATTTCCATCATACCTCTTCTCCAATGCATCCCATAATTTCTTTGCTTGAGTATACTCCGAATACTGATGGAAGATGTCCTTCAGAATAGACTGAGTGAGCAAAATGTAGACTTTCTTCTCGGCGTTGTGTTTTACTTGTTGTGCATCCGACATGCCACTTAGTGTAAGCTTGACTCCGTCAGCTCCTACTGGCATGCTGTACCCCGACTCTATTGCCTCCCACAAATTTGTATCTACTCCATTTAAGTAGATTTCAAAACGTTGCTTCCATCGAGGTAGTCATCTAACGTGATAAGCTTTGGGGGTTATTGTGAATTCCACTTCGTTCTCCAACAGCAATAGATTTTGAATACGTGTATCTCTACTTGCTGTGTATGCTGAAAATTGGTCCTCCATTTCACTTAACTTTACTATTTAACAAACTGCTGATGTATGCGAATGAAGGTATGCGATTGGTCTTATTCGGGCGATTGAACAAATGCGGATGGTTCAATCGTGCGACTGAACAAATGCGGATAAGTCAATCGTCTGAATGAACTAATATGGTTGAACAGTCCGAATAAGGTTCTCAGTCGTATGAATGAGGGTACGAATGAGTCCAATCATGCGGATGGAGAATTCGAATGAACTCAGTCGTGCGATTGAGCCAATTGTGCGACTGAACTTGCTGAAGTTTGATAATTCGTATATTAAACGTGTTTTGGCTGTAAAACTCAAATTTTAACAAACCCTAATCGCCGTATGCTGGAAAAACTAACCTTTTAGATCAGGAAACGTCTAAGACTCCGTTAGACACAAAAAGATTGCGTTTTTGATGAAAAAACACAATTTTTGTATCAAAACTATTGAATCAACACGTAATCAAGAGCCAAGGATCTGATACCACTTGTTAGGATCTGGTATTTGAACAAAACACCAACTGATTAACGTGTAAAACAAACCAAATAGTACGGAATCCTATTTGATTGGCGATCCAATCAGTAAGAACGCACGTAGACACAATAATGTATTAAATCTAACGTCACGAATGGATTAGGAATCGATCTATAGCATTCTATGAACTTGGAGTATGAACTTAGAGGCTTTTGGATGGCTAGGGTACGTCTGGAGTCGAAGTGTATTTTATCCTCTATTTTTCCATGAATTAAGTGGTATTTATAGGTTAGGGTTGCTCATTCGAGCGACTGAACCATCGGCATGGTTCATTCATGTGATTGAGCCATGCGGTTGATCCATTCGCACGGCTGAGTGTTCAGTCGTACGACTGAGTCAGTCGCATAAAGTTGTTCAGGCGTATGGACTATTTAGGCGCATGGACACTCAGTCGCATGGCCATTCGGACGCATGACCACTATTTGGGCGCATGGTCCAGTCAGACGCATGAGAACTTCACTTAACCAAGTTTGAATGTATTCATTATTATAACATTATGTATATCAATTCAAACAATCACAAACCTATATAATCTAGTCAATATGTGTTACCCAACTCATTAATGAAATATTAAACATTATAAATCATAACCAAACTTTCTCATTTCATTAAGTACCCAATATTACATCAGTGTAAGACATTTAAGACATATTACATTAAGATCAGGATCTAGGTACATATATGTATCAACACACGTGATCAATATTCAATGCCTTCCTTTGTACCTAACACATCAAAGTAAAATGAGTCAAATGATTTTGTTAATGAATCATTATCAAATAATCAGTCGGATCCAATGACTTTCTTAGTGGAATAGTGTTTAATAAAAGCAACATCTGTAGTTTCTTCCACTATGTGAAGTCTTGGGTTGTATACTCTGTAAGCTTTTGAGCTTCCTGAGTATCCAACAAAGAATCCATCGTCTGCTTTTAGAGCAAACTTAGATAAATTTTCTCAAGTGTTTACTATTGAAACAAAGCATCCAAATGCTTTAAGAAAGCCAATGAAAGGTTTTCTTTTAAATATTAACTTATATATAGTTTTGTTTTGTTCTTTAATTATTAATATTCTATTTTGAATGTAGCAAGTTGTATTGATTACTTCTTCCCAAAAGGGTATGGGCTATAAAGAATCAACTATCATAGATCTTGTTGCTTCTATTAATATTCTGTTTCTCCGTTTGCTACTCCATTCTACTGAGGAATTCTTGCTACAATAAACTGATGACTGGTTCCTTTCTCTACACAAAAAGAATAAATAAATTCATTCTTAAATTTAGTACCATTATCACTTCTTAAGGATTGAACTTTAAGATCCAATTGATTTTCAATCTTAATGATAAATAATTTGATGATTTATGATGTTTCTGACTTATGTAGTAGAAAGAAAATCCAGGTGAATCTGGAGTAGTCATCTACTATTACAAGACAGTATTGCTTCTCTCCTATGCTTAAGATGTTTTTTGGGCCAAGTAGGTCCATGTGAAGCAATTTAAGTGGTGTGTTGTTAGAGTATAACAATTTTGACTTATGGGACACTCTATTTTGTTTGTCTTTCAAACATGTAGTGTAGTGGTCTATACAGAAGAATACTTTATATGGTAATCCTATTACTAAGTCACCTCATTCTATTAAAATTTGAGTGACCCAATCCTCATTATTATAATTGATAAACATCTTATGTGCTTTTGATAATAAACCTGTTTAAGGGGTAATGCTTGAAACAGTGTTCATATCAACTATGTATCTGCTATTCTGACGAGGTGTTTTTAGAAGGATACAGTCTTTAGGTATTTGAAAACCCGTCTTGAGTATGTAGCAGTTGTTGGAATCAAACAAGGTGGCATATCCTTTTTACTAGATTTATGATACACTTAGAAGATTAAACTGGAGATGGAGAAGTAGTTAACATTTTAAAAGCTAATCAACCCATTGGACATTGTTTATTCTCTTGTAATCTTTCCACCTGTATTATCACCTCCAAAGGCTACATGGCATCCATGTTTGCTCTTAAAATCCCGAAGGAGGGAACAATTGCTAGTTATGTCTTGGGAGCATCCACTGTCAACATATCATATGTTTTCAGGCATTCTTTGATGTCACTACATAATTAAAGAAATCAGTTAGAGGGTGCAACCAAGCCAAGATGGTCTTGGGTTATCTATCTTTTCCCATAACACATATTTCTTCTAGTGTGCCATTGTCTAATGGTTTAGGAATTCTAGACACAGTAGATTTCATTTGTGTGTGTTTAGCTCTATCTAGAGAAGTGCTTTGAGCTCTTCTATTTTGAGAGCTAATGTCAGATGTTGATTTTTTTAGAACTTATGTCTCATGTTTGTTTTAAAGTTATTATAAAATGTTTTGTCATTATTAAAAGCAAATTTTGTATGCGGAGTTTGTCTTAGTACTCCTTTGTTTTTGTTAGGAACAACTATTTGTTTCTTAGTTGATTTCTCAACTTGAGTTTGTTTGTTTTTTTTCTTGTCAAAAAAGCAGTTTGCAATACTATGATTGGTTCTTTCACAAATTGAGCAATAATTTTGAAAGTGACATAATTTTGTACTCTGATTGTTCATGTTACAATACTTGCAGTACTTTCCATATTTGCACTTCTCAGTAGTGTGAGTGTATCGATCACACCATTTGCAATAGGGCAAATTGGTAGTACTTTGTTTGTTAGACACACGGAGCCAAAAAATTTGTGGCTTGTAAGAACATATTGGTATGTAAAATGTAAACATCTTCATAGAGCCAAAAATTGTTAAAATTATGTGTTTAGGAAACGTTTCTAGTGATAGTTATGCTTAAGTAGTTATATATGGAAATTTAATAATCAATGAGATTGCTGATTAGAGATGAAAGGTTTAATTCAAGTTGGGGTGACATGAAATCTCAAAAGTTTCTTTAAGCTGTATGGGCTTTCTACGGCATTTTAGATTGTAGGATCCATGATTTTATATAATCAAATCAAAACATGATAAAAATCACAACATGTGTGTCTAAGTAAACATTGAAGCATGAGTTTAAATGAACAAAATATATTAGCCAAAGACTTACCCAGTCTTATTCTAAATACATCTGGAAGATGTTAATAACCAATTCGAGAAATATTATCCGATAATAGAAAATTCACAAAAATATGTTATTTAGTCTAATTTTTGTTTGAATTTTCTCTTGAAGATAAATCTAAAAAGTATAAAAAATGTTTTGACTTCTTTAGGAGAGAAATTTTAAAAAAATCTCTCTTCGATAAACATTCATCCATGCTTAAACAAGATCAAATTTTGAGAACTATATGAAAGATAATGAAGGTGTGTCACATTCTTATAGTGTCTTCTCAAGTAATGAAGATAACAGTGATGATAAAGATATGGGAATTACACATGAATACATTTTACAATTAACTTAAAGATATTTCAAGGACTTCCTCCTTAGACATCTTCTAAAAGGTCAAGTGAAGATATGTATATAGATTATGCTTCAAAAAGCTTATTAAGAAGAAAAGGTGAAGATAATGGCTAGGTTAAAAGGAGATAAAGGCACGGGTAAAGTTTTTTATAAGGATTTGGAGAAAGAATTATATGTTGGTGGAGACAACTACAAGTGTGACGATGTTGAATCCTGAAAGCATTTTATTCACAAGCCTAAGGAGAGATTGTAGGGTCAAGATTTGAGGCTCGAAAAATCAAATATCAAAATCATGTGAAAATTTGAGATGGAGCGAAAACATTTTCATGTAAAAACTACACAATTGTAACTGTCAAATGCGAAAACTTTCTCCTTCAAAACCTCCTAGCAACAATTGTCATGTAAACCTGGTTGTTTACCTATTTTGAGGTCGACGAAAGAAGAAAAGAAATAAAGTTTAAAGTCGAGGGACCAACTCGCCAATGAAGGAAAGTTGGAAATATGGTGATATTTGTAGGGAGAGGGCAGCCATACTCTCCCACATCATATTTCAGCCAAACAAGAGAGGAGAAGAGAGAAAGAAGAGAAAAGAGGAAGAAGTGTTGGTTCAGGTTGGTTCGAGTGAGCCAAAATCATAGAGAAGTGAGTCAAAACAAAGTTCTACTTCTCGGTGTCATTTGTGTGAGTTCTAGGACCCCTCCTGTAAACGTTTTTAAATGATTTGGGGCTAGAAAACATCTGAAAATTGGGTTTTTGAGTGTGTGCATGTTTGACCCGTTTATGTATGTGTATGTGTGTGTGTGATGCGTTTAAGCCTTGTTTGTGAGCTTATGTGTGCTTGAATGGTGTTGTGGTATGCATCCCTAAGGTTTAGGATGGTCGATTTGGGCTTAGAATGGGTTTAGATGAGCTTGGAGGTCGAAAATGGCAGATTGTGTTCGGGATGAACTGCATTCCGCATCAGGTAGGGCTAGGCGACCGACTGGAAGCCATACGACCGAATGAGGAGCGTTTGGTCCATTTGCATGAATGGGAGTTCATTCGCATGATTGGGTCCAATCACATGAGGAGTCATGTGACTGAGGGTCCAGCCGCATAAGTGCTCATCCGCATTAGTTCCATTCGTATGAGGTCTATCCGCATTAGTTCATTTGCACGATTGGGTGTTCATCCATATTGGTTCATTCGCATGATGCTCAGTCGCATGGAGGCCATGCGACTGAAGGGTTTCCATACGCCTTAATAGGGTTGTTGCACCCGAGGAGAAGTGTAGTTAACTTCTGACTTTCGGGGGAAAGTGCAGATGTAAGTTTTGACATAAAGGTTCCCATAAGAGCATGTAAGATGACGATTGAGGCCTTAGAGAGCATGTTGGGCATGATGATAATGATGATGATGTTGCATGATTATGCATGTTATGTATGTATCATGTTGCCTTGTATGATGTGATGATTGTATGTTATGTTCCTTGTTATGATGTATGTTTATATTTTCGTGGCTTTACATGTTATGTTAATGAATGAACCGAAAGTATTATGTAACGTAAAGCGAAAGATAATAAAAGAGGAACATGATGAATGAATGCATGTATTAATGAACGAATGAATGTAAGAAGGCTTGCAAGCAAATGTATGGAGGTGCACACCCGATGAGGTGTTAGCTCAATGGTGTGTGGGTTAGCTACCCTGAAGGATGCACACTGGGGTCCAATCTTTGTGATTGACCATATGAATAGGATCCTTGCCGCTTGCCCTAGGTGCTAGAGTCAGCTTCATGCACAATGTTCGAGGTCTATGAAAGACCTCAGGCTCAGTTACCCGCTTTGTGCACAATGTTCAGTGTATAGCATATGGCATTGATCCGGAATGGAAGAGAAAAGACAAATGGTGAATGTACTTGTCCTAGGTACTAGAGTCAGCTCCGTGCCCAATGTTCGAGGTCTATGAAAGACCTCAGGCCCAGTTACCCGCTTCGTGTACAATGTTCGGGGTAATATACATGTCACTAGAAGTAATGAATGAACGAATGAAAGCAAGAATGTATGAAAGAATGAAAGTTAACGTATAGATGATGAAGATAATAATGATGTTCTCTGTATATGTATGATGTATGATCGCATGAACATAAAGTATGGTTTAACAAGAGAAAAGTATGTTTTATTTATAAAAATAGAACTCACTCAGCAACGCTAACTTTGATGTGTTTCCAGTTGCTAGGTAATAGTTGCTGAGGATGGCACGAGGTGGCTACTCAGCTCTTTTGGGATGGCATCCATGTTTATAATGCTTTTGTGATGTAATGCAACTTGGGTTTTGCAATCGAATTACGATGTATTATTTTGCAAAAGCTTTTATAATGAAATGAGATGTCTATTTTGTCATTTCTGCTGCGATGTTTTATGGAAATTATATGTAATTATATATTTTATGTGCGATGAATGACTAGCTATAGGCGTCCTGGGAACGGGGCCTTACAAGTTGGTATCAGAGTCAAAGTTTAAGTGAAATGGGTAAATTTTCAAAATAAACCTTAACTTAAACTGAGAATGGGACAGAAAGGGAATGGGATGCCAATCTGAGTAGCTGCGTGCCATCAGGTATTTTTCACAATGTTAACCGGTATTATGTGCACATGGTATGTGCTTATGTGTTGTTTGTGGATTTAAATACTGATGTAGTCAGGATAGGTAATGCTCGGGGTGTGAAGAGTAAAGTAAGTGGCTAATCACAACTGACCACTGTAATTAGGGACTTACTATACTTGACGTAAACTGAGCTGTTCCCTTGAATGACCATGTTGGTGTTTGAATCTTTCAATGTGCGTGTGAATGGCCGGTGGTAGATCTTCACAAACCTCTCGTGGAGGTGGTTGTGATGGGCTTGGTGCTGAGCCGCGACCCAAGAGAGGAAGACCCAGAATGGAAAAGGTGGTTCCTAAAGAACCAGAGACCCCTCATCCGGAGGGTGGCGACGAGAGCGCCAATCTGAGAGCCTCAGTGAAGGAGGCTGTTGTTGAAGAAGTTCATCAAGTCATGAAGACGATCTTACCGTCTGTAGTGACTGAAGTTATCAAGGCTGTACGAGAGGGGGAAAGAAAGGAGAGAAACAGGTCCTCAGGAGGACAAGAATAACCGGAGCCAGAAACGATTCCCTCTGATGATGAGGAAGAGGAGGAAGAAGAGCCTGCGCTGGAGGCGACATGAGGCTGTAACTATGGGGCATTTATGAGATGCAAGCCCCCAAGTTTTGATGGTAACGGCACTGCTGCTGCTCACCGGTGGATAAGGGAAATGGAGGTTGTACTTGATATCAGCGAGTGTCGAGAGGACCAGAAGGTGAAGTTCGCTACCCACTCTTTTGTGGACTCAGCTCTATGTTGGTGGGACAATATTGTCCAAGCTGAGGGCAGCAGGGCCATTGGGAGAATGAGATGGTCCGAACTGAAAAAGTTGGTGATTGAGGAGTTTTGTCCTCACCGGGAAATAGACAAGGTTGAGAGGGAGTTTTTGCAATTAGAGGCGGGAACGATGACACACCAATAGTACACCACTAAGTTCAATGAAATGGCACGTCTGGTGCCAGATCAAGTGACGCCTCTGTCATGGAAGATTAAAAGGTACATCCAGGGTTTGCCAGCAGACATTCACAGGCATATTATCGCCGCCCGACCGAGCACGTTTAGGTCAGCGGTGGATTTAGCAGGGAGATTGTATGATGAGAGGACTGTGGTGGTGGTGGCAAAAGGTATTCGGAAGGGTGGAGGTGATAGAAACTGGAATGGGAAGAGGTTTGGTCGGGGTAGTGCCTCGACGAGTAATAAGAAGGCACGGGTGGACGACCGTCGTGTAGCCACACAGGGTATGGATCGAAAAAGTGTGGCAAGTGTGGGAAGGAGCACGGTGGCGAGTGTAGATAGGGGTTGAATGTTTGTATCAAGTGTGGGAAGCCTGGCCATATGGCTAGAGATTGCAGGGGAACGAGGTGCTTCAACTGTGGGGAAAGTGGTCATATGAGTAAAGATTGTAAGAAGCCGAGGGCTGAGGGTTCTGGGGTGAAGAAGACGGGGAGCAAAGGACCGAGGGCGAGCGCCAGGGCATTCACTATGACACAGGAGGAAGCTAGGACGGACCCTGATGTCGTGTCCGGTACGTTTCTAGTGAACCAAACTTTAGCTTCTGTGTTATTTGATTCGGGTGCTAGTAAAAGTTTTATTCCTGCTACTTTCTGTGCCAAGCTGGCTGTTAGTAGTAGACGTTTTGATGCGCCCTTTGATATAGAAACTTCCATAGGTAAGTCTACTAGGATTTTGGAAATGATAGAAGACTGTGATGTGGAGCTAGAAGGTCATCAGTTTCCTGTGAGACCGTTCATGATAACCTTATGTGGTTTCGATTTAGTTCTTGGAATGGATTGGTTGGCGGACTCCGAGGTGAACATTGTGTGTCGTAAGAAAATGATTCATTTGACAGCGCCTGACGTTTGTTTGGTAATGTTTATGGGGATCGGGTCACGAAGATCCTAAAAGTGATCTCAATGGCGGTGGCGGGAAAGTGTATGAGGCGTGGATGTAGTGCCTACTTGGTTTATGTAAAGGACGTGGATGCGCCCGACCACAACTGTCTGATGTACCGGTTGTGTGTGACTTTCCAGACGTGTTCCCAGAAGACTTACCAGGAGTGCCACCTAACCGCGAGATCGAGTTTCAGATTGATCTGATACCGGGTGCCCAACCTGTT
This sequence comes from Flaveria trinervia, assembly GCA_025506515.1. Lineage (NCBI taxonomy): Eukaryota > Viridiplantae > Streptophyta > Magnoliopsida > Asterales > Asteraceae > Flaveria > Flaveria trinervia. The sequence goes on along the minus strand of CM046442.1, from coordinate 25,115,956 downwards.
GCCAAGGCATCGTATCGGTTGGCTCCGACGGAGATGAAAGAGCTGATGGAGCAGTTGCAAGAGCTGCTTGATAAGGGGTTCATTAGACCGAGTATCTCTCCTTGGGGTGCTCTGGTCTTGTGTGTGAAGAAGAAAGACGGTAGTATGAGAATGTGTATAGAATACCGTGAGCTGAATAAGTTGACAGTAAAGAACCGATACCCCTTACCGAGAAGGGTGTCCATACGCCTGAATAGGGTTGTTGTACCCGAGGAGAAGTGTAGTTAACTTCTAACTTTCGGGGAAAGTGCAGATGTAAGTTTTGATGTAAAGGTTCCCATAAGAGCATGTAAGATGACGATTGAGGCCTTAGAGAGCATGTTGGGCATGATGATGATGATGATGTTGCATGTTTATGCATGTTATGTATGTATGATATTGCCCTGTATGATGTGATGACTGTATGTTATGTTCCTTGTTATGATGTATGTTTATCTTTCCATGCCTTTACGTGTTATGTTAATGAATGAACCGAAAGTATTATGTAATGTAAAGCGAAAGATAATGAAAGATGAACATGATGAATGAATGCATGTGTTAATGAACGAATGAATGTAAGAAGGTTTGCAAGCAAATGTATGGAGGTGCACACCCGATGAAGGTGTTAGCTCAATGGTGTGTGGGTTAGCTACCCCGAAGGATGCACACTGGGGTCCAATCTTTGTGATTGACCATATGAATAGGATCCTTGCCACTTGCCCTAGGTGCTAGAGTCAGCTTCATGCACAATGTTCGAGGTCTATGAAAGACCTCAGGCTCAGTTACCCGCTTTGTGCACAATGTTCGGTGTATAGCATATGGCATTGATCCGGAATGGAAGAGAAAAGACAAATGGTGAATGTACTTGTCCTAGGTACTGGAGTCAGCTCCGTGCCCAATGTTCGAGGTCTATGAAAGACCTCAGGCCCAGTTACCCGCTTCGTGTACAATGTTTGGGGTAATATACATGTCACTAGAAGTAATGAATGAACGAATGAAAGCAAGAATGTATGAAAGAATGAAAGTTAACGTATAGATGATGAAGATAATAATGATGTTATCTGTATATGTATGATGTATGATCGCATGAACGTAAAGTATGGTTTTAACAAGAGAAAAGTATGTTTTATTTATAAAACTAGAACTCACGCTGACTTTGATGTGTTTCCAGTTGGCAGGTAATAGTTGCTGAGGATGGCACGAGGCGGCTACTCAGCTCTTTTGGGATGGCATCCATGTTTATAATGCTTTTGTGATGTAATGCAACTTGGGTTTTGCAATCAAATTACGATGTATTATTTTGCAAAAGCTTTTATAATGAAATGAGATATTTATTTTGTCATTTTCGCTACGATGTTTTATGGAAGTTATATGTAATTATATATTCTATGTGCGATGAATGATCAACTGTAGGCGTCCCGGGAACGGAGCCTTACATGTCAAATGCAAAAACTTTCTCATGGAAAACTTTCTCATTCGAGAACTTTTGTGTAATACAAATAGATGTGTTGCTTTGCATTTCAAAATGCGTGTCATATTAATTGATTTTGTATGGTAAGTCTATTTTAGATACCATTACAAAGTTTATTTACATGGGGTGTTCATCTTTGTTCGTTCAATCAAAGTGCGCAACATTAATTCCATGGTTATTGTACAAGATCGATCTAATTCTCAAATCCTGGAATTACAGTAAGTGACGAATTTTAGTTCATATCATATTTTATGGTAATCAAATTATCTTTTGTTGTAAAAGAACTACTATTTTGAACATTAACCCTATTTTCGAACTGGTTTTGTAAATTTATTCACATGCTCTTTGGATTTCACTATGTTATCCTTAGATTTTGATTTAAATGCATAAAAAAATTTTCACATTTTCAACTACATTTCTTTTCTGATATTCTCTTTGAACACTAGTTGCGTTTTTATAATGCTTTATGGTTAGAGTTAACTTTTTAAAAGCATTGTTTACTACTATGAGAAATAAAATTATGAAATTGTTGTTGACTAGGTGATTTATGTCAACGAATACAATTTCAAGCCATGTGATTTGGCTTCCCACATATTAAACAACATCTTTTATGTGGAACTCTATGATGAGTAAATGATCGGTCATCACTTTTTATGATCGATTTGATTGACTCGTTCTCATTTATCTTTCAAATTGTTCATGAGAACCACCAAACTAGTCATAAAATCCAGCTTTAGTATATCTTTGACCATGTGATTCTTTAATAGTCTTTTGAATTTTTTCTAAACTTTTGGTTATCTAACTTGATCTATGGTTTGTGTGACTGGACTCTTATTCTTTGATCGTAGATCTTTAGCTGATGAGGCATGATCTTTGTCATTCAACACCTGTGGTTTAAGTTTTAAAGGTTTAGACAAAGATTTTGAACAACACTTTTTCTTATCATAAACAACATGCTTTTCATTCAAATTCAGTGATAGTTTACAATCATATTCCTCTCTAATACGTTTCTTATTATTATTTTCATCAAAATCTATCTCATCATCACTTTCACAATCTTCCACTATCCTATTTTTCTTCAAATTTTCTACACAAATATTAGCATCATTAAACTTAATTTTAATTTTTATGATAGGATTAAGAGTCAAAGATATGTTGACCGAAGTTTTTGTGTCACTTTATGTTTAAAATCCTCGACCATAATTAAATATTCATCTAAAGTGATATTGGATGAAGGCATGTAAGTGCAATCATGATTAATGAGATGTGCTATTTTAGCAAAGCTAACACCACACTTACCACCATTAATCTTTTGTTCTGCAATTTAATAATTCCTTCACTCATTGTTAATGAAAGTTCAAATTTTTCTCAATAGTAAGCTTAGTTAAAGCAAATTCACAGTTAAGTCTATTGATTTCCATAGCGAGCTCATCATTTCTTTTAGGTAAATTATTTTTAGCACATTCTTTATCATGTATATTTTTCATCAAATTAATATTTTCTTGTTTGATATTGGAGTTTTTAACTTCTAAAATCAAGTTTTCATTATGAGCTTGGTATCTTTAAACTTTCTCAACATAGTTAATAGTACACAAATGATTATCTACCTTAGTGTTTGTTTTGGATGATTTAGTAACATCTAAGATTTCCTTTACCATAAGTACCTTTAACACTTCCTCTAATTTCACTAATTCTTCCATCAGATGCGTTGGAGTAATCTCAATGGCAGTTTTCATCTTGTCATGATAAGAAAGATTTGCTGGAGTAGTCTCAACAAAAGTTTGAAAAACTTCATCTTTCTGAATGTATGCCGGAGTAGTCTCAACAGCATTCGCAACCATCTTATTTTCAACCTTTTCTTCCTAAGACTCTTTATTGTTAACTATTTCAACAACCACCTTCTCAATCTCCATTTCAACTGCCTCCATATTCTCAGACTGGTTTTCTTTACATTCATATTTGTACCTTCTTTAAACACTTGCTCAAGTAGATCTCTAAACACTAACTCAGTAAAATAAATTATTTGATTTTTAAGTTTTTCTTCTTTCTTGACTTCTTCAAACAAAGTTACGGAGATCTTATGATCAAGTATCTCCATTTGATCAAACTGATTCTAATATGCATTTATTTAAGAAACTAGTTGATTTTGGTTCTGTGCATTCCTTAGTAAAATGGTTGGGTTTGTTATAGTTGTAACATCTGAGTGTAGATTTATCAAAACCAATTTTGCTTGTGTTATTTAAGCTGAACATCTTTCTACTAGTTCTTCGTGCAACGTTTTTGACTCTATACACAACCACAACGTCTAGTATTTGATGTCATTTTCTTCTACATTCTCAGGACTAACTTATTGCAAATCATCAACTAACACATTTGGAGCACTTAATCTACCAACCATGAAAGCTTCATAACTTCACATGAAAGTACTGAACAAGGCTTAGTGCCCTTTAGCAATTTGAAAATTTACTTTGAAGGACTAGAATTTGCTTTATAACAAAAACTTATAATTTTTTTTGTTGAGGATGAACCAAAGAATATTGAGCTTGCATGGGAAATGAATACTAAACTTGGCTTGGAGCTGAATATTGAGAAACTTGAGGTTCTTTGATCCAAGGAATGATAGGAACACCTGATTGTTGGTGTTGACACAATTAAGTATAGCTGAAATAGTAGTTTGGGTTGCTTGCCATTTTAGCATATAATGTTGTAACTTCGGGACTTATTGAGTTAAGATGATTTACATATCTCTATTTATCTTCTATATCATAAGACTTAGTAGTTGAGATCAAATCACTCAAAGAGAGGGTGAACAAGACTTTGGTCCTCTTGATTGATAAACAACTTTTGTTTGAACTATGTGGCAATGACTTTAGCAACTTCTTATTGACAATAATATTCTCCAAGGTGCTTCCTACACTCTTCATTGTAGTAACAAGTTTGGCACACCTAGCAATCTATGCTTTGAGAGTTTCTTTGATAGCAAGATTAAACATATGGAATTTTTGGTTAAACATACCCTTCTTGCTTTCCCTTATGTCTTTTTTTCTTATTATCTGTGCTTCAAGAGCATCTTAGAGAACTTTAGCCTCTCTGAATTCTTTATAGTTATAGAAAATTTCAGTTGATAAAGCTATTGTGATTACTTCATAAGCCTTGTCATCAGCTCAAACTGTTTCATGTCTTTGTCATCCCATAAGAGCGCAGGCTTTTTGACCATCTCATTCTTTTAATTCTTGTACATTGGTACCTATGGTCCATACTTGATCAACCTTGACATCCGAGGTTCATGACATGGTTTCCAAACCTATAAGCTTAATTAACATAATAATCTATTTTCATAAGTTTGAGAGGTTTGGTACTCATGCCAATCTTAGTGTCTATACTTAGAGAAGAATTAACATTCTTAATGTTAGAATTAGCAGCCATTTCTGAATCTGGAATTGAACTTTGAAAATTTCCCAAAAGTTTCAAAGTTTTCATGAGCTTATCATGCGAAACCTTGATTATTCGTGCGAAATATATGCAAAATAACCGTCTATTGTGAAATGCGCAACTTCTAGCGTAAAAACTTGTGAATAATAACCACCTTTTACGAGATCAAAACTTCTCACGCAAAAACCCTAGTTTTCACTTTTGTTCAACTTTTTTCAAATTTCACTATCTCAGTTTGTCTAGAAACAGTATTAGAGTTCAATTAAGTTTAGTTAGATTTTATTATGCACCTAATTTCTCTAATACATTTCAATTACATGATTTTTCAACCCAAATCTTCTTAAAACCAAAACCACAATTTGTCGAACACTATAAAAGTCTTTCCATCACCAAAAATAATCAATTGTCATTTTAACTTCAAAACGAGCTTGATTCTTTGTAAATTCTTTAATAATGAGCTTCAAATCTAACCAAAAATCATTCAACAGCACTTATTACTATGATACCAGTTGTAAGAACCAGGATTTTCAAACAAAGATTGATATTTATCCATCAAATACGGAATAAATGATGATTGGCTAGGTTATCAAACCCAAACAATTCACAAAATCAAAAGAACAGTAAAGTACATAACTTTTCGCTCGTATTACTATTGATTCATAAGCTTTACAAGAACAAAAATTGTGCAAGTGTACTAAATATTAAAAGCAAAGATCTATTTATACTACATAGATGTTCTCACACAAAAACATAAGGTTTCCACGCTAAAACTCCAAGTTCTTCGTGTGAGTTGTTCCTTAAACTTTAAAAAGTCGATTTTGAAATCTCAACATCTTGGTTTTTTTTGTTTCATATTACTATTTTCTTAAAGAAGATGGTAAGTAGTTTTTGCCACAGGCCAACTCTCATCCATCAACTTTTTAATTTTACACACTTAACCCACCCCGTAATGAGATTTTTTGACAATTGATCATAGATTTCTTTGCTTGGCTAGGAACCTAGTCCCTTCATGTAATAACAAAAGAAAATTAATTCTTGTCCGATATACCAACTATGATCTATGATTTCCATGAAATGCTAGTAGTAGACTATATTTGACAACACTTTTTTTTCTATTTTTCTAATCAGTATCACCCATGCCCATATAACACATAGCCTTAGACCACACATATGCAATAGATACCAAGATTTAGAACATAAAATAACTATAATTTTTAAAAAAATAATATATTAATAAAAAGGTTCACCGTTAAAGAGACCAAATAAACCCCTTTTAGTTTTGATGATTATCGTTAACTATTATTAAGCACATCGCGTTGCAGCAGTGGGCGTAAAATTATGACCATAACATCAATAAGACACCACTCCACTAGAATATATTAAATATAATGAGAGTACAATTATCAAAGTTTAAGGTACAATTTTTATAAAAAAATTATGGCTAATTAGTAACATTATAATATAATTTGAAGATTTGAAGAAAGAAATTCTAATAGTCAAAAATACCTTTGAAATTAGTAAACCATATTAAAACCAAAAACAACATCGTTTTTAATACTTGTTATTTAATACTTGTTATTTAATACTTAGTTATTAACTAGTCTTTCCCCCCGCACGATGTAGCAGGATTGTATTATGACACTAACGTGGTAAAGTGTTTGCTTGTAGACTTTTAATCAGCGCACACAATTGTTATGGGCGTTGACCCGGTAATACTAAAGTTTTAATGTCTCACATGTTATCACATAAACATAATCTAACAAAAAAATGATGATCTCGTTTAAAAGTTTCTTAAAATAAAAAGCCAGCATCAGAGGTTGACAGTAAGATTCAAAATAATCTGATAATTACCATGTGAGCTCAACTTCACCATGTCACCAACCTTTCTTTTGTCAATAAGCCACGTTAAAGACTTATTGTATGTTTTAGGAAACTAAATATTTTAAAAAAGAATAAATTAACTCAGTTTTAAGACGTAATAAACATATAAATTAAATATCCATATATAAGATAAGCCAGATTAATTGAAGTGAAATTCAGATATATGAATAATTAAATGTCAAATTGCAATATAGCTGTTTTCAAATGGTGACATCAAAAAGATCATCACCCTCAAATCCCATCACTCACAAATCCCATCTTCATCTTTTATTCCACGTTTTAGTTACGGTGGCCGGATTGCTCCTCCCATATCACACCCGTCGACTGACCACTTTAATCCCTTGTTTCTAATCCTGCTTAGGCTAGAGAGATCTGTCACATCATCAACGGTGCACCCTTACTCTGCGATCGCTGCAGATGCTTCTTGGTGGCGTTGTCGTGGGTTCAGTAGAGAGAAATCAGATGCACCTGATGCGAACATTGAAAGAGTTTAAGGACGGGCGGGCGGCAAAACAATGATGGGTTGAATACGGTGGTGGGTAGTAGTCTGCATCCACAATCATAAAGAGGTTCAAAGGTCACCACCGCCATGGAAGGCTCGAAAGCCACTGATCCAACACAACCGACAGCAACATCACAACACCCCAAATGTCGTGGTACCAAGCAACATAAACAACAGCTTTGACAACCCACCACCACTACCATCGGAGAACCACTGCCGAGTGTCTATGTAATGGACCAATAGTACAATTCTTAAAGCAGAATGTACAAGTTCAATGCATAAACAAAGTTGATAATTAGTATAATATAAATTTTCATATAACGACTACTACTAACATTATCGGTTGTCTATTCATATATATGTATTATCATAATTGGGAAGGTTTAAATGAAAACTCAATATTTTTTATGATAACTTTAAAACCAATATGAGACACACGTTCTCAGTTGCAAAATTATAAATAATAAGAACATAATAAAAAATTTTATAAAGCAAAAATAACATAAAAATTATAAAAATAAATAAACTAAAATGTTTCCCTCAATTAAATCTTTTATAGAAAAATAAAAAGTAAAAGAATTATAAAAAAACTTGTTTTTTACTGAATTTGATATACACATATGTAATACATGTTTTTTGCATGTGTAAAACCAGATTTACATATGTATATGATTTATACACGTGTAAAGAACGGGTCTATGATTTTTTTAAAATGTATATTAATATAGTAAACGTTGGAAATAATTAAAAATAACTGAAATTAATGGTATTTTTTTTTAAAATAACGTCGTGAAAAAAAAATTATGAACATTTTAAAAAAAAATGTAAATGATATGTGATTTGCAAGTGATTTTAATGTGTGACTTATATTAGTTCGTAGAGTTGTTACAAAAAAATGTAATCCTACCCTTATTATAACAAATATGAGAGTTTAATTTGATCACTACAAATTTGGGTATCTAACTACCAAATTTTGCAACGAAAAACTCGGCCACAAATTCAATGATTAATGTGCAACTGAAAAACTTTTGGATATTTATCAACTTACTAGTGACTGAAACCAGTCTTAAAAATGAGACCAAACAATTTCAGTTGCAATTTTACGCCCGTATAAATTTGGTCTCAAAATGGTTACAAATAAAAAAGGTAACTAAAGTTAAATATTAAATTCCAGCCACAAATTATCTGAGAATCTGAAAGAAGAAAATAAAACTAAAACTAAATATCACAGTCCCAAAACCAGAAAAGATGAAGTAATAATCTGGAAATTCAAATATGGTTGTAATACTGTCGCTACAAAGGGATCACATATTAGTCTCACACCGATTGCTAGAAGACATTCATAAATGTTGCAAACAGAAGGGTCGCATGATTTACTACCAAAATTTAGTCGTTAAAAGTAATCTCAAAACAGACATAATTGGGAAAGTGGTAACATTTGTTTAACGATCAGTTGCAAATCGATCCAAAGCTATTTACGAGAAAACTTTTTCAAGTCATTTGTTTTTCTTCTCAAACTTTTTTAGTAGAAATGGTATTTTACCTATAAAATGTTAAATATACTCAAAAAGTCATAATTAAAAATATATACGGATCCAATTTATTATAACTCTACACTGTATTCTCCTACCAAGAAAAGAGTGGATGTTGACTTATTTATCTTCTTTAAATGTTGACAGGGAACACTACTTGCATTAGTTACTCACATTAGTTGTGAGTTGAGGTGATTTAGATCAGGAGACTTGAACCGTTTTGTGTTAACTATATGCAGGAGATTAAAAAAGATATTATGAGCATATTTTGTATTATTTTTAGTAAAATGCATAAATATAAATTCTAAACTGTTTTATATGTACCATGGTTGCAAAACTCGCTAGGCGCTGTTAGGTCGGTCGACTGGGGAGTTGCGAGTACTCGGACTAGGCGGGGAGTACTCGGACGTGATAAATTATAAATAAATTAGTTTTTCGGAAATTATAAATATATTAAATATCATAAACATACTAATATTTATAAAAAATACGTGAATATTAATATAAATAAAAAGAATACATGTTCACATACAAAAATATTTCTAAACTTTATATCAATTATTTAATATTATAGACGTAGTAATTATTTAATTATCATCTTCCAAGGTATTTTGATGAAAAAAATATAAATCTAACAAAAATCGGTGAAAAACATTAAAAATCGAAGAAAAATAGTGAAAATCCGAGTAGGGCTGAGTTGGATCGAGTAGGGCCGAGTTTGACCGATTCCAAGTAATGTTGACCGAGTTGTTGAAAAGCGCCTCGGCACCTTATCGAGTTCCGAGTACTCACCGAGTACTCGGCCGCCTAGGCCGAGTTTTACAACACTGATATGTACTATTAATAAAATCCATACCTGGCAAAATGGGCGGGTCAGGTTGGGTCGGGTGTTAGGTCAAAAGATGACAATTCATGTTATAAATTAGTGAACAAAGTAATTAAGTATGTAAGACAGATGTACAATCAAACCTTGACAGTTTATAAGTTTTCCACATTTACAAGTTTATACGATTAGCTAAGTGTACTTGGATTAACCAAGCAGGCTTATCAAGCCCATAGATCTATGACGTCGCCAGGCTAGCAATAGTTAATGATTGTACATATAATCGTCAATACATGGTAATTACAAAGATCAACTAACCACAACATATAAGTCAATTGCCAAGAGTTTACAAGAATCAAACAAATTTACAAGTGCAATGATTATAAAGTAACATGCTTTACCCAAAGTGTGAAAATATAAAAAAGGAGTATAGAAATACTCATTTTATAACAAATATATAGTAGATGATTAATAAGAAATAATAATCGTTGTTCCAACGTAAACCTTCACAATGCACCCAAATGTAAATATATTTACAAGGTTAAAGTTTATTTGCAATGAGTTTAACGAATCAATGAGGACTAGGATTTTGGATGGAATTTAGTATTTAAATATTTTATTAATTACATTAAATAATAAAAGATAAGAAAAATACAAGTTAAGCATTATAGTTTTAAAAAAATGTAAGAAAACCATTTGTAATAAAACTTGGTTACAAAGTTCAGTAACGTGTATAACTTTTAAAATTACCCTCATTTTATATAATAATATATGCTTATTATTAAATAAATAATGATTTAGTGAGTGACAACAATATTTAAAGTCTATTTTATTATGAAAAATATTTTATATAAATTATTTGAACCAACAATAATTTAGCAAAACAATATTTTAAGTCTAACTTATAAGAAAATACATTATTTGTACAAGTAATGATTCAATAAGTTAAATAATATTTAAGGTCCAATTTATAAGAAAAATAAACTAATTATATGTTCGTCTATAATATTTAATAAAATGTTAAGACATCTTATGAAATAAATTAACAGAAAATAGTAGGGTGTCTTAAAAAAATAACAAGTTCACAACTTCATTTTTATAAATTTTTAGAAAAAATCCTGAATTAAAACAAAGGTTAAAAAGCCTTAAAATTAAAACAGGAGGTCCCCCGGGTTCAAACCGGAAACCTCTTGTTTAGAAGTCACCAATGTTACAACTTGAACCAAAGCCTCAGCCGCGTTTAAAGCTTCATTTTAATAACCTAAATACACCAAATGCTAAATCCCCCCAAATTGCATGAACCCCAGTTCTATATTCATTCAAATTGGACATTGATTCGAGTGTTACAACTAGATTAACCTTAGGGATTTTGATCCCTAAGCTTAATCGAGTACTAAAATGTATTATACTCACCTGATTATGATAAAAATGATGTGTTTTAGCTCGAGTTTGTCTCGGTTCGCTTGCGAATAAAATTGGGGTTTGAAGATGATGTTTAAGTGATGATTTAGAAGAATTGAGGTGGAGAGTGTTGAAAGGGGGCAAGGGGAACAATTTCCCTCTATTATATAGTCCCAATTCGATGTTATTCGTGCTCTTCGATTTCAATTGGGATACGAATGTGAAGTGTTCAATTTGGTCTTTAATTCACAGTTAAACTTGAAATTAAGATCATTAACGGGTATGAATACATTATCCAACGGTATTAACCTGATTAATTGAGTTATTATTGGTCTATTATAGTCCAAACGGTTCGAGATTGATGGATTTCGGTTACCAAATCCAAAAGCCTCTCTAGCCGACTTAATACTCAAGTAAATGTGTTACCTCAAGTTCGAAACGATTCCACGAACCATTTGCCATTAATTTAATTAAAATTCGTGACCATTTGTCGTGGTTTTGGGCTCGCCAGCGCTGCACTGGAGTTATGCCGGCCGACGGCCGGAAAAACGAGCGTGAATAGAGGGGGTGGGGTGTTGGGTTTCAACTGTTTACACAAATGGTCCCTGTGGTTTGCATTCTGTTATTTCATGTTATAAAGTTTCTTTTGAAGTTTCAAAAATAGCATTATAACCCCCTAGACTTCTTTTAAACCTTTTTAAAAATAAAGTTTCCAAATTATTATTATTTGTAACAACATTATTATTATTATTATTGTTATTATTATTATTAGTTTTTATTATTATTGCTATAATTTTATTATTGTTATTTCTATTAATAATATAATCATTATTATTATTGTGTATTACTAGTATTATTATTATTATCATTATATAATAATTATCATTATAATCTTCCAAGTTAAAAGATTAAGAGACAAATTAAAGCAATATGCAAAGATAACCCATGAGTTTCATATTAGGCAAACATGATCCTTACAAGAATAAACGATGCAAACTTTTAATTAACCAAAAATTACACAATGTTACAGAAAGTGTACCTGTTAGGACCGTTTCAGTACGGAGTACTAACTGATTTACGTGTATACCAAACCAAATAGTGCGTAATCCTATTTGATTGGCGAATCAGTGAGAACGCAAGTATAATCAATCTAAGAATGAAACTAAACATTAAGAACGATTGTAGGATGATTATCTGCGATCTATGAACTTGGAACAGGTTATCTTAGGTCTCTAGACGGCTATGGTACGATTTAGTGCATAGGGATTCGAATTGTTACGTTTTTTATGAATTAAGTGGTATTTATAGGTTAGGGTTTTACATTCGTGCGACTGAACCATTTGCACAGTTCAGTCGTGTGATTGAAGCATGCGGTTGATCCATTTGCAAACTCTTGTTGAGCACACCTGCGGAGATATCCCCCGAGTACTTGGCCCGCAGAAAACAGCCTCGTACTGTTAGTGGGTGTAATCGGGTAGGGCAGTCAGCATCGTCCCCAAACTCTAATACTATCCTGAGATCGTCCTCAGTGATCTCTACAGCCTGACCAAAGATAGATCTCCTGATACGCTAGGGCTCTGAGGTCCTATCGACAACCGCGCCTTCCCAGAAGGCCTGCTGAACTGAGCGGTATGGTGTGCATGGAGTCCATATGGCACGGAAGATCCTCGATCTCCGTAGGAAATTAATAATGCCCGAGAAATCAGCTACGTTCCATGAGGTCAGATCTAGAAGAGCACAAATGTTGTGCTTCGTGCTCATAGTCCAATGACTAGCCATCTGTTACACAATACAAATAAATGTTAGGGTGTGTCAATGAGTAACAATTTGATTCATTTGAACTTGAAGTTTTATGTTCTGTCGTGCGAATGAACTGTGCAACTGAGATTTAGTCATGCGATTGAGCTCTTACGTATGACTGAGCATGCGACTAGGATCAGTCGTATGCTATCTCATGCGGTTACACCAGTCGTGCGACTGAACTCATACACATGGTACAGTCGTGCGATTGAGCCATTCACCTGGCTCAGTCGTGTGATTGAAGTGCATTAGGGTGTCCATTCGCATGATAGACTGTTTGTTCAATTCAAATTCACATTTTGAGCAAAACTTAATGTTAGACGTTATGGTTTGGCTCATTAGTCTCGCAAATGACCGATATAACACCTATAAACCTTTAATTTCACAATGTACTTAGCTTTATTAGTTTCTTAGGCAAACTAAGTCTCGGTTCTGTTTAGGGCTTAAATTCAATCATTTAGGGCACAAATCAATGGATATTTGAGTGGATTGCACTGCACTTTACCTGTATAATCACTTGTAATTGTCAGAACACAACAATTTGTAGTCTAGAATGGTCAAATGAAAATCGGGCAGATTAACGGTAGAGTCGTGCGATTTGGGGCGATTTGGGAGTGATGAACGACTGCGATCGACTCCCCCTCCTTTTATACTAGGGATTCCTTCAGTCGTACGACTGAGCCCAGTCGCATACTTGATTCGTGTGACTGAGGATCAATCGTGTGATTGAAACAGTCAGTCACCTCCATTCATGCGATTGGTTCATTTTGTGAACCAATCATGTGAGATAACTCATATTGATGGTCCAATCGCACGTTTGGGCCATGCGTGTGGTTTAGTCGTGCAATTGGGCTAATACGTATGGTCCAATCGTACGGCGGTCCATACTCATGGTCTAGTCGTACGAATGGGCTCATATGGATGGTCCAATCGTACGGCTGGTCCATACTCATGGTCCAGTCGTGCGAATGGCCTCATACTTCTGATTTTGACTTTATGACCATTTGACACTTAACCCTTTTAACTATGGATAAAACATTTTGAGCATTCTATCATCACAAACATGACCATTTAAACTTTGAGAACTTTTGATCACCTCAGACGTGATCCTTTTAACATTAGAAAACCCGTTTGGTCACCTCAGACGTGACCCTTTTTAGTGATTAAATTCCAGACAAAATTCCAATGTATAGTCCGACGTTTAACAACTAAACTGACAACATTAAACAAAAGAAACAACTAGAACTAAAAGACAAAATTAAAATCCATTTTTTATAGAATTTTGTGTGAGGTGGAAATCCTAAGATAGATATCTAACAGATTTATTTCTCGAACAGGCAGCTTCAAGTTATTTTAACCATAAGTGGAACAATTCATTATGGAATCATACAGGTAAATCAATAATTCGAGACATGTTACCTAAATCCTTTGATGCAAGATTCTTGTTTTCATCGAGAGTCATTAGCAAGTCTAGGAAATCATACTAGTACCACAAGATGCACACAGTGGTGTTGACTTTCAAGAGTTGCAGCCACGATGATTGTCAGTATACTTGTCCTCTTAAATTCATACATAGACTTTTGACACATATTGGTGATTATTTAAGGTTTAATTATTTCAACAAGTATTTGTGGATCCCACGCTTATATGGTAATCAACATTCCTCAGGAGATTTGTAAGCGGTCTACGGGTAGTATTCAAGAAGAAACTATTCTAGAGCTTTCAAAGAGTTACAAAGCCTCAGGTCAGTGCCACCGCACAGCAGAGAGGCGCAAACACCAATGAATTCTAGAATATTTAGGTTATGTTTATTCTCAGGTCAGTGCCACCGCACAGTAGAGAGGCACAAACCTATTTTCTTGTTTGAGCAATTTTATTCTTTTTACACAAATCGCACCAATAACATAGGTTATTAGCTTGATTGATTTTTGCATTTTTCATCATGTGCTTTGCTCATTTTATGGTCATCCACACACATTTGTGGCGTTTATTTTGCTCGTCACCCCTTATTGGAACTTTGTTGATTGTGTTAACTAGGGCTAAGATGATACCCCCAGCTTGTTGAACAACTTAGTTTGAACTTGACATCACCAACGAAGTCTAATTATCTATTGTGTTGAATCTACCAACACATCATCAAATGGTCTAGCAACCTCTAGTCTACTTTTTTCGTGTTACCTTAGTAGTAGCTAGTTCTACTATCATTTTTCCTTTTAATGTTGCTTAGACTTCTCAGACTTATACTTCGAATTTTGCATTTTAAACAATTTCTTCTTTTAAAGTCCTAAACTATTTGCTCTTGTGTACTATCATTGTCCATAGTCATTGAATCAGTATCATAGATACGATCTCATTTCTCTTAGCTTGCTTGTCCTCCTCCCTCGTTTTTTTATGGACTGAGATTAAATACTAACAACTTAACCTATTCTCCCCCTAAAATTCTAAAACCGAAAATTTTTTGCGTTTAGGATTTTAATAGGCGAAGAAATAAAAATAAAATAAAATTAAAAGTAAAATGAAAACTACTTGTCGGACTAAGTACTGTCATCGTCGGAAATCACATCACTTTTCTTTTTAACGTCGTTGACCTCTAACAGATATAGAAAACGTGCTTATCAAAGGCTTTTGTGTAGAGGTCAGCGTGTTGAAAATCCGTATTAATTTTAACAACATCGATTAAATTCTTTTCAAAACAATCACGTATAAAGTGATATTTAATGCCGATGTGTTTGGTCTTAGGATGTTGGACCGTATTTTTGGTTACGGCTATAGCAGTAGAATTATCAACAAATATAGGAGTGTTAGAGAATTTCAAACCGTAGTCCCGCATTTGCTATTGAATCCAGATGATTTGAGAACAGCAGCTAGCACAGCAACATATTCGACTTCACAAGTTGATAGTGCAACTGATGTTTGCTTCTTACACTGCCACGTGACTAATCTTCTCCCAAGAATTGACATCCTGCTGATGTTGACTTGTAGTTCATTTTGCAACCGCCGTAATCCGAGTCACTATACGTTGTAAGCTTGAAATCATCATCATGAGGATACGACAACCCGAGTGTTGGGGTACCCTTCAGATAACGAAATATTCTTTTGACTCCGATGAGATGGTTGACTTTCGGTTTCGCCTGATATCTTGAGCAGAGACACGTTGCGTACATGATGTCAGGTCATGAGGCAGTGAGATACATGAGAGATCCAATCATTCCTCGGTACATGGTAGCATCCACCAGATCACCATTCTCGTCGGGTGCTACATCGTGATTTGTAGCAAGTGGAGTCCCAGTTGTGGAAGCATTCTCCATATCGAACCGATTGAGAATATCGCCTACATACTTTGTCTGATGTAGAATATCCCCCTGTGGTGTCTGATCCACCTGTAACCCAGAAAGAATTTCATCTCTCTCCATGGCACTCATCTCAAATTCAGCCTTCATTACTGCTTCAAATTCTTTACATAAGTTTTCATTCTTGGAACTGAAGATTATGTCATCAACATAGATCTTTACAAGAAATAAGTCACCATCCTTTTATTTGATAAACAATGTACATCAATCACTCCTCTTCGAAACCCATGTTTCACAAGATGAGTCGAGAGCTTCTCATACCATGCTCTAGGGGCTTGATGAAGCCCGTATAGAGCCCTGTCCAGCTTGTAGACTCTGTCCCGATGATACGGATCCTCAAATCCCCGGTTGACTGACATACACTGTTTCTCGGATTTTACCATGAAGGAATACACTTTTCACATCAAGCTGATAGCCTTTAATCTTCATATATGATGCATAGGCCAGGAAGATACGGATGGATTCCATTCTTGCCACAGGTGCAAACACTTTGTTATAATCAATCCCCTTGACTTGTCAAAATCCTTGAACTACAAGTCAAGCCTTGTTTCTGATAATGACCCCTTGGTCATCCTTCTTGCATTTCAAAACCCATTTAGTGCCAATGACCGTAGCACCTTTAAGTCTGTCCACCAGAGTCCACACACCTAACTTCTTGAATTAAAGAAGTTCTTCTTGCATGGCACTCACCCAAGCCTCATCATTTAAGGCATCACTTATATATTTTGGCTCAAATTGAGACACAAAACATCGATAAGCACCGTCATGAAGGTATCCTTTTTCCATGACTGAGGCATAATCAGCTAAATATAGCTGATTTCTTGTCTGTACTACTGATTGTACATCCCTTATGACATTGTCCAGAGGATGATAAACATTTAGACGAGATCCAGGAGTGGTGGATACCACTACCTCATTATCCAAATTGTGAACCACAGGTTCAGTATCGGAGGCAGTGGGAGTATGGGGTTCCGAAGTGCCAGAGGCATCAACATCTGATGCGTGTGTACTTGTAGTAGTTGGAACCTGTTCCTCCTGATCCACCTGAACATTTTCCACTTTTTCATCGTTAGAAGAGGAGTCACTTACCTTCAGTGCTCCCCCTGAGTTACTAGAAGACTGGCCTTGGGAGCCAGATGTTGTTGAGTCTAGGGGCGGTGTGTTTAATACCTCATACATCATCTTGGTTGCTAACTCGTCTTCAAAAGTGGAGAGGGGATGTTGAAGGACTTAAAGAATCCAACATAATCGAAAAAGAATGCGGGTCCTTTTCTAGCTGGGAGGGTGGTGTATCTCTGAACGTCCACGTACACACCACACTTCTACTTGACCTATTGAGTTGTTGTAAACTCTTTTGTTCGGTATGTTTTATCCTAGGAAAATTCCTTCTTCAGCCTTCTCGCTAAACTTGCCTTCCTGAGTTTTCTTCAAAAGGGTGCAAGGTGCACCAAATGGTTCGAGGTACTCAAGATTTGGCTTACGTCGTTGAAGTAGCTCGTAACACATCTTACCATGACGTTTTACCACTAGGACTCGATTTAAATTGTAACATGCATTGGAAACTGCCTCATTCCAAAATTGGATGGGCAGTTTCGAATCTGCCAGCATTGTCCTTGCTGTCTCTATCAAGCAGTGATTCTTTGATGTTTTACCACCAGGACTCGATTTAAAGTGTAACATGCATTGGCAACTGCCTCATTCCAAAATTGGATGGGCAGTTTCGAGTCTGCTAGCATTGTCCTTGTTGTCTCTATCAAGCTGCGATTCTTTCTCTCGACAACTCTATTCATTTGTGGAGTGTAGGCAGAAGTGAACTGGTGCATAATTTCCTTTTCTTTGCAGAAAGCCTCCATCCACTGATTCTTGAACTCAGTACCATTGTCTGAGTGTACTTTTCTTACCTTCAACTTGTAGAGAGACTCTAAAGTAGTTACTAACTCTTTGAATGACTCAAATGTTTCAGATTGGATTTTAGAAACATTACCTAAGAGAATCTTGAGTAGTCATCTGTAATGTCAGCGATGCTCCTTGTACTGGCTGGACCAAACAGAACTATATGAAGAAGCCCAAGAGGCAGTTTGATTGAATGAACTTTCTTTTCCTTATAAGACTTCTTAGTCTGTTTGCCTTTCTTGCAGGCAACACAAAAATCTAGTAATTGGAAGTTTTTGACGTTTTACTCCTTGCACTAGATCATTCTGGATCAAGTGATTCATCTTCCGTGGATTGATATGACCTATTCTCTTATGCCAGAAGATCAATCCTTCTCTGTAGCCTTTGATAGGAAGCACTGAACTTGATGATTCGTTGTGGAGGTCTTTGATAGATTTAAGACATAAACATCGTTATATCTTGAAGCTGACATTAAGACTTGGTCCTCCGGGATCACATAGTCCTTTTTCAGAACATAGCATTTTTTGTTGTCGAATGCTACTTTAAATCCTTTATCACAGATTTGGGAGACAGAAAGCAAATTATTTTGAAGTTGTTGAACATAGTTTACCTTGTCCAACTTCACTTTCTGATTCCCCACTTTCTCTTGAGCCGTGATGTAACCTCCTTTGTTTCCAGCAAATGAAACATGAACTTCTTTAATTTGTTTGACATTTGACAGGAGTGTCAAGTTTCCAGTCATGTGTCTAGATGCTCCGCTATCTACAATCCAGGTATTTGTGGCAGCACTATAGCGAACACCCTCACATTCATAGGAAATCATTAGTTAAGGTTAGGGACCCAAGCCTTAACTAGCTTGGGTGACCCCGAGGGATCACACATCATAAATTCCACCCATTGTCCATTTGAAGGTGAGGGAAGATCATTCGTCTTCTTGTTCTCATTATTAGACTTTGAACTAGATTTTTCGTTCCATAAGCCAGTTTTGTGTAAGGTTTGTTTATGATAAACAAACGATTGGCTTATGGTTTGAACTTTATATTCACTAACTCTTCTTGGTGGGGTTATAGAACCCCTTTTAGAAAAGCTGGGTTTAGGATCATGAAGTTCAACTTTCTTCCTAGGTGTCTGATAGTAAGGACAGTTAGACGCGATGTGTCCATACTTTCCACAGTTGTAACATGATCTACTTTCGACATGTTGGTATGACTGTTTCTGTGGAGAAGTGTGTGACACTCGTGTGACTTTAATTTGTTTGGGTTTTGACACTTCTTGTTTAGATGTTTTATCTTGTTTAACAAAATTAATTTTTTGAGCCTTTTTAACATCTTTACTCTTTTGTTCATCTGGACTTAGACATGATGCACGTGTTTGGTTAACTTGTTTAGTCTTTTTAGGTTCTGAATTAGACGTATTTGAACCAGACTTTACCTTAACCTTCTCAATTTGTTCATCCAGATTAACGATAGACATTTTTTTTTTTGACTTTAAAGTGGTCTCCTTTTGATTTGTGATAGATTTAATGGAATTGCTTGTGGAATCTGGATCACTTACAAGAGGAGTGGACATCATATGATCTTTGATTGGATTATTATTTATTGGTTTGCATTTAGCATTCAACAAGGTCTCATGTGGTGGGGGAACCACTTTAGACGGAGCGGCTGAACTCGACATGAACGCCGTATGGAGTGGTGTTCCAGTCGTTTTTGCTTGAGGAGTTGAGTTGTAAGGTGACGGTTCTGATCATATGACGCCTTTGAGACCTGTACTTCATCCTCAACTCTTCCTCTCTCAGCTTCAGAATGAAATCGTTGATATCTAACTTTGCCAGCAAATCATTCTGTCTGAGATTTGACACAAATGAAACCCACTTTTCTGGCAATCCATCTGTGAAATTCGACAACTTGTCTTCCATGGACGTAACAACCCCATGAGTGTGCAGCTCACTTATTAAGTGGTAGAAGCAGTCAATAACGTCATCCAGACTCTCCTTACCCATTGACAAGAAGTTATCGAACTCCTTCTTCAAAGCTTTAGCCTTTAGAGCTTTTAGCGATGCATTCCCGTCATACCGCTTTTCTAGAGCATCCATAGCTTCTTTGCTTTCTTGTTCTCAGAAAACTGATGGAATATATCCTTAGGAACGGACTGAGTTAACAGAGCGTACACCTTCTTCTCTGCATTGTACTTTACCTTTTGCCCATCAGTCATGCCCCCTAAGGTAAGTTTAACTCCATCGGCTCCAACTGGCATACTATACCCTGTCTCAATTGATTCCCACAGATTAGGATCTACTCTATTTAAGTGTATCTCGAACCTTTGCTTCCATTGTGGGTAATCATCTAACGTTATGAGCTTAGGAGGCTTATTGTGATTCCCCACTTCATTTTCCAGAAGCAATAGATTCTGGATCTGTGAATCTCTACCTGCGGTGAATACTGAATATTGATCTTCCATTGCTATTTACTTTTGATTTTAGAACAAACTGTTGTACTTGTGCGAATGAAAGTATGTGATTAGGCTATTCGTGCGATTGAACAATGCAGATGGTTCAATCATGCGACTGGACAGGTGCGGATGAACAATCCGAACAAAGATCTTCAGTCGTACGAATGGTTGGACGACTAAGCTAATCGTGCGTATGAGTGCTGCGATTGGTTCAGTCGTGCGATTAAGTCAATCATGCGATTGGAGGGTGTTGTTTTTGCAAAAACGAAAGTTTTGAATACTTTGACGCAAAAACACGATTGTCACTAACCCTAATTGCCATATGCCGGAAAAACGTTAACTTTTTGACCTGGAGACATCGAAAACACTTTTTGATACAAAAAGATTACGTTTTTGAGTGAAAAACGTGATTTTTATATCAAAATCAATTGAATCACATGCAAATCAAGAGCCAAAGCTCTGATACCACTTGTTAGAGCCGTTTCGGTATGGAGTACTAACAGATTTACATGTATACCAAATCAAATAATGCGGAATCTTATTTGTGGCGATCCAATTAGTGAGAACGCAAGTATAATCAATCTAAGAATGAAACTAAACGTTAAGAACGTTTGTAGGATGATTATCTACGATCTATGAACTTGGAACAAGTTATCTTAGGTCTCTGGACGGCTAGGGTATGATTTAGTGTGTAGGGATTCGAATTGTTTTCGTGTTTCACGAATTAAGTGGTATTTATACGTTAGGGTTTTACATTCGTGCGACTGAACCATTTGCATGGGTAAGTCGTGCGATTGAAGCATGCAGTTGATCCATCCGCACGACTGAAGATTCAGTCATGCGACTAAGTCAATCTCATGTTACAATCGTGCGACTGATTCGGTCTCTTGGTTCAGTCGTGCGACTGGTTCATTAGCATGAAGTATTCATGCGTATGGTCCATTCGCATGAGAACTTCACATGATTATGTTTAAGCACGTTCCTCAATCATTATTGACTAAGAACTATGTAAACAACCACAAACCTATATAGTTAGTTCAATATGAGTTATTGCATAATAATCAATGAAATGTTAAACATTATAAGCATCATCAACACATTACATTTCATTCATACCCATTCTATTACATATATGTAAGACATGAAAGACATTTTACATTTGAGCTCCTAAACTAGGTACACATGTATCTACAGTACCCGAAATCTGACCCGAATAACAATCGGTTTAATCAGTTTCGGGTTGTTCGAGTAACGGGTTGTTCGGTTCGGGTTTCGAGTATTAAACAATAGACAATTAAGTAGATTTTAGTGAGTTTTCTTTTGAAATCTTATAAAACTAGTGAACTTAAATTAGTTTATCTCTATAATTTATAAAATGTGATTAAATATATATTTATATACAAACAATTTAATCATTTTAGACAATCTATACAAATGTATATATATAACTTGCTTAATTATAATATGGGTTGATCGAGTTATTCGAATTTCGGGTTAATAGGTTTGGGTTATTCCGGTTTTTGAGGATTGAAAATTATATCCGAAACCCGACCTGAATAAGAATCGGTTTAATCGGTTTTTGGTTTGTTCGGGTAACGGGTTGTTCGGGTAACAAGTTCTTCGAGTCAGGTTTCTTCGGGTACGGGTGAGATCGGGTCGGGTGGGTTAATCGGGTACGGATAAAATCGATGGGCCTATTGTGGTCTTTTACCCCCATCATGGAGCTCCAGTTTAAGACGTCCGGTTGCCAACCGTTCATCTCATGTGACCCGTAAACCGATCTTGGTTCGTTCATAAATCCAGCATGTTTATCGCTATCACTTAGATGTGAGACTATTTGTGGATTTTGGAGAAAGATGAGATGAAGAAAGATGGGATGAAGAAAGATGGGTTATGAGAAAACTTAATCAATCCATCTTGACCGGTTCCTTGTTTTCAATAATCCATCTTGACCCGTTGCTCATTTTTTTTAATTATTAAATTACCTAACTTGATCCTTTTATTAATATAACTTAACCCAACCTAATCCATTATTTCATTTTTACTACTTAAATCAACCCAAATCCACCTACTTGGGTTAAAATTGACAGGTCTAATAAAATCTATGAAAGTACCACTTGGGTTTTTTTATGAATCACGTTATACATATTTACACACTGCTACCTGTCTGGACCATACGTATTAAAAAGTTAGATGAAAAGTTAGGTGACAGATTATTTATTATTATAATTATCTACAAATAACACCACTTAAACCCTTATGCAACTTGACCACCTCCCAATACCCTTCCTTGACTTTCGACATGGTGACTGCCACTCAAAGCGTTGTGTTTTTTATGTTAATATTGACAATATTACAAGCCAATGGCAACCCTCAAGTCCGTTGTTACTTCATATTTGGCGATTCGATAATGGATAACGGGAACAACAACCGGCTTCCTACGCAAGCAAAAGTTAACTATCCACCGTATGGGATCGACTTTCCGTATGGCCCCACGGGTCGTTTTTCCAATGGCCAAAATCCTGCTGATGTTATTGGTATATTTCTCCATTAGGTGTATATTAAGGGACACATACAAAAGTATGTTATTTCTAATTGTTTTCTTTTTCTTGGTGTGTTTTGAATAGCTCATCTACTTGGGTTTTCTAAATTCATCCCGCCTTTCGCAACCGCAAAAGGCAGGAAAATCATAACCGGGGTAAATTATGCCTCTGGGGCAGGGGGAATTCGAGATGAAACATCAGAACATGTTGTACGTTTTTTTCTTATTTGGTACCCTGACTCATTGGTATTGTTGTTATGTCTATAAAATAAACTCATGTATTTTTAGATTACCTTCAGTTTTTCGTATCCATACTATATAATGGTCAAACCTAATAATACGTAGCTAGTATGTTATATATTAATTCACAACTACAAGTGGTCAATCATGTTCAATGAACATAATATTATGTGACTTGGTAGTTTAGCGGGTCAATACCATCATGTGTCAATCATGTTCGATGAAAACCCACCAACACGTACCAATCCTTGCCAACAAAAACCGATGTCCACCAAAATAATGTTCCTTTCCACATTTGTGTAGAGGAATCATTTTAGTTGATTAAACTTGTACAAACTCAAAGCTACCGATCGCTTTCATATTAAAACTACTTGAGTTCACATCATAATTTTAATTGGATAAAACTCAAATTACGAGAACAAACTATGATTTGTTTGTGCATTTTCAGTGAACCAGATATAATAAAGATGAAGACGAATTATAAATGCAAGTTTCTACATCGAAAAAGGCTAGAAACTGCTGTATTAAAGTTATATTTTCAATTCAACCCTAGCCAGGGGCTTTGTCTCTTGGTCCCTACTATTAGCGGCAGCGCTGCCCTCGAACACTTGCCAAAGGGCGTTGCCCTCGGACCCTTCCAAGCGGGCGTTCGCCCTTGGAACCCCTAATACTTAGGGGCTTCACCCTCTAACAACTTACGAGGCTCTAATACCGAAAATATAGTTGCCATAATAGGTAATTATTTAATCATCTCATTCTTAAAACATTAGTAACGGTTGGTCGTTGCAGGGAGCTCGAATAAGCTTGGATAAGCAAATCAAACATCATCGGATCACGATTTTTGGGCTCTCCTACTTGATTGGAAAAGGAAGTCTAGTTAAAACAAAAAAGTACCTAAACAAGTGCTTATACACTGTTGGAATGGGCAATAACGACTATATCAACAACTACTTCCTCCCAGAATACTATAATACAAGTAGTGTATATACACCCGAACAATACGCAGAAGCTCTTGTGGAACAATATTCTCGACAACTTCAGGTCCAATTTCGAAACCCAAGCGCAAAAATAATTGTATAAAACAAGAAACCTTAACTAACAAGCATGAATACTCACAGGATTTGTATGAAAGTGGAGCCAGAATGTTTGGGATCTTTGCTGCTGGTTATGTGGGTTGTACCCCAGGGATCATGACCCGCTTCGGTGTGAACTCATGTGTGGATTCGGTTAATAGTGCTGTCTTATTGTTAACTCCCGTCTTAATACCACACTAAATGAACTTAACAATAAACTCCCTGATGCAAAGTTCATCTTAATCGACAGTGTTATAGAGTATCCTGATGGTTAGTTGTCACTTATGTTATTTTTTGATATTATTCAAGATTTATGACCTATTTAGCGTGTGTTATATCGAACATTTGTGCATATGTACAGATATAAATGTTACTAGCACTCCATGTTGTATGGTTTCAAGCACCAGTGGCAAAGGACAATGTGTTCCAAATAAAGTTCCATGCACCAATAGGGAAAATATTATTTCTGGGACGCATTTCATCCGACTGAGAGGATTAATGTTTTGACAGGAGCAAAGGCGTACGAAACGCTTTCTTCATTTTACGCTTACGAGGGTATTGCATTATCAAATGATGAAGAAACCGGCTACATTAGTAATGCATAAGGGTTCGAACAAGGGTATATCATCAGTGTTTGATTTAAAACCGATTCAGTCATATTACGTACATTTTATTATTGTGTTCTTGCTCTATATTATACGGAATAGTACTTTGTACAATTTGGGTCGAATTATTCCATCTATGATTAAGAAGCATATACATGAAGTTAAGTGTTTGAATTATGTAGCTTGGTAATAGAAAATCAATTGGGGAATTGAACAATTTATTTTTATAAAATATTGGAATAAAAATCATATTCATATGTACAGTAGACTTTAAAGAAGATTCTTTGTGTGTATATATTGATTGTATTTTCATAACTAAAGTCAACTTTTGATTTCTAAATCCTATCACGGCATCAGCCTAGAATACCGATCTCCCCATCAAAACTTTCGGTTTTTTCTTCTTGTTTCCAACTCTTAATTTCCAACTCTTAATTCAAACATCTTTGTGACCAACTATCGACCATTAGTCACCCAGTTGACGACTCCGACAAAAGGTAACATCGTTTTTAATCCTTGTTATGAAATTTCATATAGCTACTACTTCTAACATTATCGGTTCCCTAGTCACATTTATATATTATCATAATTTTATAAATATAATACTTTATAATGACTATTACAACAATTAGGTATCCAACAACCAAATTTTGCAACTTAGAAAATCGCCCGAAAGTTCAATGGCTAACTTGCAACCGAAAAACTTCGAATATTTATCCAACCTACTTGTAATTGAAATCAGCTATAAAATTGAGACCGAATCAATTTCAGTTGTAAAATAGTTTCAAATTTACGACCGTAATAGTTGTCTCAAAATGGCTGTAAAAATAAAAATAAAAAAAGGCAATTAAAAGTTAAAGATTAAATTCCAACAACAAACTGTCTCCGAATCTGAAAGAAGAAAATAAAATTAAAACAAACTGTCTCAGAATCTAAAAAAAGAAAATAAAACTAAAACAAACTGTCTCAGATTCTAAAAGAAGAAAATAAAATTAAAAATTAAATATCAGTCGCAAAACTAAAAAATAAAGATGACTTGTAATCTGGAAATTTAAATTAAAACATGAGGTCCCCCGGGTTCGAACCGGGGACCTCTTGTTTAGAAGTCATCAGTGTTACCGCTTTATGCCCTTTGTGTGAGCAATGTGACAAAACCGTCGATCACCTCTTTATATCTTGCTACTTTGCTACTATGCGTTGGAGTTACATAAGTACGTGGTGCCACCTTCCTCCGATATTCGCGTTCTCTATCCGAGATTTGCTGGGATTGTCAAATACATGTGTAGGGATTCCAAGCCAGAGAGATGCACTTGAAGCAATCGTACACACCGCTATATGGTGCATCTGGAGGATGCGGAATAGAAAGGTTTTTCAAAACTCTAGTCAAACCCTCTCAATTCTTTGTGAGGCTACTTATGGGTGAAAACTAGATCAAAACTTTCTAATTTAAATTGAGATAGTTGGTGTAAATTCCAATTATAAATTTTCATTAGTTGTATGCTCTCTGTTGCTTTTTGTTGTAATTGGCCCTTGCTAATTTTTGCTGGCTTGGGTTTCTTTTGCTGAATAAAAACAATTGTAAAATGGTCGCTAAAAAAGGGATCACAAATTAGCCACACACCAATTGCTAGAAGACAGTCGTAAAATGGTTGCAATCATCTTAGTAGCGAACTTTTCAAGTCATTAATTTTATTTTCTTTTGAAATTGTTTTTAGAAATAACCTTTTACCTTTTTAAAATTACAGGTTTGATACTTATTGTTTTGCCAACTCGTATCACAATTAATCACTAACATTAACTTGTGTTAAGTTTTTCAGTCAAGTGGACGTAAAAAATAAAAAATACTCGTGCACTAAAAGAAATACTAGAAGTGAGCCCTTCTCCTTCTCCACTTCTTCTTTCATAATCTGACACCATCGCCACCACTGCTGGCTGCCACCACCGCTGGCTGCCACCATCACCACCATCACCGACTAATGCTGGTCCCACTCTACCCCACATCCATCTCTCCCGATCTCCATCGCCACCAGCCCAGTCCACCGCCATCTGAATTCCCTAACATCATCATCTTCTCCACATCTCGTAAATGCACATCATCTTCTCCACATCTCGTAAATGCACATCATCTTCACTGCAGTAAATTAAGTTGACTAAAACTACGGTACTAGCTTGAACAAATAGGCTCAAGTGGCATCAATACTTGCTAAGATTGAATCTTACAAAATAAAGTTCTTAATTACAGGGCAAAAGTACACCTTAGAAACCATAGAAGTGTGCTTTTGGTTATGAAGACACTAGACAAGCATAAGCTTGTTAGCCATATGTAGAAAAAGTTTTTTTGGAAGATGAATTGTGCAGTTTAGAATTTCTAGATGTGTGAAGTTGTAAAATATTGTTAGAGGGGATCAAGATCTTTAGTCGATCTCATCGGAATTTATCATCACAAGTAAAGTAAGGATAAGCTTATCGGAAAATTCGGAAGATACTGGTTCAGTAACAAGGCCAACAAAGAACTTAATTCCGACGGCGATGATATCAACGTAAGTCTTCATCTCTGCGTGTGTTTCAATCTCAATTTCATGCTATGATCTGCGTGATATGTGAACTATCTTTGAAATTGTTTGTAACTTGATCAATATTGTGGCGTTAGGTTAAACTTTTGATTGGAACTGTCGTCGGTTGTTGGATGTTATTGTAATTCATGATTTTTTGTTATTTTGATGGTAGGTTGTGGTTATCGCTGCTTTTAGGATAGATCTGTGATGATATCGGTGGGTTGTTGAAGGGGTAAATTGTAATCAACTGGGGCAATATTCTCGGTGGTGGCGATGGTGGCAGCCGTTGGTGGTGAACGGTGATGAATGGGTCGGATTGTGAGAGAAAAAGTAGTGGGACCCACTTCTAGTATTTCTTTTAGTGTAGGGTTGTTTTAGATTTTTCACTTCTATTTTAACTGAAAAAACTTAACAAAACTCAAGTGTTGCGGACCAATCTTATTACCAGTTGACAAACAACAAGGAACAATCATGTATTTATCAAAAGCTAGGACCAATATTATAGTATGAACAAACCAAAGGAACCAATTGTGTAATTAACTCTTACTTAAAAGGATCATATAAAAGAATACTTGTATTCAAATTTATTATAATCAAGGTTTTCAGAACCGAACCAAGGTTTTCAAAACCCGATCGGACGTCGAACCGAACGCCTTACTAATTTGGTGGTCGGATCGGTCGGACCGGATTTAAGAACTAAATGATGTTATAATTATATATGTATATATATAATACACACACACACCACACACACACACACACACACACACACCACACACACACACACACATATATATATATATATATATATATATATATATATAATTAAGAGTAAATTACCATTTGCATCCCTGACGTTTGTTCATTTTAACCACTTGCATCCCTAGGGTTTCAAAATTGATCCGGCCCCTGACGTTTCATGTTATCTTCATTTGAGTCTATATGTTTTATTTTTATTTTCATTTGAGTACAGAATACTAACACCGTTAGTTTTCCTGTTAAAATTATTGTTAAAAAGACTAAACTACCTTTCATCACCACCATGACAACTAACCATAACCATTTTCACAACCATCATCACCACCTCCACAACCCCATCACCACGGCAACCCCGTCACCATCACCCCAGCACCATCGCCACCACCGCAGCCCCATCGCCACCACCGCAGCCCCATCGCCACCACCGCAGCCCCATCGCCACCACCGCAGCCCCATCGCCACCACCGCAGCCCCATCGCCACCACCGCAGCCCCATCGCCACCACCGCAGCCCCATCGCCACCACCGCAGCCCCATCGCCACCACCGCAGCCCCATCGCCACCACCGCAGCCCCATCGCCACCACCGCAGCCCCATCGCCACCACCGCACCCCATCGCCACCACCGCAGCCCCATCGCCCCACCGCAGCCCCATCGCCACCACCGCAGCCCCATCGCCACCACCGCAGCCCCATCGCCACCACCGCAGCCCCATCGCCACCACCGCAGCCCCATCGCCACCACCGCAGCCCCATCACCACCACCGCAGCCCTATCACCACCACCGCAGCCCTATCACCACCATCGCAGCCCTATCACCACCATCGCAGCCCTATCACCACCACCACAGCTTTCTGCACACCGATTCACCAGCCAACTTCACCGCACTCAAGGCTTCAAAAACCTCAATTTCACCAGCATCCACCAGACTTCACGATTAACACGATCAAACCCATCCTTAGGATGATCACCTCTGTTCTTCTTTTCGATCTCCATAAGCTTCAGAACATGATCAACAGCCTCTTTTGCCTTCTTCCTCCACTCTGCAGCCTCCTTGCCCTCCAATAGCTTCCGTAAGCGCCACCTTTTCAGCTTTACTCATCAGCATCGACGATATCTCCGACGCAACAAGCAACAATCTCGCATCAGACACACCAATCCCCCAATCATTATTATCATTATTATTATTATTATTATTCCAATTGGATGGTTTAGGGTCGAAAACAGGTAGTAGGGTTTAGGCAGGGACGGTGGGAGGATGAGGGGCAATTGGGGCAGAGGAAGGGGTGTGAAGGGGGAAAGACGGTGAGGCGGGAGGGGCAGAAGGATTTGGGGTGGAAGCGGAGGACGCAGGTGGTGTAGAGGTGGTTGAAGGTGCCGGAGAGGAGTATGTGGTGGAGGATTTTCCAATCCCCACGACGGCAGTGGCCGCAGGTGGTTGTGGTGGTGGTTGTGTTGGTGGTGATTGGTCATTCATTGTGGTGGTACGATGGATCGTGAACAATGATTGAGGTTTTTGTGAGGGTTTTAGGGTTTTACGTGACGGAGATGAGATGGTGGTTGTGGTTCTTCTAGTCGTTGAGGTGCGGTGGTGGTGCGGCGACAACAACGGTGTGGCAACGGTGGTGGTGCGACAACCACGGTGGTGCGGCGACCACGATGGTTGTGGTGGCAGTGGTGGACACAAAGAGGGAGAAGAGAGAGAGACATAGAGAGAAAATGAAAAGGGTGGGGTGTGAGTAGATGAGGGGTATTAAATAAGGGTATTTTTGTCATTTCACTAAAATTAACGGAAAAATCTAACGTCATTAGTATATTGGACTCAAATGGAAATAAAAATGAAACGTCAGGGGCGGATGACAATTTTGAAACCATAGGGATGCAAGTGGTTAAAATGAATAAAACGTCAATGATGTAAATGGTAATTTACTCTATAATTAAATATAAGTAATTTAGATATGTAATTTATACTTATATATAAAACTTAACTGTTTTTTTATATTCACCACACTAATTTATGACTCAACATTCCCATTGATATCCAGAAAATAAATAAATCATAATCCGGTTCAAACCGATTCGATTTTCTGGTCCGACAACTGATTCAGAACGAACCAACCGGTCGAACCGCCTCAAAACGAGTTGATGCGAACCGGACCAACCACCTACCGGATTCCCGGTCAGACCGGTTGAACCGACCGATCTGATCCGGTCTCAACAATATTGATTATAACTCTACAATCATGTTGCATTCTCCTGAAAAAAAAGTTGATGTTGAGTTCTTATTTTCTTTAAATGGTGACAGACAACACCAGTTAATTATATTATTGAATGCTGACTTCTTTAAATGTGGACTTTTATCTTCTTTAAATGTTTTACAAGGAACACTATTTGAAAATGCAAGGTTAAGTGGTATATTGAAATATAAAAGTTGATGTTAAAAAATTAGTGTTATGATTTAGATTATGAGACTTGATGCGTTTGTGTTAATTATATGGAGGAGATTAAAAAATACAATAAGCATATACTGAATATATTTAATAAAATATATAGATATAAACTATTAAAGTTATTTACACTCGTTGCACGTGTGACGGACATAGTTAACCAAGACACATATAAACCATCATAATTAGAACCGAATGGATCCTATTATAATTTTTTATAAATCCTACCAAACAAAATAACTATAGTAATGAAATTATACTACTAATCGCGCATAGAACCGAAAAGTTCAGTTGTGGCCGCACAACATAAAATCATAAATGATAATTAATTTTATTTGAAAAACAACTTCAATATACAGTTAATTAATTTTTAATTAATAAAAATATCATCACTCCATCTTCCCCAAACAAAAATAATAAAATTTTAATTATGCAACAACTTTAGTTTATTATAAGTGGTTTATAAACAATTAATTATATTGAAATTTAATTAATTACGGTTATTATTACTGTTTCTTTCTTCTTGGGTTAATATATGTATGATTTATGAATTGTTTTAATGTTACTATTCATATCACTCCATCTAGACACTGGTACTTGACGGGACCATACGTAATATAAAGTTAGATGAAAGTTACGTGCCATATTATTTATTATTATTAGAGAAAATTGCGTAAATAATTCATGTTTCTGAGCATATTATACTTTTCATTATTAGAATTTGACAATTTTAAAGTTACTTTATATTTTTGTATAATTATTGGAAGTTTAATCCTTAAATGTCAAAATTTACAAAACTTTTATTGGTCGCAAAGTTAATTTTAAAAGTTAATTTAAACTTTATATAATACATAATAAATGAATGATTTTAATGTTATGAATCAAACTTACAATAAGCACATCAAAGTTTTGACTGACTTTCGAGTTTTAAAATTTGAAGACCAACATAAATCTAGTTAACTCATAGGTACTATTTATACAATCTTCTCTTCTTATTTACTATTTACTATTTTTTTTATTTTGTTTTGTATTGTTAGTTGTACTTTTAGCATATTTGGTTGTAACTTACTTGATTTTTCTTTTAATCTTTAATGCTTTTTTACCTTTAACCTATTCTTTTACATTTCTTATAATTTAATCCAGACACTTTATTATAATTTTATAAATATTAAAGTTTATAATGATTATTACAATTTGGGCATCTAAAACAACCAATTTTGCAACTGAGAAATCGGCCGAAAGTTCAATGCCTAACTTGCAAGCGAAAAACTTTTCGATATTCATCCAAGCTACGTGTGATTGAAATCAGCTATAAAATTGACAACGAACCATTTTCCGTTGTAAAATAGCTTCAATTTTACGACCGTATTAATTTAGTCTCAAAATGGCTGTAAAACTAAAAGTTAAATATCAGTCGCAAAACTGAAAAAAGATGTCTAATAATCTGAAAAAGAGTTAAATGTGATTTTCATACTTGAGGTTTTTTATAAATTGTCATTTGAGTTTAAAATTTTAAATTTTGCCATTTACATCTAAATGTTTCAAAAAAGTCATTATTTGAATCCATTTAACTATTTCTAATTAACCCCATTAATATTTCTATTAAGTTTCTTACGTTAAGGATATTTTTGTCAAACCATTGACAAAATAAAAACAAACTCTACATGAGAGGTTTTATGCATTCATTACGTTTGGTAGTCATCATTGAGATTTGAATTCGTCTATTAGATAAAATAAATTATAATGATAACTACTTAAAAAACTTTATAAAATATACATCACAAAAATATATATAAATAAACTAGCTCATGCATTTAATGAAACTAAAAACCTATACTTACCAAAATATACTGAACGCAAAAAAATTTTCAAGTAAAAAAATAGCCTATGTGAAAAATTGTATGCATTTATATGTATTTCGGTTTAGTAGTCACGTTAATTTTATGATTATTATTCATGTACTGCTAATGTCATATTGTTATTATTTTCTTATGCTTTTATGACGATTTGACTTTATGGTATTATTCAAATGGTTTGTGTCATATGACTTGTTTGTTTATTTATATTTTTTTTGTGCCGTATATTTTATAAATTTTGAGATTAGTCACTTTACGTTGTTATCATTATATTATATTTTATCTAATAGGTGGATTTAGTCGTAATGGTGATTACTAAACAATACCAAACGTATAAAAGCCCTCATGTATAGTTGACTTTTTATATTTTTATATTTTTAACAAAAATAACCTCAATGTAAGAAACTTAACGGATAAAATTAATGGTGTTAATTATGTGTTGTTAAATGGATTCAAATGATAATTTTTGTGAAACATTTAGATGCAAATGACAAAATTTAAACTTTTTTACTCAAATGACAATTTTAATGAAACTTCGGGGATGAAAAACGCATTTAACTCTCTGAAAAATGTTAAATTAAACCGTAAAAACGTATTTCTACAATAAAAGCCGTTGTAAAATGGTCATTAAAGGATTACAAAGTGTTAAGTGATATATATTGATCCTGCAATTGGTATCATAGCTTCTTAGGCTCTTGATTGTGTGATCTTACCATCCAAATCAACATGTTTTTCACTCCTCCTTTCACCACACTCCAAAATAGCCCTTATTCAGAAATCTGAAGTTGAGATGAGAACAGTGACTAATGCACCTATCATCACCCCTGAAAATTTTAGACAATGGAGCAGACGTATAAAAGGTTTCATCAGGTACCTTGATGGTAAAATGTGGTTATCTATCGTCAATGGTCCTTACAAGCCCAAGGTTGCAACACCAGGAGCAAATGGTGCCATGATCGAGAAGTTGTTGAAGACTACTCTGATGAAGACCAGAAGAAGATGGACATAGACAACAATGCTATGATGGCTCTTATAACTGATATACCCAACTCTATCATGGGGTTTGAGCATTGCAAGTCAGCTAAAGAGTTGTTTGATGCACTGTCACAAATGTACTTCAACTCCAATGATTCCAAGAAAGATTCACTCAAGCAACAGTTTGAGAACTTTAGCTACATTGATAGAGAGACCCTCAGCCAGCAATACTTCAGGTACATGGATCTTATTGCTTCCTTTCACTCTGTGGGAGTTACCATTGACTTGCGAGACATCTCAAGAAAATTTATGAGTGCACTCCTAAATGAGTGGGCGTTCTACTATGTCTCTATCAAAAGGACAGAGAATCTAAACCCCCTCACCATGACTGAATTATACGACATTCTTGATGGATACCATGTAGAGATGGAAAACAAGAGGGGCCATCCGATGAGCAGGCACTCAAGCCTTCCTGCTAGCAATGCTTTAATAGTTGCTAAAGGCTCAGGACCCAACCAACCTCAAAAGTACCTAACTTACTCTCATCAGCCATCCTGTTTTTCAGGACCCTACATCATATTTCCTGAGACTCCAAGGTCTCACAAGCTCAGTAAGGTTCTTTTCAGGATAACTATGCCTTTGTTTTAAGAAGTGGGCACTTTAATGATCATCAATTCTGCTGTGATGATCTAGAGTGCTTTAGCCCAGATGATGTAGAGTATGTGGACATAGTCCAACAAAGTGCTCTGCTTTCCTATAGAGAAAAAAAAGTTCTTTAGAGAACTGGAAGGCAATTCCCTTAAAACCCAGCTAGCAGCAAGTTTGGGTTTGATAAAACCAAGGCAAAGTATTACAACTATAACCAACTTGGTCACTTTGCTAGCTGTAACATCTCGTATTTTTTTTTACTAAAACTTAACTTTGTTTATTCTTGTAAGGGTCATTATTGTCTATTATGAAACTTATGTGTTGTTTATGCTTATTCACTATTGTCATTAAATTTCTATGTATGAAGTTAAAAATATAAATATTAAATAATAATCATGTTAATATTAATAATAGTAATAATAATATTAGTAATAATAAGATTACTTATAATAAAGTTACTTATAACAATAACTTGTAAGAGTTATTAAACTTAATAATGTTCAAAACATAAACTTAAATTAAGTTTAGGGGGTAGTTATGTAGTTTTCAAAACTTGAATTTAAAGTTCTATCTTAACATGACAAACCCTAAACTATAGGGGGTGTTAGTGTAAATTATTAAAACCCAAACCCCACCCCATTTATCTCCCGATTTTCTGGCCAGTCACCGGCCACCGCCGGCCGACCTCCGGCGGGTCCTAAAAACTCACCAGAGCCTTCAAAAAACGACCCTAAACCATTCCAAACCTTTTAGTGTACATGATTCGAACCTGATCATAGCAATTAATCACCTTTAAACGTCGGTTACTAATTCTAATCGAGTGTATAACCGAAGCATTAAACCCCACAGCCGTTCGAGCCTTAAACACTAATAATAACTCAATTAAATCAACACGAACGAACTTCTATCTACCTTTAATCGAATACAATCATCAATTTCACCTGAAACAAACGCAAACATCGAATTCAATCATCAACACTGTCGCGGTCTGCAAGCAAATTGAAACCCATTCTCTGAACCATCTCAACTGAAATTGATAGAGGGCTTTCAACCTTTGAGTCACGTGAAAGCTTCCTGCACAATTAATTTAAGTTCCATTATCATTTGCATCGTGAACGCTATACCACTCAGGTCGCGACTATTTCCTCGGTCTGTGGCATCGAAATCGATCTTAATCAGGTAGGTTTTGCACATAAATCTACTCGATTTCACTTAGGGATTAAAAGCCCTAAGGTTAATGGGGTTGAAACTAACGGATCATTGCTCAATTTTGGGTTCATTTGATCTAGGGTTCATGAGGAAATTTGGGGATTTGTTTAGGTTACATATTTAAGAATTAAAAACCAATACATAACGCGGCTGAGAGCCTGGTCTACTGGTTACACATACACACATCAACCTTGAGGTCTCGGGTTCGAACCCAGGCACCCTCAAACATTTTTTAAGGCTTTTCAGCCCTTAAATAAATTATAGAAAATTTTTAATAAATATAAAAAGGGTTTTTGTAAACTTTAAATATTTTCAAAGACATCAAATTATTTTCTATAATTTTTCTAAATTAATTAATTAATAATTATCTTTTTAATAAAGAATTTTAACAAAGGATGTTCTTGGATTATTTCTATTAAACTGGATTTTGAATAATAAACTAATAAATTATTATTGGTCCAAATATTACCATTAAGTTATTATCGTTAAAATCATGATTATTTCAAATGTTTATTCAAGTTTATATTTAAACTTCACTAGCTATTATCGATGATTTAATGTTATTTTCTTTATAATAATTTACATAAATGGTATATTCTTTTGTTACATTATTTAGACTACTACAAAGATCCCCAAACTCCACTTGAAACTTTAGCTCTCGTTAAATCAATAAATCAATTATTAAACTTAAATCTTGTAAATACATATGTTTAGGTGCCTTGTGACGTTCATCTTGGAACGACGTTTACTATTCTTCAATAATCTCCATTATATACATATTATCACGTGAGTTTTCCTTGCCCCTTTTTACATTTTTCACACTATTTGGGGTGAAACATGATACTTATACATCGTACACTTATAAACGTTTGAGACTTGTAATGCACTTGCAATTCATCTTTATATTTTGTCATGGTTATTTGTGTGTTGTAAGTGATTATATGAGATACATAGTTTGTTTACAATCATTAACTATTGCTAACCTGGCGACGTCTTAGATCTTTGGGCCTGACAAGCCTATTTGGTGCTAAAGTCGAGGTATTGCCGACTCCTAGGAGCCGTATGCTTGTGCACTAGGGAACCAAATACACTTAGCCAATCTTTTATACTTGTAATCAAGTCGAGGTTTGGTTGTAACGATATGTGTTCTATAACCTTACCAGCTTATAACCTATGACATGAATTGCTACTTGTAACTTTCTTTTTCATATTATGTATGAAAACCTTGGAAACTCACCAACTATTTTTAGTTGACTCTTATTTTTATCATGTTTCAGGTCAAACTCAAGTTTAAAGTGATCCTTTTGAAGCATGCTATAATCTAGGACTTGGACCTAGATAATGAAATAAAAAGTTACATTATATTATGTTATGTTGAACATATTCTTGTATAAGACTTATGATTGTAATTTCCATTTCAAGACTTATGATAATAATATTTACAATTTAATATAGCGTTATGTGGCTGTGAACAATCTTAACCCTCACATCTCGACGTTTCCGCCGTCAAGGTTGGGGTGTGACAGATTGGTATCAGAGCCCATAACTATAGGGATTTAGGTTATTAGTAATGGTGACCTAGACTATAGCTTATGCATGAACCTCGTAAGATAATATTTATATTCTTGGAAATATATATATTGTTACATGCTACATAATGCTATACCTTACTTATGTGCAACTTGATGCCTTAGCAAATGTTTGTCTTGTAATTATTTAAACCTTGTTATTAGTCTCCCTAAACTTAACTTTGACTCTTTGACTCTCCCCGACAAATGAAACTTCTTAACTTATTCTCGTCAACACGTGGGAACTTATGTTTATGATTGAATCTTTAGACTTATGTCTAATCTATGTTAAATCTCATCAAGGTTTTGATTACATGAACCTAAGAAATTTGTGTGACACATAGACACCTGTATTCTGGATTTCCTGGCAAAAGGCCCTCGGGCTAAGTCAAGCATATCGCATAAATCCTACGGGACTAGTTATGCTTACCTGGGGATTTCTGGGATGAGTGATAAACTATGGTCTACATACACAAATTTCTAAGACGAGTGGGTCAACTTACCTTGACGTGTCAACGTTTCCAAATGGTGATGCGTTACCAAATGGAACCATCCTATGTGCCTTACAACTTTTGTCTTATCCTTGTTGAACATTAATCCTTGTTATTCCAATTCTCATATCTAACTCACTTGTATATTCCAGCATGTCTCGTCATCATGAAAGCGTGGAAGTTCCGATCGTAAGTTAGCCGCCATGATTGCTCGACAAATGGCTGCTGTCATCCCGACCATGGTTGCTGAACTTAATAGCACCTTAATGACCAACGCTAGCAACAATGGAAATGGTCATGGAGAGAATAGCAACAATCAAAACGGGAATAATCAACACGGGAATAATCAAACTTGCACCTTCAAACACTTCAGCTCTTGCAAGCCCACTAGTTTTAGTGGCAAGGAAGGAGCCACTGGTCCTCTTGAGTGGTTCGAAAGCATGGAGAATACCTTTATCAATTGTGAGTGTCCCGATGCACTCAAGGTTCGTTATGCCTCTAGTATGTTCCAACAAAGGGCTCTTACTTGGTGGAATAGCGAGAAGAGAAACCGTGGTCCTGAAGTTGTGCTAGCACTTACCTGGGAGGAGTTCAAGAACATCGCCATCGCGAAGTTCTGCCCAAGAAGTGAATTGCAAAAGTTGGAAGAAGAGTTTTGGAATTTGAAACAAAATGATGGTGATCATTTGGCCTACTCAACTAGGCATCATGAGTTGAGTATACTGCTGCCCCATATGGTCGACACTGTTCCCCGCAACATCGAGAAGTTCATTAAGGGTGTACCACCCCAAATTCAAGATGCTGTGGTGGGTAGCCGACCCACAACCTTGGAAGAAGCCATTACTATCACCGCTCAACTCACCGAGAACCATATACGAGCGGGCACCATGTCTGTGAAGGGTGCAAAGAAGGTAGAGAAGACGGCTACCGAGGCGGTTAAGGAGACTAAAGCTGAACCGTCTTACAACAACAACAACAACAAGAAGCGCAAGTTCACACCGACGCGTAACTATGCCGTGGCTGCACCCAAACAACCCCAAAGACAACTTGTACCTGCGGCTACACCTGTGGCACAAGTGCCTGGGGCTAGGGCTTATGCTGGTCCTCAGCCGATGTGCAACACGTGTAGGTATCATCATCCGGGGAATCAACCATGCCGCATCTGCACCTTATGCGGTAAATATGGTCATTTGGTGGCGACTTGCCACCGTGCACCTAACAATGCCGCTGTGTTCACGAACCGTGTTTGCTACAATTGTGGGGAACCTGGCCATTTTCGCCCACAATGCCCTCGTCTTGTGGGTAATGTTCCACAAGCCCGAGGACGTGCTTTCAACATCAACGCTAACCAAGCACAAGCAAACAACGATGTGGTGAATGGTACGTTAACTCACCTTTAACTTTTGTGATCCGATTCATTTCATACTTTACCTGTATCGTTAAATACCTTAAAAATTGAACAGGTATGTTCCTTATTAACAAAACTTATGCCTATGTCCTATTTGATTCTGGAGCCGATAAAAGTTTTGTTTCATTAGAGTTTGAACCCATACTTGCTAAGCCACATACGAAACTAGAAAGACCTCTTACTGTTGAAGTTGCCGATGGAGAACCGATCACCGTTGACGTTATCATTCGTGATTGCATCTTAAGTCTTGACACACATGATTTTCTTATCGATCTTATCCCTATGAAACTTGGAAGCTTTGACGTCATCATTGGTATTGATTGGTTAGCCAAACACCATGCCGAGATCATTTGTTTCGAGAAGTGCATTCGTATACCGTTACCCTTTGGAGATACGTTGAAGGTGTTCGGTGAAAAATCTTCCAAAGGGCTTAAACTCATGTCTTGCACTCAAGCCCGAAAGTGCTTAAGCAAGAAGTACATGGCCTTCTTGGCTTACATGGTCAACACAAAAGTCAAAGTGAAAGAACTTAAGGATGTCCCTATCGTACGAGACTTTCCTGAAGTATTTCCCGATGACCTTAGTGTTTACCTCCCGTGCGTGAAGTCGAGTTTAAAATTGACTTGATACCGGAGCAAACCCCGTGGCCATTCACCATATCGGCTTGCACCATCGGAAATGCAAGAACTCTCTTGTCAACTGCAAGAGTTGTCCGAGAAAGGCTTATACATCCTAGTTCTTCGCCTTGGGGTGCACCTGTTCTTTTCGTAAAGAAGAAAGATGGATCGTTTCGTATGTGCATCAATTATCGTGAGCTTAACAAGCTTACCATCAAGAATCGTTATCCTCTTCCTCGCATAGATGATTTTTGTTTGACCAACTTCAAGGAGCTGCTATTTTCTCAAAGATTGACTTACGTTCTGGTTATCATCAATTACGAGTCCATGATGATGATATCCCAAAGACCGCTTTCCGTACTCGTTATGGACACTATGAGTTTATGGTGATGCCTTTTGGTTTAACCAATGCTCTGCTGTCTTCATGGATCTCATGAACCGAGTATGCAAGCCTTATCTAGACAAGTTTGTGATCGTCTTCATTGATGACATACTTATCTATTCCAAGTCCAACACCGATCATGAACTACATTTGAGATTGGTTCTCGAATTGTTGAAGAAAGAGCAATTGTACGCGAAGTTCTCGAAGTGTGACTTCTGGCTCGAGGAAGTTCAATTCTAGGACACGTGGTGAATAGCCAAGGAATTCACGTTGATCCTGCAAAGGTGGGAGCTGTGAAAAATTGGTGTGTTCCTACAACTCCTACCGAAGTTCGTTCTTTTCTTGGTCTTGCTGGTTATTATCGGCGATTCATTGCCAATTCTCGAGGATCACGAAACCGCTCACTACTTTGACACAAAAGAATAAACCATTCGAGTGGGGTTCCGAGCAAGAAGAAGCTTTTGAAGCGTTAAAGCATAAGTTATGCAGTGCTCCTATCTTGACCCTACCCGACGGAAACGAAGATTTCACCGTGTATTGTGATGCATCTAAACAAGGCCTTGGTTGTGTTCTTATGCAACGAGGGAAGGTCATAGCTTACGCATCGAGGCAATTGAAGGTTC
Organism: Flaveria trinervia; assembly: GCA_025506515.1. Classification (NCBI taxonomy): domain Eukaryota; kingdom Viridiplantae; phylum Streptophyta; class Magnoliopsida; order Asterales; family Asteraceae; genus Flaveria; species Flaveria trinervia. The sequence goes on along the minus strand of CM046442.1, from coordinate 25,075,412 downwards.
ACGAGGTGAATTACACAACTCATGATCTCGAGCTTGGTGCTGTTGTATTTGCTTTGAAGATTTGGAGGCACTACCTATATGGTACGCAATGTATAGTCTACACCGATCACAAAAGCCTTCAACACGTTTTCAATCAAAAAGATCTCAACATGAGACAACGTCGTTGGTTGGAGTTGATTAGTGACTATGATTGTGACATTCGTTACCATCCTGGTAAAGCAAACGTTGTAGCCGATGCACTAAGCCGAAAGATTCACAACAAGATGATATCGTTTCAAGAAATTCGCGATCGACGTTAATGGTTTGACACTTTGGGTGAGTTCGATACTGAGATCCGACTAGATGTCAACGAGACTACCGTACTACTACAAAACCTGAGAATAGATAGTGACATCGAGTCTAGCATTCTGGAGGCTCAACAAATGGTTCAACGAGAAGGAAGAATGAAGGATGAGTTGGAACATAATCTTTTAACTCAATTGGAAACGAAACCCAACGGTTTGATGTACTTCGCCAATCGCATTTGGATTCCAAATCGCGATAACATTCGTACTTTATTATGAACGAAGCTCATCAAACTCGTTATTCTTTCATCCTGGTTCCGATAAGATGTACATGGACCTACGTGGTCAATATTGATGGCCTAGAATGAAGAAAGACATAGCGACTTATGTAGCTAAGTGCCTCACATGTACGAAGGTTAAGCCGAACATCAACGTCCAAGTGGATTACTTGAACAACCAGATTCCTATGTGGAAATGGGAACACATATCCATGGACTTCATAACAAAGCTACCCCAACCTCTCGAGGACATGATAGCATATGGGTGATCGTTGACCGATTGACCAAGTCGGCACATTTTATACCCATACGTGACACTTACAAGACATCAAAGTTAGCTCGTATATACGTTGATGAGATTGTAAGTCGTCATGGGGTACCTCTGCACATTATATCCGACCGAGATGCTCGCTTCACTTCACATTTTTGTCGTCTATGCAAGAACTCTGGGTACACAACTAGATCTAAGCACGGCTTACCATCCTCAAACTGATGGTCAAACCGAGCGCACGATCCAAACCTTGGAGGATTTGCTACGCCTTTGTGTTCTTGATTTTGGTGGCGATTGGGATACGCATCTACTGCTCGCGGAATTTTCGTATAACAATAGTTACCACTCGAGTATCAATATGGCGCCGTTTGAAGCACTTTATGGTCGAAAATGTCGTTCACCGACCTGTTGGACCGACATTGGTGAAAACTTCATCACTGGTCCTGAACTTATACAAGAGACGACCGATAAAGTTCTATTATTCGCAAGAACCTTGAAGTGGCGAGAAGTCGTCAAAAGAGCTATGCTGACAAGCGACGTAAGCCATTGGAATTCCAAGTTGGGGAGATGGTTCTTCTCAAGGTTTCACCGTGGAAAGGTGTGGTTCGCTTTGGAAAGAAGGGCAAACTAGCTCCAAGATTTGTAGGACCTTTCAAAATCCTGAAAAGGATTGGGAAAGTGGCTTATAAACTAGAGTTACCTTCCGACCTTAGTGGAATTCATCCTGTGTTCCACGTCTCAAATTTGAGAAAGTGCTTGGCTGACGAAAGTCTGCATGTTCCGTTGGAAGACATCCAGATTGACGAGTCATTGCATTTTGTCGAGAAACCTGTTGAGATCATGGATCGCATAATGAAGAAGACTAGAACCACAACAACTCCAATCGTCAAGGTTCGTTGGGAAAATAAACGTGGTGCTGAATTTACTTGGGAACGTGAGGAGCACATGAAGAAGAGATACCCATTCTTATTTGTATAGTTTCATTTTTTTAATTTCGGGACGAAATTCTTTTAAGTTGGGGAGACTGTAACATCTCGTATTTTTTTAACTAAAAGTTAACTTTGTTTATTCTTGTAAGGGTCATTATTGTCTATTATGAAACTATGTGTTGGTTTATGCTTATTCACTATTGTCATTAAATTTCTATATATGAAAGTTAAAAATATAAATATTAAATAATAATCATGTTAATATTAATAATAGTAATAATAATAATTAATAATAAGTAATAATAATATTAGTAATAAGATTACTTATAATAAAGTTACTTATAACAATAACTTGTAAGAGTTATTAAACTTAATAATGTTCAAAACATAAACTTAAATTAAGTTTAGGGAGTAGTTATGTAGTTTTCAAAACTTGAATTTAAAGTTCTATCTTAACATGACAAACCCTAAACTATAGGGGGTGTTAGTGTAAATTATTAAAACCCAAACCCCACCCCATTTATCTCCCGATTTTCCGGCCAGTCACCGGTCACCGCCGGCCGACCTCCGGCGGGTCCTAAAAACTCACCAGAACCTTCGAAAAACGACCCTAAACCATTCCAAACCTTTTAGTGTACATGATTCGAACTTGATCATTGCAATTAATCACCTTTAAACGTCGGTTACTAATTCTAATCGAGTGTATAACCGAAGCATTAAACCCCACAGCCGTTCGAGCCTTAAACACTAATAATAACTCAATCAAATCAACACGAACGAACTTCTATCTACCTTTAATCGAATACAATCATCAATTTCACTGAAACAAACGCAAACATCGAATTCAATCATCAACACTGTCGCGGTCTGCAAGCAAATTAAAACCCATTCTCTGAACCATCTCAACTGAAATTGATAGAGGGCGTTCAACCTTTGAGTCACGTGAAAGCTTCCTGCACATTAATTTAAGTTCCATTATCATTTGCATCGTGAACGCTATACCACTCAGGTCGCGACTATTCCTCGGTTTGTGGCATCGAAATCGATCTTAATCAGGTAGGTTTTGCACATAAATCTACTCGATTTCACTTAGGATTAAAAGCCCTAAGGTAATGGGGTTGAAACTAGCGGATCATTGCTCAATATTGGGTTCATTTGATCTAGGGTTCATGAGGAAATTTGGGGATTTGTTTAGGTTACATATTTAAGAATTAAAAACCAATACATAATGCGGCTGAGAGCCTGGTCTACTGGTTACACATACACACATCAACCTTGAGGTCTTGGGTTCGAACCCGGGCACCCTCAAACATTTTTTTAAGGCTTTTCAGCCCTTAAATAAATTATAGAAAATTTTAATAAATATAAAAAGGGTTTTTGTAAACTTTAAATATTTTCAAAGACATCAAATTATTTTCTATAATTTTTCTAAATTTAATTAATAATTATCTTTTTAATAAAGATTTTAACAAAGGATGTTCTTGGATTATTTCTATTAAAATGGATTTTGAATAATAAATTAATAAATTATTATTGGTCCAAATATTACCATTAAGTTATTATCGTTAAAATCATGATTATTTCAAATGTTTATTCAAGTTTATATTTAAACTTCACTAGCTATTATCGATGATTTAATGTTATTTTCTTTATAATAATTTACATAAATGGTATATTCCTTTGTTACATTATTTAGACTACTACATAGATCCCCAAACTCCACTTGAAACTTTAGCTCTCGTTAAATCAATAATTCAATTATTAAACTTAAATCTTGTAAATACATATGTTTAGGTGCCTTGTGACGTTCATCTTGGAACGACGTTTACTATTCTTAAATAATCTCCATTATACATATTATCACGTGAGTTTTCCTTGCCCCTTTTTACATTTTTCACACTATTTTGGGGTGAAACATGATACTATATCGTACACTTATAGACGTTTGAGACTTGTAATGCACTTGCAATTCATCTTTATTTTGTCATGGTTTTTGTGTGTTGTAAGTGATTATATGAGATACATAGTTTGTTTACAATCATTAACTATTGCTAGCCTGGCGACGTCTTAGATCTTTGGGCCTGACAAGCCTATTTGGTGCTAAAGTCGAGGTATTGCCGACTCCTAGGAGCCGTATGCTTGTGCACTAGGGAACCAAATACACTTAGCCAATCTTTTATACTTGTAATCAAGTCGAGGTTTGGTTGTAACGATATGTGTTCTATAACCTTACCAGCTTATAACCTATGACATGAATTGCTACTTGTAACTTTCTTTTTCATATTATGTATGAAAACCTTGGAAACTCACCAACTATTTTTAGTTGACTCTTATTTTTATCATGTTTCAGGTCAACCTCAAGTTTAAAGTGATCCTTTTGAAGCATGCTATAATCTAGGACTTGGACCTAGATAATGAAATAAAAAGTTACATTATATTATGTTATGTTGAACTTATTTCTTGTATAAGACTTATGATTGTAATTTCCATTTCAAGACTTATGATAATAATATTTACAATTTAATATAGCGTTATGTGGCTGTGAACAATCTTAACCCTCACATCTTGACGTTTCCGCCGTCAAGGTTGGGGTGTGACACTAGGGAATGCAAGGCTCCCAACTCAAATCTGGGAACTTCTCAAGCCTCCTCACATGCCTCTACATCAAAAGCCCTTGGGAAGTCAACTGAAACACCAGCTGTAGCTCAAAAAGTTGACTGGAGCTTCATGGTAAAAGATATGACTCCTGCTCAAGCACTCATGGCTGGAACAGATGACAACAAGGTATATGAATATCTTTGTACTCCAACTTGTATTGCTAAGGTAAAACTTTATCAGGATTATAATATGGAGATTAAATATGATATTGAGTCTTTAAATATTCTAAAATCTGACTTTAAAAGAGCTTAATCTGACTATCAAAGAAAAATTAAAATGTTGGAGAAAATTGTCTCTTTTAAAATATGAATACACAAACTACAAGACTCAAATAAAGGATTTAATATCTAAATTGTCTGAGGCTCAAGCCCAGCTTGTCATAGCTGAGGCTCAAGCCAGGAAGCATGCTATCTCAGAGCAAAACTTCCAATCCATGCTTGCATCATCCTCTCACTCAAAACTTTGTTATCAAAACAAAGGTGGATTGGGGACCAATGAAATTACTCCACCGTACTCTTATGAGTCTATTAGACAACCAATGTGTGGTACTGAAGAGCAAGAGGTCCTATCTGCTGACCCACCTTCTCATGAGTCAAAGATTGATGTAAGTATGGAGACCATCACAGGGAAGATCCAGGTAGACCCTGCCTCTCTTACCAATGATGACCAACCTCTTACCATCAAAGCTAGAAGAAACCGAACTAGGGTAGCCAGAAAAACTGCCAAGAAAGTGGCTGAATCAAAGCTGATGATTGACCCAAAGCAAAAGGGTGTGTTCATCTTAGCTAGATTCTAGGTGGTGGGAACTTCTGAACCTGGAAAGTGTGTAGTACTAGCATACCTATCCAACAAAAGGATCAGAAGAGAATGGGAAAGATTGTTGTTGAAGACAAGAAGACCAAGAAACAATAGTATTCACATTCCCAGAAGATTATCATTTCATGCATAATGTGTGGTCTGCAAAACCACATGGCCAAAGATTGTTATTACAATCCTGCTAGCACACATTATGCAAATAATGTTAAGAAAGAAGGAGTCAAGGAAGGTTTCTCATTTGGACCATATCAAATGGTCGAAGTGATGAAAAAGGGAAAGGTTGTTTCTGAAGCAAGGTTGCTTTTGGAAGAAAATCCTTCTCTCGAAGGGAAAATGGATTCGGAAGCTAAAGCTGTGAAGACTCAGAAATCCAAGAGAGTCCCCTTGAAACCATCCTAGAAGAAGACTGCTTCGGAAGAGAAGGTGGTGAAGGCCTCTTCCGAGAAGAAAGAAGCTCCAGAAGAATGACATGCTGCTCAAGCTTCAACAAGCTCATCCTCTATGATCAACTAAGGACGGAATAGAAGATCAAAGAAGATGTTGCAGCCCAAGCCTCCTCTTCAAAAACACTTATTGAATCCCCATGCATTAATTTTGGTTCAAAAAATCCTCATTGGAAGAGGCCAAGACCAACAAGGCTTGGGTTTATGATAAAAACTAACTTTTTCACCTTATGTGCAGGGATATCCTTATGACAAGAACAATAATATGTGGATTGTAAATAGTGAATGTTCCAGGCACATGACTGGGAACAAATCTCTACTTTAATAATCAACATTTTGATGGAGGTCCTATTCAGTTTGGAGGTGAGGCTGGAGGATACATTTCTGGTAGAGGTGGTGTATCTAATGGCTAGTTAAAGGTTGACAAAGTACACGTTGTCAAACAGCTTGAACACAATCTTTAAAGTGTTTCTCAATTTTGTGATCAAAAGCACCAAATGATTTTCACAGAACATGAATGCATTATCCTCAAACCTAGGATAACCATTGTTGGATCAAGAAGAAGGTTGGTGCATCCAAAACCAAATCACTTAAAATATTTTGATACAACTAATAAAGGACTTTCGAAGCTAAGTGTGGAACTTCTGAAGGAAATAGAGTTCTTCCGAAGACAAAGTGCAAGATCAACTTCCGAAGACAAACTCTACTTCTGAAGACAAAGTATTCACTTCAGAAGATCAAGACTTAGAAGAATAGATCAGAAGTCAACTTCTAAAGTATGAAGAAAGAAGAAGTCCTCAAGCCTCATACTAAGTAGCCTCTTCCGAAGTATAAGTGGCTTCGGAAAAACTTATTCTTCCGAAGCCACACCCTTTGGAAGACACTACTATGAACCAGTGGACATAAGTATGGTGTCTCTGACACTCCGCTGCGTACCTCTGAGATACTGCATGGTGTTTTCTCAAAAGCCATTTAGTTGACCATACTTTATTCCACTGTTCACCTTTATTAGTTAGTACAATTGCCAACTTTAGTTGGTGACAAAAGGTAAGTCATGGACATGTCTGACTACCATATCTTAGATAAGATATTATCTAAGATACCTTAAACTATAGCTTTGTAGTATTTGCTTTAGTTAGAGGATTCTAGCTGGTACAAAGTATATCCGACTATAGGTAGTAGTATATATAGTTTCTCATTGTAACTCATGTAACATGCTTGTAAGAGTCTTGTAATATCTTAAGTTGAGAAGTTATATATGCAAGTACCTTGAAAATTATTTCTTTGTGTTCTTTGTTACTTATTATATTATTATCCACTCTTAGAAGAGACTTTGCTTCATCTAATCCGAGTGTAGTATAAGTGAGTTTGAAAGAAAAACCAAGTGTTAAGTGACAAAATCGATCCTGCAATTGGTATCAGAGCTTCTTAGTCTCTTGATTGTGTGATCTTATCATCCTAATCAACCTGTTTTTCACTCCTCCTTACACCACACTCAAAATGGCCCTCAACAAGTCTGAAGTAGAGATGGGAACAATGACTAAAGCTCCCATCATTACCCCTGAAAACTTCAAGTCATGGAGCAGACGCATGGAAGGCTTCATCAGGTATCAAGACAGCAAGATATGACAGTCTATTGTCAATGGCCCATATAAACCCAAGGTGGCTGCACCCGGTGGAAATGGTGCCATGATAGAGAAGGCCGTTGAAGATTACTCTGATGAGGACCGGATGAAGATGGACATTGACATCAATGCAATGACTATTCTTATGACTTTAATACCCAACTTTGATGAGGACCGAACTCTAGGCATCCTTGATGGATACCGTTTGGAGATGGAAAGAAAGAGAGGCCATCAGACAAGCAGACCCCCGAGTCTTCCTGCTAGCATCGTTTTGATGGTTGCTGAAGGCTCAGGACCTACACAACCTCAACAGTACCTGACTTACACCCAGCAGCCATCATGCTCATCTGGACCATACATTACATTTCCTGAGACTCCAAGGTCTCAACAAGCTTAGCATAGTTCTTTTCAGGACAGCTGTGCCTTTGTCTCAGGAAGTGGATACTCTAGTGATTATCTGTACTGCTTTGATGATTTAGAGTGCTTCGGTCCAGATGACGTGAAGTATGTGTACATAGTCCAACAAATGGCTCTCTTAACCTACAAAGCAAAGAGTTCTTCAAGAGAACTGGAAGACAATTTCCTCAGAACTCAACCAAATTTAAATTTAGGTTTGACAAAACTAAGGCCAAATGTTACAATTGTAACTAACTTGGTCATTTTGCAAGGGAATGCAAGGCTCCCAAGTAAAATCCAGGAATCCCACAGGCCTCCACATATCCCTCTACATCAAAGTCCACTAGAAAGTCAACAGAGACAACTACAATGGCTCAAGAAGTTGACTGGAGCTTTATGGTATAGGATGTGACTCCTACTCAAGCTCTCATGGCTGGAACATATGACAATAAGCTATATGAACATCTCTATACTCCTACATGTATTGGTAAGGTTAAACTGTATCAAGACTACAATATGGAGATTAAATTCGATATTGAGTTTTTAAATGTTTTAAAATCTGATTTTAAAATGGCTGAATCTGACTATTAAAGAAAAATTGAGGAGTTGGAGAAAACTGTGTCCCTGTTAAAACACGAACATACAAAATATAAGACTTAAATAAAGGATTTAATATCCAAATTGTCTGAGGCTCAAGCCCAGCTTGTCACTGTTGAGGCTCAAGCTAGGAAGTATGCCCTTTTTGAGCAAAACTTCCAAGCTATTATTGCATCATCCTCCTACTCCAAAATTTGTTATCAAAACAAAAGAGGGTTAAGGAGCAATGAAATTGCTCCACCACACTCTTATGAGTCCATAAGACAACCAAGGTGTGGTACTGAAAAGCAAGAGGTCCCATCTGCTGACCTATCTTCACTTGAGTTGAAGAATGATGCAATAAAAGAGGCCACTACAAGGAAGGAACTAGTAAATCAACCCACTTCTACCAGTGATGATCAAATCCTAACCACCAAGCAAGAAGAAGCAGAGCTAAAGCAGCAAGAAGAACTACCAAGAAAGTGGCTGAGTCTAAGCTGATGATTGACCCAAAACAAAATGGTGTATCATCTCACTGGATTCCATGTGGTAGGTAACTCTGATTCAAGAAAGGGGTGTAGTACTAACACTCCCGTCCTACCAAAGGATCAAAAGTTAAAGGGAAAGGTTGTTGATGAAGAGAAAAAGAACAAGAAACAACAATCTTTAAGTTCCCAAAAGACTAACATTGCATACATAATGTGTGGTCTGCAAAACCATATGGCCAAAGATTGTTATTACAATCTTGCTAGCACACATTATGCAAATAATGTTAAAAGAGAAGGAGTCAGGAAAGGTTTCTCATTTGGACCCTATCAAATGGTCCAAGTGATGAAAAAGGGAAAGCTGATTTCCGAAGCAAGGTTGCTTTCAGAAGAAAGTCCTTCTTCCGAAGGGAAAATGGATTCGGAAGCTAAAGCTGTCAAGAATCATAAGAACAAAAGAGTTCCCTTGAAACCATCCCAGAAAAAACTTCTTCGAAAGAAAGGGTGGTGAAGGCTTCTTCCGAAAAGAAAGAAGCTTCGGAAGAATGCCATGCTGCAAAAGCTTCGGAAGAATGCCATGCTGCAAAAGCTTCAACAAGCTCATCCTCCATGATCAACCAAAAGATGGATTAGAAGATAAAGAAAGATGTTGCAATCCAAACCTCTTCTTTAGTGACACCCATTGAACTCCCATGCTTAAAATTTGGTTCAGTTATGTGATTATCATTGGAAGAACCAAAGACCAACAAGGCTTGGGCTTCCAATCAAAACTAATCATCTCATCTTTTGTGCAGGGACATCCATACGACAAAGAATAACAATGTTTAGATTGTGGACAGTGGATGCTCTAGGCACATGACAGGGAACAGATCTCTCCTTCAATAATTTCAACATTATGATGGAGGTCCTGTCCAGTTTGGAGGTGAGGCTGGAGGATATATTTCTGGCAGAGGAAGTATACCCAATGGAAAACTAAAAGTTAACAAAGTTGACTTTGTCAAACAGCTTGAACACAATCTGTTAAGTGTTTGTCAATTCTGTGATCAAAAGCATCAAATGCTTGTCACAGAATATGAGTGCATTATCCTCAAACCAGGGATGGCAATTCCTCTGGAATTGGTGCTTCTTAGATATCCCAGGAAAGGGGATATGTACAAGCTTGATATGAATAATGCTTCCCCAATGGGTGAAGTGTCATGCTTTCTTTCCAAAGCTGATAGTGATGAGTCAACACTTTAGCATAAATGAATATATCATGTAAATTTTAAGATGATGAATAAATTGGCTAAAAATAACTTGGTACATGGTTTGCCTAAAAAATAATTTTTCTACAAAGATAACTATGTTGCATGCCTAAAAGGGAAGCAACACAGGGCATCTCATAAATCCAACGTTTTTAACTCCATCACCACTCCATTACACTTATTGCACATGGATATATTTGGTCCCACAAGTATAATGAGCATTGGAAAGAAATCATACTACCTTGTGATAGTTGATGATTTTACAAGATTTATATGGGTATTCTTTTTAAGATCAAAAGATGAAACCGCTGAAACATTAAAATCTTTTATTCTTAAGATAGAAAATCAAATTGATCACAAGTTTAAAATAATTAGAAGTGATTAAGGGTCTGAGCTTAAGAACCTTGTTCTTGACTCATTTTGTAACTCAAAAGGGATTGCCAGACAATATAGTGCTCCCAGAACTCCTCAACAAAATGGTGTTGCTGAGAGGAGGAACATGACACTTATTGAGGTTGCTCAAACTATATTAGTTGATTCAAAGCTGCCTCTAACATTCTGAGCAAAGGCAGTTAGCACTGCATGCTATATGAAGAACAAGGTTCTTGTAGTTAAGCCACATGAAAAAACCCCTTATGAGTTATGGAACAAGAGGCCACCGTTCATGGCTTTCTAAGGTCCTTTGACAGCAGGTGTACCATACTTAACACAAAAGACAACTTAGCAAATTTACTGAAAATGTCAGATGATGCTTTGTTGGATACTCTTCTAGCTCTAAAGCTTATAGAGTTTACAACATCAAAAATCAACAATTTGAGGGATCATCCAACATTGTTGTAAATGAGCACACTCCTTGTGTTAGGGGGAATGGCCCTGATCATATTTTTGACTTAGAATTGTTTCCAAACTATTCTAAACCATATTGTGAGAATGTTTAAGTTGAAATAGGTGCTCAAAACGATTCTGATGCTGACCAACTATTTGAGCTACCCATACCTCTTCCAAGTTCTCCAAGAGCTGCAACAAATCAAGCTCCCACTGTTAGCAGATCTGATAGTATAACCATCTCAAGGGATAGTGGAGCTTCAACCAGTGATTCACTTGTTAACCTTCAAGTTCATCAGGTGACACTGTACAATACCAAGCGGATGGAAGTAGCATCTTGAAGGAACATGCAACTGTTAATGCTGCTTCACAGCCAACAAATGATGATGTTTCTTATTCATTCAATCAGTCCTCATTGAATGAGTTTGAAACAACAACTGGACAAAGTGTTCTAGCTCTTGAGAAAAATATGTCCAATCTGGATTTATCTTTGCAACTGGAAGTGCTTCCTTAACTAAGAATTTACAAACACCATCCAGCTGCGAACATCATAGGGGATGTCTTGAAGGTGTGAGAATAAGAGGATAGACTCATCATGGGTATGTCTGCTTGTACTCATGCTTTTTGTCTTAGATGGAACTCAAGAAGGTAAAAGATGCCTTGAAAGATAGTAGCTGCGTTGAATCGATGCAAGAGGAGCTGCTTCAATTCAAGAGAAAAAAGGTTTGGAACCTATATCGCTACCATCTATTCAAGTACCTATAGGCACAAAATGGGTGTCAGAAATAAGAGAGATGATAGAGGCTTGATTATCAAGAACAAGGCAAGACTAGTGGTTCAAGAATACACTCAAGAGGAAGGAATTGATTATACTGATGTCTTTGCACTTGTTGCAAGACTTGAAGCAGTTAGGATCTTCCTTGCTTATGCTGCATCCAAGAATTTCACTGTTTACCAACTTGATGTCAAGTGTGCCTTTCTATATGGGGATATAGATAGGAAAGTCTATGTGTGCCAGCTTCTAGGATTTGAAGACCCACATCACCCTAATTATGTGTGCAAAATGAATAAAGCTCTATATGGGCTGCACCAAGTGCCTAGACTGTGGTATGAGACTTTGTCTCAATTTCTCCTGAAGATGGTTACACTAGAGGTACCACTGATAAGACTCTTTTCATAAGGAAGTCTGGAAAGGATATCTTGCTTGTTCAAATCTATGTTGATGACATCATATTTGGTTCCTCAAATGACAAAATGTGTAAAGACTTTGAAAGGATATTGAAGAAGAAGTTTGAGATGAGTTCCATGGGAAAAATGGACTTTTTCCTTCGAATTCAGGTGAAGCAATTGAAGGAAGGGTTTTTATCAATCAATCCAAGTATGTCAATGATATCTTAGAAAGATTTGACATGAAAGATTGTAAGCCAGCCAAGACATCCATACCAGAAACCATAATCTCTACCCTGACTCTGAGGTGGAGGATACTGATTAACATCAGTATAGGGCAATTATTGGTTCTCTGATGTATCTCACAACAAGTAGACCTGACATCATGTTTGCAACTTGTATTTGTGCAAGATATCAGGCTGCTCCAAAAGTGTCTCACCTAGCTGTTGCCAAGAGAATCCTCAGATACCTCAAAAGAGCACCTAATTTAGGTCTCTGGTATCCAAGGAACAACAATTTCAATCTCTTTGGCTACTCTAACAGTGACTATGGTGGATGCAACATTGACAAGAAATCAACATCAGGTGGATGGTAATTTCTTTGTGGAAGGATCATCTCATGGCAATGCAAGAAATAATCTTGTGTCTCTACATCAACTGTGAAGCTGAATACATTACTGTTGCAAGTTGCTGTGCTCAACTGTTGTGGATTCAGAACCAAATGTTAGATTATGGATTCAAATTTACGAGCACTCCTATCCACATTGACAATAACAGTGCTATCTCCATCACTAAAAATCCTGTGAAGCACTCCAAGACAAAGCATATTGATATCAGGTATCATTTCATTAGAGGATTCATGAGAAAAATCTGATTAAGCTAATCAAAGTTGATTCAAATGAACAATATGCAAACTTGTTCACCGAAGCTTTTGATGACAGAGATTTAAGTATCTCATTACAGCCATTGGGATGATAAACATTGATTAGTCTACCTCTTTTGAAAACTTTGTTAAAATAGGTAATGTCTTATGTCAATACAATCTAAGCCTGTTGCAAAAGGTCTCTCTCTGAAATTTTCACTAAGTGCAAATTCTTCCGAAGAGGAATTAACTCTCAGAAGATGTTTTACATATCTTCCGAAGCAAATTCCTCCTAGGATAATTTTCTTCTCAGAAGAGTTTTTAGTCTCAGAAGAAGCGATTGATTACATATCAGATCTACTTCTGAAGCTTATAAAACTCTCCATTCAGAAAGCAATCTTTACTCACGGAAATAAAACTTTACCTTCGGAAATAATAATTGCCTTTGGAAGACAAAATTACCTTCGGAAATACATTATAATCGAAAGAAAGATTTTAGTGTGTAACGGAAATCTTTTGGGCCCCACTCTGTAAAAAGTAAAGATTTTATTAATGATGTCGGATTATTTAACTAAATTGAACCTTGCCGCCCCTATCACATCACCCACTAAGACTTCACATCATCTTATCCTAACCCCATAAACCGCGTTTCACCCCTTTTTAAATAATCCTGACTACTCACTTTCATCTTCTTATCACATTTTACTGCACTAAAAGCTTCCTTCATCTTCAATTGACCCAAGTCCAAACTCATCTACTTTCACCTTTCTCAAATGGCACTTAACCCTCAGCACAATCAAGTCGCATCTGATTCTTCAGAGGTGTGACTTCTCTAATATCATTTCCATTTCCTTCTTACCCAATCATCTTATTACACTGCACTGACTGTTAACCCTACCGTTTATTCAAATCATATGGCCAAATTATGGGAAAATGGTTAGATTGAAACCCTAAATGGGGTTCGGGTAATAAGATCAAGCATTTGTGGCCAGGAGTTGGTCATTACTGAACAACTCATTAGGGAGCATCTTGAGCTTCATGATGAGGGTGCATCCACAGAGTTCCCCAAAGCAGATTTGGGCAACACCTACATCCAAATGCATATGGTAGAGATGTTAGCAGGTCTACAGTCTACAAGTTCAACATTTCATACAACTGGAAGTTCTTGCTGCATGTCGTTCTTCATTGCCTATCCAACAAATCTGGGGGATGGGATCAAATCCCATACAAACTAGGGTGCCTAGTTCATGGAATGGTAAGAAGCCTTCGATTTAACTATTCTAGATTTGTGCTGACCAATCTTATGGGAAACATCCAACGGGAAATATTCTCCATGTGTGCCAGGTTTCTCCAGCATATAATCAACTGTGAGCTGGACCAGATTCAGCTTGTCTGTGCAGCTGCTCTGACTGTTACTTAAATGAGGCCGACCATCTTCAAGACTTTGAAGAAAGTGTCCACCAATTTCACTGAAAGATACATTGCTTTGCTTCCAGGTATGATTGAGCAAATAGCTCCTGGTGACATCCCTGTTAACCCCACAGGTGATGAACCCACACTAGCAACTACCCTCACATTGCCAAATCTACCTTCTCACCCCATCACCATCACATATCAAAGACGCCCCGAATGAACTCTTGTTCAATCTTTTTTGATTGAACAAGCTCCTCCTGTTCAATCCAAAAAGACTAGAGTGGAACAATGGGCTCCTACTCAGTCTAAGGTCTCACCGTCCTTCATAATTGACCTCAATATTGGTTTTGAGTCTCCTCAGTCTCAAACCCATGAGCCCGTCAGCTAAGCTGAAAACCCTCAAGGTGAGTATCTATACTTTTCTGAGCAGCCACAAAGGGACAACCCCACCATAGGCTCAATGCCTGTAGACATTGATCAAGGTCCCGAGTCATTAGGTTTAACCTCTATATCCTTTACATCCTCCTATTCAAAACTGATGAAGAGATACGTCTCTTCATGGCAATGAAGTTGATCTACAACACTCTCTCAAGGATCAACAGAGCCTAGAGAGACCTCTTATCTCTAGCCCCCATCAACACGCCTTTACTGGGATGAGTCCCACTGATGTGGAGGAGACTCATGCAGACTCAGCTGCCACCACTGAAAGTGCCTCAATGGACCTTCAAGACAGTGGTAACATTTCTGAGACTGAATCTGTGACAACTATGCCTTTTGATGACTTTGAAGGAGACATCATTGAGCAAGGGAAACCAGGGTGCCAAGAACCACATCTGGTGGTGAGGATGAACATACTAGGTATGTTACCTCATTTCCCTATGATTCTTCAAAAGAAGATGAGGGAAGACTGCAACTCGTCATTAAAGACCTACTTTCTAAAGTCTCAAACCTTGAGTCTAAAGTTAAGACTTTAGAGGATAGGTCTGCCACTCAGCAACTGAGATTGACAGTCTCAAGGCTCAACTAGCTGAGAAACAAATTGAGAGATCTGTTATGCATGTACCCATTCAGGTCTCCTGACCTCTTCCTCTAGCTCATCTAGCTCAAGATGATGCTACAAAAAAGAGGGAGAGTGTTCATAGACAAACATATGAGGAACCACTATGCCAAACTTCAACTTCCAGATATTCGGCTCCTATTGCAACTATCTTTCCTAAGCCATCCCAAGTTGTACTGCAAATAGACCCAAGGATGCTTAGAGATCTCTATAGGCTCTTTACCAAGTTTCTATTGAGATCTTCTCTAGATCAGCCTAGCCCGGATGCGGCTATGATATAATTTGGAGCTGAAGAGCTTCAGAGGTTAAGTGCACCTTCTACCATTATGGAAGAAGTTGGTCAACCTAAGGTCCAAATAGAACTTGAGATTCACGTAGAAGGGGAAATGAGCAGCAACCAAAACAGTTGGGACAGATACTGCACTCCCTCAAAGTTCCGAAGCTGAAGTCAAAGCCGGGAAGAACAAGCTGAGTCTTTTGAAGCTGAGATGGAAGCTGTGGAAGGATTGTTCTCCTTGTCCAAGGATCTAATCATCCCAGATGCAATTCTAGAATTGGCATCTGAGGTGAATAGTGAGGACTTTCTCAACCGACCCCTAGCTCAGACACCTTCACTACCTCTATCACAGTCTGAACCCTCCATCCAAAAAGCACTAAAGTCAAGTACTTCCGAAGATGGTAAAGGAAAGAAGAAAATGACTGTGGAAGAGCTTTAGGAGGAGGAGAGGATTGAAAAGCTTAAAAGAAAAGGTAGACTTCAAACTGAGAAACTGTTAGCTGCCAGTTCCAAGTAGCTGTAGCCAACCAGGAGGAAGTCAACAACAAAAAGAGGGTAGACATTATTGACAGGCTCATCAAGCTTGGTGCTACCAATGAAGACATACTTCTGCTACCATTAGAGGAGTTAGTAGAGCTAGAAAAGGCGGCTACAGACTGAACAAAAGGAGGAAGCACCTCGGTTGGCCTTGGACGAGGAAGAGAAGAGAAAAAAGGGAAGCTGATCTGTAGCTTGGAGGGAAAGGATATCTCTCCTAACCTCAAGAGGTTTCTCTCCTCAAGAACTATCTCCACATGATGATGATACGATCCTATGGCTCTTCAACAAAGAGCAGGATCAACTGGAGAAAAAAAGAAAGAGAGCTGCAAGAGAGAAGTTGAAGGAGAAGAAGAAGCTGAGGTCACTACGACCAAGAAGATAGGTGAGAAAGCCCGGATAAAAGACTATCTCCAGGCTCACGGCTTCTCTGGTAGGCAGGTGGGACCTATGTCTGAAAAGACACTTCAACGAATTGTCAGCGACATCATGGCTGACATTCGTATAGGAAAAAGGAAAGAGATGTTATAGAAGGGTACAAGGGATGATCTTCAAGACAACCACTCAACCCCAACCTGAACCTATTCCCTCTCCATTCACCATCAAAACTAAACTTCACAGCTGAACCTACACCATCAACCGTACCAACTTCCTCACCTAAACTACCCATCCTCCAAACCAAAACACTCTCAAGAACCACTACACCACAAACTACCCAAGAACTTTCCAAACTGTGACATCTCTTAATTTTGTTAAAATTAAAAGTAAACTTTGTTAAGTTTTCAAAGGACCTCTTATGTCAATTTTGAAACTTTGAGGATTTATTATGCTTAATAATTAATCTGGTGAATAACAAATTAATATAATAATAACAACATTAAAAGTGTTATAATATTTGTTTATTATTAAAAAAATTAAGGTGTTAATAATCTTAAGTAAAGTAATGACTATTATTATTATTATTATTATAATAGTGACACAAATAATAATATTAATAATATTAATGACAAAAATAATCATAATAATAAGATTAATAATAATAATCGTATTAAAAGTAATCTTGTAAAAAAATAGAAACAATATAAGTGTTGATATTTTAAAACTGTATTTAACTAACTTTCTACATAAAATAACAACATTTAAATTTTCAGGGTTAATATTGTAATTTAGTTTAAAACTAAACAAAACCTTAAAATTCAAGTGAAAACTTTTGAAAACCTCAGGGACCAAAGATGTGAACTATTAAACCAAACCCTCCCCTTGTTAACGCCCGCAAGTCCGGCCACCACTTTCGGCCGCGACTCCGGTGAGCTCCGGTAGGCGATTAACCTCGCAATTACTTCGATTAATTAGCTAAAACCGTTTTCAATTGACTTGTGAGCGTGAATCGAACCGTTTGGGGGTTACATCGATGATTAAACACCGGTTACAGGAGCTTTCGAGCTCGAGTAACCGTCGGACGTTAACCCTCAACCAATTGACGATTAAAACTTCATAATAGTCCAATTAATTCAACCTAATCGATCCTCTATCAATCTATACTCGTAAACAACACACAATTACACCTGAAACGACTCCAAATATTGAATTTGAACAACCCTGTATCGCGACTTGCAACCGTATTGCTCTTCCTCTTTCGGTCGATTTCAACCACAATTGAAAAAGGGCTTCTGTTCCTCATCAACTATGGAAGCTTTTCATGCATTAGCTGAACTATATCGACATGATTATTACGGATTTTTGACTGGCCATCATTCGCGGTTATCATCTTATGGTTCATCATCAATTCGAAAACAATCGTGTAAGTGATACATACCATTATATTCGTTTCAACATCGGGAAACAAAGCCCTAACATCAGTTCCATTATCATAATCATCTAGGTGTTCAATTTTGGGTTACACCGATCTAGGGTTCTTGGTTGGGAGGGGGATCCTTAGGATATGTTTAAGTTTATTAGAACCGTTGATAACCGCGGCTGTATGCCTTGGTTCACCGGTTCCATGTCCATCTCCCAACCTTGAGGTCCCGGGTTCGACCCCGGGTAACCTCATTACTTTTTTTGGTGCTTTTTAACCTTAAACCAATTTTAGAAAAATTCCTAATAAAATAAAAAAAAATGTTTTTATAACTTTTAGATATTTTTAAGGTATCAAATAAATTTCAGTAATATTTCTAAATTTTTAAATAACTAAAAACCCTTGTAATAAAATATTTTAAAGATTAATCATGGGTTATTTATATGAATTTTAAAAATGAAATAATAAAATATTAGTGACCTGAATTTTCCCTTTAATTATTTTATCTTTTAAATCACGTTATTTTAAATGGAGATTTCATAAAACATTATAAATTAATATGGTAATGATTAAATATGTAAATAGACATTTAAATATCATTTAAATAATTAGTTTTGATCATGCTAAATGACTTTAAATAAATTTATATTATTTTGCAAGTCATATAATTAAATACATTATAAACATTGGTCAAAATGTACTTTCTAAAACTTAAATATCCATCATGTGTATTTAAGTTTATATATTTAAATGATTTTCTTTTAAATAATAACTACTTATAGGCTTATGGACTTGATGCGATAATTAAAAGAATCATATAAAATAATAATGGACCTAATATTATCTTTATTAATCTCTAAAATTTGGGAAAGTATATACTATTCTTAGAAAAATTATTAAGATTTAATTACATCATTATCATCTAAGTTCATTTCTAAGGATACTTAGTCATATAAACCTATATAACTCCTGCTAATGGAATGAAAATGTAAATGATTACATTATAATCTATTGCTTAGCAAAAACCTTAAAAATATTAACACCCTAATTCTTGTGAACGTTAAACTGATTATTAACTTTAATCTTTACCTTGTAATATATATGTTAGGTGCCTTGTAATGGATACGTTGGATTATCTTTTAATCTTTTATATCATCTTGAAATGCATATATCAATGTGAGTATTTCCATACCCTTTGCTTATTTTCACACTTTGGGGTGAAACATGTTAACTTTTATCATTGCACTTGTAAACTTATTTGAGACTTGTAAACCTATGGCAATTCATCTTGTAAAGTTGTGGATAGTTGAACTTTTGTGGTTACCATGTTATGGCGTTATATGTACAATCATAACTATTGCTAGCCCAGCGAAGTCATAGATCTATGGGTAAGACAAGCGTGCTTTGTTGATCCAAGTACACTTAGCTCATCGTATATACTTTATCGTTTGAGACTTGTAAAACTTTTGTCGAGGTTGATTGTTGCATTGTTCATAACATCCCTAATCACTTTATTCACTAACTTATGACTTGATTGCCATCTTTTATATACTTATGTATTGAAAACTATGGAATGCTCACCAACATTTTTATGTTGACCTTTTATTTTTAACATGTTTCAGGAATACCCCAAGTATGTGTTCTACTCTTTGAAGCTTATCACATCTAGGATTGGACCTAGATATAAAATGGAGGATCATGTTATTTGTAGCAATTGTACATGATGTATTCTTTGTTGAAACTTTTGCTTGTAAGGTTACAATTGAATCTTATGATTAATATATTTGGATTTAATAAATAGCGTTATGTGGCCGTGAACAATCGTAACCCTCACATCTCGACGTTTCCGCCGTCAAGGTTGGGGTGTGACACAAACCATCCCCTCAACTTTCAAACATCTCTTCTTAGAGGAGTTCAAGGGAATCAGACAAAGTTCACTAATTGCACAACCCTGAGTGACATCTCTTGTGAGGAGGACTCTATCAAATTGACTTATGATGATGGATCCTCATGTTCTCTCACTAGAGATCAATTTCTTGATATGCCAAGAGGAACTTTGGACCAAGTTGCAAAGCTCCTTGGCCTCAACTCAGATGCTCTGAATGAGAAAGAAAAGAAGCTAAGGAGAGGCTAATGACTCTGCTGGATATGAAGAAAGGAGTCAAGGTACCAAGTCAACCACTTGTGCCAAGGAAGAAGATTATCTAGTGGAGGTTCGAAGACTCTTCTCACAACTTTTTTGTTGAGAGAGAGAGTGGAGAGCTAAACAAGCTAAATGCTTCATCTCTGTTACACTTAAGCAAATTTGATATTGTTGAGTTAGCAAAGAAGCCACTTTTCCAACCCCTCTAACTTTGAAGTAGCTACTCATATCAAAAATCACCTGAGCAGTCTTCATCTGGCCAAGCTAACTGCTAGGACCAAGATTGAAGAAGAGTTGAAACTGAGAGAGAAAAAGAAAAGGAAGGATCAGCAACCCAAGGCAAAGCCTTTCTTCAAATGGTTGAGGGTCTTGAACTTGAATCCACAGTTTATGGGAGTATGTCTAACTCTGATCAACTAACTCTCTTTAGGGGCATAAAAAAGGGTGCATATCATTCAAAGTGACAGATTGGATCTCCTGTCCACGAATGATTTGTACAAGCTTCTCAGCACCACTTTCGGGAAAAAACAAAGAAATAGATAAGTATCTGCTTTCCCTGGTGCTGAAAGTTTTGAGAAGCAGGAACAAGTCAGGTTGTGGTAGCATCAGCCTAGGGAGAGTTTGTTGGATCAAGAAGAAGTCTGGTGCAACCAAAACTAGATCACTTAAACTATTTTGATACAACTAATAAAGGACTTACAAAGCTAAGTGTGGAACTTCTGAAGGAAATAGAGTGCTTCCGAAGACAAAGTGCAAGATCAACTTCCGAAGACAAACTCTACTTTCGAAGACAAAATATTCACTTCTGAAGATCAAGACATAGAAGAATAGATCAGAAGTCAACTTTCAAAGTATGAAGAAAAGAAGAAGTCCTCAAGCCTCGAAGAAGAAGTAGCCTTTTCCGAAGTATAAGTGACTTCGGAAGAACTTATTCTTCCGAAGCCAACTACCTTTGGAAGACACTACTATGAACTAGTGGACACAAGTATGGTGTCTCTGACACTCTGCTGTAGATCTCTGAGATACTGCATGGTGTTTTCTCAAAAGCCATTAGTTGACCACACTTTATTCCACTATTCACCTTTATTAGTTAGTACAATTGCCAAATTTAGTTGGTGACAAAAGGTAAGTCATGGACATGTCATGACTACCATATCTTAGATAAGAAATTATCTAAGATACCTTAAACTATAGCTTTGTAGTATTTGCTTTAGTTAGAGGATTCTAGCTAGTATCAAGTATATCTGGCTGTAGGTAGTAGTATATAAAGTTTCTCATTGTAACTCATGTAACATGCTTGTAAGAGTCTTGTAATATCTTGAGTTGAGAAGTAATATGTGCAAGTACCCTGAAAATTATTTCTTTGTGTTCTTTGTTACTTATTATATTATTATCAACTCTTAGAAGAGACTTTGCTTCATCTAATCCGAGTGTAGTATAAGTGAGTTTGAGAGAAAAACCAAGAGTTAAGTGACAAAACCAATCTTGCTGACCATTCCTCCGGAATTAGTGCTTCTTTGATCTCCTAGGACAGGGGATATGTACAAGCTGGATATGAACTATGCTTCCCCACTGGGAGAAGTATCATGCTTTCTTTCCAAAGTTGATGGTGATGAGTCAACACTATGGCAAAAATGAATGTGTCATGTAAATTTTAAAACCATGAATAAATTGGTTAAAAATAACTTGATACATGGTTTGCCTAAAAAGGAATTTTCCTGCAAAGATAACTGTGTTGCTTGCTTAAATGGAAGGCAACACATGACATCTCATAAATCCAAAGTTGTTAACTCCATCACCACCCATTACACTTATCGCACATGGATCTCTTCGGTCTAACAAGTAAAATGAGCATTGGAAGGAAATTATTTTCCTTGTGATAGTTGATGATTTTAAAAGATTTACATGGGTATTCTTTTTAAGAGCTAAGGATGAAACTACTGAAATGTTAAAATCTTTTATGCCTAAAATAGAAAATCAAATTGATCACAATGTAAAACTAATTAGAAGTGATCAAGGGGTTGAGTTTAAGAATCAAGTTCTTGACTCATTCTGTAACTCAAAAGGGATTGACAGACAATATAGTGCTCCTAGAACTCCTCAACAAAACAGTGTTGCTGAGAGGAGGAATAGGACACTTATTGAGGTTGCTTGGACTATGGTGGCTGATTGAAAGCTGCCTCTTACTTTCTGGGCAGAGGCAGTTAGCACTGCATGCTATGTGCAGAACAAAGTTCTTGTAGTTAAGCCACATGAAAAAACCTCTTATGAGCTATGGAACAAGAGGCCACCTTTCATTGGCTTTCTAAGGTCCTTTGGCAGTAGGTATACCATACTTAACACAAAAGACAATTTGGAAAAATTTGCTAAAAAGTCGAATGATGCTATCTTTGTTGGTTACTCCTCCAACTCTATTGCTTATAGAGTTTATAACATCAAAAATCAACAATTTGAGGAATCATCTAATATTGTTGTCAATAAGCACACTCCTTATGTTAGGGGGAATGGCCCTGACTACATTTTTGATTTAGAATTGTTTCCCAACTATTCTAATCCATCTTGTGAGAATGTTTCAGCTAGACCGTGTCCTCAAAATGATCATGATCAACTGTTTGAGTTGCCCAAACCCTGTTCAAATTACCCAAGAGTGACTGAAGATCCAGCTCCAACTATCTTAAGATCAAGTAGCATAACTCTTTCAAGAGATAGTGAAGCTTCAACCAGTGTTCCTTCAAGTGACAATGAACAACACCTGAATGATAAAAATAGTATTTAGAAGGAACAAGCAACTGTTAATACTGCTTCTCAGCCAACCATTGATGATTATGTCTCTCTTTCATTCAATCAGTCCTCATTGAATGACAATGAAAGAAAAGTTGGCCCAAGTATTCATGCTCCTGTGCAAAATATGTCCAACTTGGATTTATCTTTGCAACTGGAAGTGAATCCTAGACTAAGGATTCACAACACTCATCCAGCCGAGAACATCATAGGAGAAGTCTCTGAAGGTGTGAGAGCAAGGGGACAAACTCATCATAGGAATGTATGTTTGTACTCATGCTTCTTGTCTCATATGGAACCTAAGAAAGTAGAAGAAGCCTTAAAGGATAGTAGCTGGGTTGAGTCAATGCAAGAGGAGTTACGTCAATTCATGAGAAAAGGTTTAGAACCTTTGTTCGCTACCATCTAGCCAAGTACCTGTAGGCACCAAATGGGCTTTCAGGAACAGGAGAGACGATAGAGGCTTGATCATCAAGAACAAAGCTAGACTGGTTGTTTAAGGATATACCAAGAGGAAGGAATTGATTATATTGATATCTTTGCACCTGTTGCAAGACTTGAGGTAGTTAGAATCTTCCTTGCTTATGTTGCATCCAAGAATTTTACTGTCTATCAGTTTGATGTCAAGTGTGCCTTTCTATATGGACATATATAGATAGGGAGGTCTATGTGTGCCAACCTCTAGGATTTGAAGACCCACAACACCCTAACTATGTGTGCAAGCTAGATAAAGCCCCTTATGGGCTGTACCGGACACCTAGGATGTGGTATGAGACTTTGTCTTAATTTCTCCTAAAGAGTGGTTAAAATAGAGGTACCATTGATGTCACACCCCAACCTTGACGGCGGAAACGTCGAGGAGTGAGAGTTAAGATCGTTCACAGCCACATAACGCTATTATTAAATCCAAATATATTATTCATAAGTTTGAAAGGTACATTACAAGCATAAGCCTCAAATAAGAACACAATATAAGAAATATAACAAGCTCATTCATTAAGTTAACTAGGTCCATTCCTAGGTGTGAACAACTTCGAAAAAGGCGATCAAGCTTGAGTATTTCTTGAAACATGTTAAAAATAAAAATGTCAATAATAATGTTGGTGAGATTTCCATAGTTTTCAATATATAGGTATATAAAAGATGGCAATTCATGTTGTAAGTTAGAGAACAAAGTAAACTAGGGATGTAAGACAGAAATGCACAATCAAACCTCGAGAAATTTTTACAAGTCTCAAACGTTTAAAAGTATATACGATTAGCTAAGTGTACTTGGATCAACCAAGCAGGCTTGTCTGGCCCATAGATCTATGACTTTGCTAGGCTAGCAATAGTTAATGATTGTACATATATTCAACATTACATGGTAGCTACCAAGTTCAACTAACTACAACATACAGGTGAAATGCCATAAGTTTACAAGAATCAAATGTGTTTACAAGTGCAAAGTTTATAATGTAACATGTTTCACCCCAAATGTGTAAAAATATAAAAAGGGGTATAGAAATACTCACTTGGAAAAATAAGTGTAAGAATGATGATAAGAGATTAAACGAGGCTCCAACGATTTCTTTTACAAGATACCTAACGTATATATATTCCAAGGTTAAGTTTAAAGGTAAGATTAATGAATAAACGTGAACTAGGGTTTCAATTGGGAATTGGGGGTTTAATTAATAATGAATCGTTTTTGCTTTAATAAAGATAAAACAAATCATTTAAGTTTAAGAATAGTTAAAAAACGTCTCAACAATTTAAGTTGTTGATTTAATAAAAATTAAGTATAATACTCGAAAAGAATTAATTTAATAATTAATTATTTAAAGCTTGTTAACGAGAATTAATTAAATACTTATTTAAATAACGTTAAAATTATTAAAATGATTTTATAAAGTTTTGGGCCTTTAAAATGATTTAATACAAAGGTTTTATAATACAAAACCCTAAAATATAAGAATAAAGTAAATAAAAGTTAACGAGTAAATTTATAACCATTTATGATTTAACATGGTTAAATAAATCATTGAATAATTAATATTTAAATAATGATTTGCATAATTAGTTATTTAAATAATCATTGAACGATAATATATTCATAACATAAATGACGTAGTAAAATTTTTCCATGTGCTAAAAAAATATTAATTAAATCTAAGAATTATAAGTGTTAAAACTTTTAAAAATTAACTTGATATTTTCTATAATAACTTAATTACAACATAATTTTTATTGTAATTTATTAATATAATATTAATTTTTTGAATTATAAATTATACAAAAAAAACTAATAAAAAAATAATAAAAAAATAATAGAAAAATATGGCAGAGGCCCCGTTCGAACCCGGGACCTCTTGTATTCAAGAGTGACATGATAACCGGTTGGGCTAGAAGCCCAGATCTGATAAAGTGTTCCTTTAAATGTTTAAAAATATCGATTTCCCCCAATTTCACATAAACTCTAGAATGGAATTGAATTCAATTGGACATCGATTCGATCATGATAATGAAATCAAACTTAGAGTTTTTGTTCCCTAAGTGAAACCGAGTATGAAGATGTATTCAATTACCTTTATTCAATCGAAAGGAGGATGAACACATGATTAGAATGTCGCATCTGTTGTGGTTAAGGTTCGAGATGCATACGTTGACGAAAATCAAATTAAGTTGGCATGAAGGTTCGGTAGGTGATTAAGATTCAAAGCCCTCTTTCAATTGGGTTTAATATAGTTTCAAACATGGATCTCAATTAAGTTGCAGGTCGCGAGAGAAGGTAGTACTTGTTCATGGTGTATGTGTGTGTTTTGTATGAAATTGGAGTCGTAGACAGCTCAAAGGAGTTGAGTTGTAGGTTTCACCATGGTTATATTATCCGATTTAATACTATTTCATAACGATCGAGTTCAAGTTTTTAAAGAATGCTTCGGTTTTAAGAACGCAACCTTAATCAACCTATTTAATTCAATTAACAATGACTTTATGTTCGAAACTGGTATGAAATGGTTTAGAAACAATTTAATTTCAAGTAAATCAAGCGTTTCGGTTGGTTTGGTGGTCGCCGGAGCTTGTCGGACTTGCGACCGAATGTGTGGCCAAGAAGTCGGGGATGGGGGGTTTGGTTTGGGTGTTTTAAACAAAGTTACACATCTGGTCCCTGTAATTTATATTTATGTTATTTTATGTAATAACTTTGTATTTAAAGTTTCTAAATTGACAATAAAGCCCCCTAAACTTATATTAAATTTAAGTTTTAAATCATTTTTTAGGTTTAATGCCTTTTACAACTATTATTATTATTATTACTATTAATATTACTATTGTTGTTATTATGATTAAAATTTATTATTATTATATAATTTGATAGCTTGATTATTAACTTTTATATATTAAAAGTTAATGACAAGAAGATAAGCTTAAATAACCCATGATTTTCATATTTAATAATGAGCCTTCCAAGAGTTAACAACGTTAACTTTTAATTAACACAAAATTACGAGATGTTACAATTGATAAGACTCTTTTCATAAAGAGGTCTGGGAAAGATATATTGCTTGTTCAGGTCTATGTTGATGATATCATATATGGTTCTTCAAATGACCAAATGTGTAAAGACTTTGAGAGCATTATGAAGAAGAAGTTTGAGATGAGTTCCATAGGAAAAATAGACTTTTTCCTTGGAATTCAGGTGAAGTAGATGAAGGAAGGGTTTTTATCAATCAATCTATGTATGTCTCTGATATCTCAGA
The DNA here is from genome assembly GCA_025506515.1 of Flaveria trinervia. Classification (NCBI taxonomy): domain Eukaryota; kingdom Viridiplantae; phylum Streptophyta; class Magnoliopsida; order Asterales; family Asteraceae; genus Flaveria; species Flaveria trinervia. The sequence goes on along the minus strand of CM046442.1, from coordinate 25,048,805 downwards.
GAGATTTGATATGAAGGATTGTAAGCCAGCCAAGACACCCATACCTAGAAACCATGACCTTTGTCCTGACTCTAAGGGGGAGGATACTGACTATCATCAGTATAGGGCAATCAATGGGTCTTTGATGTATCTCACAATAAGTAGACCTGATATCATGTTTGCTACATGTATCTATGCAAGATATCAGGTTGTTCCAAAGGTGTCTCACCTAGTTGCTGCCAAGAGAATCCTTAGATACCTAAAAGGAGCACCTAAATTAGGTCTTTGGTGTCCTAGGAATAACAACTTCAATCTCTATGGCTACAAAGATAGTGACTATGGTGGCGGCAACGTCAACAAGAAATCCACATAAGGAGGATGTCAAATTCTTGGTGGAAGGATCATCTCATGGTAATTCAAGAAGCAATCTTGTGTCTCTACATCTACTATTGAAGTTGAATACATTGCTGTTGCAAGTTGTTGTGCTTAGCTGCTATGGATTCAAAACTAGATGCTAGACTATGGATTCGACTTCATAAGCACTCCTATCTACATTGACTACAATAGTGCTATCTCCATAACTAAAAATCTAGTGAAACACTCCAAGACAAAGCACATTGATATCAGGTACCATTTCATTAGAGATATTCATGAGAAGAACCTAATCAAACTAATCAAAGTTGATTCATATGAACAATATGATGATTTTTTTCACTAAAGCTTTTGATGAACAAAGATTTAATATCTCACTACAGCTATTAGGATGATAACCACTGATTAGTCTATCTCATTTGAAAAACCTTTTAGAAATGTGTAATATCTTTTGTCATAACAATCTAAGCCCTGTTACAATAGGTTAAATTTCTAAGTATAGGTTTTTCCAAAGAGAAATTAACCTTCAGAAGATTCATTTCATATCTTCCGAAGCTAAATTTCTCCAAAGGAAATCTTCTCGAAAAAGTTTTTAGTCTCGAAAGAAGCGATTGATTGTATATCATATCTACTTTCAAAGCATATAAAACTCTCCATTCTAAATGCACATTCTACTTTTGAAAGTAAAAATAATTTACCTTCAGAAGTATAGTCGGCTTCGGAAGAAGATTTACCTTCGGAATCCCTTATGCTTGAAAACGATCCTACAGTGTAACGGAAATCTTTGGCGCCACACAGTAAAAAGCAAAGATTTTATTAATGATGTCGAAATCTTTTAAATGGTTTTTTAACCTTACCGCAACCGTCACATCTTACCCCAAACCATCTTTTCACCTTATCCACCCCAACATCACCTTTTCACCCATTTAAATAATCCCGACTTCCCACTTTAATCTTTTTACCACATTTACTCTCCAAAGCATCCTTTACCCCAAATTCACCCTGCTCAAACTTGTTTCATCATCTTCTTTCTTACAATGTCACTCCAACCCTCACAAAACCAAGTCATATTCCCTTGAATCTACCAAGGATGCTGACTTCTTAGACATCATCTCCTTTCTTACCCAATCTACCTACTTTACCGCTCTGACTGTGACCCCACCGTTTACTTGAATCACACGGAAGAATTTTGGGGTAACTGTCAGATAGTACTCCTAAATGGAGTTAGGGTTATTCGGACGAGCATTTCTGGCCATGAGTTGGTCATTACTAAACAAGTCATCTGGGAGCATCTAGAGCTCCATGATGAAGGTGCTCCAACTAAGTTCCCCAAATCAGATCTTGATGATACATATCTCCAAATGGGATAAGGTAGAGATGTGAGTAGGTCTACAATGTATAAGTTCAATTTCTTCTATAACTAGAAGTTCCTACTTCATGTTGTTCTTCATTGTCTTTCTAACAAATCTCGGGGATGGGATCAAATCCTATATGAATTAGGCTGCCTAGTTCATGAATTGGTGAAGAGCCTTAACTTTAACTACTCAAGGTTTGTGCCGACTAACCTTATGGGGAACCTCCAAAAGGACACATTCTTTATGTATCCTAGATTCATCCAACACATACTCAACTATGAGTTGGACCAGATTAAGCTTGTCTATGCAGCTACTCTGCTTGTCCCTAAAATAAGGCCGACCATCTTCAAAATCTTGAAGACAGTGTCCACCAATTTCACTGAAGACACACTGTGTTTCTTTCAGGTATAATTTAGTGAAATCCCTGTTCACCCACAGGTGATGAACCCACACCAGCAACTACCCTTACTTTTCCTGATCTTCTGCTCATCCCATCTAAACACATATCATAGACACAAACGAACCCTTGCTCAGTCTACTCTGATTGAGCAAGCCTCTCATGTTCAAACCAAAATGGCTAGAGTGGAATCATGGGCTCCCATTCAATCAGAGGTCTTACCATCCTTCTCATTTGACCTCAATATGGGATTTGAGCTTCCTCATTCTTAATTCCCTAAGCCCCAAACCCAGGCCGCAAGCCGTCAGGATGAGTCCCAACACTCTCCTGAGAAACCAAAAAGGGACAACCCCACCAAAGGCTCAATGCCAATAAACATTGACAACATCCCGGGTCATTAGGGTCCACTTCCTTATCATTTATTGACCTTTTAATCAGAACTGATGAGGAGATTACGTCTCTTCATAGCAATGAAGTTGATCCACAACACCCTCTAACAGATCAACAAAACCTAGAGGGGCCTCTTATCTCTAGCACACATAAGTTAAAACCAACTGTGTTGAGTCCCACATATGTGGTAGGGACTCATGTAGATTCAGCTGCCACTACTGAAGGAAACTCATTGGATCCTCAGGCTAGTGGTACCATCTCTGAGACTGAATCTACGATAATCGTACCTTTTGATGACTCTGAAAGAGACATCCTCATGCAAGGGAAACCAGGGTGCCAAGAAACCACATCTGGCAGTGAAGGTGAACATACAAGATATGTTACCTCATCTCCCTGTGATTCTTCAAAAGTAGATGAGGGTAGTATGAAACTCACCATTCAAGACATATTTTCTAAAGTCTCAAACCTAGAATCAAAGGTTAAGACTTTAGAGGATAGGTCTACCACTCAACAACTTGAGATTGAAAATCTCAAGGCTCACTAGATGAGAAACAGATTAAGAGATCTATCAGGCATGTACCTATCCTCTCACTGATCTCTACCTCTCACTCATCTAGCTCTCAAGATGATGCTACCAAAAAAGGGGAGTGCTACCAAAAAAGGGGAGAGTGTTTAGAGACAAATAACAGAAGAACCATAGAGCCAAGCTTTAAATTCTCTATCTGCTAGATACCGGCTCCTACAACAACATTCTTTCCTGAGCCTCCTCAAATTATCCTACAAATAGACCCAAGGATGTTAGAGATTTCAACAAGATCTTCTCCAAGTTCCTATGAGGTCTTCTTTAGATTAGCCTAGCCCTGATACGGCTATGATATACTTTGGAGCTGAAGGCTTCAAAGGTTAAGTGCACCTTCTACCACTATGGAAGAAGTTGTTAACTTAAGGCCCAAATGGAACCCGAGATTCATTTCAAAAGAGAAATGAGGACTGATGGCCCAGCAACTGAAATAGTTAGGATAGATTGTGCATTCCCTCAGACTTTTAAAGCTGAAGTCAAAGCCTCAAAAGAACAATTTCAATCTTCCGAAGCTGAGATGGAAGCTGCAGAAAGCCTATTCTCCTTGTCTAAGAATCTAATCATCACATATTCAATTCTAGAGCTAGCATATGAGGTTAATAGTGAGGACTTTTTCAACCGACCCCTAGCTCAAACAACTTCATTTTCTCCATCCACCATTCCTCAATCTGAACCCCCCATTCAAGAACCACCACAGTCTAGCACTTTGGAAGATGTCAAAGGCAAGACGAAGATGATTTCTAAAGAGCTTTAGGAGGAGGAGAGGATTGAGAAACTTAAAAGAAAATATAGACTCCCAACTAGGAAGTTGCTAGCTGCCAGTACCAAAGCAGCTGTAGCCAATCAATAAAGATATACTCCTGCTACCACTAGAGTAGTTAGTAGAGCTAGAAAAGGCAACCATGCTACAGACTGAACAAAGGGAGGAAGCAACAAGGTTGGCCTTAGAGGAGGAAAGAGAAAGGAATAAAAAAGAAAGTTAATTTACAGCTTAGGAGGGAAAGGATAACTTTCCTAACCTCCAGGGGTTTCTCTCTTCAAGAACTATCTCCATACGATAATGACACAATCCTATGGCTCTTTAACAACGAGTAGGATCAACTGGAGAAAAAGAGGAAGAAAGCTGCAAAAGAGAAGATGAGGGAGAAGAAGAGAAAAGAAGAAGAAGCTGGGGTCATTACTGCCAAGAGATAGGTGAGAAGGCCTGGATGAAGGATTATCTTTGGGCTCATGGCTTCTCTGGTAGGCAAGTGGTACCATGTCTGAAAAGACACTCCAGCGACATGTCAGTAACATCAAGGATGACATTCTCTTAAGAAAAGGAAAGAGATGTACAAAAGGGGACATGGATGATCTTCAAACCAACACCTCAACCCAACCTACAACCCAAACTCAACTCCAATCTCAACCTGAGCCTTTCCTTTTTCCCTTCCCTATCAAAACTAACCCACTTAGAACCTTACACCCCTAAACCCATACCAACCATCATACCTACCTCATCACACAACCACCTCAACTAATCATCCCTCAACCTAAAATGCTACCCAGAACCCAAACACCACTACCTACCCAACAACTATCTAGACCATCCCTCAGCCTTCTAAACATTTCTCCTTAGAGGAGTTTAAGGAGATCAAGATGAAGCTCACAGATGCACAACCTCGAGCGACATCTCTTATGAGGAGTATTTTGTCAAGCTAATTTGTTAATAGATCCTTATTTCCCTCACAAGAAATCATTTCCTTGATCTACTGTTGATACATGTATGTCCCTAGATCATGATATGTGATGTAATAGATCTTGTTTGGTATGATTAATGAAATGATATTGATAGTTTGTTAGTTATAATGTTTAATGTTTCATTAATGTGTCGACATTGAATTGGTTAATTAGGTTAGTGATTGCTTGAATGATTACACATAATGTTTATTAATTAATACACAATACATTCAACTTAACATAATAAGTTCTCATACGAATGGCTCATGCGAATGAACCATACGCATGAATAACTTCACACGATTGACTCAGTCGCACGACTGAACCAGGAGACTGGATCAGTCGTACGATTGTAACATAATATTGGTTCAGTCGCACGACTGAACACTCAGTCGTACGAATGATTCAACTGCATGGTTCAATCGCACGACTGAACCAGACTAATGGTTCAGTCGCACGATTGAATAATACCAACCTATAAATTCAACTCAATTCGTGAAAAAGAAGGACGCTCGAAAAATTACGATTCCAGACGTACCCTAGCCATCCAGAAACCTCTCAATTCGTTCTCCAAGTTCATAGAACACATTAGATCGTTCCCAATCGATTTCTAACGTTAGTTTTAATTCTTGATTGATTCTTCGTGTGTTCTCACTGATTGGATCGCCAATCAAATAGGATCCGCACTATTGATCTGGTTTACACGTTAATCTCTAGGTATTTCGATCAAATACCAGGTCCTAACAAGTGGTATCAGAGCTATTGGCTCTTGATTACGTGTGATTCAATCAAGATTGATAAAAGGTTGTGTTTTTGCACTAAAAACGCAATCTTTTGTGTCAAAAGTGATCTTGGACGTTCCCTGCTCATCAAGTTTGGTTTCTACGGACTTAGGCAATTCAACCTTGCGAAAGTTAGAATTTTACGGCTAAAACACGTTTAACCTAGAAATTTTCGCATAACAGCAGCTTCAGTCGCACGAGTGAGCCATTCGCACGACTGGACTCATTCGCACTGCTCATTCGCACGATTGGACATAGTCGTATCTCCATTCGTACATTGAACCATTTGGTTGCACGGTTCATATGCATCAGATTCATTCGCACGACTGAGCTAATCACTTAGTTCAGCCGCACGATTGAACCAGTCGTAGAGTTCATACCACGACTGAGTGTTCATACGCACGCCTAGTCCATTCGCACCCTTCAGTCGGCCGACTCAAAATGCTTATTAGACTTAAAGTTATTTACAATGGAAGATCAATGTCAGCCTTTACTGCTGGGAAGGACTCTAGGATCCAGAACCTACTGCTACTTGAGAGTGAGGTGGGTAATCATAATAAAACACCAAAGCTTTAACGTTAGATGAGTTTCCCCACTGGAAACAACGTTTTGAGATCTACCTCAATGGAGTGGATCCGAATCTATGGAGGCCATCGAGATTGGATATAGTACACCGTGGGAGCCGATGGAGTAAAGTTAACCTTAGGGGGATGATAGACGCGCAGAAAGTCAAATATAATGCAGAGAAGAGGGTCTATGCATTGATTACACAGTCTATCCCTAAAGAGATATTCCACCAGTACTCAGAAAATAAGCAGTCCAAGAAACTATGGGATGAGCTAGAGAAGAGGTACGACGGGAATGCCTCGTTGAAGGCAATCAAGGCTAAGGAGTTAAAGAAGGAATTCGAAACTTCTCATCGATGGGAAACGAGAGTTTGGATGATGTTATAGATAGATTCTACCATCTGATGAGTGAATTGCATACACATGGGGTGGCTACTACCATGGAAGAGAAAGTTAATAATTTTGCAGACGGATTGCCTGAAAAATGGGTTTCATTCGTGTCTAATCTTAGACAGAATGGAATGCTGTCAAAACTGGATATTAATGACTTCATTCTGAAGTTGCGAGAAGAATCACTCAGAATGAAGTACAGAGCTCAGAAGTCTACGTACAATCAAAATCCAGCTTTATACAATGCCATCCTCAAGCTAAGACATCTGGAGCACCCCTCCAGACTGCATCGTGTCTAGCTCATCGAGTCCTACACATGCACCTGCTCAGGTTCAGAAACGTCAGGGTCTTCTTGTACCCAATACATTGGATCTGAAGCGAATGCTACTAGACTGAAGACCGAGAACCTCGGTAATGTGACTGTGGAAGTAGCTCGAGAGCACATGGATCTATTAGCAGCAATGGTCCATTCCTATGATGAACTTGTTGCTGGAAAGATTGGAAACTGCCATCTGGCAGACGAGGACTACGAGCAGGTGGACGAAATGGAGCTTGAGAGAATGGACATAATGTGGGCCTTAGCAAGTGCTGTCCGGGGGCGAAGAAGTTTGTGAAAAAGACTGGACAGAACTTGGTTGCTACTAAGGATACCACCTTTGGCTTCGACAAGAGTAAAGTGACCTGCTTTAACTGTGGTGAAAAGGGGCACTTCAAGAGAGAATGTGTGAAGCCAAAGAAGACTGGGAATGGGAACCCGTTTCATCCTTCACTCGTCTAGACAAGCAAACTACCAGTTCTACTTCCTCAAACAAGGACTCAAAAGCCTTGACTGCTCATGATGATGAAGGACAGGATTGGAGCTTTAGGTTTGTCTCACCAGGGGAATCAAACATTGCAAATGTAGAAGATATTGACAGTGATTCCGCTAGTGAAGTAGATCTAGCAGTTGAGATAGCAATGTCACATAGTGAAGAAGCAGCTGCAACCGAGTCAGTTACAAGCCAAAAGTGGAGACTACCATGTCAGAGACAGAAAAAACAGAAGCAAAAGAATCAAAATCATCTGATACTGCATTGATGGCAAACGCTTCTGAATCTGCTCAGGTAAGTACTACTGACACAATGTTTAATAATCATGCTTGTTCTGATTGTGATGCCTTTAGGAATAGCATAGATGCTAAATTTGCTAGGTTATTAGATCATAATGATAACTTGATAAAAGATTTGCATCTATGCACTGAGGCTAATAGGGTACTAAAAAAATGAGCTCAGTTATAAAGAAAAGATAGACCTTTTGACTAAACAGCTTAGGGAAACCGAAGTAGTTGCCTTTATCAAGCTAATGACATTAGGTATTATCTAAACTCCCTAGAAGACACTAAGAAACAAAAGGCAGTTCTAGAAGTAGAAGTAAATTCACTAAAACAAACTGCATAGTTGGACTAGTTCGTCGCACATAGTCCAACACTTAGTAAAAGAAAGGAACAACGGGAGGGACTGGGTTATAAAGTGGTTCCGCCACCACCTGAGACTTTGATGAACACTAAAACTAGACCTTTAAGTAGTAATCCCATCAAGGATCATGTAGTGTCTACTCCTCTTGTTAGTGATCCAGATTCCTTATGTTCATCTATTGACACTGGAAACAAACAAAAGGAGACCACTTCAAAGGCAAAGGGTAAATTGCCTTGTGTTAATCTGGAAAAGAAATTTGAAAAGGTTAACTTAAAGTCAGGTTCAAACAAAGTCAAATCAGAACCTAAAGGGCTTTTAAGGATAATCTTTCACATACTTCAAGTCAAAGACCAATTAACCAAAAAGAAAAAGGATGTCAAACAGGTTAAATCAGTTAATTTTGTTAACCAGTAAACACATCAAAAGACCAGAGTCAAAACCTAAAGTGAGTGATGTTACTAGAGTGTCACACACGTCTCCACAAAGAAAGTTTAATCATAAGTTGATAGCAGGGCGTGCTACAACTGTGGAGAATGTGGACACATTGCTTCCTACTGTCCTTATTATCAGACACCTAGGAAGAAGATTGCACTTCAGGACTCAAAACCTAGGGATTCTAAGAGGAGCTCTTTAACTCCACCTAGACGAACTAGTGAACAGAAAGTTCAATCCGTTAGCCAGTCGACTGTTTATCACAACAGGCATTGCACAAATCTGGCTTATGGAAAGAGAAGTCACCTCTGTGGCTGATAATGATGACAAGAAGGAACCTGAGCTACCCTCACCTTCTAAGGGTCAATGGGTTGAATTTCTGATGTGTGATGCCTCTGGGAAACCCAAGCCAGTAAAGCTTGGGTTCCTAACCTAAACTAACCCTTTACCTTGTATGTGCAGGTTGTTCAATACAGTGCTGAAACTAACACGTGGATAGTAGACAGCGGAGCATCCAGGCACATGACAGGAAACAGAGCTCTTTTATCAAATGTCAAACAAATAAAAGGAGGGCATGTTTCGTTTGCTGGAAACAAGGGAGGATATATCACAGCTCAGGGAGAAGTTGGAAATCAGAAAGTTAAGTTTGATAGGTGAACTATGTTCAGCAACTTCAAAACAACTTACTCTCTGTTTCACAAATATGTGATAAGGAATTAAAGTCATCTTCGACAACAAGAGTGTTACGTACTGAAGAAAGACTACGTGATCCCAGAGGACCAAGTTTGATGACTGCTTCAAGATATAAAGATCTTTATGTCTTAGATCTGTCAACAGCTTCTACAATGGATCATGAGGTTCAGTGTTTTCTATCCAAAGCTACTGAAAAGACTCCATCTCCTGGCATAGGAGAATGGGACACATCAGTCAAAGGAAGATGAATCACTTGATTCAGAAGGATCTGGTGAGAGGTGTAAATGTCAAGAACTTTCAGCTTCCTGATTTCTGTATAGCTTGCAAGAAAGGTAAACAACAAAGAAGTCTCATAAGGAAAAGAAAGTTAATTCAATAGAACTTCCTCTTGAACTTCTACACATGGATCTGTTCGGTCCAGTCAGTACAAAGAGCATTGCAGGCGACTGTACTGTTTTGTGGTCACCGATGACTACTCAAGGTTCACTTGGGTAATGTTTCTGAAATCCAAATCAGAAACATTTGAATCATTCAAGGAGTTGGTAACCACACTGGAATCTCTCTACAAGCTGAAAGTTAGACAAGTACGCTCAGACAACGGAACGAATTCAAGAACCATTGGATGGAGGAATACTGCAAGGAAAAGGGGATTGTGCATCAATTCACTTCTGCTTACACACCTCAGATGAATGGCGTTGCTGAGAGAAAGAACATGAGCTTGATAGAGACAGCACGGACTATGCTGGCAGACTCGAAACTGCCTATCCAATTCTGGAATGAGGCAGTGGCAAATGCATGTTATACACTGAATCGAGTCCTGATAGTCAAGCGCCACGGAAAAAACATGTTACGAGCTACTACAAAGACGCAAACCGAACTTGGAGTATCTCGAACCATTTGGGGCGCGTGCACACTTCTGAAGAAGACACAAGAGGGTAAATTCAGCGAGAAGGCAGATGTAGGCATCTTTCTAGGATACAACATACCTAACAAGCGAGTTTACAATAACTCAACAGGTCTAGTAGAAGTTTGGTGTAATGTTGATGTTCAGCGATTCACCACACCGCCTACTGGCAAAGGACCCGCCTACTTTCTTTGACTATGATGGATTCTTCAAGTCCTTCAATTCCTCTCTCTCCCTCGGATGACGAATTAGCTACACGAATGATGTATGATAGCTTGAATCCACCAACATCTAGCTCACAGGAGAATCATCTACTCATTCAAGGGGAGTAATCGACGACAGTGACACCTCCTCTAAAATGAAGCTGAAGAAGATACCCAGAACAGTCAGGAGGAACAGGTTCCAGTTCCTGAAAGTCCACAAGCATCTACCAGTGGTGCACCTTCGACGTCAGAGCCTCAAACTCCAACTACCTCAGATGAAGAACCAAATGTTCATCATCTTGGCTCTGAGGTAGCTGTTCCTACTACTCCAGGATCACGTCTAAACGTTTATCATCCCTTAGACAATGTCATTGGGGATGTCCGATCAGGAGTACAAACCCGAAATCAGCTGTACTCAGCTGATTATGCCTCTGTTATGGAAAAGGGATATATTCATGATGGTGCCTATCGGTGTTTTGTCTCACAGGTTGAGCCAAATATGTCAGTGAAGCACTAAATGATGAGGCATGGGTGAGTGCAATGCAAGAAGAACTTCTTCAGTTCAAGAAGTTAGGTGTATGGTCTCTGGTTGATAGACCTAAAGGTGCTAAGGTCATTGGCACCAAATGGGTTTTAAAATGCAAGAAAGATGACCAAGGGATCATTATCAGGAACAAGGCTCGACTGGTTGTTCAGGGATTTCGCCAAGTCGAGGGAATTGATTACAATGAGGTATTTGCACCCGTGGCAAGGATGGAAGCCATTCGTATCTTCCTTGCCTATGCATCGTACATGAAGATTAAAGTCTATCAATTAGATGTGAAGAGTGCATTTCTTCATGGGGAAATTAGAGAAACAGTTTATGTCAGTCAACCCGAGGGATTTGAAGATCCTTATCATCGGGATAGAGTCTACAAGCTCGACAAGGCTTTATACGGGCTTCATCAAGCTCCAAGAGCTGGTATGAGAAACTCTCGACTCATCTTGTGAAACACGGCTTTCGCAGGGGAGTCATTGACTGCACGCTGTTCATTAAAGAAAAAGATGGCGACCTACTGCTCGTACAAATCTATGTTGATGACATAATTTTTGGTTCAAAGAACGAAGAGTTATGCAAAGAATTTGAAGCAGTTATGCAGAAAGAGTTTGAGATGAGTGCTATGGGGAGATGAAGTTCTTTCTCGGGCTACAGGTGGATCAAACACCAAATGGGATCTTTCTACATCAGACCAAGTACGTAAGCGACATTCTCAATCTTTTGACATGGAGAATGCATCTGCTGCAGGTACTCCACTGGCTACGAATCACGACATAGCCCCTGATGAAAATGGAGATCTGGTGGATGCCACGATGTACCGAGGAATGATTGGATCCCTCATGTATCTCACTGCCTCTAGACCTGATATCATGCATGCGACATGTTTATGTTCTAGATATCAGGCTAAACCTAAGGTCAATCATCTGATCGGGGTCAAAAGGATTTTCGCTATCTAAAGGGTACACCCACACTGGGGTTGTGGTATCCTCATGATGATGATTTTGAGCTCACGGCGTATAGTGACTCGGACTACGGAGGCTGCAAGATGAACTACAAGTCTACATCAGCAGGGTGTCAATTCTTTGGGAGAAGATTAATTACCTGGCAGTGTAAGAAGCAGACATCGGTTGCATTGTCAACCTGTGAAGCCGAATATGTTGCTGCTGCAAGTTGCTGTTCACAAATCATCTGGATTCAACAGCAAATGCGGGATTACGGTTTAACGTTCCATTCTACTCCTATTTTTGTAGATAACTCTGCTGCAATTGCAGTAACTAAAAATCCGGTCCAACATCCTAAGACCAAACATATCGGTATTAAATATCTTTCATACGAGATTGTTTCGAAAAGAACTTAATTGATGTGGTAAAATTAATACTGATTTTCAACGCGCTGACCTCTATACTAAAGCCTTTGATAAACCACGTTTTCAATATCTGCTAGAGGTCAACGGCGTTAAAAAGAGAAGTGATTTATTCCTGATGATGATCATGAGTAGTCCGATGTAGTTTAGTTAATTTTTCTTTTTTTATTTTATTATTTGTTTATTTTAGTCTTTTAAATTAAACTCATGTTATTCTGCTGTTTTAAATTAAAATCCTAAGGATTTAAGTATTTTAGGGGAGATAAGTCAGCAAGCAACATAAAAAAAAAGAAAAAAAAAGAAAAGGAAACCGAGGGAGAAGGAGTGAAAGCTGATACAAGGTAGATCGTATCTGTGATACCGATTCAAACCCTTTGAATATGATAGTACACAGGAACAAGTCAAGAGGGACTTTAAAATCCTAATTAGAAAAGATGAAAAAATTCAAAGTATAAGTCTGTGTAGTCTAAGCAATATAAAAGGGAAGATGATAGAAAAACTGGTAACTCCTAAGGTAACACAATGAGAGTAGACCTAGAGGTTGCTAGACCACAATTGATATGTCGGTAGATTCAACACAATAGATGATTAGACCGGACTGGTGATCTCAAGATCAAACTAAGTTGTTCAACTGACTGTGGGCTTCCATCTTATCACTGGTTAACACAATCAATATTCCAATAAGGTAATGAGCATGTAAACGCCACAAATGTGTGCGGATGACCATAAATAGAGCAAAGCACGGAAAAAAATGAAAGAAAAATGCAAATGACCTATGTTGTTGGTGCATTTGGTGCAAAATAAAAGCTGCTCTAACAAGAGATAGGTTGTGTGCCTCTCTGCTGTGCGATGGCACTGACCTGAGGATAAGCATAACCTAGATATTCTAGAATTCATTGTTGTTTGCCGCCTCTTGCTGTGCGATGGCACTGACCTGAGGACTGGTTTCTCTATGAAAGCTCTAAGAATAGTCTCTTCTTGTAACAATACCCGTAGACCGCTCAAAAGCTCCTGAGGGATGTTGATTACCATATAAGTGTGGGATCCACAAATGTTCGTTGAATTAAATAAACCAAAAACAATCACCGGTTTAAGTCAAGAGTCTGTGTATGGATTTAAGTGGACAAACATATTGACAATCATTGTGGCTGCAATTCTTGAAAGTTCAAATCAATGTGGTAATCTAAGAGTTCCAGTATGATTCCCTAAAGCTGCTGATGACTCTGGATGAACACCAAGAATTGAGCATCGAAAGAGTTTGATAACAAGTCCCAATGATTTGATGTTCCTGTATGATTCCAAAATTGAATTGGTCCAGGTGTGGTCAATCTAAGTTGAAGCTTTCGATTCCGGAACCAAATCCCGTAGATTCCATCTTAGGGTTTTATCCCTCACAAAAGGTTCAAAAACAAATTTTATTTGTGTATTTAGTTTAAGTTTCTAGTTAATCTTTTAGTGTGTGTGTCTGTCGGACTACATCAGGAAAATCAAATGGAATAACTCACCTAAAAGGGTCATGTCTGAGATGGCCACATGTGTTTTTCAAAGTTTAAAGAGTCACGTCAGAGTGACAACGTGTTTTAAAAGAGTCACGTCTGAGGTGACTGATTTGGTTAAGAGCTTATAATGTTATTGTCAAAAGTTAAAAGGGTCTTAAAAGTAAAATGTTCAAAATGACTGTAAACTCACTAAGTGTGACCCATTCGCACGATTGGATCATGGTTATGGACCAACTATGCGAATGGCTCCCAATCGCCGAATGGCATGAGAATGATCCATTCGACCGAATAGAAGGGGGAGAATGAAGCAGTCGACCGACTGAGGCTCAGTCGGTCAACTGAAGATGCGAATGAAAGAGACCGAATGAGGAGTCGACCGACTGAGACTCAGTCGGCCGACTGAATGCGATTGACTAGGCCAATCGTACGACTGAGACTCAGTCGCCCGAATGAACTGAGCGAATGAGGCCAGTCGGATTGAACTTAAGTTCAGTATTTAAGGGCCTCAGTCGATCGCATGTTCCTCATCACACCAAAATCGCACTCAATCGCATTCTTCCCGTTACTCTGCCAAAAATTGCTACAGATCCTGATTTACATTGCTGTTGAGTTCTTACATTCGAGTGACGATTTTACAGGTACATTACTCTTGAATCTTACCAAAATCAGAAGATTACCGAACCTACATAAGAGACACTCGATTGAATCAAGAACCGAACTGTGAAATGACCTAATCACCTACGTAAACTAAGCAAAATGTTAAAATTAAGTTTAATAGGTTATTAGTGACAAGTAGGCGAGTCTAATGGACCATTAAACACTGTTAAATGACTTAAATTGGTCAAGATTCGACCCACAGGCGATCGAACAGTGGGGCAGCGACTGGTCGTTCGAATGAACTCCAATCGCCGATTGAACCTTGCGATTGGGTCATTCGCCGAATGAACCACCCGAATGAGTTCAGTCGCCGACTGAACCAATCGAAGACTCAGTCGGCAGATTGAACTCAATCGCATGTCTCAATCAACCGAATGAACTCAGTCGTACTTAAGAACAACCGAATGACTCCAGTCGCATGATTCATTCGCATGAATGAATCAGAATGGAAGTGAAACACTACACTTAGAACTGAATCTGATGTATTATGTACTAATGATCATGTTTTTTGTGTTTCGGAAAAATGGCTGACAGATGGTCTCTTATCCAAAGCACAACATATGTGCCCATTTGGACCACACAACTCGGAACGGGGCCAAGTTCTCCGAGATTATAGCCTTCCTCAAACGCTCACGGATACATAAGGCTATATCTACACCGTGCACGCCTTACAAATCACTACACCAGGCATTCTGGGAGAATGCCTCAGTGGATCGCTCTCGTGAGCCATACAGCATCCAAGCACCATTTTGGGTCAAGCTATCGACATTACCGCTACTGACATCCAGAGAATCCTTGAGTTTGGGGATGACTCCACTCACCCCACTAAGTTACATCCTTTGACAGTGAGAGGGTGTTTCCTCCGAATCAAGTATTGCGGGCATTAACTCGGGGGTGCTAAATAAGAGCAACCTGTGCCCACAATACAAATATCTGGCACATGTGATTCTTAAGTGCATTGCTTCGAGAAGGGTGGTTTCGATGACCTATCAGATCAGATACAAAATGCCTTCGTGGCTCTGGTGCTGAACCACCCTTTCAGCTTCTCTAATATGATCTTTGCTTATTTGGTAGAGAACATTGAAACAAAAGGGAAAGAAGGTTTTGTATGTATCCAAGATTTCTTCAGATGATATTCAATGAGAAGCTGCCTCTGCTCCCCAAGGAAAGTCACGATGCAGTGACTTTGGAACTTATGGATGACACTACTTTGGGTAGGATGGTGGTGTACCGGGGCAAGCAAGTGAAGCCCCAGGCAAAGAGGCTGATTGGCCATTTAGCAGATGAAAGTTATGTGGCACCGGGGAGACGCCAATGGCGTCACGAGGACAGTGACTCCGACGTGGAGCCAATTGTCCTACCCACTGATGATTCAGATGATGATGATAGTGGGGGTGCCGGAGACAATATGCCTGTTCCACAGAGAGGCACTACGTCTGATGTCGTGCCTCCAGCATCCGCCCCGGCTGCAGAAGTTACCGAATCAGCTGGGTTTCATCATGATTTTGTCCTTGAGACAGAATAGAAAGAAGAAGTCTGATGAGGAGCCCCTCACCAGGACTGTGGGAAGAAAAGTGGTTCCCTAGTACATGGCTTCGGGTGGTTGGTGAGCACCCAAGAGACTCTGGAGAGACAGAGACCGACCCGACCTATGTTCCAGGGTCAATCGGCAGGGTAGGAGGGGGAGCATCCACCTCGAAGGGAACGAGGAGAAAACGGATGGCTCACCCCATGGGCAGAAACCAAAGAAGCGTCGTTTGACCTTCATCACTACTACCTCAGCCACTACAGCCACTACCACCACCACTACCACCTCTTCAGACACACCATCCACCACCATAGCCACCACAGCCCCCACAGCAACCACAGACACACCACCAGACCGACCACCACAATACAGATCCCAGCCCACTACAACTTCATTCACCCTCACTCACCACCACTATCATCCCGACCTGACCCGATATTCACCACAGCCACCACCACCACCACTAGCCACCAAACCGAGCCCTCAGCCTATCCCTCATTCACTTACAGATCACCTCTACCTACAGTTGCGGTAGAAGAACAGTGTCGGCACTAAACAGAATGGTAATGCGTTTGCTGGCTGCCGATGAGGAAAAGGCCTCCCAAATCCGCCAGCTTACTGACCTGACTGCTGCACAAACTCACCAAATTGCAGAGCAGGCTCAAGTGATAGAAAGGCAGGCCCGACAGATGACTGCCCAGAGCAACGAGATAGCCCTTCTCCAAGCTCAAAGCGTCACCTCAGGGAAGAAAATAGAGGAGTTGGAAAAGGCTAAAAAGACCATTTTGCTAAAGCTGAAAGGATCGAAGGAGGAGCCATTAAGATAAGGGTGGGGACAGAAATGATGATGATGATGAAGATAATGATGATGATGATGAGTGAAACTGACAAAGAGAAAACTGAAGAATGGCACGAAGATGATGACACTGACGGAGGAGAAGCAGCTGAATCTGTCTCAGCTCCAGGCAAAAGAGAAAAGATCAAAGAACAGACAAGATCTAGCCAGCTTCTGCTTCTGCACCTCCATGTGATGAGCCGAGTATTCAGGATAAAAGTAAATAGTAGATGTTTATGTATTTATTTACTTTTGTATTCTGTATTGAAAACCATGTATTAAATGTTTATATTTTAATGCATTTCGTTTGATAAATTACTAATGATTTGAGTGTGAAATGTGTAAATTAACAGATCCAAATTACAAAAGAGATGAGTTTGATATTGCTCCCCTTCAGCAGGTCAAGTCTCAACTCACAATGGTTCTTGATCTGCAAGGGATTGTCAGAAGGTCAGTGAGTTATACCCCTGAAGAAGGGGAAATAATTCACGATCTATCAAACGAGCAACTGGCAGAAATTTTCAAGCTCAATCCTGATGAAATAGTGAAAGATGCTCCGACATGTAATGCTACCTGTGATGACGAGCTAAATGACGTTGATGAAATAGAGATAGAAGATATCACTGCAGAGCACTATCCTCAGTATGCTGACAATGAGGGCAATGTGGTTCCCAATCTGGGTGAATCCCTTGTCGGTGATACATTTGAGGTGTTAGACAAAATGGAGCAAGAGTCAGAGAAGACAGAGGGAATGGCCCAAGCCTCAAAGGATGATGTTGATATCCATAAGGCTGAATGGGCTGCATGTTTTAAAGAAGTTAGAGCCCAACGTGCTGCACCGAAGAGGGATGCCTACACCAAGCTCTACAGAGTCAAGAAACATCTTAAGGTGTCAGGCAGGATTATAGCATGGGCATATTTGATGATCTTAACGTTTATGCCGTTAAGAGGGAGAAGGGCATAGAGTACTTTAGATTTCCACATGATCTAAAGACTCTACCAGGTTTTGAGCTCAACCAGCTAGCCAAATTGAAGCTGTTGTATGCTGACCGAGAAAGATGTCAGGCTGGTTTGAGGCTGCCCTAAAGAAAGAGTACCACACCAGGTGGATTAACTTCAGACCTCAACAACCTACAAGGTATATTAGAAGGTCTGAGATGGATGCCATTACTGGAAAACCAAAGATAGTGTGAAGTTGATCCTGGCCCGCGCACAATGTCAAGAATCCCACTTCGAGAAATGACAAAGGATTTCACACCACACTTTAAGTGGTGGTACTACGATTGGAGAACAGCAGAAGCGGTCATAGTCCTAAATAAAGAGGGCCAAATGGATACAATCAGAGTATTCGACCCGATGTGGCTTACCAACTTGTGCGGAAAATGATGTCTATACACTTTACAAGTGGCCACTGTTCTATGATACGCAAGATATTGTACAGGCCCTCCAGTTCCAAATGTCATAAGACTTTGCTTCGCGTTTGATATTCACGCGGGAGTCACAAAAGAGGACAAGTACAAGAAATATGAGGAGGTAATGAAGAAAACAAGACATTAGAGAGATCTAGGTCCAAGGGGGAGTTTGTTGATACATGTATGTCCCTAGATCATGATATGTGATGTAATAGATCTTGTTTGGTATGATTAATGAAATGATATTGATAGTTTGTTAGTTTAATGTTTAATGTTTCATTAATGTGTCGACATTGAATTGGTTAATTAGGTTAGTGATTGCTTGAATGATTACACATAATTTATTAATTAATACACAATACATTCAAACTTAACATAATGAAGTTCTCATGCGAATGGCTCATGCGAATGAACCATACGCATGAATAACTTCACACGATTGACTCAGTCGCACGACTGAACCAGGAGACTGGATCAGTCGTACGATTGTAACATAAGATTGGCTCAGTCGTCGCACGACTGAACACTCAGTCGTACGAATGATTCAACCGCATGGTTCAATCGCACGACTGAACCAGACTAATGGTTCAGTCGCACGATTGAATAATACCAACCTATAAATACAACTCAATTTGTGAAAAAGAAGGAAGCTCGAAAATTACGATTCCAGACGTACCCTAGCCGTCCAGAAACCTCTCAATTCGTTCTCCAGTTCATAGAACACATTAGATCGATTCTAACATTTAGTTTCAATTCTTGATTGATTCTTCGTGGTTCTCACTGATTGGATCGCCAATCAAATAGGATTCCAACTATTTGATCTGGTTTACACGTTAATCTCTAGGTATTTCGGTCAAATACCAGGTCCTAACATCTACCAAAGGAACATTTCGGACCCAGCTGTTAAACTTCTTGGCTTAACTTAGATTCACTCAATGTTAAAGAGCAGAAACTAAGAAGGAAGCTGGTGACTGTGCGGGATACCAAGAAAGGGCACAAAGTACCTAGCAAACCCCTTGTACGAAGAAAGAAGATTGTTCAGTGGAGGTTTGAAGACTCTTCTCACAACTTGTTGTTGAGAGAGAGAATGGCAAGCTGAACAAGCTTAATGCCTCATCTCTTCTACACTTGAGTAGATTTTGATATTATTGAGTTAGCACAGAAGCCATTCTCCAACCCCTCAAACTCCAAGACTGCAGCCCACATCAGAAATCACCTGAGTAGCCTTCACCTTGCTGAGCTAACCGCTAGGACAAGGATTGAAGTGGTGTCAAAACTGTGAGAGGAGAAGGAGAGGAAAGGATGAACAACTAAAGGCAAAGCCTTTCTCCAAATTGTTGTAGATCCTAAACTTGAATCTATTGTTAGATGGGAGTATGACTATAACTCTTATCAACTAACTCTCTTCAGGGCGGCATAACAAAGGGTGCATGTCATTAAGAGTGATAGATTGGATCTCCTATCCATTGATGACTTGCACAGACTTCTCAACAAAACTTCCGGACAGAACAAAGAAACAGACAAATATCTCCTGTCCCTGGTGCAAAAAGTTTTGAGAAGTAGAAGCAAGTGAGGTTTTGTTAGCATTAGCCTAGGGGGAGTTTTTTGGATCTTGAAAGGCTGGTGCAACCAAAACAAAACACTTAGACTATTTTTGGTGCAACTTATAAAGGACTTCCGAAGCTAAGTGTGGAACTTCTGAAGGAAATGGAGTTCTTCCGAAGACAAAGTGCAAGATCATGTTCCGAAGGAAAAGCTCCAAGTTCCAGAGACAAAGTCTTCTCTTCCGAAGTTCAAGACTTAAAGAGTTCAAAGACAATGACTTCCGAAGAATAAGTCCTCAAGCCACTTAAGAAGCAGCCTCTTCCGAAGTATAAAAGACTTGGAAGAACTTGTTCTTCCGAAGCCAATTAACCTTCGGAGGATGCTGCTATGTACTAGTGGACATAAGTATGGTTCTCTGACACTCCGCTACAGACCTCTCATACTGCATGACGCTTTTGCAAAAAGCCATGTAGTTGACCATAATTTACTCCACTGTTCACCTTTATGTGTCAGTACAATTGCTAACTTTAGTTGGTGATAAAAGGTAAGTCATCGACATGTCATGACTACCATATCTTAGATAAGATATTATCTAAGATATCTTAACTATAGCTTTGTAGTCTCTGCTTTAGTTAGAGGATTCCAGCTGGTATCAAAGTATAAATGGTTATAGGTGATAGTATATATAGTTTTTCATTGTAACTCTTGTATCATGCTTGTAAGAGTCCTGTAAACTTTGAGTTGAGAAGTAATATATACAAGTAACTTGAAAATTACTTCTTTGTGTTCTTAAGTTACTTAGTATATTATAATCAACTCTTTGAGATATTCTGCTACATCAAACCATGTTAGTCTAAGTGAGTTTGAGAGAAAACAAAGTGTTAAGTGACATATATAGATCCTGCAAAGACTCAGTGGAGTATATACTAAAGAAGAATGTTCAAATCAAGTTCGGCGCATAAATATTGTTTATATTTATTATTTTAGTCATATTTGTATACGGTATTATACTAGAATATTTCCCATTGCTAACGAGACTATCGTTAGAATTACTATCTTTTAATATTTAAGTGAACCTACTTTCGATAATTTTAAAACAAATTTCATGATTGGATATTTAAAACCTTAACTATGGGTCTTTTTTCAGGTTCATGAAATGTTAAAAAAATATTATTTGAGATTTTTGTTAAAAATCAAACATTTTTTTTTGGAAAATAACATAGTACAACGTTGTGTTTGGATAAAGATTGGAGTACAATCTAATATCCAAAATACCGTGTTACCAAACGAATATTTTAATTCTATCATTTGTTAAAATATTTTTGTAAATATTTAACAATCTAACATGTTTTTAGAGATGGTTTAGTTTCTAAAAGCCATTAAGAAATCATGGATTTATAGTTTTAAAACTATTTATGTGTAACACACGAATATTTTAATAGACGAAAAGAAAAAATAAAAGTGAAGAAAAAGGAAGAGACACAATTTAACCTGAGTTGAGGGTTAAATTTGTTAAAAAGGACAAAAAAACTAAAAGTTGATGTAAAAGGTGGTATGGCTGCCCATGTGGGTTACACATCCACTTTTTAACCAGATTTATAGAGAGAAGATGAAGAAGCTTAGGGTCTGAGCAAGAAGAAGAATTGAAATCCGAATTCAAGGTAAGAATTCTTGGTTTCAAGATAATCTTGACCGGCCTATGCCTCGGTTTTATGCTTTTGTGTGTTTATGTGTGTTCAGGTTTGTCTTTTGGTGGGTTTTAGGTGTTTGAACTCAATTCCAAATAGGTTTGAAGGAAGTCATACCCAAAGGCTGCTAAGGTGACTTCTAGAACCCTATTTTTACATGTTTTAACTAATTTTGGGGCTGGAAATGCATGTATGTATGTTTTTATTAAATGGGTTTTTGTGCCTGTAAGTATGTGTATGTGTGAATGTGGGTGGGTTTTGATTATGGGTGATTATGTTGTTATGATTATGCTATGTTCATGTGTTATTGCTTATAATGTTAGAAATAAGCTTAGAACATGTTAAAATGATGATTGGGACTGATTATGATGACTAATAGTATAAGTTGGTTACCCATGCGCCCAAATAGTGCCTATGTGCCTAACATTCGAATTTGTTTAAGTGTCCCATGCGCCCGAAATCCCATACGCCCAAATAGTTCCCATGCACCTAGAATAAGCTAAAATTTGGCTAAGTGTCTATGCGCCTAGATTGCCCATGCGCCTGCATAGTATCCATGCGCCTAGAAATTTTCCCAGGAGACTAAATGTTGGCCCATGCACCCTAATAGTGCCCATGCGCCTAGAATTTTTCCCATGCACCTGCATAGTGCCTATGCGCCTAAGACTTAGAATTATTTTCTAGGTTTGGGGGAAAAATATAAAGTGTAGGCTTTAACTTGGGAGGTTCTCGGGGGTGATGTAAGATGAATTTATGATGATGGGTGAGCTGTGATATGTCATGTTTGATGATGTGAGATGTTATGCTTATATATGATATGTTTCCTTATGTTCCTTATTACGTATTATGATGTGACTTTACGTGGTGTGATTATGATATTGAATGTAAACTATTATCTTAACAAAGCAAAAGATTTAAGATAATGAAAGTGGAACATAATGAATGAATGAAAAGTCTTGCGAGCAAATGAAAGGAGGTTCACAACTCATTGAGAGTTGTTAGCTCAACTGTGTGTTTACAGCGTGTGATCTTGGCTAACTCTTAAGGGTTCACACATAGGGGGAGTTAGAATATGTGATTACTTTGTACGTACAATATGTGCGATATGTGCAATATGGGGTCCTTGTCGCTTAACCCTAGATGATACGACTTTGTGCTCAAAAGGGGGGGTTAGGCATACGACATGACCTAGATAGAAGTGAAAAGATAATAAATGTACGAAACGTGCGATAAGTACGAAACGTGCGATAAGTACGGAACGGACGATGATGGAACATAATAATTTTTACCTTCATGTATGTATGATGTGAGATTACGTGCGATAGTGAAGAAAATGTTTTAACGAATGAAAGGTAATATGATGTTTTGTAAAACTAGAGCTCACTCAGCAACACTGTATTTTATGTGTTTCTAGTTGGTAGGTAATGGTTGCTGAGGATGGCATGGACGACTACTTGGCTTATTTTGGATGGTATCCATTTTATATAACGATAATGTTTTTGTGATGTAATGTAACGAGTTATATTTTGTAATTTGTCAATGATGTATTATTTTGCAAAAGCAATTATAATGATGTGAAATGGTTTAAATTTATTTTGCTGTAATATTTTAGTAATGATAAATGAAAATTTTATGTTTTTATGTGCAATGATTGACCAGCTGTGAGCATCCCGAGAACGAGTCCTTACAAGTTGGTATTAGAGCAAAAGTTTAAGTGAAACAAGTTAAAATTTTCAAAAGAAACCTAAACTTAAACTGAGAATGGGATAAAGGGAAGGGATGCCAGTCTGAGTAGCTACGTGCCATCAGGTATTTTTTTAATGTTAACCTTCTTTATGTGTGCATGTTATGTGGTTTTTATGCTTTTAGTAGATTTAAATACTAATGTTGTCAGGATAGGAAATGCTTGGGGTATGAAGAGTAAAGTAAGTGACTAATCACAACTGGCCAATGTAATTAGGGACTTACTATACTTGACATAAACTGAGCTATTACTTTGAATGACCGTGTTGGTGTTTGAATCTTATAGCGTGTTAGAGGATGGCTGGTGGTTGATCATCAAAGGCTTCTAGAGGTGGAGGTTGTGGTGGACGTGATGCTAGACCACATGTCGCGAGAGGAAGGCCTAGGGCTGAAGATTTGGCTAATGAAGAGCTCGAGACCCCCCATCCGGAGGGTGGTGACGAGAGTGCTAATTTGAGGGCCTAAGTGAAGGAGGTTGTGGTGGAGGAGGTACACCAGATCATGCAGAAAATCTAACAGTATGTGGTGACAAAAGTGATCAAAGCTATCAAAGAAGGAGAAAGAAAGGAGAGGAACAGGTCCTCGGGTGGGAGAGAGCAACCAGAGACTGAGACGGTTGTCTCTACTGATGATGAAGAAGAAGAGCCCTTGCCGGAGGCAGCACGAGGCTGTAATTATAGGGCTTTTCAAAGATGCAAGCCCCCAACATTCGATGGCAATGGCACTGCTGCTGCTGTCCATCACTGGGCACGAGAGATGGAAGTTAT
The DNA here is from genome assembly GCA_025506515.1 of Flaveria trinervia. Lineage (NCBI taxonomy): Eukaryota > Viridiplantae > Streptophyta > Magnoliopsida > Asterales > Asteraceae > Flaveria > Flaveria trinervia. Next base: position 25,025,014 of record CM046442.1, on the reverse strand, counting down.
GCTCGATATCAGTGAGTGCAAGGAAGTTCCGAAGGCGAAGTTTGCTGCCCACTCATTTTTGGACTCAGCTCTGTGTTGGTGGGACAAATATCGTCCAACACGAGGGTAGTCGGGCAATTGGAAGAATGAGGTAGCCGGAGTTGAAGAAGCTGGTGATTGAGAAGTTTTGTCCGCACTAGGAGTTGGACAAGGTAGAAAGGGAGTTCCCGCAACTGGAGGCGGGAATAGTCATACATCAGCAATACACCTACAAGTTTAATGAGATGGCATGACTGGTGCCGGATCAGGTGACGCCTCTGACACGAAAGATTAAAAGATACATCCAAGGGTTGCCGGCGGATATCCGCAGGCACATGATCGCCGCCTGGCCTAGTATGTTTAGGTCGGTGGTTGATCTGGCTGGAAGTTTGTATGATGAACGAGAGATTGTGGTGGCTGAGGTGAACAAGAAAGGTGGTTGTGACCGGAATTGGAATGGGAAGCGGATTGGACGTGGTGGAGCCGATCCAAACAATAAGGTGGCGAAGGTGGATGACCTGCATGTGATCACACCCAATATAGGGTCAAAGAAATGTGGTAAATATGGGAAGGAGCATTTGGGAGAATGCAAATAGGAATCTAATATCTGCTTCTAGTGTGGGAAACCTGGTCATATGGCGACAGAGTGTGGGCTCGTAAGATGTTATAACTGTGGGGAAAACGACCATCTGAGCAGGGATTGCAAGTAGCTGAGGGCAGAGAGTTCCAGGGCAGGGTAGAAGACAGGGACTGAGGGGCAGAGGACAAGCACCAGGGCATTCACGATGACTCAGGAGGAGGCTAGGATGGACCCTGATGTTGTGCCGGGTACGTTTCTGGTAAACCAAACTCTTGCTTCTATGTTATTTGATTCGGGTGGTAGTAAGAGTTTTATTTCTGTTGTGTTCTGTGCTAAACTACCTGTTAGTAGTTGGAGTATTGATAAGCCCTTTGATTTAGAAACTGCCATAGGTAAGTCTACCAGAATTGTTGACCTGGTAGAGGGGTTGTGATATAGAACTAGAAAGTCACAAGTTTCCTGTTAGACCATTCGTAATGACCTTAGGCAGGTTCGATGTAGTCCTAGGTATGGATTGGTTGGCAGACTACGAGGCGAACATTATGTGTCACAAGAAGATTATTTGGCTGACAACGCCTGACGGGAGGTCGGTGATGGTTATGGTGATCGAGTCACTACGAGTCTGAAAGTGATTTCAATGGCGGTGGCGGAAAAGTGCATGAGACGTGGATGTAGTGCCTACTTTGCCTACGTGAAGAATGTGGATACGCCAACACCACAATTGTCAGATGTGTCAGTTGTGTTTGATTTTATCGACGTGTTTCCAGAAGATTTACCAGGTGTGCCACCGGACCGCGAGATCGAATTCCAGATTGACTTGATACCAGTGCCTAACCTGTTGCTAAGGCACCGTATCGGTTGGCCCTGACCAAGATAAAGGAATTGATGGAGCAACTACAAGAGTTGCTTGATAAAGGGTTCATTAGGCTAAGTATCTCTAAATGGGGTGCTCTGGTCTTGTTTGTGAATAATAAAGACGGTAGTATGAGGATGTGTATTGACTACCGTGTGTTGAATAAGTTGACGGTGAAGAATCGGTACCCATTGCTGACGATTGATGACTTCATTGATCGGCTCCAAGGTGCCAGTTGGTACTCAAGGATAGACCTTCGATCTGGATACCATCAGTTGAATGTGAAGGAGCAAAATATTCCTAAAACAACTTTTCGCACGCGTTATGGACATTACGAGTTTCTCGTTATGTCTTTTGGTTTGACCAACGCGCCAACTGCTTTTATAGACTTGATGAATCGAGTGTGTCAGCCGATGTAGATAAATCAGTGATAGTGTTTATTGATGATATCTTGATTTATTCGAAGAGCGAGAAGGAGCATGCTAGTCATATTCGAGAGGTGTTGGAGACGTTGAGAAATGAGAAGTTGTATGCCAAGTTCTCCAAATTTACGTTCTGGTTGCGTGAAGTTCAGTTTTTGGGTCATGTGGTGAATCCCGAGGGGATTATGGTGGATCGAGCAAAGGTGGAGGCGGTGATGCAATAGAAGTCTATAAAGACACCGTCCGAGATTCGTAGTTTCTTGGGTTTGGCGGGCTACTATAGGAGATTTATTCAAGACTTCTCCAAGATAGCTTCTCCGTTGACTAAGTTGACCCATAAAGATGTGAAGTTTATATGAGTTCAAGAGCAAGATAAGGCTTTTGAGGTGTTACAGGCAAGGTTGACTCAAGCTCTTGTATTGTTATTATCCGACGGAAGTGAGGATTTGGTGGTTTATTAAGATGTCTCTTACTCGGGATTGGGTTGCGTGTTGATACAGCAAGGAAAGGTTATAGCTTACGCATCCCAACAATTGAAAGTTTATGAGGTTAATTATCCTACCCATGACTTGGAGCTAGCAGTTGTATTCTTCGCGTTAAAGATTTAGAGGCACTACCTGCATGGGACGAAGTGCACAATCTTCACGACGACAAGAGATTGAAGTACTTCTTCGAGTAGAAAGATTTGAACATGAGGCAGAGGAGATGGTTGGATCTCATAAAAGATAATGATTGCAAGATCTATTACCATCCGGACAAGGCCAACGTAGTAGCGGATGCCCTCAGTCGAAAAGAGAGAACCGAGCCAATTCGGGTGAAAGCTTATCAGTTGATTATGACCTTTGACGTGATGATGCACGTCAAGGAGTTTTAAGATAAGGCAATGAAAGAAGATCATCTTACCTCTTAAAGAATAAGAGGAATGGTCACGGAGTTGGGTGAAAACTCTCATGGTGTTAGAACCCGATTCGGACGGATGTGGATTCCTCATTATGGGGATCTACGTGGGTAGATTATGGATGAAGCTCATAAGACTCGATACTCTATTCATCCCAGGGCTACAAAGATGTATCAAGATATGAAGAAGGATTATTGGTGGCCGGGTATGAAGTGCGATTTAGCGGAGTATGTGAGTAAGTGCCTTACTTGCTTATAAGTGAAGGCTGAGCACTAGAAGCCGTACGGGAATATCCAACTGTTGGATATACTAGAGTGGAAGTGGGAGCATATCACCATGGACTTTATCACGAAGTTACCATGAACCATTGGAGGGTATGATGCTATATGGGTGATAGTTGATCGTCTGATGAAGAGTGCTCACTTCCTACCGATCCGCGAGACATATTCATCCGAGAGGTTGGCGGATCTGTTCATCAAAGAGATTGTGGCTCGTGATGGTGTGCCGGTGTCTATTAAACATTAGCATGGCTTATCATCCTCCAACGGACAGTCAGTCAGAAAGGACGATTCAGACGCTGGAAGATATGCTTCGGGCATACGTCATCAATTTTGGAGGAAGTTGGGATGACCACTTACCGTTAGTCGAGTTCTCATATAACAATAACTACCATGCCAGCATTGGCATGCCTACTTATGAGATACTATACGGTAGGAGATGTAAAACACTCGTTTGTTAGGGTGATATTGGTCAGAAGGAGTTGGGAAGTATTTAGGTGGTTGAGGGAATGACTGAGAAGCTTGAAAAGATCAAAGCGTTCATGAAGGCAGCTAAAGATAGACAAAAGTCGTATGCCGATAAGAGACATAGACCGGTTGAGTTCTAGGTGGGTGACAAGGTAATGTTGTAAGTCTCACCTTGGAAGGGAATCATTCGGTTAAGAAAGTGGGGCAAGTTGAGTCTGATATACAGAGGACCTTTCCTAATCATTGCTCGAGTAAGAGAAATGGCCTATAGGTTGGAGTTACTCGAAGAGTTAAGTGGAATTCACCCGACATTCCATGTATCTCATCTGCGTAAGTGTTTAGCTAACGATGATATGGTTGTACCACTAGAAGATATCAAAGTTAATGAAAGGCTCAATTATGTGGAGTAACTAGTGGCAATCATTGATCGCAAGGAGAAACAATTAAGTAATAAAGTAGTTCCACTTGTGCGTATACGGTGGAAGCACAGGAAGGGATCTAAGTCTACGTGGCAGACTGAAGAAGTGATGAGGCAGCATTACCCATATTTGTTTGAGGAATAACAGGTTTCAAGGACGAAACCTATATAAGGGGGTGGGCTTGTAACACTTGGATATTTTAATAGACAAAAAGAAAGAATAAAAATAAAGAAAAAGGAAGAAACACAATTTAACCCAAGTTGAGGGGTTAAATGTGTTAAAAATGACAAAAAGTTACAAAAGTTGATGTAAAAGGTGGTATGGCCACCCATGTGGGTTGCACATCCACTTTTCAACCGGATTTAGAGAGAGAAAGTGAAGAAGCATCGGGCCTGAGCAAGAAAAAGAACTAAAATCTGAATTCAAGATAAGAATTCTTGGTTTTAGGTTGATCTTGACCGGCCTATGCCTCAGTTTTATGCTGTTGTGTGTTCGGGATTGTGTTTTGATGTGTTTTAGGTGTTTGAACTCAATTCCAAACGGGTTTGAAGGAAGTCATGCCCAAAGGCTGCTAAGGTGAGTTCTAGAACCCTCTTTTTACATGTTTTAACTAATTTTGGGGCTGCAAATGCATGTATGTACGTTTTTATTAAATGGGTTTTTGTACCCGTAAGTATGAGTATGTGTGAATGTGGGTGGGTTTTGATTATGGGTGATTATGTTGTTATGATTGTGCTATGTTCATGTTTTATTAATTAGAATGTTAGAAATAAGCTTAGAACATGTTGAAATGATGATTGGGACTAATTATGATGATTGATAGTATGAATTGGCTGCCCATGCGCCCAAATAGTGCCCATGCGCCCAACGTTCGAATTTGCTTAAGTGTCCCATGCGCCTAGAATAGGCTGAAATTTGGCAAAGTATCCATGCGCCTAGATTACTTATGCGCCTAAGCACTCATGCGCCTGCATAGTGTCCATGCGCCTAGAAATTTTCCGAGGAGACTAAATGTTGGCCCATGCGCCCCAATAGTGCCCTTGCGTCCAGAATTTTTCCCATGCGCCTAAGTGTTCCCATGCGCCTAAGACTTAGAATTATTTCTGGATTTTGGGGAAAAATGTAAAGTGTAGGCTTTGACTTGGGATGATCTCGGGGGTGATGTAAGATGAATTTATGATGATGGGTGAGTTGTGATATGTCATGTTTGATGATGTGAGATGTTATGCTTATATATGATATGTTTCCTTATGTTCCTTATTACGTATTATGATGTGACTTTACGTGGTGTGATTATGATATTGGATGTAAACTATAAGTATGAAATGTGCGATATGTACGAAACGAATGATGATGGAACATAATAATTGTTACCTTCATGTATGTATGATGTGAGATTATGTGCGATAGTGAAGAAAATGTTTTAACAAATGAAAGGTAATATGATGTTTTGTAAAACTAGAGCTCAGTCAGCAACACTGACTTTTATATGTTTCTAGTTGGCAGGTAATGGTTGTTGAGGATGGCATTAGGTGACTACTTGGCTTATTTAGGATGGTATCCATTTTATATAAGGATAATGTTTTTGATGTAATGCAGCGAGTTATATTTTGTAATCTGTCAATGTGTATTATTTTGCAAAAGCAATTATAATGATATAAAATGGTTTAAATTTATTTCGTTGTAATGTCTTAGTAATGATAAATGAAAATTTTATGTTTTTTGTGCAATGATTGACCAACTGTGAGCATCCCGGGAATGAGGCCTTATAAGTTGGAAGTGCGATAAGTACAAAACGTGCGATATGTACGAAACGAACGTTGATGGTAGATAATAATTATTACCTTCATGTACGTATGATGTGTGATTAGGTGTGATAGTAAAGAAAATGTTTTAACGAATGAAAAGTAATATGATGTTTTGTAAAAGTAGAGCTCACTCAACAACGCTAACTTTTATGTGTTTACAGTTGGCAGGTAATGGTTGCTGAGGATGGCACAGGCGGCTACTTGGCTTATTTTGGATGACATCCATTTTATATAACGATAATGTTTTTGTAATATAATGCAATGAGTTATATTTTGTAATCTGTCAATAATGTATTATTTTGCAAAAGCAATTATAGAGATATGAAATGGTTTAAATTTATTACGTTGTAATGTTTTAGGTGTTGTTAGTTTTTTCTACAGGAAAACGTCTGCAGTTTGCGGACCACATCTGCAGACATCTGCAGCAGAAGAGGTGGACCAAATGTCTACAGTCTGCAAGAAAAAGACTGTTTGTTTTGTTTAACATCTGCAGAATGCTGAAATATTCTGTAATTAAACTAAATTTATTTTTTAAACTTTAAAAACAACTAATACATTAATATATAAATAAAATTTATCACTAACCCAATTCCAACCATATACCAACCAACTAAACCAATTCATTTCTCATACAAATCGACGAAAACAAATCGGTAATCGAACGGTCAGGAGCGATTCCGTTACTCGTGAACCTTCTAGAAACCGGAAGTATACCCGGCTGAAGACTACCTTTAGTCCACGACTCTACATTCTCTTTCCTCTTGCGGTGTCAACACCTTCTACCTCAAATCAACTATTTCCTAGGTCTTGTTCTTCTTCTGATCTCACACACACAATCACACAATCACATAATCACACAATCACACAATCACACACACACACACAAAGCTAACACCAACCTTCGAAACCCTCACAGTTGCACAACAATTCATCTCAAATCACCTTCAGATTGATAAAATTTCAGCACGAATTCGTCATCGGTTCCGACAATCGTACAATCGGTAGTTCGGTGATACCAATTGGCGCTCGATTGTTTGTGATGATTCGGTGTGCAATCAGGTCAATGTAATATGTTGATTGTGGTGGAGATTGTGAGTGATTTGATGAGTGAGGTGAGGAGAATTTGTGCGATTGAGAAGGAGATAAGGTTAATCGGTGCGGTGGATACTGGTACGTGAGTGTGAGTATCAACTGTATCGTGATTGCTTGAGATTGTTGGTGCGGAGGATGAGTTCTGATGTTAGTAGAACCGGCGGGCAAGTTGAACGGGATATTGAACAGGTAAATCGGACGGTCAGGAGCGATTTCGTTACTCATGAACCTTCTAGAAACCGGAAGTATACGCGGCCGAAGAGGAGGGGGCGAAGGGGAGGGAGGCGGCCGAAGAGGAGGGGGCGAAGGGGAGGGGGCGAAGGGACGGGAGGCGGCCGAAGAGGAGGGCTGGCGGTGGAGACGGTGGCGAGCTAGCGCGGTGGAGCGGCGGTGACGGGGGGCGGCCGAAGATGGCTGTGAAGTGGGGGAGGTGGGTAGAAGATGGGTGGGGAATGAAGATGAGTGAAGGATCAGATGTTAAAGCTCAAAATAAGAAGAGAAGAGGTTAGAAGAGGTTGTGAAGACATTGTTCCACCTCTTCTCCGTGCAGAGGTGAGGAAGACATTTTTTAACGAAACGTCTTCTAGAAAACAAACAGTCTACGAAATAAAAACCTCTTCCCGCGTCTACGAGCGCGCAGATGAAGAGGTGGGGAAGAGGTTTTTTCAAAAAACAAACACCCCCTTAGTAATGATAAATGAAAATTTTATGTTTTTATGTGTAATGATTGACCTGTGATCGTCTCGGGAATGGGGCTTTACATTATGACTACAATGATTTAAGCAAAATCAAATTTTGTTTTAGAAAGAAATTAAAAATAGTGTTTTGCAACAAAAAGAGAAATAGTTTATTTTATATGAGCCGAGAAGTTTACAAACGATTTTGTAATCATTTAAAATCTAACGAGCGTGTTAGAAGCCGGTTTATTGTATATAAACCAATAAGCTTAAAAACAATATTTTGTAGTTATTTATTTCTAACAAGCGTGTTAGAACCGTATTACATTTTATATATTAAAAAGAAAAAAAATTAAAATGATTCATGTAATCGTTTATTTTTAATCAATAAGTTAGAACTGAATTTATTTTATACAAAATGAAAAATTTTTAAGTGATCTTTGTATTCGTTTATTTCTAACGTGCGGGTTAGAAGTGGTTATTTTAACCAATAAGTTTAAAAAGGTTATTTGTGATCATTTATTCTCTAACGAGTGTGTTAGAAAATGATTTATTAATAAGAACCATAATTTTTAAAATGATTGTTGTAATCATTGTTAAAAACGGTTTGTGTATAAACCAAAATGTGTTTAGAAACATATTTATAATCATTTATTCTGTAATGAATGTATTAGAAATGGTTTATTTTATAAATCAAAAAATGAATTTTTTTTTATAAAAAAACGATTTGTTTTGTTTGTCTTCTAACAAGTGTGTTAAATATTAATTTACATAATAAAATTATTTTTGGAGTTTATGTTCTTGATTTTTGTGATCAAGACACTAAATAAATACGATATATTTTTAAAATAGTTACAAAGCTAGGAAATATTTTTAATGAAAAAAACATGTGTTTTGCAATCTAAAATGGTTAACTACTTGTGAGAGAAGTAGCATGTCTCGAACCACATAATAGTCTTTGTGAGATTATTCAAAAAAGAAAAAAACAACTCTTGGTTGTTGTTGTGTGCTCCCGATTTGAACGGGATCCATGAGCTTAGATCTTAGGATTCAAATTGTATAATCTAGATTTGATGGAATGATGATAAACTTCAATCATGATGAACACAAAAGTGTTTAACGCTTGTTGTTATTGATTTGAGGATGAATTCATCATCCATGAAGGGTGATGATATGATGTTGTTGATTAAATGTGATCCCCACACTTGGTGGTGAATCATCCATCTACAAATGATATAAGTTATTCTATTTATACTAATTTAAGACAATTACAATGTAAAACCCTAGACTAATAATTTTGACTCCTTGTTGACTTGTTGACTTCAAACTTCAATTCTTCATCTTCTATGTTGACTTGGAAATCTTAAATTTATTCTTGTTGATCAAAACCTAACAATACTCTCTCTAAATTGTAGATTTCCAATGATAAATGTTAGAAGCTTGAAACTTGAGTCTTGATGATTCTTTCTGATGAAATAGTTGATTCAAGTGTTGATGTTGTTGTTGATATTGCGGAAGCGTGTGCTTGAATCAACTATTGTGTGATATTGAAGATCATGATTTAATACTTGATATTGCTTCTGCTTTTGATCTTGTATTGTTGTTGATGAAGATCAAGATCATTTGACTGCTGAAGCTTTTGATGTTGTAGGCTATTGTTTGAACTTCACTGATGCAGCCCACAAGAGGCGCTTCAAATGGTCACAAGGGGCGCATCAACTGATGCCTTTTGAGCTGTATGGGCTGCTATAACAGTTGTTGATTGAGCTAATTAAGTGCAGCCCATTTGATGCTGAAATTGTTGTAGTTCTGCTGCTGATCTGCAGCTTAAATTGCTGCTGAAACGCGGCTGAATTTTCTGCAGTTACACTGCTGATTTGCGACTCAATTTGCTGTCAAAATGATTGTTGTTCTAATGCTGTTATGCTGCTGGTTTGCTGCTGTTTAGCTGCTGAAGCACAGCTTAATTTGTTGTTGTTTTGTTGCTGAAACGCAGCTTTTTTTCTGTTGTAAAGTTGCTGATTGTGCTGAATGCAGCCCATAATGATGTTGAAACTTTGTAGTTTATGTACTAAAAGTCTGCTCAAACACAGTTCTTATGTTGCTTATTTGCTGCTGCATTTTGCTGATGTTTCTGCTATGCAGCCTCAAAGGAGGCACATCATATGTGATAGGGGGCGCAGCAAAGTGTTGTGGGAAGCATGTGATGTATAGTAGGTGCATACGCTGCAGAACCAACTCACAAGGCACATCACACAACAAGGGGGCAGACCAAATTGTTAAAGGAGTGCACCAAATTCTCTTTGTGAGCTGTTCAAACTGCTGCTGTGTGAGCTGTGTTTTGCTGCCCAATTTTGATACTAAATTGTTTGTGCATTGATGCAAAAATGTTGTTGAAATGTACCTCTTAGTGTTGCTTATTTTCTGCAACATTTGGGTTGATTTTGATGTTGTTAAACTCATGTAGAAACTGGCCAAAGGAGGCGTAGCAGACTCAAAGGGGAGCACCAAACTGCCCTGTAGCAGCCCTTGTGCAGATTCGAGAATCGATCCAAAATTTGTGTTGATGAAGCTAAAATCATGTTCAATTGTTTTTGTTGTTTGTGTATGATGAATTGAACATGAATTTAGATCATAATTCAAATCCAAATCAGAGAATCAATAAAGAACACTAAGAACTTTAAAAACCCACTTACTTTTGTTTTGATTCAATCCATAATCTGTTGTTATTGCATATTTTTCTTGTTGAATTGATGTAGAAACATCATACTAATGGATCAAAATCATTGTTGATCCGAATCCTTTATTCAGATCTAAGAAATGCTGAAGAACACCAAGAACACACAGACTAGTGTGTGTAAATGTCGATCTTTTGCATCCAGCACCAATCTTCCTCAAATCTGATCCAATCTTCAATGTTTTGCTTCCAAATGATCATTTGATCATAGATAATGATCAAATAACATCAATTTCATGCTGAATCCATCAGATTCATGATGAAATTCGTGGATCTGATGATGAACACTCATAAACTTTTTCTTCAAGCTATCTTCAAATCTTCTTTCTATTTTAGCAATCTAACCATAAAAACTGATCAAGCAATATGTATCCATCAACTCCCGCTCTGATACCAATTGTGTGCTCCCGATTTGAACGGGATCCATGAGTTTGGATCTTAGGATACAAATTGTATAATCTAGATTTGATGGAATGATGCTAAAATTCAATCATGATGAAGACAAAAGTGTTTAATGCTTGTTGTTATTGATTTGAGGATGAATTCATCATGAATGAAGGATGATGATATGATGTTGATGGAATGTGATCCCCACACTTGGTGGTGAACCATCCATCTACAAATGATGTAAGTTATTCTATTTATACTAATCTAAGACAATTACAATGTAAAACCCTAGACTAATAATTTTGACTCTTTGTTGACTTGTTGACTTCAAGCTTCAATTCTTCATCTTCTATGTTGACTTTTCTGTTGACTTGAAAATCTTCAATTTATTCTTGTTGCCAAAACTAACAGCCGGGAATAGAAATAATTATCCAAATACAACTACTTATAAATAAAATAGTGTATACACAATGTTGTTGGGTCTTTTTGGTTGGTTTTGACTATTTATATTTAGAGTTTCAAGATGAAATGAGAAACTTGATCGTATGAGTGCATGAAGTACTATTGAAAGAGTACCTCAAGACATGTCACAAAATCAATATCAATGCTACAATTATGAAAGTGTTATAGATAATAACACTTTGACATTTGATGTCTAGATGAAAATTTTATCCGTTTGAATTATTATTTAAAAGTGTTTTACATTTTACATTTTGATTTCGGTTGTATTATTATTTGTGTTGAATATCTTAAAATAGCACATGTAATATTTATAACAAAATAAATTAATTTCTATTATAACGTTCGAATAATTTTGAGGGAAATAGTTTTAAACAAAAATATATGACTTTAAACGGATAGTGCAATAAGAGATTTGCATATGAAATAACTTAAGAGTTGTTGAATTGTTATAAGTGTCGAAGATGAGACATCATATGTCATACCATATCATGAGATTGAAAATACGATAAGTGTATTGAGATTAAATACACAAGTATGAGATATAGCGATAAACTTCATTTGAAGTTATCATAAAAATTCACAAGTGTGGATAGATCTAAATATGAAAGCAATATATGTTATCTTTAATAAATTTCGCTAAATTCATTCTGAAAGATCTAAATGTAAATGCGTCTACCATTTTAATGTTGTTAGAGCTACGTGGAGGATTTTTCTTTCGTTTGGAAAAATATCCTAGTTATACAACGACTAAAGGGAATAACAAGACATGTTTGTCAATAACTCCAGGCAAACTTTATGAATTGATATTATTTAGTGTCAATGTGTTTGACTCTATCTTAATGTAATATTGATTGTAGAAGAGTTTCATTTATCTTGTTGATAATAAATGTGATCACCAAAGTGAATTAAATCAATACTTATTACTAAGTCTTTATAAGTCAAAGGGAAGATAATGCCCTTTGCACTTCACACACTCGCACTGTTGTGCTTGAAAGTCGACTGAGTAGTTTTGAAATATGCTAACGAGATCTTGGATTTATCTCAGTGCCAACTACTAAGTGTGTGTACGCTAAATTGGTACCGAGCGTGTCTTTGAGTTGCTACCAAACTATTAAGTTAAAGTCAAGGTCCGACATTTGCTACCAACTGGTTGCTACTGAGGCCGCTATCAGGTCCAACGTCATACTGGTGACTTGCCTCTAGATTAGAGGAATAAAGGAAAATGATTTATGTTCCTAACTTAAATGATTAATAAGTTTTATGATTTGTCTAAAATAAGATATGCATATGGACAACGAATAATGTGCTATTCCTTAAAGCTGTGAAAGATCAGAGACGACGCATCTTCTGTTCACATGCTAGAGTACTATAGTTTAAAGCATGCTATCCTAGTATTTCTCAATTATGATGCTCTAAGGAGGTCAATTATATATAGACAAAGTTGAAAGAGGGTATCATTCGGTTCAAGGAGATAATGTTATCTAGTATACAAAGCCTAATGATGAGGACTTACTTTTCTAGGTGTGTCCGATAACAAACCTCACTTTGAAATCAAAATGTAGGAATTGGGGAGATTCCTTTAGGGTATGTAGAATGGTTTTGTGAGAAGTTTTCTCAAACCTATTTAGAAAGGGAGAACCTTTCATTAACCTATATGGATGTTATCCATTAACACTTAAATGTGAGGGTTTCTTGCATTTGAAATTAAAATGTTAGCAATATGGATTTTGGCAGTCCAAAGATATTGCAAGCCCATGATCTAGTGTAGTACACAAAGGTCATACGAAACCTATAATAGACTCGGATTCTAATTGGCCAGATTTAGAATCTTGATAAACGTCTACTACTAAAGACATAAAGGAAATGTGTTCGTTTTGAAATAAGAATTGTATTTTTCAAATACATTTAGAAGTTCCATAATAGACATCATTAACTTACGAGTTAAGAACACATCATGAAAAATTATCTCGAATGAAATTATCTATATTGACTTGACAAAGTGATAGATAATAATTTTGGATCCAAACAACATGCGGGTTGAAATGAGACGAGATAGAGAGGAATTGGACTAAAGCCCGTCGGGAAAGGGGAATATGAGAGAAACCTAACCTAGTTGACTGGAGATCCCAAGATCTAGATTCAATAGGACAACTTAATCATATGACCAACAAAGTCACTATAGAGGAGTACCCTTAAACTAAAAGAGAGTCACGAACTTCCTACTCCATTCACTTTGGGGGAGTACCCTGAACCAATGACCAAAGGAAGATTAAGCATATTTAGGTTAATGATTATAGGAATCAATATAACCATGATGCTTTTAATGATCCATGGATTCACATATATTAGAGAGAAGTGGGGTCGCTTCGAATGGATTTGTGGGGTGACACAAATCTTAGAGCTCTCTCAAAACCAAGATAGTGATCCACGACCATAATAGACACGACAATGAAAGGATGTGCCCAACTAGGGAGAGTCTTGTGTGAATGTATATTGTTGTATACACCAAACAAGGTTTGTTCAAAGACATCATGTCTACACACCACCAATAGGTTAAATATGCTTCACAAAGGAAGGTTTAATGGGAACACCTACCTATGTTTCAAGACTCAATTATCGAGTTTTCATTGGGAATTTTGAATGTTTTGATCAATCTCCGTTCATGTGGAGGGTTGTTGGAATTTTGGACACAAAATAATTATATTAATATATTTTGTATATAATAATTATTAATTTATTGGTTTAAGTTCTCATTTTGTAACGAACTATACCGTATCCAAACTGAAGCTAAGATGGATTAGATATCGATGCTCGAAGTTGAGTGGTCAGAATGAAGAAAGTAAAACTTGGGTAATTATAGTAGGCAATTGTTGCAATTTCTTGCATAATGTTAATAAAACCATGTATTGATTAACATGAATGTTTATGTTTTGACTAAGTCTTTTAATAAATATTATGAATATGTATTATGGATCATATTTTTATTAAAATTGATATTAAACATGTCATGAATAAAATAAGAGCTTTAATTTGGTCTCATAAAACATTTCATAAATCAAATGTAAGTTTTGGTTGTGAATCATAAAACTCTATTAATGTGAAGTTTTTAGCATGAGTATATAACAAACTAATGATGAGAAAAGAGAAGAAGAAGAAATTTATTCTTTTTAATTCAACAAGTTTTATAGAAATTTAGAGATGAGCACTCTCTAAATTGTTCTTCATACACCATCATTTTTAACATTTTTCACATAACATCATAACACATATTTTACCCAATAATCTTTCGGGCTGAGGCACTCTCCGGCAGTACATACTGCTTTGGCTGTTGTACCTTGGGAGACAGACGCGTTGTCTTGTGTAGAGACGTGAAATATGTTTTAAGGGACCCATGTCTAACACGATCCTTAGCCACAACCGTCAATATTTTATTTGTTACTTGTTGAAGTGAAGGGGTATATTGGAATATTCAAACATGATGCAGACTCATGTCAATTATATTATATGAAGACTCGTTGGAGTATATACTAAAGTCGGATGTTAGAATCAAGTTAGTACATAAATATTGTTTATATTTATTTTTCTAGTCATATTTGTAAAAGGTATTGTACTAGATATTTCCCATGGCTAACGAGAGTATCGTTAGAATTACTATATTTTAATATAAAAATGAACCTACTTCCTACAAGAATACTCGTATTCAATTTTATTATAACTCTACACTCATGTTGCATTCTCCTACGAAGAAAAAATCGATGTTTAACTTGCTATCTTCTTTAATCGGTGATAGAGGACACTATTTAATTATATATTATTGAATGTTGACTTCTTTAAATGTGGACTTCTTATCTATACTATACATCAACCAAAAAAACTTAAGAAGAATAACAAAATATCAAATGTATGTGCCGTATGCAAAATGACACTCCACCGCATTACATGGACACCCTTCTAGTCTTCTTTAAATGTTTTGTTAGATCAAGAAGAAGGCTTGTGCAACCAAAACTAAATCACTTAGATAATTTTGGTGCTACATGCAAAGGCTTCCGAAGCTTAGCATGGAACTTCCGAAGGTTGTAGAGTTCTTCCGAAGATAAAGTGAAACATTAGCTTCCGAAGACAGAACTCTGCTTCCGAAGTCAAGAGTATGCTTCCGAAGGTTAAGTCCTAGAAGAGCAATTAGAAGACTACTTCCGAAGTAATAAGAAAAGAAGAAGTTCCCAAGCCTTAGAAGAAGCAGCCTCTTCCGAAGTACAAATGGCTTCGGAAGTACTTGTTCTTCCAAAGCCATTTAACCTTCGGAAGACACTGTTATGAACCAGTGGACATAAGTATGGTTTCTGACTCTCTGCTGTAGACTTCTGATATTGTATGGAATTTTCTCAAAGAGCCATGTAGTTGACCATACTTTATTCCATTGTTTACCTTTTTAGGATAGTACATGTTACCAACTTTAGTTGGTGACAAAAGGTAAGTCAGGGACATGTCCTGACTACGAATTCTCAAATAAGACTTTATCCAAGATACCTTAAACTATAGTCTTGTAGTATAGGCTTTAGTTATAGGATCCTAGCTGGTATCAAAGTATATCTGGTTGTAGGTAGTATTATATATAGTTTCTCATTATAACTCGAAAAGATAAGCTTGCAAGAGTCTTGTAATATTTGAGTTGAGAAGCAATATATGCAAGTATCGTGAAAATTACTTTCTATGTTTTGTATTACTTATTATATTGTGATCAACTCTTATTGACTCTATCTTCATCCGAGTGTTGTTCAAGTGAGTTTGAGAGAAAAACTAAGTGTTAAATGACCCTTAACCGATCCTGCAATTGGTATAAGAGCTTCTCAGGCTCTTGACTGCGTGATCTAACCATCCAAATCAACCTGTTTTTCACTCCTCCCTACAACTCACTCACTCAAATGGCCCTTAAGAAGTCCGAAGTAGAGATGGGAACCATGACAAAGGCTCCCATCATTACTCCTGAAAATTTCAGGTCTTGGAGCAGAAGAATGGAAGGATTCATCAGATATCAAGACAGCAAGATGTGGAACTTCATTGTCAACGGCCCGTATAAGCCAAAGGTGGCATCACCTGGTGGAAACGGTGCCATGATTGAAAAGGATGTTGAAGACTATTCTGACGAAGACCGAAAGAAGATAGACATTGACAGCAATGCTATGACAATTCTCATGACTGCTATACTGAACTCTATCATGGTGGGGTTCGAGCATGTAAGTCTACAAAGGAATGTTTGATGCTCTTGCTCAGATGTACTCAAGTTCCAACGACTCGAAGAAGGACTCACTGAAGCAGCAGTTTGAGAACTTCACTTATATTGCTGGAGAGACCCTCAGCCAACAGTATTTCAGGTATATGGATCTTATCTCCTCTCTTTAGTCTGTGAAGATCACTCCTGAACTTAGAGATCTCACGAGAAAGTTCATGAGTGCCTTCCAAACGAGTGGACATTTTACTATGTCTTTATCAAGAGGACAGAGAATATGAACACTCTTACTATGACTGAACTTTACGACATCCTTGATGGATATCGAGTAGAGATGGAAAGTAAGAAGGGCCACCAAGCAAGCTGTCCTCTGAGTCTTCCTGCTTGCAACGCTTTGATGGTTGCAGAAGGCTCAGCACCCCCACAACCTCAGCACTACCTAACTTACCAGCAGCCATCCTGCTCTTCTGGACCTTACATCACCTTTCCTGTGACTCCAAGGTCTCAACAGGCTCAACACAATTCCTTCCAGGAAAGTTATGCCTTTGTCTTAGGAAGTGGACATCCGGTGATTTTCAATATTGTTTTGATGATCTCGAGTGTTTCAATCCAGATGACGTAGAGTATGTGGACATTGTCCAATAGATGGCTCTTTTAACTTATAGAGCGAAGAAGTTCTTTAAGAGAACTGGAAGGCAATTCCCTCAAAACCCAACTACCAGCAAGTTTGGGTTCGACAAGACCAAAGCAAAGTGTTACAACTGTAACCAACTCGGTCACTTTGCAAGAGAATGCAAGGCTCCCAAGACCAATCCGGGAACCCCACAGGCCTCCACACATCCCTCAACCTCAAAGCCCACTGGAAAGTCAACTGAAACAGCTACAATGGCTCTAGAAGTTGACTGGAGCTTCATGGTACAAGATGTGACTCCTACTCAAGCTCTCATGGCAGGAACAGACGATATGCAGGTATATGAACATCTCTGTACTCCAGCCTGTATAGCTAAAGTTAAACTTTATCAGGATTACAATATGGAAATCAGATTTGATATTGAGTCTTTAAATATTTTAAAATCTGATTTTAAGAGAGCTGAATCTGATTATCAAAAGAAAAATGAGGCAATTAGAGAAAACTGTATCTCTTTTAAAATATGAACACACCAACTACAAGACTCAAATCAAGGATCTGATATCCAAATTGTCTGAGGCACAAGCCCAGGTTGTCACCGCTGAGGCTCAGGCCAGGAAGCATGTTATTTCCGAGCAGAACTTCCAAGCTATTCTTTCATCATCCTCCCACTCCAAACTCTGTTATCAGAACAAAGGAGGGTTGGGAACCAATAAAATTGCTCCACCACACTCTTATGAGTCTATTAGACAACCTAGATGTGGTACCGAGGAGCAAAAGGTTCCAACTGCTGACCCTTCCTCACTAGAGTTGAAGGATGAAGCAATAATAATGGCCACCACAGGGAAGGAACATGTAGAAGTACCCATCTCCTCCTGTGAAGATCAAATCCTAACCACTAAGGCCAGAAGAAGCAGAGCTAAAGCTGCTAGAAGAACTGCCAAGAAAGTGGCTGAGTCTAAGCTGAAGATTGACCCAAAGCAGAAAGGTGTCTTTATCTCAGCAGGATTCCAAGTGTTAGGTACTTCCGATTCAGGAAAAGAGTGTAATACCAGCACTCCTGTCCTGCCAAAGGATCAGAAGTTAAAGGGAAAGATCACTGATAAAGAGAAGAAGCCCAAGAAACAGCAACCTTTACAGTCCCAAAAGACTAACATTGCATGCATAATGTGTGGTCTGCACAACCATATGGCAAAATATTGTTACTACAATCCTACAAGCACACATTATGCAAATAATGCTAGGAAAGAAGGAGTCAGGGAAGGTTTCACATTTGGACCTTTTCAAACGGTTCAAGTGATGAAGAAGGAAAAGCTGGTTTTCGAAGCAAGGTTGCTTTTGGAAGAAACTGTTTCTTCCGAAGGGAAAATGGCCTCGGAAGCAAATGCTACTAAAGTTCGGAAGAACAAGAAGATTCCCTTGAAACCCTCCCATAAGAAGACCGCCTTGGAAGAAAAGGTGGTGAAGACTTCTTCCGAAAAGAAAGAAGCTTCGGAAGAAGGCCATGCTGCAAAAGCCTCTATAGGCTCATCCTCCAAGATTGACCAAAGGATGGACTGGAAGATCAAGGAAGATGCTGCATCCCAAACCTCTTCTTCAAAGATATCTATTGAACCCCCATGCATATCTTTTGGTTCAATTATGTCACTATCCTTGGAAGAACCCAAGACCAACAAGGCTTGGGCTTCCAATAAAAATTAACAATTTCATCTTATGTGCAGGGACATCCATATGATAAGAACAACAATGTCTGGATTGTAGATAGTGGATGCTCCAGGCACATGACAGAGGAAGTATATTTAATGGTAAGTTAAAAGTTGACAAAGTTAACTTTGTCAAACAGCTTGAACACAATCTGTTAAGTGTTTCTCAATTCTGTGATCAAAAACACCAGATGCTTTTCACAAAACATGAGTGCATTATCCTCAAACCAGGGATGACCATTCCTCTGAAATTGGTGCTTCTTAGATCTTCCAGGAAAGGGGATATGTACAAGCTAGATATGAACAATGCTTCCTCAATGGGTGTAGTATCATGCTCTCTTTCCAAAGCTGATAGTGATGAGTCAACACTGTGGCATAAATGTATGTGTCCTGTAAATTTTAAGATGATGAATAAATTGGCTAAAAATAACCTGGTACATGGATTGCCTAAAAAGAAGTTTTTTTGCAAAGATAACTATGTTGCATGCCTGAAAGGGAAGCAACACAGGACCTCTCATAAATCCAAATGTGTTAACTCTATCACTACTCCATTACACTTATTGCACATGGATCTGTTTGGTCCCATAAGTATAATAAGCATTGGATGGAAATTATACTACCTTGTGATAGTTGATGATTTTACAAGATTCACATGGGTATTCTTTTTAAGAACTAAAGATGAAACTGCTAAAACCTTAGAATCTTTTATTCTTAAAATAGAAAATCAAATTGATCACAAGATTAAAATTATTAGAAGTGATCAAGGGATTGAGTTTAAGAACTTAGTTCTTGACTCATTTGTAACTCAAAAGGGATTTCCAAACAATACAGTGCTCCCAGAACTCCTCAACAAAACGGTGTTGCTGAGAGGAGAAACAGGACACTTATTGGGCTGCTTGAACTATGTTAGCTGATTCAAATCTACCTCTTACATTCTGGGCAGAGGCAGTTAGCACTGCATGCTATGTGCAGAACAGAGTTCTTGTAGTTAAGACACATGGAAAAACCCCTTATGAGCTATGGAACAAGACGCCACCGTTCATTGGCTTTCTAAGGTCCTTTGGCAGCAAGTGTACCATACTTAGCACAAAAGAAAATTTATCAAAATTTGCTGAAAATTCGGATGATGCTATCTTTGTTGGATACTCTTCTAGCTCCAAAGCTTATAGATTATACAACATTAAGAATCAACTATTTGAGGAGTCATCCAATATAGTTGTTAATGAGCACACTCCTTGTGTTAGGGGGAATGACCCTGATCATATCTTTGATTTAGAACTATTTCCAAACTATTCTAAACCATCTTGTAAGAATGTTTCAGCTGGACACAGGTGCTCAAAATGATGCTGATCCTGCTGTTGATGATCAGCTGTTTGAGCTACTTAGACCTCTTCCAAATTCTCGAAGAGCTGCAATAAATGAAGTTTCCACCATTCACGGATCTGAAAGCTTAACCATATCAAGGAATAGTGAAGCTTCAACAAGTGAATCACTTTCCGAGCCTCAAAACTCATCAGGTGATCCACCACAACGCCAGGCAGAAGAAAGTAGTATTTTGAAGGAACATGCAACTGTTAATACTACCTCACAGCCAACCATTGATGATGTTTCTCATTCATACAATCAGTCCTCATTGAATGACTTTAAAACAACAGCTGGACTGAGTGTTCCAGTTCCTGAGCAGAACATGTCCAATCTGGATCTATCTTTGCAACTGGAAGTGATTCCTCATCTTAGGATTCATAACAGTCATCCAACTAAGAACGTCATAGGGGATGTCTCTAAAGGTGTGAGAACAAGAGGGCAAACTCATCATGGAAATGTCTGCTTGTACTCATGCTTTTTATCATAGATGGAACCCAAGAAGGTGGAAGATGCCTTGAAAGATAGTAGCTGGCTTGAGTCGATACAAGAGGAGCTGCTTCAATTCAAGAGACAGAAGGTATGGAACCTATGTCCGCTACCATCTGGTCAAGTACCTATAGGCAATAAATGGGTTTTCAGAAACAAAAGAGATGATAGAGGCTTGATCATCAAGAACAAAGCTAGACTTGTAGTTCAAGGATACACCCAAGAGGAAGGAATCGATTATACTGATGTCTTTGCACCTGTTGCAAGACTTGAGGCAGTTAGGATCTTCCTTGCTTATGCTGCATCCAAGGACTTCATTGTTTACTAGCTTGATGTCAAGTGTGCCTTTCTATATGGGGATATAAATAGGGAAGTCTATGTGTGCCAACCTTCAGGATTTGAAGACCACAACACCCTAACTATGTGTGCAAATTGGATAAAGCTTATATGGGCTGCACCAAGCGCCTAGGCTGTGGTATGAGACTTTGTCTCAGTTTCTTCTGAAGAATGGCTACACTAGAGGTACCATTCACAAGACTCTCTTCATCAGAAAGTCTGGAAAGGACATTTTTCTTGTTCAAGTCTATGTTGATGACATCATATTTGGTTCTTCAAATGACCAAATGTGTAAGGACTTTGAAAGCATTATGAAGAAAAAGTTTGAGATGAGTTCCATGGGAAAAATGTACTTTTTCCTTGGAATTCAGGTGAAGCAAATGAAAGAAGGGTTTTTCATTAATCAATCTAAGTATGTTTCTGACATCTTAGAACGATTTGAGATGAAAGATTGTAAGCCTGCCAAGACACCCATACCCAGAAACCACAATCTTTCTCCTGACCTTGAGGGGGAGGATACTGATCAACATCAGTATAGGGCAATTATTGGTTCTCTAATGTATCTCACATCCAGTAGACCTGATATCATGTTTGCTACCTACATCTATGCAAGATATCAGGCTACTCCAAAGGTGTCTCATCTAGCTGGTGTTAAGAGAATCCTCAGATACCTCAAAGGAGCACCCAAATTAGGTCTCTGGTATCCCAGAAACAAGGATTTCAATCTCTATGGATACTCTGACAGTGACTATGGCGGCTGGAACATTGACAAGAAATCCACATCAGGAGGATGTCAATTTCTTGGTGGAAGGATCATCTCATGGCAATGCAAGAAGCAATCATGTGTCTTTACATCAACTACTGAAGCTGAATACATTGTTGCTGCGCTGTTGTACTCAACTTTTATGGATTCAGAATCAGATGTTAGACTATGGATTCAACTTTATGAGTATTCCTATCCATATTGACAATAACAGTGCTATCTCCATTACTGAAAATTCGATGAAGCATTCCAAGACAAAGCATATTGATATCAGGTACCATTTCATTAGAGATATTCATGAGAAAAATCTGATTAAACTAATCAAAGTTGAGTCAAATGAACAATATGCTGATTTGTTTACCAAAGCTTTTGATGAACAAAGATTTAAGTATCTCATAACAGCTATTGGGATGATAAACATTGATTAGATTACCTCTTTTGAAAACCTTTTAATATGTAATGTTCTATGTCAGTACAATTTAAGCCCTGTTACAGAAGGCCTCTCTGAAATTTTCTAAGTATAAATTCTTCCGAAGAGAAATTAACCCTCGAAAGCTATTTTCATAACTTCCGAAGCAAAATTTCTCAAAGGATAATTTTCTTCTCGGAAGAGTTTTGGTCTCAGAAGAAGCGATTGATCTCATATCAGATCTACTTTCAAGACTTATACACACTGTCCATTCGGAAAGCAATCCTAACCTTCAGAAGCAAAGTCTTTGCTTTGGAAGTAAGAATTGCCTTCGGAAGACAAATCACCTTCGGAAATGTTTTATATTCGAAAGAGAGATTTTACTTTGTAACAGAAATCTCTTGGGCCCCACACTGTAAAAAGCAAAGATTTTGTTAATGATGTCGGATTAGTTAACTGATTTTAACCTTACCGCCACTGTCATTTCTTCCACTAAAACATCACATCACCTTATCCTTACCCCCATTACCGCCTTCCCACTCTCTTTTAAATAATCCGACTACTCAGTTTCATCTTCTTAATTGAAATTTTTACTTCCTTAGAAAATTTCTCTACTTCAACTTTACCCAAGCTCAAATTCATCCTTATTCACCTTTCTCCAATGGCACTTAACCCTCAGCACAATCAAGTCGCACTTCTTGAAATTTTTACTGCCTTAGAGTTCTTCCGAAGATAAAGTGAAAGATCAGCTTCCAAAGACAGAACTCTGCTTCGAAGTCAAGAGCATGCTTCTGAAGGTTAAGTCTTAGAAGAGCAATCAGAAGACTATTTTCGAAGTAATAAGAAAAGAAGAAGTTCCCAAGCCTTAGAAGAAGCAGCCTCTTCCGAAGTATAAATGGCTTCGGAAGTACTTGTTCTTCTGAAGCCATTTAACCTTCGGAAGACATTGCTATGAACCAGTGGACATAAGTATGGTTTCTGACACTCCGCTGTAGACCTCTGATACTGTATGGCGTTTTCTCAAAGAGCCATGCAGTTGATCATACTTTATTCACTGTTTACCTTTTTATGATAGTACATGTTACCAACTTTAGTTGGTGACAAAAGGTAAGTCAAACACATGTCCTGATTACCAAATCTCAGATAAGACTTTATTTGAGATACCTTAAACTATAGTTCTGTAGTATAGGCTTTAGTTATAGGATCCCAGCTGGTATCAAAGTATATCTGGTTGTAGGTAGTATTATATATAGTTTCTCATTATAACTCGAAAAGATAAGCTTGCAAGAGTCTTGTAATATTTGAGTTGAGAAGCAATATATGCAAGTACCGTGAAAATTACTTTCTATGTTTTGTATTACTTATTATATTGTGATCAACTCTTATGACTCTATCTTCATCCGAGTGTTGTTCAAGTGAGTTTGAGAGAAAAAAACTAAGTGTTAAGTGACCCTTAACCGATCATGCATGTTGACACGAAACACTACTTAAAGATGCAAGGTTAAGTGGTATATTGAAATATTTAAAAAAATGATGCTAAAAATAACCTTATAGATTTAGTGCTTATGATTTAAATTATGAGACTTGATGTGTTTTGTGTCAACTATATGGAGAAGGAGATAAAAACATACAATAAGCATATTTTGAGTTGTATTTAATAAAATACATAGATATAAACTTGTTAAATCCATTTACGACATAACTGTTCAAATAACACGACACTTGAAGCTCGTTCGAAAAAAGCTCGGGTTTTTGTGTTCGATTTTTTGTTCGGTTGTAAACGAACCGAACAACTGGGTTTGGTTTGAAAATTAACCAAGCATGAGAAAAGTTGCGCTCGCTCGTAGCACTCGGTTTCGCTTGAATTATTTTTTAATTTAGTTTTTATATATATATATATATGTTAATATATTTAGTTATTTACTTATTACTATCTTTTTAATTAAATCTTTAAAAAAGTCAAAAACCCTAATATATAAGCCCTAGTTCTCTAATTTCTAACCACATTATCACTTCACAAGTTAGCAATACCATCACCACTTCACCCGTCCATTCCACGTATTCCTGTACCTCCCTGTCGACAACCGACCACCTCTAACAGTCCAACCTTGCAAGTGCATCCCTGTCTCCGATAGTCTGACCGTGCATATCCCCGCCTCCGAACTCCGAAGTTCGACCTTGTTCGGTTGTTCCTAATCATGATATCTTGAGCTTAGATTTTTCTTTGATGTTTTGGTTTTTAAAGAACATTTACGGAAGCATTAGGGATCATACTAGGGTGGTTATCACTATTGAAACATAATATGATGAAAATTGCCAAATGGTAGATGATTTGAACATCTGAAGATTGGGGAAGATACTAACTTGATTTCAGTTTATCTAGTTTAAATTGATTTTATTTGTTACTTTGTTAAATTTGAGTTGTACCTTAAAAGTTGAAACTCTTGAATAAATTATTAGTTTTGTTTTAAATTGTAACACGAAACCGAGCAAAACCGGGTGCTCGGTTAAAACCGAACCGAGTTCGAGCATGTAGTTTGCGTTCGAATATGTAAATTTGAACCGAACCGAGCCGCTCGATTTGAAACCGAACCGAGTTCGAGCATAGCTGCATTCGGTTCGGTTCGGTTCGATTTGTGAACAACCATAGTTTACGCACATTGCGCATGTGATGAACATGATTAACTAAGGCACAAATAAACCATGTTAGCCGAAGATAGATGAAGAAAATATCCATTTCCACACGTTTTGAATCAACACCCAGAACCAAATGGAGCCTGTTATAGTTTTTTAGAAAATCCTACTAGCCAAATTAACTAAAACAATAAAAATATACTACTAATTGGGCTCGGAACCGAGAAGGTTAGTTGCGGCCGCATACCATAAATATTGTAATAATATTTAATTAAAAAATAACTTTGCCTGGCAGTTAATTAATTTGTAATTAAAAAAAATCATCACTCCATCTTTTAGAACGGTTTGCTCCAAACAAAAATAGTAAACTTAAATTATAAAACAAGTTTAAGTTTTTGTAATTGGTTTATAAAACAATTAATATTAATTGAATTTAATAAAGTACGGTTATTATTACGTTTTCTTCTTGAATTGATATATGTATCATTTTGAAGTGTTTTAAATGTACTATTCACAGAATCTGTGAAAGTACCCCGTGTTTTTTTATCAATCACGTTATACACATTTACTCTTGACTGGACAATACGTAATAAAAGGTTAGATGAAAAGTAAGGTGTCATATTATTTATTATTATTTAAGATTGAGATAACCGCATAAATGGTCTCATGGTTTCACCATAGTACATGTGTAGTCCCCAAAATTTGACAATTGAGTAGTTATTTTAAAATTTTGTATAGCCATTACAAATTTTGGTAGCTAACTTCTAAAATTTTCAAAGCCTTTTGGTCTCGAAGTTAAATTTAAAAATCAATATAAACTTTATAAATTGCATAATAAATGAATGATTTTATTGTCACGAAACAAACTTGCAATAATACATAAAAGTTTGGATGACTAAGAAATTTTTAAATTTTAAATACCAAACATGTAATCTAGTTAAACTATAAGAATCATTTATACAATCTTTTTTTTATTTATATAATATTAATTATTAATTTTGGTATGTTTAATGAGTTGTATTATGTGTTTATTGTTAATGGGTTGTATTATATGTTTAGTGGGTTGTACACACATTTGTCTTTTTGTTAAACTTAAACATTTTTTTTATATTTTAACCTACTATTTTTATATATTTTTTACAATTCAACATTAAAATTAGTTTTATTTTTGTCTTTTAACCCCTATACTTTTCATATTATACATTTTTTTGTTTTGTGTTTCCGTCTAAATTTTGCAAGCAACACCCACACACGTGTGAGTGATTAAACATTTTTACCCTTATTTTTTCCGGTTTAACGCCTCTGTCGCAACGCAATAGTTCTAGATAGACTTACTTATTATTTAATATATATATATTTTGCTTATGTGGTTCAACATTTATATCCTTATTTTCCGTTTGATTTTATTCTCTTTGGTTTTTATTTCCTTTTTAACATGAGCGTTTTTGGTGTTTGTTGTCACATGCGCTTGTGTGCCATTGGTGACAGTTGATCTAGTTTTACGCCCTAATGAACGCAAAGGGCTTAATAGTAGTTATTTACATACTAATTTCTAACTTTGTTTTTCATTGTTAGTTGTAGTTTTTGCCATGGTTTTGAAAACCGGACCGGACGGTCCGACCGGTTGGACCGGGAACTAGAATCCGATCCGGTCCGGTTCGGTGTTTAAAACCGTTTTAGTGTTGAACCAGTGGTCGGATCGGTTGAACCAGTCGAACCGGCGGTCAGACCGGAAACCAGATCGATTGAACCGGTGGTCGGACCGGTTGAACCAGTTTTTTTATTTATAGTTTTGTTTTTTTGTAACTTTTACATATATTTATAAAATATACTTATAATTTTCTTTGGTTCTTATATACGGTCCGACCGGTTGAACCGGTCCGATGGTCGGACCGGTAAAGCGTCCGGTTCACTGTCCGGTTCGATTTAAAAACATTGGTTTTAGCGTATTTGGTTGTACCTCACTTGATTTTTTTTCCTTTAATTTTTATTATTTTTAACCAAATACTTTTACATCTGCTAAAATTTAACCGTAACACTTTTTATATTTTCAACTTTAGCCTCTATACTTTTATCTTTTATAAAATTTTTGTTTTGGTCTAATTTTTGCAAGTTAACACTCTTAATATTTTGATTTAACGGTCACGTTATAACCTGCATATCCTAGATCGACTTAGTTATTGCTTTTAATATTTTACGTGTCACGTACGCGATTCAATGTTTTTACGTCTAATTTCTTTTGGTTCAGTTTTAATTTCTTCTATTTTTATTTTTCTTATACGAACTTTTTTGGTGTTAGTTATCATTATTTAAGATTTGACATTGGTGCTACTTGATATGGTAATACGCCTCTGCGGTAGTGCATACTGCTTTGGCTGTTGTACATTGGGAGACAGACATGTTGTCTCTACGTTAAATATGATTTAAGTAAACCGTGTCTAACACGATCCTTAGCCACAACCATCAATATTTTATTTGTTACTTATTTTAAGTGAACGGGTATATTGGAAGATTCGAACTCGATGAAGGCTCATGTCAAAAATATTATATGAAGACTCGTTGGAGTATATACTAAAAACAGATGTTCGAATAAACTTTGATACATAAATATTGTTTATATTTCTATACGTATTTGTAAACGGTATTGTACTAGAATATTTCCTATAGCTAACGAGAGTATCGTTAAAATTACTATCTTTTAATATAAAAGTGAACCTACATCCTACAAACAATACTCGTATTCAATTTTATTGTAACTCTACACTCATGTTGCATTCTCCTCTGAAAAAAAGTCTATGTTTAACTAGTTATCTTCTTTAATCGGTGATAGAACACTATTTAATTATATATTATTGAATGTTGACTTCTTGAAATGTGGATATCTTATCTATACTATACATAAACCAAAAAAACATAACAAGAATAATAAAATATCAAATGTATGTGCCATATGCAAAATGACAGCCGCCTTATTACGTGAACACCCTTCTAGTCCGTTTTAAATGGTTGACACGAAACACTACTTAAAAATGCAAGGTTAAGTGGTATATTGAAATATTAAAAAAACGATGCTAAAAATAACCTTAACAATGCTTATGATTTAATTATGAGACTTGATGCGTTTTGTGTTAACTATATGGAGAAGGAGATAAAAAATACAATAAGCATATTTTTAGTTGTATTCAATAAAATACATAGATATAAACTTGTTAAATCCATTTACGATAGAACTGTCCAAAATGACGCTCAAAGCTTGCTCGAAAAAGATCGGGTTTTTGTGTTCGATTTTTTGTTCGGTTGTAAACGAACCGAGCAACTCGGTTCGGTTTGAAAATGAACCAAGCACGAGAAAAGGTGCGCTCGCTCATAGCACTCGGTTTCGCTCGAATTATTTTTTAATTTAGTTTTTATATATTATATATCTGTTAATATATTTAATTATTTACTTATTACTACATTTTTAATTAAATCTTTAAAAAGTCAACAACCCTAATATATAAGCCCTAGTTCTCTAATTTTCTAACCACATTATCACTTCACAAGTTAGCAATGCCATCACAACTTCACCCGCCCATTCCACATATTCCTGTACCTCCTCTCGACTACTAACCACCTCTAACAGTCAAACCTTGCAACTGCATCCCTGATTCTGATAGTTTGACCGCGCATCCCCGCCTCCAAACTCTGAAGTCCGACCTTGTTTGGTTGTTCCTAAGCGTGATATCTTGAGGTTAGATTTTCTTTGACGCTTGGTTCTAAAGAAGATTTATGGAAGCATTAGGGATCATACTAGGGTGGTTATCACTATTGGTACATAATATGATGAAATTGCAAAATGGTAGAAAATTTGAACATTTGAAGTATTAGGGAAGATACTAACTTGATATCAGTTTATCTAGTTTAAATTGATTTTATTTGTTACTTTGTTAAATTTGAGTTGTACCTTAAAAGTTGAAACTCTTGAATAAATTATTAGTTTGTTTTAAATTGTAACACGAAACTGAGTAAAACGGGTGCTCGGTTAAAACCGAATCGAGTTCGAGCAAGAAGTTTGCGTTCGAATATGTAAATTCAAACCGAACTGAGCCGCTCGATTTGAAACCGAACCGAATTCGAGCATAGCTACATTCGGTTCGGTTCTATTCGTGAACAACCATAGTTTACGCACATTGCGCATGTGACGGAGATGGTAACTAAGGCACAAATAAACCATGCTAGCCGCAGATAGATGAAGAAAATATCCAATTCCGCACGTTTTGAATCAATACCCAGAACCAAATGGAGCCTGTTACAGTTTTTTAGAAAATCCTACTAGCCAAAATAACTAAAACAATAAAAATATACTACTAATTGGGCTCGGAACCGAGAAGGTTAGTGCGGCCGCATACCATAAATATTGTAATAATATTTAATTAAAAAATAACTTTGCATGGCAGTTAATTAATTTGTAATTAAAAAAAATCACCACTCCATCTTTTAGAAATGTTTACTCCAAACAAAAATAGTAAACTTAAATTATAAAACAAGTTTAAGTTATTTTAATTGGTTTATAAAACAATTAGTATTAATTTGAATTTAATAAAGTACTGTCATTATTACTATTTTCTTCTTCTTGAATTGATATATATGATTTTGAATGAGTTCTAAGACACACATCACTTTATAAATTGACATCCACCTATACGTCTCGTATGGTTTACACACGGCGTATAAGGTCGAATACATTAAAAACAAGGAAAATTCAGAGGGGCTGTCACAGAGCTATACGCCCCATATAACCCTATACGACCCCCTATACGACACATATAGGGCTATACGACGCGTATTGCGAATTTCAAAACTGACTACGAGGAAAAACTCAAGGGGGCTGTCAGATAGCGATACACCCCATATAGCCCTATACGACACATATAGCCCTATACGACACATACAACCTTATACGACCCCACTTTATACGATGCGTATGGGGCTATACGACACATATAGAAATTTTAAGGTGTTGATTTAAAATATTGGGATGTATATTTAATCAAACCCGCAAACCCGAAGTGTTTTAAATGTACTATTCACAAAATCTGTGAAAGTACCTCGTGTTTTTTTATCAATCACGTTATACACATTTACTCTTGACCGGACAATACGTAATAAAAAGTTAGATGAAAAGTAAGGTGTCATATTATTTATTATTATTTGAGATTTGAGATAACCGTATAAATGGTCTCATGGTTTCATCATAGTACACGTGTAGTCCCCAAAATTTGACAATTGAATAGTTATTTTAAAATTTTGTATAGCCATTACAAATTTTGGTACCTAACTCTTAATATTACAAAGCCTTTTAAATTTACAAAGCAATGTAAGACCCGTCCTCAGGACGCTTACAGCTAATCAATTATCGCATATAAAACATATTTATACATTAACTTTAATAAAACATTGCAGTAAAACATTAAAATAACTTTTCATTTCAATATAAATGCTTTTGCAAGTTAATACAACATTCGTTACAAAACATCGTTGTTCGCATTACAATGCAAAAACATTATACAAAAGAATGTCATCTAGAATAAGCCAAGTAGCCGCCCCGTGCCATCTTCAGCAACCTTTACCTGCCAACTGGAAACACATAAAAGTCAACGTCGCTGAGTGAGTTCTAGTTTTAAAATAAAACATACTTTACTTTTGTCTAAAACCATTCTTTACTTTCTTTCAAATCATACTATACTTTCGTATATGATCACACATCGTACGTACACATAGATAATAACATTATTATCTTCCTTTACGGTTCATCACTTTCATTCTTTCTCTTTCCGGATCAGTGTTATCAGCTATACCCCAAACGTATGCACAAAGCGGGTACTGGGCCGAAGATCATAAATGACTTCCACAACGCACATAGCCTGGCATAAGCACCGGGGCAAGCGATAAAGATCCCAACTGTTTACTACACCCTAAACTTAAGCACAAAGCGGGTACTAGGGCAAAGATCATAAATGACTTTCATAACATACATAGCCCGGCACCAGCACCGAGGCGAGTATTCGCTATAAACCATGTACTATATCACTAGTCAGTCACAAAGACTAGACCCCTACGTGTATCCTTAAGGGTTAGCTAAACCAGACACAGTTGAGCTTACAACATTTTAGGGTCGTGCACCTCCGTACATTTTGCTTGCAAGCCTTTCTTTACTTTCTCTTTCATTAATGCATGCATTCTATCATTATGTTCATCTTTTTATTATCTTTCACTTTACGTTACATAATACTTTGTCATTTCTTTCACAACTATAACATGTAAAGCCACGGGAAAGTTAAACATACATAACATGGAAGATAAACATAATCATACAAAACATCACCATACAAGGCACCATCACACATGACATAACAGTCGTCATACATGCTATAACATAGCCCATACATCATCAAAAGTCAACTTACTTTATCCCCGGGAACATCCCAAGTCAAAGCGTATATTTCATTTTTCCCCAATCATAATAATATTCTAAGTCTTTAGGCGCATGGGCACTATGCAGGCTCATGAGCACTATGCAGGCGCATGGCCTTTCGGGCGTATGGGGAACACTTAGGCGCATGGGACACTTAGGCACATGGGGAACTTTCAGGTGCATGGGCACTATTGGTGTATGAGCAACACTTAGTCAATTTCAACCTATTTCTAGGCACACGAGTACTATTTGGGTGTATTGGATTTTGGGCGCATGGGACACTTAGGCAGTTATTTTCAGTTGGGCTCATGGACCACTATTTAGGCGCATGAGCAGTCTATATCCCACTTAAACATCATAATTCGATCCCCAATCATCATCTATCATGTTCTAAGCTTAAATCATGCATTCTAAGCCTTAGAAACACAACCAAAACATCATCATACACATACATAGCCCAAATATCAAACCCCACCCGCAACATACACACATAAAGCATACAGGTATAAATCCCATCTTTATAAAAACGTTCATACATGCATTTCCAGCTCTAAAGCAGTTTAAAACAAGTAAAAAAGGGGGTTCTAGAACTCACCTTAGTTGCCTTTAGTTATGACTTCTTCAAAACTTGTTTACAATTAAGTTCAACCGCCTAGAAACCCACCAAAACACACACGACCGGACACACAAACACACATAAGCATATAACCGAGGCTAAGGCCAGTCAAGAACATTAAAAAACTATGAGTTCTTACCTTGTATTTGATCTTTAACTCTTGTTCCTCTTTAAACCGAGAGTTTTCAGTCTTCTTCACTTTCTCTCTCTAGAAATATCCGAATGATATGTGAAGAGAGGGTGATGGGCGACCATGCCACCTTTATCACCAACTTTTATACCTTTTTGTTCTTTTGATACTTTTTACCTCTTAGCTTGGGTAAAATAGCTTTTCTTTCTTTTTCCTTCACTTATTCTTTCTTTGACGTTTAAAATAACCGGGTGTTACAAGTCCACCCCCCTTATATAGGTTTCGTCCCCGAAACCTGTTATTCCTCAAACAATCGTGGGTAATGCTGCCTCATCTCCTCTTTCGTCTCCCACGTAGACTCAGATCTCTTCCTGTGCTTCCACTGTACACGCATAAGAGAACCACTTTATTCTTTAACCTCTTCTGTTTACGATCAATGATCATCACTGGTTGCTCCATATAATTGAGTCGTTCATCTATCTCGATGTCCTCCAGTGGTACAATCATATCCTCGTCTGCTAAACACTTTCTCAAATGAGATACATGAAATGTCAGGTGAATTTCCACTTAACTCATTTGGTAACTCTAATTTATAGGCCACCTCTCTTACTCGAGCAATGATTCGGAAAGGCCTTATGTACCTTGGGCTCAACTTGCCCCACCTTCTGAACCGAATGATACCTTTCCAAGGTGAGACCTTCACATGATTCTATCACCCACCTGGAACTCAATCGGTCTACGTCTCTTATCGGCATACGACTTTTGCCTATCTGTAGCTGCCTTCAAAAAGGCTTTGATCCTTTCCAGTTTCTCAATCGTAGCCTCGACCACTTCGACGCTCCCTAACTCTTTATGCCCAATATTATCCTAACACACGAGCGTTCTGCATCTCCTACCATATAGCATCTTATAAGGGGTCATACCAATGCTAGCATGATAACTGTTGTTATATGAGAACTCAGCTAACGGTAAGTGGTCATCCCAACTTCCTCCAAATTCAATGACACATGCCCGAAGCATATCATCCAACGTCTGAATGGTCCTTTCCGACTGACCATCCGTATGAGGATGATAAGCCATGCTAATATGTAACCTCGTCCCCATCGCATCGTGGAATTTCTTCTAAAATTTAGATGTAAACTGGGTGTCACGATAAGACACAATAGACACCAGTACACCATGATGAGTCACAATCTCTTTGATGAATAGATCTGCCAACCTCTCGGACTAATATGTCTCACCGATCGGTAGGAGGTGAGCACTCTTCGTCAAACGATCAACTATCACCCATATAGCATCGTACCCTAGCGCGATGCGTGGTAGCTTCGTAATAAAGTCCATAGTGATATGCTCCCACTTCCACTCCAGTATGTCCAAAGGTTGGATCTTTCCATATGGCTTCTGATGCTCCGCGTTCACTTGCAAGCAAGTAAGGCACTTACTCACGTACTCCACTACATCGCGCTTCATGCCGACTCTTCATGTCCTGATGTATCTTTGTAGCACCGGGATGAATGGAGTATCGAGTCTTATGAGATTCATCCATAATCTTTCCATGTAGATCCCCAAAACGAGGAATCCACATCCACCCGAATCAGGTCCTAACACCAAGTGTGTTCTCACCCAACTCCTCGACCAGACCTCTCATTCTTTCAGACTTAAGGTGATCTTCTTTCAATGCCTCATCTTGAAACTCCTTCACTTGCTTCATCACCTCGGAGGTCATAATCAACTAGTACGACTTCACCCGAACCGTATCGGGTCTCTCCTTTCGGCTAAGGGCGTTCACCACCATGTTGGCTTTGCCCGGATGGTAATGAATCTCACAATCGTAGTCTTTTATGAGCTCCAACCATCCCCTTTGCATCATGTTCAAATCTTTCAGCCCGAAGAAGTACTTCAAGCTCTTGTGGTTAGTGA
This sequence comes from Flaveria trinervia, assembly GCA_025506515.1. Lineage (NCBI taxonomy): Eukaryota > Viridiplantae > Streptophyta > Magnoliopsida > Asterales > Asteraceae > Flaveria > Flaveria trinervia. The sequence continues at coordinate 24,991,244 of CM046442.1, read as the reverse complement.
ATATAGTGCACTTCGTCTCGTAGAGGTTGTGCCTCCATATCTTTAACGCAATGACAACAACTGCTCGCTCTAAATCATGAGTAGGATAATTAACCTCATGAACTTTCAACTGTCAGGATGCGTAGGCTATAACCTTTCCCCTTTGCATCAACACACATCCTAACCCCGAGTAGGAAGCATCTGAATAAACCACCAAATCTTCGCTTCCATCGGGTAACGACAAGACATGAGCTTGAGTCAATCTTGCCTTTAACTCCTCAAACGCCTTCTCTTGAGCTTGACACCATACAAACTTTACATCTTTGCGGGTCAGTTTAGTCAACGGAGAAGATATTTTAGAGAAGTCTTGGATGAATCTTCGGTAATAGCCCACCAAACCCAAGAAACTACGAATATCGGATGGCGTCTTTGGAGACTTCCATTGCATCACCACCTCCACCTTTGTCGGGTCTACCATAATCCCTTCGGGATTCACCACGTGACCCAAAAACTAAACCTGACGTAACCAGAATGCGCACTTGGAGAATTTAGCATACAACTTCTCCCTTCTCAAGGTCTCCAACACTTCTCAAATGTGATCGGCATGCTCCTCCTCGCTCTTTGAATAAATTAGTATATCATCAATAAACACAATTACTGATTTATCTAACATCGTCCGACACACTCAATTCATTAGGTCCATAAAAGCAGCTGGCGTGTTGGTTAAACCAAAAGACATAACGAGAAACTCGTAGTGTCCATAACGCGTGCAAAAAGCTGTTTTTCGGATATCCTGCTCCTTCACTTTCAACTGATGGTAGCCAGATCGAAGGCCTATCCTCGAGAACCAACTAGGACCCTGAAGCTGATCAAATAGGTCATCAATTCTCGGTAAGGGGTACCGATTCTTCACCATCAGCTTATTCAACTCACGGTAGTCTATACACATTCTCATACTACCGTCTTTCTTCTTCACAAATAAGACCGGAGCACCCCAAGGCGAGATACTCGGTTTAGTGAACCCTTTGTCTAGTAACTCCTGTAATTGCTCCATCAACTCTTTCATCTCATTAGGAACCAACCAATACGGTGCCTTAGCTATAGGTTGGGCACCCGACATCAAGTCAATCTGGAACTCAATCTCGCGGTCAGGTGGCACTCCTGGTAAGTATTCGGGAAACACGTCCAGAAAGTCACACACTAACGGTACGTTGGTCAGTTGTGGTGTTCGTGTATCCACATCCTTCACGTAGGCCGAGTAGGCACTACATCCACGCCTCATGCACTTTCCCTCCACCGCCATTGAAATCACTTTCGGAATCGTCGTGACTCGATCACCGTAAACCATCACCGAACTCCCGTCAGGCGCTGTCAATCGAATCATCTTCTAGCGACACACAATTTTCGCCTCGTAATCCGCCAACCAATCCATCCCTAGGATTACATCGAACCCGCCCAAGGTCATCACAAAGGGTCTAACAGGAATCTTGTGACCTTCTAGTTCCACGTCACAACCTTCTATCATCTTGGAAATCTTGATAGACTTACCTATGGAACTTTCTACATTGAAGGGCGTATCTATATTCTTACTACTAAGAGGCAATTTAGCATAGAAAGCAGCAGAAATAAAACTTTTACTAGCACCAGAATCAAATAACTCCGAGGATAAAGTTTGGTTTACTAGAAACGTACCTGACACAATATTAGGGCCCGTCCTAGCCTCCTCCTGTGTCATAGTGAACGCTCTAAAACTCGCCCTCTGCCCTTCAGTCCCGGTCGTCTTCTTCCCTTCACCGGAACTTTCAGCCCTCGGCTTCTTGCAGTCCCTGCTCATGTGGTCTTCCTTGCCACAAGTATAACACCTCCTTACCCCGTAGCTCTTCGCCACATGTCCGGTCCTCCCACATTGGAAACAAACATTGGATCCCACTCTACATTCCCCGGTATGCTCTCCCACACTTAACACACATCCTCAATCCCGCACCGGATGTGACCAGACATCGGTCATCCACCCGTGCACCTTTGTTTCTTGGAGTGTATCCGCCACGTCCAAATCGCTTCCTGTTCCAATTCCAGTCACCACCACTCTTCTTGCTGGCTTCTGCCACTACCATTATCCGCTCATCATACAACCTTCCCACCAAGTCAGCCGTCAACCTAAACGTGCTCGGTCGGGTAGCGATCATGTGCGTGCGAATATCCGCTTGCAAGCCCTGAATATACCTCTTGATCTTTCGTGACAGAGGTGTCACCTGATCATGCACCAACCATCCCATTTCATTGAATTTAGTGGTGTATTGCTGATGGGTCATCGTTCCCGCTTCCAGCTACAGGAACTCCCTTTCCACCTTATCTATTTCCTATGAAGATAGAACTCCTCGATCACCAACTTCTTCAACTCTGGCCACCTCATTCTCCCTATAGCCCTGCTTCCCTTGGCTTGGATGATATTGTCCCACCAGCACAATACCGAGTCCACAAATGAGTGGGTGGCAAACTTCACTTTCTGATCTTCCTGACACTCACTGATCTCGAGAACAACTTCCATCTCTCTCACCCACCAGTGAGCAGCATCAGTAGTGCTGTTACCATCAAAAGTAGGGGGTTTGCATCTTTGAAATGCCCTGTAGTAATCCTCGTGTCATTTCCTGCACAGGCTCCTCCTCCTCATCATCATCGGAGAGAACCGTCTCCATCTTCGGTCGCTCCGTCCTCCCGAGGACCTATTCCTCTCCCTTCTTTCTCCTTCTCTTACAACCTTAATCACTTCAGTCACCACAGATGGTAAGATCATCTGCATGACCTCATGCACCTCTTCCATAACAGCCTCCTTCACTAAGGCTCTTAAGTTGGCACTCTCATCTCCACCCTCTAGATTAGGGGTCTCGGGTTCTTCATGGACCACCTTTTCGGCTCTAGGCCTTCCTCTCGTGACCGGTGGTTCAATACCACGTCCACCATGACCTCCACCACGTGAAGCTTTCGATGATCTACCACCGGCCATCCTCTAAACACACTATAAGATTCAAACACCAACACGATCATTCAAGGGAATAGCTTAGTATATGTCAAGTATAGTAAGTCCTAATTACAGTGGCCAATTGTGATTAGCCACTTACTTTACTCCCCATACCCCACGCATTACCTATCCTGACAACATCAGTATCTAAATCTACTACCAACACACAAACAAATCACATAACATGCACACATAATGTCGGTTAACATTAAGAAAATACCTGATGGTACGTAGCTACTCGGTCTGGCATCCCTTCCCTTTCCATCCCATTTCAGTTTAAGTTTAGGTTTCTTTTGAAAATTTACCTGTTTCACTTAAACTTTGGCTTTGATACCCACTTTCATACCCCACGCATTACCTATCCTAACAACATCAGTATCTAAATCTTCAGCAACCTTTACCTGCTAACTAGAAACTAATAAAAGTCAGCGTTGCTTAGTGAGTTCTAGTTATAAAATAAAAAATACTTTACTTTTGTCTAAAACCATTCTTTACTTTCTTTCAAATATACTATACTTAGTATATGATCACACATCGTATGTACACATAGGTAATAACATTATTATCTTCCTTTATTGATCATCACTCTCTTTCTTTATCTCTTTCCGGATCGTGTCATCAGCTATACCCTAAACGTATGCACAAAGCGGGTACTGGGCCAAAGATCATAAATGACTTCCATAATACACAAAGCCTGGCACCAACACGGGGCAAGCGACAAAGATCCCAACTGTATACTACACCCCAAACGTAAGCACAAAGCGGGTACTGGGCCGAAGATCATAAACGACTTCCATAACGCACATAGCCTGGCACCAACATCGGGGCGAGTATTCACTATAAACCACGTACTATATCATTGGTCAGTCACAAAGACTAGACCCCTGCGTGTATCCTTAAGGGTTAGCTAAGCCACACACAGTTGAGCTTACGACATTTTAGTGTCGTGCACCTCCATACATTTTGCTTGCAAGCCTTTCTTACTTTCTCTTTCATTAATGCATGCATTCTATAATTATGTTCATCTTTTCATTATATTGTACTTTAGTTACATAATACTTTGTCATTTCTTTCATAACTATAACATGTAAAGCCACGAGAAAGTTAAATATACATAACATGGAACATAAACTTAATCTTACAAAACATCACCATACAAGGCACCATCACACATGACATAACAGTCATCATACATGCTAAACATAGCCCACACATCATCAAAAGTCAACTTACTTTACCCCGGGAACATCCCAAGTCAAAGCCTATATTTCACTTTTTCCCTAAAAATCAGAATAATATTCTAAGTCTTTAGGCGCGTGGGCACTATGTAGGCGCATGAGCACTATGCAGGCGCATGGCCTTTCGGGCGCATGGGGAACACTTAGGCGCATGGGGAACTTTCAGGTGCATGGGTACTATTGGGGTGCATGAGCAACACTTAGTCAATTTTAGCCTATTTATAGGCACACAAGTACTATTTGGGTGTATTGGATTTTGGGCGCATGGGACACTTAGGCAGTTATTTTCAGTTGGGCGCATGGGCCACTATTTAGGCGCATGAGCAGTCTATATCCCACTTAAACATCATAATTCGGTCCCCAAGCATCATCTATCATGTTCTAAGCTTAAATCATGCATCCTAAGCCTTAGAAACACAACCAAAACATCATCATACACATACTAGCCCAAAAAAATCAAACCCCCCCCGCAACATACACACATAAAGCATACGGGTATAAAACCCATTTTCATAAAAACGTTATATATGCATTTCCAACCACAAAGCAGTTTAAAACAAGTAAAATAGGGGGTTCTAGAACTCACCTTAGCTGCCTTTGGTTATGACTTCTTCAAACCCCGTTTGCAATTGAGTTCAACCGCTTAGAAGTCCACCAAAGCACACACGACGAACACAAAACACACATAAGTATATAACCGAGGCTAAGGCCAGTAAGAAACACTTAAAAACTATGAATTCTTACATTGAATTCAATCTTCTACTCTTGTTCCTCTTCAAACCAAGAGTTTCTACTCTTTTTCACTTTCTCTCTCTAGAAATATCCGAATAATATGTGAAGAGAGGGTGATGGGCGGCCATGCCACTTTTATCTCCAACTTTTAAACATTTTTGTCCTTTTGACACTTTTTACCCCTTAGTTGGGGTAAAATAGCTTTTCTTTCTTTTTCCTTCACTTATTCTTTCTTTCTTGACTTTTAAAATAACGGATGTTACATTTGGTCCTGAAGTTAAATTTAAAAATTAATATAAACTTTATAAATTGCATAATAAATGAATGATTTTATTGTCACGAACCAAACTTACAATAATACATAAAAGTTTGGATGACTAAGAAATTTTTAAATTTTAGATACCAAACATGCAATCTAGCTAAACTATAAGAATCATTTATGCAATCTTCTTTTTATTTATATAATATTAATGATCAACTTTGGTATGTTTAATGAGTTGTATTATGTGTTTACTGTTAATGGGTTTTATTATGTGTTTAGTGGGTTGTACACACATTGTCTTTTTCTTAAACTTAAACTTTTTTTAACCTACTACTTTTACATATTTTTACAATTCAACATTAAAATTATTTTTATTTTCGTCTTTTAGCCCCTATACTTTTCATATTATACATTTTTTGTTTTATGTTTCCGTCTAAATTTTGCAAGCAACACCCACAACACGTGTGAGTGATTAAACATTTTTACCCTTACTTTTACCAGTTTAACACCTCTATTGCAACGCAATAGTTCTAGATAGACTTACTTATTATTTAATATATATACATTTCACTTACGTGGTTCAACGTTTTTATGCTTACTTTTCGTTGATTTTATTCTCTTTGGTTTTTATTCCTTTTAATATGAGCATTTTTCGTGTTGTTGTCACATGCGTTTGTGTGCCATTGGTGATAGTTGCTAGTTTTCTGCCCTAATGAATGCAAAGGGCTAATACTAGTTATTACATACTAATTTCTAACTATGTTTTCCATTGTTAGTTGTAGTCTGAGCAATGGTTTTGAAAACCGGTGTAACACTCGGGTATTTTAGAAGACTCAAACAAAAGAATGAAGTGAAGGAAAAGAAAGAAACGCACTTTTACCCAAGCTAAGGGATAAAAAGTGTCCAAAAGGACAAAAGTTTAAAAGTTGGTGAATAAAGGCGGTATGGCCGCCAATTTGTCACACACTTCACTTGTCATTGGGTTTTTAGAGAGAGAAGCAAAAAACTTTTGAGTTTTTGGAGAACATGAAGAAGAAGGTAAGAATTCATGGTTTTTGAGTGTTCTTAACGGGCGTTATCCTCGGGTGTATGCTTATGTATGTTTGTATGTGTTCGTGTGTTTTTGGTGGGTTTTTAGGCGGTTGAACTCAATTGCAAACGGGTTTGGAAGAATTCATACTTAAGAGGTTGTTAAGGTGAGTTCTAGAATTCCGTTTTTTACTTGTTTTAATCTACATTGGGGCTGGAAATGAATAAATGTATGTTTTTATAAAATGGGTTTCATACCCGTACGTGTGTTTGTGTGAATGTTGTGGGTGGGGTTTGATTTTGGGCTATGTATGTGTTTGATGATGTTATGATTATGTTTCAGGCTTAGAATGTATGATTTAAGCTTCGAACATGATAGGTGATGTTTGGGGACTGAATTATGTGTTAAGTATGAATTAGACTGCCTATGCGCCTAAATAGTGGCCCATGCGCCCAATAGAAATAACTGCCTAAGTGTCCATACGCCCAAAATCTCATGCGCCCCAATAGTGCCCATGCGCCTAGGAATAGGCTGAAATTAACAAGTGTTCATGCGCCCAGATAGCTCATGTACCCAGGTACTCATGCGCCTACATAGTGCCCATGCGCCTAGAATTGCACAGAATAGACTAAGTGTTGCTCATGCGCCCCAATAGTGCCAATGCGCCTGAAACTTCCCCATGTGGCTAAGTGTTCCCCATGCGCCCGAAAGGCCATGCACCTGCATAGTGCCCATGCACCTAAAGACTTAGAAATATTTTTGATTTTGGGGAAAATGTGAAATGTAAGCTTTGACTTGGGAGGTTCCCAGGGGCTATGTAAGTTGAATTTTTCAAGTCATAGATGATGTGTTGGGCGATGCATGATGTGATGTATGTTATGTATGTATGATGGTGCCTTGTATGGTGATGTTTGTATGTTCATGTTGATGTTCTTTATTATGTATGATTATTTTCCAGTGGCTTTACATTGAATGTTAATGAATGTAATGAAAAGTATTATGTAACATAAATTGGAAGATAATGAAAAGAAGAACGTAATGGAAGAAGGCATGCATTAATGAATGAATGAAAGTAAGAAAGGTTTGCAAGCAAATGTATGGAGGTTCACACCCAATGAATGAATGAAAGTAAGAAAGGTACTGGAGTCAGCTTCGTGCATAATGTTCGAGGTCTATGAAACACCTCAAGCCCAATAACTAGCTTCGTGCACGATTGTCGGGGTATAGCATATGGCATTAGTCCGGAATGAAAGAGAAAAGATAAAAGGTGAATGTACTTGCCCTAGGTACTGGAGTCAACTTCGTGCATAATGTTCGAGGTCTATGAAAGACCTCATGCCCAGTAACCAGCTTCGTGCATAATTCAGGGTATTATACATGTCATCGGAAAGTAATGAATGTACGAATGAAAGTAAGACAATATGAATGAAAGTGAATCAAAGTAATGAAAGTGAATGATAATGACGTACGATGAATGAGCGGAAGTTAACAAATGAACAAATGATGAAGATAATAAAGTTATTAACAATATGTACGTACGATGTGTGATCATGTACGAAAGTATAGTATGATTTGAAAGAAAGTAAAGAATAGTTTTAAATGAAAATAAAGTATGTTTTATTTTAAAACTAGAACTCACTTAGCAGAGCTGGTTTTTATATGTTTCCAATTGGCAGGTAATAGTTGCTGAGGATGACACGGGGAGGCTACGTGGCTCGTTTTGAGATGGCATCCATCTTTATAATATTTTTGTGATGTAATGCAACAAGTATTTTGTAATTTGATAACAATGTATTATTTTGCAAAAGCTTTTATAATGAAATGAAATGTTGTTTTTAATGTTTCCGCTACAATATTTTATTTAAGTTAATGTAAATATATGTTTTATGTGTGATGAATGGCCACTTGTAATTACAAGTTGGTATCAGAGCCAAAGTTTAAGTGAAATGGGTAAATTTTCAAAATAAACCTAAACTTAAACTGGAAATGGGACGGAAATGGAAGGGATGCCAATCCGAGTAGCTGCGTGCCATCAGGTATTTTCTTCATGTTAACCGGTATTATGTGCACATGTTATGTGGTTTATGTGCTGTTAGTAGATTTTGATACTGATGTAGTCACGATAGGAAATTCTCAGGGTATGAAGAGTAAAGTAAGTGGCTAATCACAACTAGCCACTGTAATTAGGGACTTACTATACTTAACCTAAACTGAGCTATTCCCTTAAATGACCGTGTTGGAGTTTGAATCTTATAGCGTGTTAGAAGAAGGCCGGTGGTAGATCATCGAAGGCTTCACGTGGTGGAGGTCGTGGTGGACGTGGTGCTAAACAAGGGTCACGAGAGGAAGGCCTAGGTCCGAAAAGGTAGTTCATGAAGAACTCGAGACCTCTCATCCAGATGGTGGAGACGAGAGTGCTAACTTAAGGGCCTCAGTGAAAGAGGTTGTTGTAGAGGAGGTGCATCAGGTCATGCAGACGATCTTACCATCTATGGTGACTGAAGTAATTAAGGCTATAAGAAAAGGGGAAAGAAGGGAGAGGAATAGGTCCTTGGGAGGATGGGGGTGACCAGAGACTGAGACGGTTTTCTCCGAAGATGAAGAAGAGGAAGAGGAGCTTGCACCGAAAGTGGCACGAGGCTGCAACTAAGGGGCATTTCAAAGATGCAAGCCCCCAACCTTCAATGGTAATAGCACTGTTGCTGCTGCTCACCGATGGGTGAGAGAGATAGAGGTGGTACTTGATATTAGCGAGTGCCGGAAGATCAGAAGGTGAAGTTTGCTACCCACTCATTTATGGACTCGACTCTGTGTTGGTGGGATAATATTTTCCAAGCGGAGGGTAGTCGGGCAATTGAAAGGATGAAGTGGGCGGAGCTGAAGAAGTTGGTGATCAAGGAGTTCTATCCTCATAAGGAAATGTGAAAGGATCGAGATCTAGTTTGATCAATTAGATTAGGATTTGCAGCGGAATAGCACACGAATTAGACGAAATTCTAGAAAGAATAATATGAATATTCAATCAAACAGTAACAGTTATAGAGAGATAGTTTTCTGCAAAAAGAATGTTTTCATTCATGCAAAAACTTCCCATAGAGGGAAATTAGGTCAACATTCCTTTTATAAGGAATGTGACATCAGCTGACGTCACATGATAGTGACATCTAACTGATTTATACAAACAACTGAAATTAAACTAAATTACTGAAGATGTCCACAACAACTGAGGACACCTTCATTAGAAGCTAAGTATAAACTAACATTATAACTACTGAAGTTATAACATCTGAAGTATAAAAACTTCAGATGTTTTACATAATATAAAACTACTGATTACAAACAACTGAAATTTAAACATCACAACTACTGAAGAGAACTACTTCAGCTGTTTGACCAACTTCTGATAACTTGATCTTCAGACTTTGTCTTCAGCAGTGTCTTCAGACTTTGTCTTCAGCAGTTGTCTCAGACTTTGTCTTCAGACTTTGTGTCTTTAGACTTTGTCTTCAGCAGATGTAGATCACTTCAGTTGTTTTGATGTCTGTGGGACTTAAAGGTTTTTCTGATCTGGCTCATTGGTTCTTTTGGTCCAACAAACCCCCTGAACCAATGCAGCCAAAACCTTTAAAATTATTGAGGTCCCACTTATTAGCAGAAACAAAATCTGGATCAGCTTAGAATTCTTCAATTATAATCTCAGGCTAGGGAAGAGATTTCAGAAGGTTTGATTGGCAAAGGATGAATGGGAACTCTGTCTTGGGAATTGGACACAGAGCTGTTACCCCATCCATGAATCCTACTTCCCAATAATGAGTCTCTAAGACTCTGACATAGGCCTCAAGGAAAACAACTTGTTCTTCTATTGTGAGTTCTTCAGCTCCACTTTCAAAGAAGAACTCAGGCCGATAGTACTCAGATAAGTACTTAATATGCTTTCCATTTTTCAGCTCCACAGTTGTTATCTCTCTGTATGCAAACTCATCAGGATGAGTGCCTTCAAGCAATAACTGAAGCTCATTTCTTCTTATTTCTTCAAGCTTCTTGTAGATTAACCCCTTCTTTACCATTTTGTTTCTAGTAAAGTTTGTGTAGTCATTTTAGACTTGTAAGCTCTCTTGAAGTCATCAAGAATTTCCCAGGGTGACACTACAATGGCCAGCATTATCACAACATCTACAATCTTCTTTACTTGGCATTGTATCTGCTTGGAATCTTCATTTTGTGAATTCTGTCACTTACTCTGGGGTCAGGCCAAATTCTCACTCTCTCTTTCTAATATTGGAATGTAAATCTGAGAGCATACAACCTCTGAGCATGTTTCTTCATAGCTTGTATGGATGAAGACTTGGGAAACTCTTTATCAATCATCCTTAACAGTTGCTCATCATGTGTTTGTGCTGTTCTTCTTCTTTAAGTTTGACTTTTACCATTTTCTTTGAAAGTTAGGTGTGATTGTTGTTGGTTGACTCCTAGGCTCAGGCATTTTTATTTTGAGAACAACAGAGAGTGGCAGACTATCATCCATCATCATCATCATCTTCTTCTTCTTCCATCCTCAACACCCTTCTCTTCCTCTTAGGTGCATCATTGGTAATGGGTTCAGTAGGTTTCTAGGTAAAGGATTAGTTTTGAGGGTTGTGAAGGTGGTTGTTTTGGTTTGGGTGATAGTGCAGGCTGCTCTAGCATCTTGGATTTGAGTGAAGCTTTGGATAGTTTTGCCATATCAGTCCTTTTCCCAGCACCAGCTTCATCAAGAGCTTCTATGATCATCCTTTGTTAAATACTTCAGAAGAACAGATTCTGGTGGTTATCTCCAAAATACTGTCTGGACTATGACTTTACTTCAATGATCGACCTTCCCAGATGTTTTGATATAAATCTTGTCATAGTTTCCAGCCTTTCTCTTCTTTCTCACTCCAACTTGCCCATCTTTGTTCAATCTTAAATCTCTAACCTTCTGATCTCAAAGTCAAGTTTGGCAGTGTCAATCCTTGTGAAGAGTTGATCAATAATCTATCCATAGATCTGCTATGTTGCTCATCAGCTCTTTGATCAATTCTTCCAATTTTTTCTCACTTTAGTCTTTTCAGAGGATTTCTTCCTTTTGTAGGTGATCATTCCTTTTCTTTCTGCTCTTTTTCTGCTTCCTCTTCAGCTCTTTTTCTTTTGTCTACTTTCACTGACTTAGACTCCTCCTTTTGGTTGCATTGGTTCAGGGGTGTGAATGTCAGAAATTTTCATGGAAATCGTAGCATCAACTAAAGATTGAAGAGTTGAGGAAAGCCTCTCATCAATGGCTTGATGTATAGTGTTTGTGATTATGGAAGTGATGAGAGGTAAGGATGTTTGAAAGCCAGCAACCATTTGCTCAGAGGGGTTTTGTCCCTGAGAAATGGCACCTGAAGCAGAGGCTGGTGGCAAGTTTGTTGAGAGTGGCTCAGTATTTGGGATAGTTTCAGGAGAAACTGCCATCTGTGGGTGAATGTGGGCAGATGGACTTGATTCTTGTGACATTTTGGCAAGCAGTTCTTGTAGTCTGCATACCTCAGTCTCAAGAATAGTATTGTGGGCTAGAACATCAAAGAAAAAGCCCAAGTCATCATCAGTCTGTGCTAAATCAGCTGACCTCCTGATGAAATCAGGATGAACATGTGCTGAGTGTAGATCAGTATTCATATGTGCCCTATTTCTCGGAACTGGGGACTTCCTGCCTCAGGATAATGTCCTTCATTGGCAGTTGCCTCTGGTGAGGACTTAGAAATGATACCAGCTTCATCCTGATCATGTGCTGAACAAGGAGAAGAGGCAGCCTCACCAGATGTTCTAATCTCCTCCTCTACACTAGAGATTGAACTCTGTAATCCCTGTGCTGTGGGTTATCAGCTACATTATAATCCTCTCCCTCAACGGTTGAGGTTTTCCCAGTAGTAATAGGTTTCTGGGGAGGGGTAGAGGAATGTAGTTGAGTCAACACTTGTGCAATAACCACAGTTGGGCTTGTAGGGGTGGCTTCAGTGGGAGATAGGTGTGAAAAGGATTGCACCTGGGGAGAATGGTGCTCTTCAATGGCAATCCTCTCAAGTGAGAGAGATTCCAGTATGTGGTTTCCCCATTTTTGGTTGCATCAGGATCCTGTTGAGAGGATACCTGAGCGGTTTCAGCTGGTAGAGTCCTGGAAACTACAGGGGGATTACTACCCATAGTTTCATCCTGCGTTTGTGTTGTAGGGGCATCAGCAGGGGACTCAACTCCCTGAGTAGCCTTTTTGGTTGTTTGGAGAGATTTTGGAGGGGACCTTGGATCTGGAGGATGAGGCTGTGGGTACCTTCTGCTTGGGTTTTAGCAGTTTGGCAGCCTCTTTGAGGTGTGGGTCAGAGTTGTGCCTGGAGTATACCTCTGGCAAAACTACCACAGCAGGGACTCCAAGGCCAACAGGGCCATCAGATTGTAACTGATTCATGATTATGGCCATAAGAAACCTTGGATATAATAGCCATCTGTTAGCTACAGGTTTCATTGCCAGATCTTTTAATTCTAAAAATATAATTTCAGAAAAATTTAAGCTTTGGCGTTCAAGAATAGAATACAATACCTGCTGCCACCTGGATGACATTTGATCCCATGAAGAGGTTTTGGGGGCAAGACAAACATTGATCATGTGAAAGATTAGGCGTTCAGCATCATGAAAGTGCTTCTTCAGAATGGTAGTAGCACTTAGGTTGCCCTCATAGCCATGATTAATGAATGAGAGATCAATGGTGCCCTTTGGGTATTGGTGATAAAGGTAGCATCATTCAGATCAAGCGTTTGGCGAATGATAGCAGGAGTGACAATCACTTCTTCTTGTTTACAAATGACTGGAGAGTGATCGCAACATCATTCACCAGTATGGATGGTGACATTTGTCCAGAATTAACGAAGAGAGTCGGGATAGATGGTAGGATTCAGAAGAAAAGCAGTTCGATACTGGGAATCAGCCATCAGATCAATAGCATCATCAAACTTAGTCCAAAAGGTCGATTTTGTGAAGTAAGCAACACAGTTGTGTCGAGGTTTGATTTGCATGGTCGCCATTAATGGGAGATGAACGTTCGGAAATCGATTTATGAAAAGTTTGAAGTTGGGTTAGGTATTTATAGGTTATGAAACGGCTAAAAGAAAACAGCTGAAAGTTTTGGTTTTAGTCATCAGTTGTTAGAAAACGACTAAGACATGGTTTTAACTTTCAGGTGTTGTAAACAACTGAAGACTTGGTGTTTGTCATCAGTAGTTGAAAAAATTACTGAAGACTGGTTGGCTTCAATGTTTTAAATGAAACAACAGTTGTTAGAACCAATTGAAGAATAAACTTACTCATCAGTTGTTGTTCAATTCACATATCTCAGTTGTTCATTTGACCTTAACACTTACTCAGCAGATTATCTGATTTTCAGATGTTTCATTGGTCATCAGTACTTATCTGTTAGAACAGCGTTAGTAGTTGTAACCACTTCAGTACTTTGCAACAGATAAAGTACTTCAGTACTTTAAGGAATTTAGTCTTCAGTAGTTATGAAAAACTGCTGAAGATAAAATAGCTTCAGTACTATTTGTGACAGCTGTATACTAATGCTCATCAGTACTTGGGAACTGAGATCATCAGTAGTTGTCAATTTATTCAAGCTGCAGCATACCAAGCCTTAGCACAAGATTTTGAAAAGTTGCACTGTCCAAAGGCTTAGTAAATATATCTGCAAGCTCATCAGCACCAGGAACAAACTTTGGATCAATCAGACCTTTTTCATAACAATCCCTGATAAAGTGATGTCTGATCTCAATATGTTTGGTCCTAGAATGCTGGATAGGATTCTTAACAATACAAAGAGCTGAAGCACTGTCCATTAGTAAAGGAGTATTAGTCTCTGTAATGTCATAATCCAGTAATTGATTCTGAAGCCAGAGTACCTGAGATGTACAACTTGCAGCAGCAATGTACTCTGCTTCAGCAGTGGAGTAGCAACAGAGGTTTGTTTCTTACTCTGCCAAGAAACAAACAGTTGCCTAGAAATTGGCATCCACCAGAGGTGGATTTTCTGGTAATTTACACCCGGCATAGTCACTATCAGAGAAAGCAACTAATTGCAAGAGTCCCCAGTGGAATACCAAAGTCCTAGAGATTGAGTTCCTTGCAATATCTAAAGATCCTTTTGACTGCAATCATATGGGATACTTTAGGTGCAGCCTGAAATCTAGCACAGACACAAGTTGCAAAATAATGTCTGGTCTAGAAGCTGTAAGATACATCAAGGAACCAATCATACATCTGTAAAGAGTTTCATCAACTGCTTTCTTTCTGATCAACATCCAGTGTGTGTGGTGCTGCATATGGGAATAGAACAGGGCTTACAGTTTTGTAAATCAAATTTTTAACAAATCCTTGTATATTTTGACTGATGAATGAAAGTTCCATCAGCCTTTTGTTTGATTTGCAACCCCAGAAAGAACTGTAATTCTCCCATGGCACTCATTTCAAACTTTTGTTGCATCAACTAGTAAAGGCATCACACAACTATGGATCAGAGGATGCAAAAATAATATCATCAACATAAATTTGAACAAGGAGCTTATGCATGCCTACTTTCTTAATGAACAAGGTGTTATCTATGGATCCTCTAGTGAAATTATTTTGAAGAAGAAAGTTGGACAGTGTTTCATACCAGGCTCTAGGTGCTTGTTTTAGTCCATAAAGAGCCTTATAAGCTTATACACCCAATCTGGATGTTTATGATCTTCAAAACCTGGTGGTTGGCACACATAAACTTCTTCTTTTATTTTACCATATAAGAATGCACTTTTGACATCTATTTGAAAAACTTTGAGATTATGAAAAGCAGCATAAGCTAAAAACAATCTGATTGCTTCCAGTCTAGCTATAGGGGCAAAGGTTTCATCATAATCAATACCTTCTTCTTGTGAAAACCCCTGTACAACCAGTCAGGCCTTGTTCTTGACAATTTGGCCTTTTTCATCAGTTTTATCCTAAACACCCATTTAGTGTCTATTGCACACTTACCTTGGGGAAGAGGAACCAGTTCACACACTTGCTGCTTTTGAAACTGAAGAAGCTCAAGTTGCATAGCTTTAACCCATCCATTGTGTCTTAATGCAATATGATAAATCTTTGGCTCTTGCTGACTGATGAAGAGAGCATAGAAACAAAAGTTGGACACTTGACTTCTGGTTGAAACCCCAACATTGATGTCACTAATGATCTGAGACATGGGATGATTCTTCAGTTCTTGATACTCAATAAGATCTGTGCAAGTGTTTGTAGGTGATTCAGCAGCAACAGATGGTGATCCAGATTCTTGAAACGTAGAATGAGATGACAATTCAAATGAAGTAGAGGATTCAGAGATCTCATCAGCATGTTGTGGATGGAACTGCTGAAGCTATATGAACATCAAGTTTAGTAGACTCAGGCAGTTGATCACTAAAACTTGCATTGATACCAACAGATGGATAACATGTTGTAGAAGATGATGAATTCACAGAACCTACAACATTTGGAGACTGATAAGGAACATATTGCAATATGTCCAGATCAAATAACTCCATAGATTTTGGGGATTTTCTCCTTGGAGATTCATTAAACATTACATGCAAGGTTTTTTCTACAATCTTTGATCTGCAATTAAAAACTCTGTATGCCTTGCAAGTAGAGGAATACCCAACAAAGTACCCTGCATCCACCTTTGATTCAAACTTCTGAAGTGGATCTTTTATGTTAAGAATATAACAGGGACACCCAAATGCTCTAGAAGGAAATCAGAGGAGCCAAATGATGTAACACTTCATAAGGAGTCTTCATCAACCTTTGATTTACCAATACTCTAATTTGTACATAACAAGCTGTGTTAACAACTTCAGCCCAAAAGGTTAGTGGCAAACTAGAATCAGCCAACATTGACCTTGCAGCTTCAATAAGGGTCCTATTCTTTCTCTCCACTACTCCATTTTGTTCAGGAGTTCTAGGAATGCTAAACTGCCTCTTGATTCCCTTAGAGAAATAAAATTCATCAAGTGTGTGATTTCTAAACTCCGTGTCATTATCACTCCTCACACACTTGACAGAAAGAGAATACTGCTTTTCCACATGCAGCATAAAGTAGATGATAATTTGACCAGCCTTATCTTTTGAATGTAAGAAGAAGGTCCATACAAATCTGGAATAATCATCCACAATTACCAGACAGTATTTTTTCTTTGCCATACTCATCACTCTTACTGGACCAAAAAGATCCATATGCAGTAATTGCAAGCAGGCAGTGGACTTTGGTTCTTCTATTGGAGGGAATGATACTTTATGTTGTTTTCCTTTTAAACAAGCAGAGCAGTTGTCATCACATTTGAACTCCTTTAATAGCAGACCTCTCACTAACCCATGAAGGATCAGCTAGTTCATGTTTCTAAGATTCACATGACCAAGCCTTCTGTGCCAAAGCTCAGATTCCTGAGGAGAGGCCTTGGAGAACAGACATGGACGGCCTTTTAGATCAATTTTCCTTGATAAGTCTAAGGCATATACTCTTCCAACCCTGTTGGCTTTCAGGAGAGTATGTTCATCCAATATCTTGTCAATCATATTCAAAACACTGAAAGACAGAATTCGACAGTTCTGACTGGTGAAAAGTGCAACATGCCCTTTATCACACATTTTACTGACACTCAACAAATTATACTTGAGATTCTCCACATGGTTGACATCATCAAACCTTATTTCACCATTTGAAACAAAGCCTTTGCCGATGATGTAACCTTAGCATCATTACCAAAAGATACAAATCTCTTCTTTCCTTGAGAGTAGTCATGAAGAAGAGATCTGCTCCCAGTCATATGCATAGATCCTCCACTGTCCACATACCAGATGCTTCTATGGCATGTTGAAGAACCCTGCATATATCACAACAACTAGTTAGCTTTTGAGACCCAAACCTTTATGGTTTTTGGTCTGTTCTCATCAACAGCTTTTATACTAACTGATTTGTCATGATTAACAGCTTTTGAAGAAGGAGATGGTGCTGAAAAGGATTCCTTTGATTTTGGCTTAGGTTTCCTTTTCAGTGGTTTAATCACAGGTACATCTATTTGGTTAACTCTCCCCAATAGATGTTGAACCATCATAACAAGTTGTGTCTGATTGGTTGTTAAAGCTTTCAGTTCAGCAGACACATCAGAACTTGTTTGTGAATGATTCCTGTGAGATACCATGTCCTCCTTTTTGAAAAAGACAGACTTAGTCTGTAGTTTTGATACTCTTTGAGGAGTATTTTCAGTTGTTTTATGATAAACTTCTTTCTTCTGTTTAGATTTTTGTGAAGACTTTGGTTTATCAGGTTGAGATATTTGTGGCACAAACCTGGTTTCAAATTCATCTTTCATTTCATTAATTTTCTTTTTGATGATTTTATCCTTGTTAAATTTGGAACCCTTTATGTACCAACATTCATCAGTGAGATGATTGAATAGACCACAAATTGCACATGGCTTTTTCTTCATCTTCTGTTGATCAGCTGCTGAAGAAGATGAAACTACTGAAGGTGTGTTCTTCAGTACTTTCTTTCTTTTAGTACTTATGTGTAGTACGGAAGGATTTGTAACAACTGAAGACTTGTTCTTTAGAGATTTTCTATAAGTACATTTGGATTTCCTGATAGATTCTTCAGCAGTTGTCAAACCATGTTTGGTTCCATTTGGCTTGAAATGTTCTTCCGGTGTTGTTACTTGCTCTTCAGTACTTTGAATACCTTTTGAGACAACACCTGAAGGACTCAGCTTTTCTTTGATCATGTGTTCATTAGTAGTAGGACCATCAGCAGACTGATTAGCTGAGGTACTATTACTGACTTCATCCTCTTATTGTACATTATCACATGAGGATGAGACACATGATGATGTGGCTTGGGAATTGATTTCACCTTCAGATTTTACTTCTGTCTTGGGAGTAAAATCTGTAGGAGGTTCAGTGTGATTATATCCAATCCCAAACTTCATATTTGAAGCAGTTTGCTTACTGAGAAGCATTTCAAACCCCTTGCAAGATGTTACCCAGCGTTCACACTCCACTTGAGTAGCTGCAAGTGTTTCTTTGAGACTCTTGTGATTTTCTAAGATGACCTCTACCTTAGCCTTTTCATCAATGATTTGGCATTTTAATTTGTAAATCTCATCATCTTTTTCTTTTAAAACAGAGTCAAACTCAGCTTTTCTTTTAGAAATCACTTTCTCTAGGTCAAGATTTTGATTTATTAAAGCTATATTTGCTTCTCTAATTGAGGCAAAAGCAGCTATGCATGACTCAGAACACAACTTGGCCTTAGCCTCAGAAGATATTTGTGATACCTGTGATGATGAAGCATTTGAGCTTGAACCACCAGTAAACTCCAGGGCCATAAGAGCAAGATTTCCAAAAGGATTTTCACCACCATGTTGACCAGCACCAGAAAACATTTGTTCAGAATAACCAGAAAGATCATTTGGTCAACTACTCAGTCAACAACACCAGGAGTGAAAAAGCTTTGATGTGATTGAGATTGAGATTGAGATTGTTGACTTGATTGAGGTGGTTGAGGCTTAGGTAGGGCATGTGATTGTTGAGCTATGGGTACAGGAACCTGACTGGACTGTAGCATGTAAAAACAGGGATAAGGATATGACATTTTACCTTGAGGAACAAAATATGCAGGAGATGATTGATTTTGTGAATGATGACCAGAACTGGTAGAATGTTGTCCTTTGTTTTGTGAATTATTGCTTGGAAAAGTCACAAAGGGTGCAGAAGAGTTAGATCTAGATGATCTATACTCTCTTGCAAAATGTCCAAGTCTATGGCACTTGTGACACCTCAACTTGCTCTTGTCAAAACCAACTTTGGTTTTTCCAGAGAGACCAGGGAATTTTCTACCTGTCCTTTTGTAAAATTTTTGAGATCTGATATTAACTAATGCCATTTGGCTCAAAATATCCATCTCTTCCAAATCATCATCAACAATTCCTTTCAAATTATCCATCAAAAAGCATAGATTGTCACTATTACATCCTGAATTACCATCAATACCAGCAAAAGCATGATCTCCACTGTTTGAAGAGAAATCAATATGCTCATCATAGGAACTTTCTGATGTAGCATATTCTGACTCATGACCAACCAGAGCAGCATTCCCTGGTACAAAGTCATCAGTGAGCTTCCCAGATGAAGTCAGTTTTCTTTTATGTTCTATCTCTCTTTCAAATGTAAGCAGTTTCCCATGAAGTTGGGTGAGAGATAGATTTTCTAGATTTGCACTGGAGTGTAGGACAATGATATATGTGTCCCATCTCTCAGGTAGGGATCTGAGAAATCTGTTGTTCATCTGACTGTTTGTATATTCATGTTTAACCATTTTTAACTCAAATATCAAACAGGAGAATCGCTCAAACTGTTGAGTCAGTGACTCACCCTTTCTATGAGAGAATGTCTCATATTGCTGGGCAATGATTTCTCTATTGTTTGCTAAGACCTCATCAGTTCCAAATTGTTCTTTCAGAGCAACCCAGAGGTCATGAGCAGTTTCATGATGCATAAGTCCAGAATAGATTTCATAAGGCAGTGCCATGGCCAGAATTCCATGGGCTTTAGCATCAATTTCAAACAGTTTCAGATCTTCATCTGAGTATTGTTCTTTCTTCTTCGGAACCATCTCATTGGTTTCCGGATTACTCACCATAGGCTTGTATGGTCCATGAACCACAGATTTCCAACAACCTGAACTCTTAACAGACAGGTGATGGAGCATTCGTCGTTGCCATATGTTGTACTCACTCCTAACAAGCATCGGAGGCTTTGTTGAGGAGCCAGTATTGTGAGGATCATTGATTGATGTAGCCATTTTCACCAATTCAAATAGGTTCAATAAGAGTTTAATGAACCTCACTCAAAAACTCAACAACACAATTTGAAATAAGAAGAATCTCAAATTGATTCACAAGAAGCAACAGAAAAACAAACTCTATAACCAATTCTTGCAAATTTGCCAATTCGATCAAACTAAGATATCAAAGAACAGTTTCAATGATCAATAGTTAAATCGATCAATGATTAACCTGCTCTGATACCATTTGAAAGGATCGAGATCTAGTTTGATCAATTAGATTAGGATTTGCAGCGGAATAACACACGAATTAGACGAAATTCTAGCAATAATAATATGAATATTCGATCAAACAGTAACAATTATAGAGAGAGAGTTTTCTGCAAAAAGAATGTTTTCATTCATGCACAAGCTTCCCGTAGAGGGAAATTAGGTCAACATTCCTTTTATAAGGAATGTGACATCAGCTGACGTCACATGATAGTGACATCTAACTGATTTATACAAACAACTGAAATTAAACTAAACTACTGAAGATGTCCACAACAACTGTGGACACCTTCATTAGAAGCTAAGTATAAACTAACATTATAACTACTGAAGTTATAACATCTGAAGTATAAGAACTTCAGATGTTTTACATAATATAAAACTATTGATTACAAACAACTGAAATATAAACCATCACAACTACTGAAGAGAACTACTTCAGCTGTTGTGACAACTTCTGATAACTTGATCTTCAGACTTTGTCTTCAACAGTTGTCTTCAGACTTTGTCTTCGGACTTTGTCTTCAGACTTTGTCTTTAGCAGTTGTCTTCAGACTTTGTCTTCAGACTTTGTCTTCAGACTTTGTCTTCAGCAGATGTAGATCACTTCAGTTGTTTTGATGTCTGTGGGACTTAAGGTTTTTTGATCTGGCTCATTGGTTTTTGGTCCAACAAAATGGATAAGGTGGAAAGGGAGTTCTTGCAGTTGGAGGCGGGAACCATGACACATTAGCAATAAACCACCAAGTTCAATGAGATGGCATGGCTGGTGCCGGATCAAGTGACACCCTTGTCACGAAAGATCAAGAGATATATCCAGGGCTTGCCGGTGGATGTCTGTAGGCATATGATCGCTACCCGACCAAGCACGTTTAGGTCGGCAGTTGACTTGGAAGGAAGGTTGTATGATGAAAGGACCGTGGTGGTGGCTGAAGTCGGCAAGAAAGGTGGTGGTGACCAGAATTGGAATAGGAAGTGGGTTGGACGTGGCGGGGCCACTCCAAGCAATAAAGGTGCATGGGTGGATGACCGACGTGTGGTCACGTCCAGTGCAGGACTGAGAAGGTGTGGTAAGTGTGGGAAGGAATAGACTGGAGAGTGTAGATGAGGTTTGAACGTGTGCTTCAAGTATGGGAAGCCATGTCATATGGTGAGGGAATACAAGGTAGGGACGTTTTTAACTGTGGCGGGGAGGGCCACATAAGCAAGGACTGTAAGAAGTCAAGGGCTAAAGGATCAGGACTGAAGAAGGCTGGGGAGAAGGACAGAAGGCGAGTGCTAGAGCGTTCACGATGACGCAGGAGGAGGCTAGGACAGACCCCGATGTGGTGTAAGGTAAGTTTCTAGTAAACCAAACTTTAGGCTCTGTGTTATTTGATTCTGATGCTAGTAAAAGTTTTATTTCTGCTGCTTTCTGTGCTCAATTTCCTGTTAGTAGTAAGAATATATATACGCCCTTCGATGTAGAAACTACCATAGGTAAGTCTACTAGGATTTCTGAGATGATAGAGGGTTGTGACATAGAACTATAAGGTCATAAGTTTCATGTTAGACCATTTGTGATGATCTTAGGCGAGTTTGACGTAGTCCTAGGAATGGATTGGTTGGCGGACTATGAGAAGAATATTGTGTCTCGCAAGAAGATGATTCGATTGACTGCACCTGACGGGAGTTCGGTGACGGTTTATGGTGATCAAGTCATGATGATCCCAAAAGTGATTTCGGTGGCGGTGGTGGGAAAGTGCATAAGGCATAGATGTAGTGCCTACTTTGCCTACGTAAAGGATGTGGACACGCCAACACCACAACTGACCGATGTACCGGTGATGTGTGATTTCTAGACGTATTACCTAAAGACTTACTAGGAGTGCCACCTGACCGCTAGATCGAGTTTCAGATTGACTTGATACTAGGTGCCCAACCTGTAGCTAAGGAACCATATCGGTTGACTCCAACTGAGATGAAAGAGTTGATGGAGCAATTGCAAGAGTTGCTTGATATGGGGTTTATTAGACCAAGTATCTCTCCTTGGGGTGCTCCGGTCTTATTCATGAAAAAGAAGGATGGTAGTATGAGGATGTGTATGACTACTGGGAGCTGAACAAGTTGATAATGAAGAATCGGTATCCATTGCCGAGGATCGATGACCTATTTGATCAACTCCAAGGTGCCGGTTGGTTCTCGAGGATAGATCTTCGATCTAGCTACCATCAGTTACAGGTTAAGGAGCAAGACATGCCTAAAATAGCTTTTCTCACGCGTTATAGACAATACGAGTTTCTCGTTATGTCTTTTGATTTGACCAACGTGCCAGCTGCTTTTATGGAATTGATGAATCGAGTGTGTCGGCTGATGATAGATAAACAGTGATTGTGTTTATCGATGATATTCTGATTTATTCAAAGAGCGAGAATGAGCATGCTGGTCACATTCGAGAGGTGTTGGAGATGTTGAGAAGGGAGAAGTTGTATACTAAATTCTCCATGTGCGTGTGTTAGTTGCGTGAGGTCTAGTTCTTGGGTCACATAGTGAATCCTGAAGGGATTATGGTGGACCCGACAAAGGTGGAGGCAGTGATGCAATGGAAGTCACCAAAGACGCCATCTGAGATTCGTAGTTTCTTGGGTTTGGCGGGTTATTATAGAAGACTCATTCAAGACTTCTCTAAGATTGCTTCTTCATTGACTAAGTTGACCCGGAAAGATATAAAGTTTGTATGGGGTCAAGCTCAAGAAAAGGCATTTGAGGAGTTAAAGACGAAGTTGACTCAAGCTCCTGTCTTGTCATTACACGATGGAAGCGAGGATTTGGTGGTCTATTTAGATGCTTCCAACTCAGGCTTGGGATGTGTCTTGATGCAAGCAGGAAAGGTTATAGCCTATGCATCCCGATAGTTGAAAGTTCATGAGGTTAATTATCCTAATCATGACTTGGAGCTAGCAGACGTGGTCTTTGCGTTAAAGTTATGGAGACACTACCTGTATGGGACGAAGTGCACCCATATTCACTGACCACAAGAGCTTGAAATATTTTTCGAGCAGAAGGACTTAAACATGAGGTAAAGGAGATGGTTGGAGCTTATAAAAGGTTATGATTGCGAGATCCATTACCATCCGGGCAAAGCCAATGTGGTGGCAGATGCCCTTAGCCGAAAGGAGAGACCCGAGCTAATTTGGGTGAAGGCTTACCAGTTGATCATGACCTCTAATGTGATGAAGCAAGTCAAGGAGTTTCAAGATGAGGCATTGAAAGAAGATCATCTTAAATCTGATAGAATGAGAGGTCTGGTCATGGAGTTAGGTGAAAACACACTCGGTGTTAGGACCCGATTCGGGCGGATGTGGATTCCTCGTTTTGGGGATCTACTTCGGAAGATTATGGATGAAGCTCATAAAACTCGATACTCCATTCATCCTGGTGGTATGAAGATGTACCAAGATGTGAAGAAAGATGATTGGTGGCCGGGTATAAAGCGTGACGTAGTGGAGTACGTGAGTAAGTGCCTTACTTGCTTGCAAGTGAAGGCAGAGCATGAGAAGCCATATGGCAAGATCCAACCGTTGGATATACCGACATGGAAGTGGGAGCATATCACCATGGACTTTATAACGAAACTACCGCCCACCACGCGAGGGTACTATGCCATATGGGTGATAGTTGATCGTTTGACGAAGAGTGCTCACTTCCTACCGATCCGTGAGACATATTCATCCAAGAGGTTGGCTAATCTTTTCATTAAGGAGATTGTAACTCGTCATGGTGTGCCGGTGTCTATTGTGTCTGATCGTGACACTCGGTTTACATCTAAGTTTTGGAAGAAATTCCACAATGCGATGGGGACAAGGTTACATATTAGCACGGCCTATCATCCTCAGACCGATGGTCAGTTGGAAAGGACGATTCAGACGCTAGAAGATATGCTTCGGGCATGCGTCATTGTCTTTGGAGGAAGTTGGAATGACCACTTCCCGTTAGCTGAGTTCTCATATAACAATAACATGCCAAGATTGGTATGCCCCCTTATGAGATGCTATACAGTAGGAGATGTAGAACACCCATTTGTTGGGGTGATATTGGCCATAAAGAGTTAGGGAGCGTCGAGGTGGTCAAGGCTACAACTGACAAGCTAGAAATGATCAAGGCCTTTATGAAGGCAGCTAAAGATAGGCAAAATTCGTATGTTGATAAACGACACATACCGATTAAGTTCCAGGTGGGTGATAGAGTTATGTTGAAAGTCTCACCTTGGAAAGGTATCATCCGATTCAAAAAGCGGGGAAAGTTGAGCCCTAGATACATAAGGCCTTTCTGAATCATTTCTCGAGTAGGAGAGGTGGCCTATAGACTAGAGTTACCAGATGGGTTAAGTGGAATTCACCTGACATTCCATGTTTCTCATCTGAGAAAATGTTTAGAAAAAGAGGATATGATTGTAGCACTGGGAGATATCGAGGTATATGAACGACTCAATTATGTGGAGCAACCAGTGACAATCATTGATCGTAAAGAGAAAAGGTTAAGGTATAAAGTGGTTCCTCTTGTGTGTGTACAGTGGAAGCATAGGAAGGGATCTGAGTCTATGTGGGAGACAGAGGAGGAAATAAGACGGCATTACCCACGATTGTTTGAGGAATAACAGGTTTCGGGGACGAAACTCAAATAAGGGGGGTGGACTTGTAACACTCGGTTATTTTAGAAGACTCAAACAAAAGAACAAAGTGATGGAAAAGAAAGAAATGCAATTTTACTAAAGTTAAGGGGTAAAAAGTGTCCAAAAGGACAAAAGTTTAAAAGTTGGTGAATAAAGGCGGTATGGCCGCCCATTTGTCGCACACTTCACTTTTCATCGGGTTTTTAGAGAGAGAAGCAGAAAGCTTTCGGGTTTTTGGAGAACAGGAAGAAGAAAAGTAATAATTCATGGTTTTAGAGTGTTCTTATCTGGCTTTATCCTCGAGTGTATGCTTATGTATGTTTGTATGTGTTCGTGTGTGATTTTGATGGGTTTCTAGGCGGTTGAACTCAATTGCAAACGGGATTGGAAAAAGTCATACCAAAGAGGCTGCTAAGGTGAGTTCCAGAACTCCCTTTTTACTTGTTTTAATCTGCTTTGGGGCTGGAAATGCATGAATGTATGTTTTTATAAAATGGGTTTGATACCCATACGTGTGTTGTGTGTATATTGTGGGTGGGGTTTGATTTTTGGCTATGTATGTGTTTGATGATGTTATGATTATGTTTCTAAGGCTTAGGATGTATGATTTAAGCTTAGAACATGATAGGTGATGTTTGGGGACTGAAATATGATGTTAAGTATGAATTAGACTGCCTATGAGCCTAAAACGTGGCCCATGCACCCAATAGAAATAGCGACCTAAGTGTCCATACGCCCAAAACCTATGCGCCCAAATAGTGCCCATGCGCCTAGGAATAGGCTGAAATTGACTAAGTAGTCATGCGCCCAGGCACTCATGCGCGTGCATAGTGCCCATGCGCCTAGAATTGCCCAGAATAGATTAAGTGTTGCTCATGCGTCCCAATAGTGCTATTGCACCTGAAAGTTCCCCATGCGCCTAAGTGTTTCTCATGCGCCCGAAAGGCCGTGCGCCTTCATAGTGCCCATGAGCCTAAAGACTTAGAAATATTTTCTGATTTTGGAGAAAATGTGAAATGTAGGCTTTGACTTGGGAGGTTCCCGAGGGATATGTAAGTTGACTTTTTGATGTCGTAGATGATGTGTTAGGCGATGTATAATGTGATGTATGTTATGTATGTATGATGGTGCCTTGTATGGTGATGTTTGTATGTTCATGTTGATGTTCCTTATTATGTGTGATTATTTCCTGTGGCTTTACGTTGAATGTTAATGAATGTAATGAAAAGTATTATGTAACGTAAAGTAGAAGATAATGAAAAGAAGAACATAATGAAAGAATGCATGCATTAATGAATGAATGAAAGTAAGCAAGGCTTGCAAGAAAATGTATGGACGTTCACACCCAATGAAGGGTGTTAGCTCAACTGTGTGCGGGTTAGCTACCCTAGAAGGATGCACACTGGGGTCCAATCCTTGTCATTGACCATATGTATGGGATCCTTGCCGCTTTCCCTAGGTACTGGAATCAGCTTCAGGCACAATGTTCGAGGTCTATGAAAGACCTCAGGCCGAGTAACCAGCTTCGTGCACAATGTTCAGGGTATAACATATGGCATTGGTCCGGAATGAAAGAGAAAAGATAAGGGGTGAATGTACTTGCCCTAGGTACTGGAGTTTACTTTGTGCATAATGTTCGAGTTCTATGAAAGACCTCAGGCCCAGTGGCCAGCTTTGTGCACAATGTTTGGAGTATTGTACATGTCATTGAAAGGTAATGAATGTACGAATAAAAGTAAGAAAGTATGAATGAAAGTGAATGAAAGTAACGAAAATGAATGATAATGACGTACGATGAATGAACGGAAGTTAACGAACGAACGGATGATGAAGATAATAAAGTTATTATCTATGTATACGTATGACGTGTGAACATATACGAAAGTATAGTATGATTTGAAAGAAAGTAAAGAATTGTTTTAAATGAAAATAAAGTATGTTTTATTTTAAAACTAGAACTCACTGAGCAACGCTGATTTTTATGTGTTTCCAGTGGGCAGGTAATAGTTGCTGAGGATAGCACGGGGCGGCTACTTGGCTCGTTTTGAGATGGCATCCATCTTTATAATGGTTTTGCGATGTAGTGCAACAAGTATTTTGTAATTTGATAACGATGTATTATTTTGCAAAATCTTTTATAATGAAATGAAATGTTGTTTTTATTGTTTCCGCTGCAATGTTTTATTTAAAATAATGTAAATATATGTTTTATGTGCGCTGAATGGCCAGCTATAAGCGTTTCGGTAACGGGGCCTTACAACTGGACCGGACCGGCCGGTCCGACCGGTTGGACCGGGAACTGGACTCCGATCTGGTCCGGTTCGGTGTTTAAAACCGTTTTAGTGTTGTTCCGGTGGTCGGACCGGAAACCGGACATGTTGAGCTGGTGGTCGGACCGGTTGACCAGTTTTTATATATATTTTTATATTTTTCGTAATTTTTACATATATTTATAAAAAATACTTATAGTTTTATCTGGTTTTTATATACGGTCCGACCGGTTGAACCACTCCAACCATCGGACTGGTAAGGCGTCCGGTTCACTATCCGGTCCACTTTTAAAAACATTGGTTTTAGCATATTTGGTTGTACCTCACTTGATTTTTTCTTTGTTTTTTGTTATTTTTAACCCAATACTTTTACATCTGCTAAAATTTAACCCTAACACTTTTTGTATTTTCAACTTTAGCCTTTATACTTTTTATCTTTTATAAAATTTTTGTTTTGGTCTAACTTTTTGCAAGTTAACACTCCTAATTTTTTATTTAACGGTCACCTTGTAACCTACATATCCTAGATCGACTTAGTTATTGCTTTCTATATTTTACGTGTCACGTGCGCGATTCAATGTTTTTACATCTATTTTCTTTTTGTTCAGTTTTAATTTCTTCTATTTTTATTTTTCTTATACGAACTTTTCTGGTGTTAATTATCATTATTTATGATTTGACATTGGTGCTACTTGATATGGTAATACGCATCTGTAGCAATGCGTGGGCCTTAATTCTAGTTATCTATGAATAGCACCACTTAAAATCTTATGAAACGTGACATCTCCCACTACCCTTGCTTGACTGTTGGTATGGTGACTAACACTAAAAGCATTGTGTTTTTGATGTCACTAGTGACAATATTACGAGCCAATGGAAACCCTCAAGTCCCTTGTTACATCATATTCAGTGATTCGATAATAGATAGTGGCAACAACAACCTCCTTCCTATGCAAGCAAAAGTTAACTTTCCACCATATGTGTTGGATGAAGTAAGGTTGGTGAAACCAAAACTTATACTTAGACAATTCGGGTGCAACTGATAAAGAACATCCGAAGGCAAATGCTGAGCTTCCGAAGGTCAAGTCTAAAGGATCCTGAAGAGAAACTCCAACTTCTGAAGACAAAGTCATCCTTCTTCCGAGTCTTAACACTTAGAAGAATTCAAGAAAATGACTTCCGAAGTATGAAGGCCTGAAGAATGTCTCAAGCCTCAAAAGAAGTATCCCCATCTGAAGTATAAGTGGCTTCGGAAGAACAAGTTCTTCCAAACACAGTTAACCTTTGAAAAACCTACTATGAACCAGTAGACATACGTATGGTCCTTCTGACATTCCGCTGCAAATCTATGATATACTGCATGGTGCTTTTCCCATTCCCATGCAGTTGACTATACTTGTAAGGTTTAATATAAGGCTGATACAACCCAAACACCCAAAGTCTCTCCTACATGCATGCACAAGTGTACTGAAGTGGAATGCTTCAGAAGTTTCACACAAACATCAGAAAATATTCTAAGTGTGAAATCCTCCGAAGCCAAGACCAATATCTTCCGAAGCCAAAGATGAAGTCTTCCGAAGCTTCAAAAACAAAGTCTTCCGAAGCCAACACTTGAAGACAGATTTCTTTCGAAAACTTTTGAACACATGCTTTATCTGATGTACCTTTTCCATAAAGCTGGACCCCTTTCCGTTGCAACTCTGATGAGACACCAACTTTACATAAGTTGGTGAAAGGTCCATGCTTTTGTTAACTATACATTAAGGTCTTGAGTCTGTAACTTTCTACTTTATGTACTTTATCATTTTTGTAATATATTAGGATGTGAGCTATGACTTGTCATAATCACTAGTCAAAAGGCAATCTACCTTTTGACTCCACATTTGATTTTGTTGTTGTCTAGTCAGTTGTATCCAGCTAGCCTTCAAAGTATGGTAGGTTGTAGGTTGTAGTATAAAATCTCTGATCCTTGTATCTTATCATTCCATTGCTTTGTAAATACTTGTAAGGAACTAGAGAGCAATATACATCAACCTTGAAAACCAAATACTTGTATTGTTTTGTCTCTCATATACTTGTGTTTCTTAGTTCTCATTGAATTAGTGTCTAGTTCCCGATTTGAACTGTTAAGTGTTCTAAGTAACTCTTCTCTTTGTGTTGTTGTGTTGTAAGTGCATACCCCTCACCGGTCCTACAATACTTTATTCCATTGTTTGTTCTTTATCACTTAGTACAATTGATAACTTTAGTTGGTGACAACAGGTAAGTCATGGACGTGTCATGACTACCAAATCTTAGATAATATTTTATCTAAGATATCTTGTCTTTAGCAATGTAGTATTTGCTTTAGTCTTAGGTTTCTGGCTGGTATCAAAGTATATCCGGCTGTAGGTAGTAGTATATATAATTTCTCAATGTAACTCATGTAACATGCTTGTAAGTGTCTTGTAATACTTTGAGTTGAGAAGTAATATATACAAGTATCCTAAAAATTATCTTCATATGTTGTGATTGCTTAATATATTATTATCAACTCTTAGAGGGATTCTGCATCATCTAACTGAGTGTGATTCATTG
The DNA here is from genome assembly GCA_025506515.1 of Flaveria trinervia. Classification (NCBI taxonomy): domain Eukaryota; kingdom Viridiplantae; phylum Streptophyta; class Magnoliopsida; order Asterales; family Asteraceae; genus Flaveria; species Flaveria trinervia. The sequence goes on along the minus strand of CM046442.1, from coordinate 24,961,327 downwards.
AGTTTGAGAGATAATATTAGTGTTGAGTGACCAAAACCAATTCTACAATTGGTATCAGAGCTTCTTAGGTTCTTGATTGTGAAATCTTACCATTCAAGTCAACCTTTTCTTCACTCATTCTTTCACAACACTCAAAATGGACCTCAACCAAAATCTGAATATGAGATAGGGATGATGACCAAAGCACCTATCATCACCTTTAAAAACTTCAGATCATGGATCAGACATATTGAAGGCTTCATTAGATAACAAGACGATAAAATTTGGAAATCTGTCACCAATGGTCCTTACTAACCAAAGGTTGCAACAACAGGTGGAAATGGTGCTATGATAGAGAAAGTTGTAGAAAATTACTCTGATAAAGACCACAAAAAGCTAGACATTGATAGCAACACAATGACTATTTTGATGATTGCTATACCTAACTCCATTTTGGTGGGTTTTGAGCATTGCAAGTCAGCCAAAGAACTATTTGATGCTTTGTACCAGATGTCGTCAAGCTCAAATGACTCCAAGAAAGATTCATTGAAGCAACAATTGGAAACTTCACTTATATTACTGGAGAGACCCTTAGCTAACAATACTTTAGGTATATAGATCTTATTTCTACCCTTCAGTCTGTGGGAATATCTCTTGAATGGAGAGATCTCTCAAGAAAATTCATGAGTGCACTCCCAAATGAATGGATGTTCTACTGTGTCTCTATCAAGAGGATAGAAAACTTGAACTCCCTCACCATGACTGAACTATATGGCATCCTTAATGGATACCGTATAGAGATGGAAAACATGAAAGGCCACCAGGTGAGCAGCCCCTCAAGCTTTCCTGCTAGCAACGCTTTGACGACTGTTGAAGGCTTAGGATCCCCCAACAACCATATTGTTCTTTTGGGGCATACATCACATTCCTTGAGACTTCAAGGTCTCAACAGGCTCAGTCAAGTCCTTTCTAGGACAGCCGAGCCTTTGTCTCAGGAAATGGGCATTCTAGTAATTTTTAGTTCTGCTTTGGTGATCTAGAATGTTTTAGCCTAGATGATGTTGAGTACATGGACATTGTCCAACAGATGGCTCTGCTAACTTACAAGGCAAAGAAGTTCTTCAAGAGAACTGAAAGGTAGTTTCCCGAGAACCCAACTATTAGCAAGTTTGGATTTGACAAGACAAAGGCTATATGTTACAACTGTAACCAACTTGGTCACTTTTCTAGGGAATGCAAGGCTCCCAAATAAAATCCAGGAATCTCTCAAGCCTCCACATATCCCACGACACCTAAAGCCACCAGAAAGTCAACTAAACAACGTACAACTGTTGTAGCTCAGGAAGTTGATTGGAGCTTCATGGTACAGGATGTGACTCCTGCTCAAACATTGATGGCTGAAACTGATGATAGCAAGTTATTTGAATAGCTCTGTACTCTAGCTTGCGTTGCTAAAGTTAAAATATATTAGGAGTACAATATAGAAATTAAATATGATATTGAGTCTTTAAATATTTTAAAATCTGATTTTAAAAGGGCTGAATCTGACTATTAAAAGAAAATTGAAGAGTTAGAGAAAACTATGTTCTTGTTAAAACTTGAACATACCAACTACAAGACTCAAATCAAATATTTAATCTCCGAATTGACTGATGCTTAAGGCCCAGCTTGTCACGGCTGAGGCTCAAGCCAGGAACCATGCTACTTTTAAGCAAAATTTTCCAAGCCATTCTTACATCATCCTCTCACTCAAAACTTTGTTATCAAAACAAAGGTGGGTTGAAACCAATGAAATTACTCCACAACATTCTTATAAGTTTATAGGACAACCAAGATGTGGGATTGAAGAGTAAAAGCTTCCATCTGCTGACCCACCTTCCCATGAGTTAAAGAGTGATGCAACTACGGAGGCCATGACAAGGAAGAACCAGGTAAACCAACCCTCTCTCACTAGTGATGATCAACATCTGACCACTAAATCCTAAAGAAACAAGGCTAAGGTAGCCATAAAAACTGCTAAGAAAGTGGTAATACAAGTTAAAAATAGACTTAAAACAAAAGGGTGTGTTCATTTTCATCTAGATTTCAGGAGGTTAAAAGCTCTGATCCTAGAAAGTGTTTAGTACCAGCACATCCATTCTACAAAAACATCAAAAGTTAAGGGAAAGACTGTTGATGAAGACAAGAAAAGTAAGAAACAACAGTCCTCAAAAGAACAAGAGAGTTCCCTTCAAGATGCTACCAGCACACCCATAATGTGTGGGCTGCAAAACCATATGGTCAAAGATTGTTATGACAATCCTGCAAGCACACATTATGCAAATAATGTTAAGAAAGAAAGAGTCAGGGAGGGTTTCACATTTGGACCTTATCACATGGTTTAAGTGATGAAAAAGGGAAAGCTTGTTTCTGAAGCAAAGTTGCTTTCGAAAGAAAATCATTCTTCCGAAGGGAAAATAGCTTCAGAAGATAAAGCTAAGAAAACTCTAAAGAACAAGAGAGTTCCCTTCAAGATGCTACTTCCATCAGCTTGGTGTTGTGCAGAACTTTGAGGGTTAACAGGTGACTCACTGGTTGAAGCTCCACTATCCCTTGAGATGGTTATACTATCAGATCTGCCAATAGTGGGAGCTTGATTTGTTGCAACTCTTGGAGAACTTGAAAGAGGTCTGCGTAGCTCAAACAGTTTATCAACATTAGAATCACTTTGAGCACTTGTTTTAGTTGAAACATTCTCACAAGATGGTTTAGAATAGTTTGGAAACAATTATAAGTTAAAAATATGATCAGGGCCATTCCCCCTAACACGAGTGTGCTCATTAACAACAATATTGGATGATTACTCAAATTGTTGATTCTCGATGTTGTAAGCTCTATAAGCTTTAGAGCTAGAAGAGTATTCAACAAAAATAGCATCATCCGACTTTTTAGCAACTTTTGCCAAATTTTCCTTTGTGTTAACTATGGTACACCTACAGCCAAAGAACCTTAGAAAGCCAATTAATGGTGGCCTCTTGTTTCATAGCTCATAAGAGGTTTTTCCATGTGGCTTAACTACAAGAACTATGTTCTGCACATAGCATGCAGTGCTGACTGACTCTGCCTAGAATGTTACAGGTATTTTGGAATCAGCAAACATAGTTCGAGCAGCCTCAATAAGTGTCTTGTTCCTCCTCTCAACAACACCATTTTGTTGACGAGTTCTAGGAGGACTATATTGTCTGGCAATCCCTTTTGAGTTACAGAATGAGTCAAGAAAGAAGTTCTTAAAATCAGTCCCTTGATCACTTCTATTTATTTTAACCTTGTGATCAATTTGAATTTCTATTTTAAGAATAAAAGATTTTAGTGTTTCAGTAGTTTCATCTTTAGATCTTAAAAAGAATACTCATGTAAATCTTGTAAAATTATCAACAATCAAAAGCAGTATGATTCCATTATTTATGCTCATTATACTTGTGGGACCAAATAGATCCATGTGCAATAAGTGCAATGGAGTGGTGATGGAGTAAACACTTTTGGATTTGTGAGATGCCCTGTGTTGCTTCCCTTTCAGGCATGCAACACAGTTATCTTTGCAGAAAAAATCCTTTTTAGGCAAACCATGTACCAAGTTATTTTAGCTAATTTATTCATTGTATTAAAATTCACATGACACATACGTTTATGCCAAAGAAAGCATGACACTTCACCATGTACTCCTCACTATCAGCTTTGGAAAGAAAGCATGACACTTCACCCATTGGGGAAGCATTGTTCATATCAAGCTTGTACGTATCCCCTTTTCTTGGAGATCTTAGAAGCACCAATTCCGGAGGAATTGTCATCCCGGTTTTGAGGATAATGCACTCATGTTCTGTGAAGAGCATTTGATGCTTTTGATCACAAAACTGAGAAAAACTTAATAGATTGTGTTCAAGCTATTTGACAAAGTGAACTTTGTCAACTTTTAACTTTCCGTTGGATATATTCCCTCTGCCAGAAATATATCCTCCGGCCTCACCTCCAAACTTGACAGGACCTCCATCATAATGTTGACATTATTGAAGGAGAGATTTGTTCCCTGTCATATGCCTGGAGCATCCACTGTCAATGATCCAAATATTGTTATTCTTGTCAAATGGATGTCCCTACACATAAGATGAGATGATTAGTTTTGATTGGAAACCCAAGCCTTGATGGTCTTGGGTTCTTCCAATGATAGTGACATAATTGAACCAAAGTTTAAGCATGGGGGTTCAATGGATGTCTATCTAGAAGACATTTAGGCTGCAACATCTTTTTTGATCTTCCAATCCATCTTTTGGTCGATCATTGAGGATGAGCCTTTTGAGGCTTGCACAACATGGAATTCTTCCGAAGCTTATTTCTTTTCGGATGACCCCTTCACCACCTTTTCTTCCGAAGTAGTCTTCATCTGGGATGCTTTCAAGGGAACTCTTTTGTTCTTTTCATTTTTAACAACTTTAGCTTTCGAAGCCATTCTCCCTTCGAAAGAAGAAATTTTTCGGAAAGCAACCTTGCTTTAGAAACCAGCTTTCCTTTTTTCATCACTTGGACCATTTGATAGGGTCAAAATGTGAAACCTTCCCTGACTCCTCTTTTAACATTATATGCATATATGTGCTAGCAGGATTGTAGTAACAATCTTTGGCCATATGGTATTACAGACCACACATTATGCATGCAATGTTAGTCTTTTGGGAACTTAAGGATTGTTGTTTCTTGTTCTTTTTTTCTTTTTCAGCAACCTTTCCCTTCTGATCCTTTGGTAGGATAGGAGTGTTGGTACTACACTTATTTCCTGAATTAGAGTTACCTACCACCTAGAATCCAGTTGAGATGAATACACCCTTTTGTTTTGGGTCAATCATCAGCATAGACTCAACCACTTTCTTGGTAGTTCTTCTTGCTGCTTTAGCTCTGCTTCATCTGGCTTAGGTGGTTAGGATTTGTTCATCACCGGGAGAAGTGGGTTGATTTACTTGTTTGTTCGCTGTGGTGGCCTCTATTATTACATCATTCTTCAACTCAAGTGAAGATGGGCCAGCAGATGGGACCTCTTGCTCTTCAGTACCACACCTTGGTTGTCTTATGGACTCATAAGAGTGTGTGGAGCAATTTCATTGATCCCAAACCCTCTTTTGTTTTTATAACAAATTTTGGAGTGGGGGATGATACAATAATAGCTTGGAAGTTTTGCTAAAAAATGACATACTTCCTATCTTGAGCCTCAGCAGTGACAAGCTGGGCTTGAGCCTCAGACAATTTGGATATTAAATCCTTTATTTTAGTCTTATAGTTTGTATGTTCGTGTTTTAACAAGGACACAATTTTCTCTAACTCTTAAGTTTTCTTTAAGATAGTCAGATTCAGCCTTTTTAAAATCAAAATTTAAAACATTTAGAGACTCAACATCAGATTAAATCTCCATATTGTAGTCCTGATATAGTTTAACCTTAGCAATACATGTAGGAGTACAAAGATGTTCCTATACCTTATTGTCATATGTTCCTGCCATGAGTGCTTAAGAAGGAGTCACATCTTGTATCATAAAGCTCCAGTCAACTTCTTGAGCCATTGTAGTTGTTTCTATTGACTTTCCAGTGGGATTTGATGTAGAGAGATGTGTGGATGCTTGTGGGGTTCCCGGATTTGACTTGGAGCCTTGCATTCCCTTTCAAAATGACCAAGTTGGTTACAGTTGTAACATTTGGCCTTAGATTTGTCAACCCAATTTCTTGTTGGTTGGGTTCTGGGGGACTGCCTTCCAGTTCTCTTGAAGAACTACTTTTTTGGGTAGGTTAAAAGAGCCATTTGTTGGAAAATTTCCACATACTCCACATCATCTGGACTGAAGCACTCTAGATCATCAAAGCAATACTGAAAATCACTAGAATGTGCGCTCCCTGAGACAAAGGCACAACTGTCCTGAAATGAACTATGTTGAGCCTGTTGAGACCTTGGAGTCTCGAGAAATATGATGTATGGTCTAGATTAGCAGGTTGACTATTGAGTGTAAGTCAGGTTGACTGTTGAGTGTAAGTCAGGTACTGTTGAGGCTGTGTGGGTCCTGAGCCGTCAGCAACCATCAACGTGTTGCTAATAGGAAGACTCAAGGGTCTGCTTGTCTGATGGCCTCTCTTGCTCTCCATCTCCAAACGGTATCCATCAAGGATGTCATAGAGTTTGGTCATGGTGTGGGTGTTCAGATTTTCTATCCACTTGATAGAGACATAGTAGAATGTCCACTCATTAGTGAGTGCACTCATGAACTTTCTTGTGAGGTCTCTAAGTTCAGGAGTAATCCCCATAGACTGAAGGGAAGAAATAAGATCCATGTACCTAAAATATTGCTGACTGAGCATCTCTCCAACAATATAGGTGAAGTTCTTAAATTGTTGCTTCAGTGAGTCTTTCTTGGAGTCATTTGAGCTAGAGTACATTTGAGCAAGTGCATCAAATAGTCTTTGGCTGACTTGCAATGCTCAAACCCTACCATGATAGAGTTGGATATTGCAGTCATAAGAATAGTCATTGCATTGCTGTCAATGTCCATCTTCTTCCGGTCCTCATCAGAGTAATCTTCAACGACCTTCTCTATCATAGCACCGTTTCCACCAGGTGCTGCCACCTTGGGTTTATACGGGCCATCAACAATAGAATACCACATCTAACTGTCTTGATACCTGATGAAGCCTTCCATGCATCTACTCCATGACCTGAAGTTTTCAGGGGTAATGATGAGAGCTTTAGTCATCGTTCCCATATTTAGTTTAGACTTATTGAGGTTTTGAGTAAGTTCTAAGGAGGAGTGGGAAAACGGTTGATTTTGATGGTAAGATCCCACTATCAAGAGCCTAAGAAGTCTGATACTAATTGCAGGATCGGTTTTTGTCACTTAACACTTGGTTTTTCTCTCAAACTCACTTATACTACACTCAGATAAGATGAAGCAGAGTCTATTCTAAGAGTTGATAGTAATATATTAAGTGACAAAGAACACACAGTGATAATTTTCAAGGTACTTGCATATATTGCTTCTCAACTCAAAGTATTACAGGACTCTTACAAGCATGTTGCATGAGTTACAATGAGAAACTATATATAATACTACCTACAGCCGGATATACTTTGATACCAGCTGGAATCCTCTAACTAAAGCAAATACTATAAAGCTATAGTTTAAGGTATCTTAGATAAAGTGTTATCTAAGATATGGTAGTCATGACATGTCCATGATTACCTTTTGTCACTAACTAAAGTTGGCAACTGTACTATCTAATAAATGTGAACAATAGAATAAAGTATGGTCAACTACATGGCTTTTGAGTTAATGCCATGCAGTATCTCAGAGGTCTGTAGCGAAGTGTCAGAGACCATACCTATGTCTACTTGTTCATAGTAGTGTCTTCCGAACGTTAAGTGTTTTCGGAAGAACAAGTTCTTTCGAAGCCACTTATACTTCGAAAGAGGCTACTTCTTCTGAGGCTTGATGGACTTCTTCTTTCTTCATACTTCAGAAGTTCACTTCTGATCTTTTCTTCTAAGAGTTGATATTCGGAAGTGAATGCTTTGTTTTCGGAAGTAGAGTCTGTCTTCAGAAGTTGAACTTTCACTTTGTTCTTCGAAAGAACTCTATTTCCTTCGGAAGTTCCATACTTGGCTTCGGAAGTCTTTTATTAGATGCACCAAAACATTCTAAGTGGTTTGGCTTTGGTTGCACCAGCCTTCTTCTTGATCCAACAGGTTGACTTGTGCCATGGGCCTTAAAGCCTATTTCAACTTCTTTGCTGCATGTGGGCTCTTTGACTTTGTAATTCACATTTATATAAGTATGGTTGTGTAATTAATATTTTATGTGGGCATGCATTATTATTCATGTGAACTTGTATTATTAAGTTAACAATAAGATGCATAAAAAAGCTAATTTAATGTTCAAACAAAATAAATCATGACACTATATATCTTAAACGTGGCTTTTAGTTTCAAATATTTCTTTAAACAAAATAATTCATCTTTTAATACCATGTTTTTTTAGATAATAAAAACAAAATAAGAACAATTTACGTATAATATTTAATAAAATCTATCAAAACTTTGTAAGGTATAAAAAATATTAGTATATTATGTATATTATTTGCACTGTATCAAATATTGTCTCTAAGCAAAACAATCACAAGACATTTTTAAAATTAACAAGTTTAAATACATGATGCAAAACTAAATCAATGCCACCCTGTTCACCCTTAAGACACAATCAACTATCTAGTCACATTCAATAGGATTACAACTTAACATGTACCCGTGATACTAATTTTGAAAATAGACGCACTAACTAAGCTGAGTTCATTTAAAGACTCTAAACACACAATAATCCACAACTTCTCACAATGTTCTCTCCTCTCGATTTGATTAGTGGACTAGTAAAATAGGTACTAGTTTATATTTGTAATACTCTCAATATCATTATGAACGACATTGTTATAAGCTTGTAAAGGTATCACATCTACACAACTAATAATTGAACTTTGCACAAATCAAGTAGGTCTTCACATTAATTGTAACGTGGCTTGGGTGACGGGTAGGAATAAGGAAGATGAGAACAAGGCTAAAGTGTTAGAAAAATCCGACTACACTAGCCTAAACACGTAACCCAATACGCAATTGATAAACTAAAATGGAGGACCAAAGTTGGATCCTTTAATAAACATACTACTCAGAAATACTTTTTTATTTTTCTGTATCTTTCTCATTTTTCTCTCTTTCTCTCTCTCTCTCTTTTTTATATAAGAATCACAAATGACAGACAAGTCACACTATTTAAACACTAACTTGGCCGGATTTTGTAAAACACACGGGTTAACACAACAAGCGCTTAAATAAATAAAGGCGAGACTAACATGGGTGTAAACAAAAGGAATGGTAAATTAATGGCTCAAGATGGCTAACTAGTGGATAATATTTAGGGTAAGGTAATCGTAGGCTAAATACAATGCTAAATCCTAGGTGCCTCTATCATTTTTGTGCAAGTTCAACATTCATGGTCTCGATGCATATAACCTAGAAAAGTTCTAAATGCATGTAATCGTGTGATATAAACACTCAAGCAAAGAAATGCATGTGATATGCAAATAATCAAGAATTGAAGGCTCAATCTCACATGAAAACAGAGATAATCAAGGTATAAGTTTTGGACAATTGCATGTTTATTATCTCTCTATTTATCTCACTTAATTAGGCGTCTATACCATTTTACTTTGAAAACAACTTGTTAAGTAACTTAATCATGTGAGTTGAAAAGTTAATCATTCTCTAAGTTTAACTAGTTAGCACAAATTGGCATCACATCATGATTCGTGCAAGTCATGTTTATATGTGTGGATGAGTATACTTAGTGCCTTTTTTCTCTTCTTTTTTTAATTTTTTTTTTGTTTTTAGGTTTTTTTTTCATTTTTTTTGAATTTCAGGGATTCATCAAGATTTTACAATATTATAAAACCAAAATGTAGAATGTTTCAGTTTTACTAACTAACCCCATCCCCACACTTAAATAAAAAATTGTCTCTAATATTCGATAAAATAGATATAAGCAATTAAGATAATAAAAGTGTAAGAAATAGGAAAACCGAAAATCCCCTATAATTTATTGTGCAGTGACAGAAGTTCAACTGTAAATGTACATGTCATTCTCACAATTTAAGTTGACTAAAAATCTCAAGCAGATGATCAGTCAGCTCTGAGCAATAACCTGAAATCAAAGACAAACACATAAGCATCTGGTATTAAGAAATAAAAATAAAAAGTTCACCAAAATGTAGAAAAAAGAAATCAAACCCTCGGGTTGCCTCCCGGAAGCACTTGGTTTATTTACGAGTCGTTAGCCAGACTCAAACCTCTCAGTCAGGTTCTTACAGGGATGAGGTCAACCACTTCATCCTTGTTTTCAATCACCGGCCCACAAATGTAATGCTTTAAACATTGTCCGTTTACCTTGAACATTTGACCATCCTTTTCCTCGATTTCAATTATTCCGTATGGAAAAACCTCAGGCATATTGTATGGTTCCGACCATCAGGACTTTAATTTTCCCAGAAACAATTTCAATCGTGATTATACAACACACCTGATCCCCAAACTTGAATTCTTTATTACTTTTCAGGTGGCGATCATGTAAGTCTTTTGTACGTTCCTTGTATCGACTCGAATGTGCATACGCATGATCTCTTACTTCCTCCAACTTGTGTAACTAGAGAAATCGATTCGCTCCAGCCACATACATATCTAAATACAATGTCCTTAATTCCCAATATGCGCGATGCTCTAACTCCACTAGTAGATGACACGCTTCCCCATAAATCATCCAAAATGGTGTAGAACTGGTTCACGTCTTATATGCCATGCGAAAATCCTAGAGTGTGTCATCTAACTTATCGGGCCAATCCTTACAATTTGATCCGACTCTTTTCTCCAGAATCCGCTTGATACCCTGATTACTTACCTCAACTTTCCCGCAAGTCTGCGGATGATAAGTTGTTGCAAGCCGATGGGTGACCCCATAGTGTTGCAACACTTTCTCCATCTGCGCATTGCAGAAGTGGGTACCCCGATCACTAATTAGCGCTTTGGTGGTACCAAAATATGTAACAGCTTCTAAATGAATCTCACTACAACCCTAGCATCATTCGTGGATAAGGATAAGCCTCCACCCACTTGGAAAACATAGTCTACAATTACTAGGAATGTACTTGTTCCTGCGAGATGGCAGAAACCGGCCCATGAAATCGATGCCCCATAAATAAAAATTCTCACATGTCTGAATGGGAGTCTGTGGCGTCTCATTTTAGGATGAGATATTTGATACTCTCTAACATGCGTCACAACTCCTCACAAAGTCATGCGCGTCCTTAAAGATTATCGGCTAATAAAACCCTGCGTCGTATTCCTTCTTTGTTGTCAAACTCGCTCCATAATGGCCCATTGTTGGTCCTCAGTGGCAATGCCTCAAATCCTCCTTGCTTCATCACCATGTACACACCTACGCACGATCTAATATGCTCTAATATGGAAGAGGTAGGGGTCATCCCAAATGTAATACTTAACATCTGCAAAGAATTTATTTTTTTGCTAATATGTCATGCTTCTCATCAGAACCCCTATTGCTAAGTAATTAGCCAGATATGCAAACAATGGAAAACCATCTTCATGTGCTTTCACAAGCATCAGTGTCTCATGTGGAAAGTTATTATCAATCATGTCTTCCCTAATCTCCTCACGCCTAGAGTCCTCTAAATGTGACAAGTGATCCATTGCTATGTTTTCTACTCCTTTCTTATCCCTGATCTCAATGTCAAACTCCTAATGTAGCAAAATCAATCGTATTAGTTGTGGCTTAGCATTCTGCTTACTAAACAAATACTTAATGCCACATGATCTATGTAAACAATAGTCTTGGAAAGGACGAGATAAGATCTAAATTTATCGAATGCAAAGACTACTACTAACAACTCCTTCTCTGTTATGGTGTAATGCTCCTACACATCAGTGAGCGTCTTACTCGCGTAATCAATCGGGTGAAAATGTTTTTCCCTATGCTAACCTAAGACTGCTCCTATCACATAGTCACTCACGTCGCACATCAACTCAAAAGGTAAACTCCAATTCGAGGCGACCATAATTAGAGCATTCACCAACTTCTCATTTATAAGCTATTTTACACTCTTCAAAAAACACAAATGGCACATCTTTCTCTAGGAGTTGCATCATCGGCCTCGCGATCTTAGAGAAATCTCTAATGAAATGTCAATAAAAACCACCGTGCTCTAGAAAACTCCTAATAGATTTCACTGATGTGGGTAGCGGAAGCTTGCTAATAGTATTAATATTCTTCTTATCAACCTTAAGCCCCGCATGTGATATCTTGTGCCATAAAACAAGCTGCTCCTTTACCATGAAGTGGCACTTCTCCTAATTTAGCATGAGGTTGGTTTCTTCACATCGAGCCAACATCCTCTCCAACGCTCCAATCAAGAATCAAAGGAACTCCCAAACACAGAAAAGTCATCCATGAAAACCTCCATGGAGTCCTCGATCATGTCCTGAAATATAGCTACCATATACCACCGAAAAGTAGCTGAAGCATACATAACCCAAATAGCATGCAACGATACGCAAAGGTGCCATACGAGCATGTAAATGTCATCTTTCCTATCCTCCGGAGCAATGGAGATATGGAAATAACCCAAAAATCCATCAAGGATATAGTAAAATTGTTGCCCTGACAAACGATCCCATATTTGATTGATAAAGTGAAACAAAAAATGGTCTTCCTCGTGGCATCATTGAGTTTGCGATAGTTAATGCAAACTCGAAACCCGGTGACCGTCCTCGTCGGAACCAACTTGTTCTTCTCATTAGTCATCACTGTCATCTTTCCTTTCTTGCGAACAACCTACACAGGACTCACCCACTTTGAGTCAGAGCTAGGGTAGATAAATCTGCATCTATGTAACGCCAGAAATAAAGTCAAAACGAGCCAATTAATAATAATGGGCTTAGCCGGGATTATTTTAAGAAAATACGCAGGAAATAGAGTATGGACCGAGTAGACCTCGCGGGTTATGAGTTTGATGAGTTTAAGTCCCGGGAACACTCGATATATATAAGCGAATCAGCTTGAGCCACTCTTATTTACAACTCAACACCCAATCTGTAGAGAGATAGTGTAGAGAGAGAAAGTGGTGATTCAAGGCTTGGTTGATCAAGTGATTGAAGATCGGTGTTCGTGGACTTCCAAACAACAAGGAAAGACCAAGAATCTCGTAAGAAACATCATTTAATCATTTCTTTTGATGTAAACCCGGATTCTAAGGGTTGGGATTTTTGAAAGTGGCAAAGAATCATCCAAAACTCATGTTTTTGTGTAAGAAAACATGTAGGAAGCTTAGATAAAGCTTATTGGGTGATAAAACAAGGTTTGAGTGTTCATAATTTCAGCCTGTTCAACGAAACTGGGTGTTCATCCAACAAAATTATGTAGTCGTCTAGCGAAACTATGAAGACTTCCTGCGAAACTATAGTTTCACAGGTAGTTTTGCAGACATGTTTTTCCAACAAAAGTTGGGCGAAACTAGCAGCGAAGATGCTAGCGAAATTGCTGGTGAATCTAGCGGTGAAACTGCTAATCTGGCAGCGAAATTAGCAGCAAAATTAGGCATAAATTAGCTCTTTTGAGTGTTAACTTATCTGCAGGTTGTGTAGTGTAACCCTTGCTTTGAAAGCTTGATTGAGAAGCTACTCATTGAGTCTAGGTGAGTTCTAGATCCCTAATTTTAAAGGCTTTAAACTAGTTTGGGGCTAGAAATGCATGCTAAGTATACGTTTTAAATGACCAAGATTTAAGAGGTTTTAAGAGGAAGATCAACTTTTCTATAAGGAAATGTACTATATAAATGTTCTAAAATATAAAATTTTAGAACACAGCCCTAGGACCCTATTGTCAGGGGCTACCTCCAGTGCGATCCTAGCCAGGGGCATTGCCTCTTAGACCCCACTAGGGGTGCTGCCCCTAGGACCTTGCTGTTAGGGGCTGCCGACCCTAAACCCCCGTTATCCCGCGGAGGGTCGGTTATGTTCTATGATGACTTGTCCTTGTTATGCATGTGTATGTGATGTTTATGTGATGCTATGTATGTTCATGTTATGTTTTCTTACATTCCTATTATGTATTATTCCATGAGTTATGTGTTATGAGTATGAAATAAACAAAAAGTATTATGTAACGTAAAGCGCAAGTTAATGATAATGATAAGTGGAATGTAATCGTAAGAATGAATGCATGCATTAATGAACGAACAAATGTAAGAAAGTCTTGCAAGCAATGTATGGAGGTTCACAACCAAAGAAGGGTGTTAGCTCAACTGTGTGCTCGTTAGCTACCCTAGAAGGATGCACACTAGGGTCGAGTCTTTGTTATTGACCATATGTATGGGACCCTTGTCGCTTGCCCTAGGTACTGGGGTCAGCTTTGTGCATAATGTTTGGGGTATTGATAGACCTCAGGCCCAGTGACCAGCTTTGTGCATAATGTCCGGGGTATAGCACATGGCATTGGTTCGACATGTAAGTAAGAAAGATGACGAATGTATGAAAAATAAGTAAGGAAGACTATGAATGAAAGTGAATGATAATGATGGCATACATTGGATGGAAGATAATGAATAAAGATGGAAGATAATAATATATTATCTATGTGTATGTATGATGTATGATCATGTATGGAAGTAAAGATTGGTTTTTAACGAAACAAAAGTATCATATTTTTATAAAACTAGAACTTACTCAGCAAGGCTGACTTTTATGTATTTTCCAGTTGCTAGGTAATTGTTGCTGAGGATGGTACGAGGCAGCTAGTTGGCATTTTTGGGATGGCATCCATTTGTATAACTATGACGTTTTGTGATGTAATGCAAACGAGAATATTTTGTAATTTTTAACAATGATGTATTATTTTGTAAAAGCAATCATTAATATATGAAATGGTTTTAAATTATTCCGCTGCGATGTTTTTTATATATGTAAATGTGTATTTTATGTTTTATGTGCAATGATTGTCCAACTGTGAGCGTCCCGGGACCGGGGCCTTACATTCTAACTTAATCACTTATTTTTTAACTACCTCTTGCATGTTAAGATTTAATCTCCTTTGACTTTGTCTAACAGACTTATACTCATCTTCCATGAGTATCTTATGCATGCAAAATGAAAGGTTAATAATTTTGATATCCATCAATTTCCATGTAATTGCCTGCTTGTGTGCCTTCAACACATCAACCTGTCTCTTCTTCTCCTGCTCTATCAATACAACAAAAATGATGACAGGTGATTAAGATCCCTTATCTAGAATTGCGTACTCCAAGTGAGATGGCAATTCTTAAGCTCTAAGGATGGGGGGTCTCAACCGATGGCTTCTCTATCGGCTCCTCTCTCGTAATCACCTCACACACGTTAGCCTCCTTGAGAAGCGGACTTTCATGATATACCGACTCACGCTCAAAGGCAAAAGTGGTCAACTCGATTCTAGGTTCTCCTTAACCACGATCTGCAAGTTTGTCTGATCTGATATAATAAACTCTAAAAAAGTGGTAGTCACTTGTGTCCAATTGGTATCTAGGTAGTACAAGGTGTCATCCTGATCA
The DNA here is from genome assembly GCA_025506515.1 of Flaveria trinervia. Taxonomy (NCBI): domain Eukaryota; kingdom Viridiplantae; phylum Streptophyta; class Magnoliopsida; order Asterales; family Asteraceae; genus Flaveria; species Flaveria trinervia. The sequence goes on along the minus strand of CM046442.1, from coordinate 24,946,151 downwards.
TGTGTGTTCTTTATGGATTTGTTCACAACGAAAGTAACTATCTCATCAGCAAGTCGTAAGGTTAGCTTGCCATCAACGACATCGATCAATGCCCTCCAGTAGCCAGGAAAGGTCGCCTTAAGATCAATGGGACCTTCTCATCCTCATCCATATCTAAGATCACAAAATTAAGAGGAAAAACAACTTATTCACCTTAACAAGCATGTTCTCTACAATCCATCGTGGATACTTCACCGACCTATGGACCAACTGAATACTCATGTGTGACGGTGATGGCTCACCTAGGTCTAGCTTAGCGAACACAGAATATGGCATCAAATTGATGCTAGCCCCAAGATCTGCCAATGCATTGTTCACAGACAAACCACCTATGATACATGGAACAATAAAACTACCCAGATTAGTCATCTTCTATAGTAGTTTATTCTACACAGTAGCGAAACAGTCCTCATTTAATGTCAAAGTTGAGATCCGCTCCAGTTTCTTCTTATTTATTAGTAGATCCTTTAGAAACATAGCATATTATGCATGTGTTGTAATGCCTCTACAAAGGTAAGTTCACCTTGAGCTGCTTACACATCTCAAGGAACTTCTCGTACTACTCCTCAAACTGATGTTGAGCACATCGTCCTGGGTATGGAAGACTGTCAAAATGGACTAATGGCTCCTTCTCCTTCTTCTTAGCAACCTTCTCTACAGACTCCTTTGGTTGTGCTGTACTTACTGGGCACAACCTCTATTCCACCTTTCCAGCAGGAGCCTCCATCTCTATCTCCTCATCAACCTCATTCAATCACTATAGGAGGCTCACCACACCATATGATTTACCACTTCTTGTCACAGCTTTCACATGCGTATTTGGATTCTTCACTACACAATCCTTTCTATATTCTGCATAATGCTCCTTGATTGTTGATCATTGCCTCTTTCTCCTGAAACCTAACCTAATATGCTTGATTTCTAGCTTGCGCTTCCTTATACCTAATGTCATCCCTCGCCATGAATTGGGTCAGCATCTGTGTCTGCTGCATCATCATTTCCTCAAGCGTGGGCTTCTCATCCCCTGACCTATGCCACTAGTTTGACCACTACTCGAACTCTGATTCTAAAATAAACTCTGAGTACATGGTTGAAAACCCAATGGGTTCCACTCTTCCAGTTCTGCTAATTTCTCCAACCTTGATTATAGGAATTACCAAAGGCATTTCCTTGCATGCGATTGGCATTGCTAACAAAGTCAACTTACTTGTTGGACCAAAACAACCAATGAGCCTGATCAGAGAAACCTCTAAGTCCCACAGGACATCACAACAGCTGAAGAAGACCTGATCAGCTGTTTTACAAAGTCTGAAGAATACAACTGCTGAAGTATTTCTGAAGTACTGAAGACAAAGACTGAGACAACAGCTGAAGATCTAAAGTCTGAAGACTTCAACAAGTACTGAAGACAAAGACTGAAGATCAACAGCTGAAAGACAAAGTCTGATGTTCAAGTACTGAAGACATCAGCTGATGCTAACAGCTGATGACAACAGCTGAAGAGGGCTTCTTCAGTTGTTGTGATGGTTTTTCTTCATCAGTAGTTTTCTTTTCCTTTCAGTAGTTGTTTACTTTTCTGTAGTTTTGTTCCTTTTCAGTACTTGTAAACAACTGAGAGGTGTTTCTTCAGTTGTTGTAGTATCAGTAGTTTTATGTTTTTCAGTAGTTGTAAATAAGATGTTAACACTTAGGAACATTTGTAAGAAGATGTCAGTTGTTGACATCTTTAGTAGTGTTAAACATCAGTAGTTATAAAACGGTTACATGTCACTTTCAAGTGACATCAGCCTACGTCATTCTTTCCTTTATAAGGAAAGATGACTCACCTGTAATCGTGCCATTGAGGCCGACAATCTTAATGCAATATTCCTTTTGTCAGATATTTCTCTGTCTATAACAAAATTCTTTTATCGCTTTATATCGAATGTTCTTGCTTGAATTTGTCTAATTCTGAGCTATTCCGCTGCTATATTTGTTCAATCGATTAAACCAAGAGGCTGAGATCCTAACAAATGGTATCAGAGCAGGTTAATCATGATCGATCTAACAATTAATCATTGAAATGTTCAATCGCTCTAAGTTTGATCGAATTAGCAAATTCGCAAGGATCTGTTATAGAGATTGAGAGTGTATCGCTTCTGGCCGTTTTGTTTGAGGTTCTGTGTGGTTCTGAGCTAAATTATTGTGATTTTACTTGAATCTGTCTGATTTTCCACAATGACTACTTCTTCGAATGATCCTTTCAATACTGGATCCTCTACCAAGCCTCCGATCTTGGTGAGGAATGAGTATAACATTTGGCAGAGAAGATTGCTCCATCACCTGTCTGTCAATAGCTCAGGTTGTTGGACATCTGTGGTACATGGACCACATAAGCCAATGGTGAATGATCCGGAAACAAACCAGTTGGTTCCAAAGAAGAAGGAGCAATACTCCGATGAGGACAAGAAGTTGTTTGAAATCGATGCAAAAGCCCATGGAATTTTGGCTATGGCTATTCCTAATGAGATTACTCTGGGCTTCTGCATTGTGAGTCTGCTCATGACCTCTGGAAAGCCATCAAAGAACAATTTGGTGGTACTGATGAGGTTTTAGCAAACAACAGGGAAATCCTCGCCCAACAATATGAGACTTTCTCTCATAGAAAGGGTGAGACTCTGACTCAACAATTTGAGCGGTTTCATGTTTAATCTCTGAATTGAAAATGGTTAAACATGAATATACCAGGAGTCAGATGAACCATAGATTCCTAAGATCACTGCCTGAGAGATGGAACACATATACCATTGTTCTACGCTCAAATGCTGATGTTGATCGCCTATCTCTCACCCAACTTCATGGGAAACTGCTTACATTCGAGAAGAGATAGAGCAGGAAAGGAAATTGGGCTTCATCTGGCAAGCTTACTGAGGATTTTGTCTGAGGGAACACTGCCCTGATTGGACATCAAGAGTCAGAATATGCGTCATCTGAAAGCCAGTATGATGAGCATATTGATTTCTCTACAAACACTTCTGAGCCTGCCTTTGTGAGTGTTGATAGTTATTCTGCTGGTAGTAATAGTGACAATCTATGTTTCATCATGGATGATCTCAAGGGGATTGCTGATGATGACTAGAAGAGATGGATATTTTGAGCCAAATGGCCTTGATAAATATCAGATCTCAGAAGTTCTACAAAAGAACTGGAAGGAAATTCCCAGGACTCTCTGGCAAAACCAAAGTTGGTTTTGACAAGAGTAAGTTGAAGTGCCATAAATGCCACAAGCTTGGACACTTTGCAAGAGAATGTAGATCATCTGGATCTAACTCTCCTGCACCTTTGTGACTTTCCCTGGAAATAGTCAACAAAACAGAGGGCAACAACCTGTCAATTCTGGTTATCATCATCAACCACAATCTCCTGCATATTTTGTTCCACAGGGGCTAATGCCATATCCTACCCCTGCTATTACATGCCACAACCAGGCCAGGTTCAAGCACCCACTGCTCAGCAACCACATGCACTCCCTGAGCCTCAACCATCCCAATCTCATCAACCTAATCAACTTCAACAACACAGCTTCTTCACACAGGAGTTGTTGACTGGAGCAGCTACCAGATGATGTGTCTGGTAATGAACAACTGTTCTCAGGTGCTGGTCAACATGGTGGTGAGCATCCTTTTGGAAATCTAGCTCTCATGACTTTGGAATCCTCTGATGGATCATCCTCAAGTACCTCTTCAACACAGGTATCACAGGTATCCTCTGAGGCTAAGGCCAAATTATGTTCTGAAACTTGCATAGCAGCATTTGCCTCTATTAGAGAAGCAAATGTGGCTTAATCAATAAAAATGTAGAGCTAGAACAAATAATTTCCAAAAATAAAGCTGAGTTTGAGTCTGTGCTGAAAGAGAAAACTGATGAGATTATAAATTAAAATGCCAAATCTCCGATGATAAGGCTAGGGAGGATGTACTCTTAGAGAAGTACAAAGACCTCAAAGATACTCTTGCTGTCACCCAAGTAGAGTGTGATCGATGGTACAATCTTGCAAGGGCTTTGAAATGCTTCTTAGTAAGCAAACAGCTTCCAATGTGAAGTTGGGAATTGGTTATAATCACACTGCTCCTCCTACAGATTTTGCTTCAAGAGCAGGAGTAGAATCTGATGGAGAAAGTAATGACCAATCCACCTCATCATGTGATTCACTACTTGATAAAGCACCATCAGTAGTTGAAGTCAGTAGTAATCCCTCTGTGAACCTATCAGCTGATATTGATGGTTCAACTGCTGACACTCACATGATCAATGAGTTGATCAACCCAAGTGTTATCCCTAGAAGTACTGAGGGTACTGGAGAGCAGGGGATAACATTGGAGTTCAAATCCAATAACTGACAGCACTAAAGAGAAGAAAACTGTCAGTAGGAAGGATTTGAAGCCTACTAAGGGAGTTGACAAGAAGGCAAAAAGTGCTTCTAAACTGCTGAAGAGCAAGTCTTCAGTAGTTTCATCTTCTTCAGTTGATGATCAACAGAAGATGAAGAAGAAACCATGTGAAATATGTGGTCTTTTCAATCATCTCACAGATGATTGTTGGTACAAAAGGGATCCAAACTCATACAAAAGGAGAAAATTAAAGAAAACTTGGCTAAAATGAAAACTGAGTTTGAGTCCAAGTTTGTACCAGCAGCATCAAATCCTATTACTTCCTATGTGCCAAAAGAAATCTAAAAGGAAGGAGTGCAACAGGCAACAGCTGAGGTTGCTCAAAAGAAGATGGTGCAACACAAGAACTCATCATCAACACTAATACCAATGTGTCTGAAGAGCTGAAAGCTCTTTCCCAGAATCAGACACAGCTGGTAATGATGGTTCAACATCTGTTGGGAAGAGTTACCAACTTGATGGCCCTGTGTTGAAACCCCGGAAAAGGAGATCCAAGCCACAGGATTCCTCTTCTACCATCTCCTTCACCTCAAGCTATTGTGCCCAATAAACCTGTTAGTTTACCATCTATGATGAGACTAGGCCCAAAACCAAAAAGGTTTGGGTCTCCAAAACTAACTGATTGTTTATTAATGCAGGTTTCTTCAACATGCCAAAGTAGCATCTGGTATGTAGACAGTGGGGGATCTATGCATATGACTGGGAACAACTCACTTCTTAATGACTACTCTCCAGGAAGGAAGGGTTTTGTTTCCTTTGGCAATGATGCAAGAGGTTACATCATCGGGAAGGGTTTTGTTTCCAATGGGGAAATAAGTTTGATGATGTCAACCATGTGGAAAATCTCAAGTATAACCTCTTGAGTGTCAGTAATTGTGTGACAAAGGCCATGTTGCCCTTTTCACAAGCCAGAACTGCAGGATTCTGTCATCCAAAGTTCTGAGTTTGATTGACAAGGTATTGGATGCTCACACTCTCCTGAAGGCCAACAGGACAGGAAGAGTGTATGCCTTAGATCTTTCCAAGAAAATAGATCTCAAAGGCCATCCTTGCCTATTTTCCAAGGCCTCTCCTCAAGAATCTAATCTATGGCATAGAAGGCTGGGACATGTTAACTTCAAGAACATGAATCAGCTGATACACCATAGTTTAGTAAGGGGAATGCCTATGAAGGAGTTCAAGTGTGAAAACAACTGCACTGCTTGTTTGAAAGGAAAACAACACAAGGTTTCATTCCCACCTATTGAAGAACCAAAGTCCACTGCCTGCTTACAACTTCTTCACATGGATCTCTTTGGTCCTGTGAGAGTGATGAGCATGGCAAAGAAGAAATACTGTCTGGTAATTGTGGATGATTACTCCAGATTTGTATGGACTTTCTTTCTACATTCAAAGGATGAAGCTGCACAGAAGATCATAAACTTTGTGTGTATGCTGAGAAGCAGTATTCCCTCTCAGTCAAGTGTATTAGAAGTGACAATGGAACAGAATTCAGGAACAATACACTTGATGAGTTCTACCTTTCCAAGGAATAAAGAGGCAGTTTAGTATTCCAAGAACTCCTGAACAGAATGGAGTTGTGGAGAGAAAGAACAGGACCCTCATTGAAGCTGCAAGGTCTATGTTGGCTGATTCTGGACTGCCATTGACCTTTGGGCTGAAGCTGTCAACACAACATGCTATGTGCAGAATAGAGTGCTAATAAATCAGAGGTTGATGAAGACTCCATATGAAGTTCTACATCATTTGGCCCCTCTCATTTCATTCTTTAGAGCATTTGGGTGTCCCTGTTTCATTCTCAACACAAAGGATCAGCTCCAGAAATTTGATCCTAAGGTGGATGCAGGGTACTTTGTTGGGTATTCATCAACTTGCAAGGCATACAGAGTCTTCAACTGCAGAACAAAGATGGTTGAAGAGACTCTACATGTCAAGTTCAATGAATCTCCAAAGGACAAGATTCCACAAAGCCCTGTGGAGCTCTTTGATTTGGACATACTGCAATATGTTCCTTATCAATCTCCTGCTGTTGCTCCTGTCAACAGTTCACCACCTGGTGTTACTGCTGAAGATGATGATGATAGTAGTAATCACCTCTTCAGGTTTAGTGACCAACTGCCTGTGTCCTCTAAACCTGATGCTCCTGTAGCTCCAGCACACCATCCACAACAAATGCTGATGAGATTTCTGCATCCTCAACTTCATTTGAGTTGCCACCATCTTCATGGTTTCAAGAATCTGCATCAACATCTGCTGCTGCTGAAGGTCCTACAAACACTTGCACAGATTTGATTGTTTACCAAGAGCTGAAAAATCACCCAATGTCTCAAATCCTTGGTGATATCAATGCTGGTGTTTCAACCAGAAGCCAGTTGTCCAATTTCTGCTTCTATGCTCTCTTCATCAGTCAGCTAGAGCCAAAGAACTATCATGTAGCTTTGAGAGACAATGGATGGGTTGAAGCCATGCAGCTTGAGCTTCTTCAGTTCAAAAAACAGCAAGTGTGGGAGCTTGTTCCTCTACCCCCAGGTAAGTGTGCAATAGGCCTAAATGGGTGTTTAGGAATAAAACTGATGAAAATGGGCTAATTGTTAAGAACAAGGCCAGACTGGTTGTGCAGGGGTTTGCACAAGAAGAAGGTATTGATTATGATGAAACCTTTGCCCCTGTAGCCAGACTGGAGGCAATTAGATTGTTTTTAGCCTATGCTGCACTCCACAATCTTAAAGTTTTCAAATGGATGTCAAAAGTGCTTTTCTATATGGTAACATAAAAGAAGAAGTTTATGTGTGTCAACCACCAGGCTTTGAGGATAATAAGCACCAGAATGGGTATATAAGCTTGATAAAGCTCTTTATGGGTTGAAACAAGCACCTAGAGCCTGGTATGAGACCTTATCAAACTTTCTTCTACAGAATAATTTCACTAGAGGCTCCATAGATAAAACTTTATTTATTAAGAAGGTGGATCAGCATAAGCTACTTGTTCAAATTTATGTTGATGATATTATATTTGCATCCTCTGATCCCCAATTGTGTGAGAATTCCAAAACTTAATGCAACAGAAGTTTGAAATGAGTGCAATGGGAGAATTACAGTTCTTTCTAGGTTTGCAAATCAAACAAAAAGCTGATGGAATTTTCATTCATCAGTCTAAGTACACAAAAGATCTTTTGAATAAGTTTGATTTACAAAACTGTAAACCTGTTCTACTCCCATGTGCAACACCACACAATGGATGTTGATCAGAAAGGTAAAGCTGTTGATGAAACTCTTTACAGATGTATGATTGGTTCCTTGATGTATTTAACAGCTTCTAGACCAGATATTATGTTTGCTACATGTGTTTGTGCTAGATTTCAGGCTGCACCTAAGGAGTCTCATCTGATTGCAGTCAAGAGGATCTTTAGATATCTGCAAGGTACACAATCTCTAGGCTTATGGTATTCCACTGGACATTCTTGCAAATAGTTGCTTTCTCTGATAGTGACTATGCAGGGTGTAAGTTGACCAGGAAATCAACTTCTGGTGGATGTCAATTCCTAGGCAACTGTTTGATTTCTTGGCAGAGTAAGAAACAAACATCTGTTGCTACATCCACTGCTGAAGCCGAGTACATTGCTGCTGCAAGTTGTACATCCCAAGTACTCTGGCTTCAGAATCAACTTTTGGATTATGGCATTACAGAGACTAAGACTCATTATTAATGGATAGTGCTTCAGCTCTTTGCATTGTCAAAAATCCAGTCCAGCACTCTAGGACCAAACATATAGAAATTAGACATCATTTTATAAGAGATTGTTTTGAAAAGGGTCTAATTAATCCTATATTTGTGCCTAGTGCTGATGAGCTTGCAGACATTTTTACTAAGCCTTTGGATAGTTCAACTTTCCACAACCTGGTGTTAAGGCTTGGTATGCTGCAGCTAGAATAAGTGACAACTACTGATGATCTCAGTAATACTGATGATCATTGGTAACCATGTCACATATAAGTACTGATGAGTTATTTTACCCTCAGTAGTTTTTATAACTACTGAAGGCTAAATGCTTTAAGTACTGTACTTATCTGTTCTAAACTACTAATGTAGTTACAACTACTGAAATCAGTAGAAACAGATAAGTATGATGTCCTATGAACAACTGAAAACAGCAAAAAGGCTGATGAGTACGTGTTGAGGACAGTATGAAACAGCTGAAAGGCTATGAATTGACGACAACTACTGATAAGTACTCTCTTTTCAGTTGTTCACAAACTGCTGTTTCTTCATAAACAACTGAAGCAATACCATGTCTTCAGTAGTTTCACAACTACTGATGACTAACACCAAGTCTTCAGTTGTTTACAACAACTGATGGCACAACCAGGGTCTTCAGTAGTTTCACAACTACTGATGATAATACCAAGTCTTCAGTTGTTTCAACATCTGAAGTCCAACTTGTCTTCAGTAGTTTTGTTTTTTTTTAAAACTACTGATGCCTAAATCAGAGACTTCAGTTGTTTCAACGTCTGATTGTAAACACCATGTCTTCAGTTGTTTTATAACTGCTGACCACACCAATACCATCAGTCGTTTCAAACCTCTGAAAGTTAATACCACGTCATCAGTTGTTTCAAATACTGATGACTAACACCAAAACCTTCAGTCGTTTCATAACCCGTACCCTATATATATCTGATCCCTTTTTCAGAGTTTTTCATTCTTTCACGACCTAAAATTTCAAAAGCTTTGAAAATCTTTCACTTCATTAATGGCGACCATGCAACTCAAGCCTGACACAACTGTGTCGCGTACCTCACTAAATCGCCCTTCTGGACCAAATTTGATAATGCTATAGATCTTATGGTCCAATCACCACTGAAAACGGCTTCCTCCTAAATCCAATCATTTATGCCGATTCGCTACATCAGTTTTGGACGAATGCAACTGTTAATGGAGAATCTATCCATTCGTCCATCAACTCTCATAAGGTGGTCATCTCTACTGCTACCATCTGCCAGATATTACTATTAGATGATGCTGCCTACCCTGTTGGATATCCTAAGCGCCAAATTGATCTTTCATTTGGACAACATGGATATCAAGGTGATCTTAGTGCTTCGACCATCCTGAAGAAACATTTCCAGATGCTGAACGATTGATATTTCATATGGTAAATGTTTGCCTGGCCTCGAAGACTTCTTCTTGGGATCAACTGTCTTCCAGATGGCAACAGGTACTGTTCTCTATCCTTGAACAAGAACCACTAAACTTTTCTGAAATAATTTTTCTTGAAATCAAGGATATGGCCACAAAACCACTTTCTAACCGTTGGATACTATATCCTCGGTTTATAATGGCCATAATAGAGAATCAGCTTCATGCTGAGGGACTAGTTGGTGGGGAGTCCTACTTGGCTGTATTGCGGAGGTATACTCCCGACACAACACTGACCAAACTCTTAAACAGGCTGCCAAGCTGCGCAAACCCACGCAGCTGGAACCCACAGCCTCCACTTCCACATCCAAAGTCCCTCCAAACCCACAAAGAAGAAGCTAAGAAGGCTACTCAGGGAGTTGAGTCCCCTGAGGATGCTCTGCTGCACCAAAGCAGGTTATCTCTACTGGAAATAACCCCCCAGTAGAGACTATGACTCCACCAACCGAAGCCGCTCAGGTTTCCTCTCAAAAGGAACCTGATGCAACCACTCAAAGGGAAGCCACACTGCTGGGATCCTCCTCACTTGAGGGGATTACCATTGAAGAGCACCACTCGCCGGGTGCACACTGCTTCCACACCCTCTCCTGATGCAACCGCCCCTCAAAGCCCTACAATAATTGTTGCAAAAGTGCTGACGCAGTTGCATTCCTCACCCCCCACCCAGACACCAATCACTACTGGGATAACCTCAACACCTGAGGGGGAGGATCACAATGCTTCTGTCAACCCACAGCACAGGGGTTATCATGTTCCATCTCCTGGTGTAGACAAGGAGGTGCGACCTTCTGGTGAGGCTGCCACTGCCCTGACTCAGCAAATGACCAGGATGCAGTTGGTAACATCTCTAAGACCTCACCAGCGGCAACAGCTGATGAAGGACATAGTCCTGAGGCTGGAAGTCCCCAGAACCAAGAACAAGGGGCACATGCTATAATTGATCTACACTCAGGCATGTTAATCCTGACTCTGTCAGGAGGTCAGGTGATTCAGTATCAACTGATGATGACCTGAGCTTCTTCTATGATGTAGTTGCTCAAAACACCATCCTAGAGGATGAGGTTAGCAGACTCAAAGAGCTGCTGGCCAAGATGTCTCAGGATGAAAGTCCATCTGCCACCACAATACACCACAGATGGCACCTTCTTCTGAAGGTCCCCTAAACACTGAGCCAATACATACTTCCAAGCCACCAGCCTCTGCTTTTGGCACTGATTCTCAGGAACAGAACCATCTGATCAATCAGTTGCTAACCTTCAAAAATCCCTACCTCTCATCACTCCCATGATCACAGATATAGTGATCAAAGCCATGATGAGAAGCTTCCTACAATAATACAACCCTGGTGGAGGAGTTGGTGACCAAATCACTTTCTACTGCTCAAACCCTTGCACCCAATGCAACCAAAAAGGGGGAGAGTCAGTCAGTTAAAGGAAAAAGGAAGAGGACAGATGGGGAGAAGGAGAAAGAATCAGAGAAGGTAAATGAGAAGGAGTGGCTGTTATAAGTGTGGAGGAGACTGAGGTTGATCATGAGAAGGAAAAGGAGAGTGAGAAGAGAGCTGAAGTGAATGAAAGTCAAAAAGACTTTCATGTCACATATCAAAAGAGGAAGGAAGGAGAGTCTGAGAAGGAGAAGGAGCTGAATGATATGGTGAAAGAAGCTGATGCCAACCATAACCGTTCAATGGATAAAATCATTGATCAGTTATATAGGCAGATTTGACATCCAACAACTAGACTCCGAGATCAGAAGGTTGGAGACAGAGGAGATCAACTCAAGATGGGCTAGTTATGATGCCTTAGAAAGAGAAAGACTGGAGATAATGATAGATTTATAGCCAAATACTTGGGAAGATCTCTGATAGAAATAAGGGCTGGACCAGGGACAACATCTTGGCAATAACCACCAAGATTTGTTCGTCTGAAGCATACTCCAAGGGTTTAGTGATTGAGGCATTAATGAAGCTGGGGTTGGGAACCGAAAAGAACTGACAAAATTTACTAAAGCCTTCCTTACAGCCAAAATGCTAAAACAGTCTGAAAAGCCTCTATCCTCAAAATCACTACCTCCACAACCCACTAAAACAACCCCTTTACCCTCTAAACCAACCATCCAACCCACAAAACCAAATCCTTTACCCCCAAAACCCACTGCCAGTGATGTACCTAGACAAAAGAAAAGAAAGGTACTGAGGGCTGATGAAGAAGAAGAGGAGGATGAAGACAGAACTGCCACTCTCTGCAGTTATCACTTTGCCTAAGGCTAATCCAATGTCCATCACTCCTGCTTCTCAAATGCATGCTGTGATGATAAAGATTGAAGAGGAACAGATGCAAAGACATGATGAGGAAATGCTAAAAAGCATTGACAAAGCATATGCCACATCCTCTTCAATGATTAGCATGAAGAAAGAAGTCTTAAGATTGTACACCTTGCTAATACCTTTCAATACCAAAGGGAAAAAGTAAGGATATGGCCTGATCCTAGGGTGCACACAGGATTGTCAAGAAAGAAATTCCTTCAAAATACAAGGGCCGAGTGAAGAGGGTTGTCGACGAAGACATCACTGTGGTTCTTGTAGTGTCCCCCTGGGAAATTGTAGAAGAGTTCAAGAAAGCTTATGAAGCCAAACAACCACCCCAAAGATGTTGGAGAATAAAATCATAAAGAAGGGATTGGTTTACAAAAGACTTGAAAACTTCAAACAAGATGAGCTCAACCTGCTCTTAGAAGGGACTCATCCAGATGAGTTTGCTTACAGACAAATAACCACGGTTGAGCTCAAGAATGGAAAACAGGCTAAGTACATCTCTGAAGTGTATGGCCGAGAAGGATTGTTTGATGGTGTGCCCGAGGTGCTGACAATGGATGAGCAGATCATGTTTCTAGGGCTTACACCAGGGAATCCTATAGGCTGATACACGGGAAGTAGATCTCATGGTTGGGGTAACAGCTCAGTGTCCAAGTCCCCAATACAGAGCTCCCAACCATATCATGCAAAACAGATCATCAGAGACTTCTTCCCAGGCCGGTGCTGAAAAAGGGTCACTTCTCATCTGATCAAGAGGATAAAAAGACCAATCTATCTGCCAAAATAAGTGGGACTCGTCAATAACTTAGAGGTTTGGGCTGCATTGGTTCAGGGGGAGTTTGTTGGACCAAAAGAACCAATGAGCCTGATCAGAGAAACCTCTAAGTCCCACAGGACATCAAACAGCTGAAGAAGACCTGATCAGCTGTTCTACAAAGTCTGAAGAATACAACTGCTGAAGTATTTCTGAAGTACTGAAGACAAAGACTGAGACAACAGCTGAAGATCTAAAGTCTGAAGACTTCAACGAGTACTGAAGACAAAGACTGAAGATCAACAGCTCAAAGACAAAGTCTGATGTTCAAGTACTGAAGACATCAGCTGATGCTAACAGCTGATGACAACAGCTGAAGAGGGCTTCTTCAGTTGTTGTGATGGTTTTTCTTCATCAGTAGTTTTCTTTTCCTTTCAGTAGTTTGTTTACTTTTCTGTAGTTTTGTTTCCTTTTCAGTACTTGTAAACAACTGAAGAGGTTGTTCTTCAGTTGTTGTAGTATCAGTAGTTTTATGTTTTTCAGTAGTTGTAAATAAGATGTTTAACACTTAGGAACATTTGTAAGAAGATGTCAGTTGTTGACATCTTCAGTAGTTGTTAACATTAGTAGTTATAAAACGGTTACATGTCACTTTCAAGTGACATCAGCCTACGTCATTCTTTCCTTTATAAGGAAAGATGACTCACCTGTAATCGTGCCATTGAGGCCGACAATCTTAATGCAATATTCCTTTTGTCAGATATTTCTCTGTCTATAACAAAATTCTTTTATCGCTTTATATCGAATGTTCTTGCTTGAATTTGTCTAATTCTGAGCTATTCCGCTGCTATATTTGTTCAATCGATTAAACCAAGAGGCTGAGATCCTAACATTACTCCTAAACACTATCAATAGAAATAGGACAATCAATCGTATCATGACCACCCCAGAAAATCTCATAGGCATGCTCCTTGTTCGTTTGCATGTCTACTACCATTTTAGCTAATACCTCAACCTGGGTGGCTAAAGTAATGCTAGAATCAACCTGGTGCACTCTTTTTTAGTAGCAACCGGGGGCTTTGAAATCAGGATACTCATAACTACTCATGGCTAGGTCCTCGAACTTATGTTACACTCCACAATATTCTTGGTGGTCATCAGATTACCACCAATAGTTGATCCAACATCTCTTTGCTTCAGGAGTAACTCCATTGTAAAACTTCTCAATCAACGCCCAATCCTCTAAACTGTGATGTGGACTGTAAGGTTTATGTAAGGCTGATGCACCTAAAACATCCAAAGTCTTCCAGCATGCATGCACTGAAGTACATAGTAGAAATTCTATGGATGTTTTACACCATGCACTAGAAATATTCTAAGTGTAAAATTTTCATAGCCAAGACCCACATCTCTGAAGCCAAAAGTGAAGTCTTCTGAAGCTTCAAATACAAAGTCTTCTGAAGCCAAGAAGTGAAGACAGATTTCTTCCAAAGACTTTTGAACACATTCTTTATCTAATGTACTTTACCATAAAGTTGGACCACTTTCCGTTCAACTCTATATAGTCACCAACTTACATATGTTGGTGAAAAGGTCAATGCTTTTGGTAACTGTACATTGTGGTCTTGAGCCTATGCTTTCTACTTTATGTACTTTATTTCCTTTTGTAATATAGTAAGATGTGAGCTATGACATGTCATAGTCACTGGTCATATGGCAATATGGCTTTTAACTCTATATTTGATTTTGTTGTCTAGTTCAAATGTTTCCAACTGGCTTTCAAATTATGGCCAACTATAGGATGTAGTATAAAGTATCTCAGGTCCTTGTAACTTTCTTTTATGCTTTAACACTTGTAAAAGAACTTGAGAGCAATATACAACATTCTTGAAAACCATATACTTGTGTTGTTTGTTCTTGTTTTGTCTCGTATTTTGCTTGTGTTCTAAGTATCAGACCAGTGTGTTACCAATTCCCTATTTGATCTTTTAAGTGTTCTTAAACAATTCTCCTCATTGTGTGTTTGTGTTGTAAGTGACCATCCCCTCTACTGTACTACAATTGGTATCAGAGCATTCCAGGCTCTTGATTGTAAGATCTCACCATCTTAAGATCCTCACACACACACAAAATACTTAACATCTTAAGTGGCAACTATTACTAAAGCTGATATGAAAATGGAACCATGAAAAAGTTCTCACTGACCACTCCTAAAGACTTTGACCCTTGGTGCCAACAAATGGAAGGGTTCATCAAGTCACAAGACTCCAAGATGTGGGAATCTGTTGTCTCAAGGCCTTACATACCAAGCACCTCTTCAGCTGCTACTAGGGGTGGTATGATTCCAAAAGATGTGGCTGATTACTCTAAATAAGACATAAAGAGAATAGAGATTGATCAAAAAGCTAATATAGCCCTCAACTACTCTTCCAAACTCCATATACAGAGGCTTCAAGAAGTTCAAAATAGCTAAACGCTATGGGATGCACTGAACCTGGTGTTTGAGGGGTCAATGAAGCCAAGGAGAACAAGAAGGATCTCCTAAAGCAACATTTTGAAAACTTCACCTTCAACTGAGGTGAAACCATGACTCAAGGGAAATGAGAACTTTAAGACTCTTACTAATGGATGTTGGAGTGACTTTTGAGAACAGGGACATTGTAAGGATGTTCATGTCCTCTCTTTCCGGACAATGAACACATTATTATGTTGTTATCAAGAGAACTGAGAACCTTAAGACTCTTACTTTGATGGAGTTGTATGATATTCTTAGCGGATACCAGATGAGATGAATACGCAAGGTTCATCTGGTAACTCCAACAATAAACTGAGTTCAACCTCCATGTGGTTGAAAGGGATAGTATAGAACCACAACATCATCTTATCTGCTATCCTGACAACTCACAAAAGGGTCCTTTCATCACTTTCCCAGAGACACCAAGAGAAAGCTACACTCAAGGAAGCCCATTCCAAGAGACAAGCATTCATAAGCCTTTATGTCTTCTAATTAAAGCACATGCAACTTTCTCTTCACCCTTGAAGATTTGGATTGTATCCATCTAGATGACCTAGAATACATGGAGATAGTTCAACAAATGGCTCTTCTCAATTATAGAGCCAAGAAGTTCTATAAGAGGACATGGAGGAAGTTTCCAAGCAATGCAGCCAGTGGCAAGTTTGGGTTGGACAAAAGCAAAATAAAGTGTTACAAGTGTAACCAAATGGTTCACTTTGCAAGGGAGTGAAAGGAACCAAGGGCAAATGGTGGCCAAGCATAAGCCAGGCCAAACTACACTGAAAGAACCACCTAGAATGAGAAGCTAGAGCAGCAAGGTACAGTTACTGTTGAAGAAGGAGGCTTTGATTGGATCTTTCGGGTGGAAGATGCATCTCCAAAGCAAGCACTAACGGCTAACCATGATGAAGAAAAGGTACCAGAACATCTCTGCACTCCTGAATGTATTGCTAAAGTGAATAGATACAGGTCCTACAACTTAGAGATGAAATCTGATCTTGAGTCTTTAAATATCTTAAAATCTTATTTTAAAAAGAGCTAAAATAATTATAAACTAAATATAGAGGACTTAGAGAAAACCATTTCAACTCTTAAACATGAACATACCAATTACAGGACTCAAATCAAAGATTTCATAACTAAGTTGACTAAATGCCAGGCTGAGCTTATGATCAGCAAAGCCAAGACAAAAAAATTTGTTCTTCAAGAAGAGACTTTCAAGAACATAATATCCTTATCCTTGCATGCAAAATTTTGTTATTAAAATAAGCAAGGACTGGGATCTAGTGAGATAGCTCATCCACACACAATCTTGTTTTTAAGATCTCCTAGGTGTGGAACTTGTGAAGATGAGCTTCCCCTCATATACCCCATGACTGAAGAGGATGAAGAAGAGATAGTAAAGAATACCTATGTGAAGAGTGAAGAAGAGCATTCTAAGAAGGGTCACTATCCTTTTGAGGAAAATAAGAGAGTTGAGATGACCAAGTCAAGATGGAAGAACTTGATCAGGAAGAACAAGAGGACGGCAAAGAAGGCTCAAGAGATCAAGGCCACCTTTAAGTTTAAGCAGAAACAAGTCTTATCTCAGCATATTTTGAGGTGGTTAAGACTGAAGACACAAACCCAAACTCTAGTACCATGAGTTCTAGTTTATGTACAGCTCATCCTAACAACATGAAGAATGCTAACCATTTGTTTACCATTACTACATAACCTAACCATCCAACTCCAAAGGTAGTTCTCACCCTAAAGGAATGGCCACAAGATCTACAAAGATGAAGATGGAGAAGGAAAGTGATCAAGTTTTGTTCAGAAAAGAAGACTCTTATAAAGAATAAAATGGATTGTGTTATGTGTGGAAGTACTCTCATTTTCCTAAGAACTCTCTTTACAATCCAAAAAGTACTGTTCACATGACCAAGAAAGAGACTTCTAAGAGTTTGAAGAAGAATCAAGCTTCGAAAGGAAAATTTTTTTCCTTCCAGAAGCTCCAAATTGAAGAACAAGACATGTGGAAAATTGCCTTTGAAAGAATATTTAGTCTCGGAAGAAAGGAATACTTTCGAAGCACTGAAGCCTGCTGTAGTGCTAGCAAGATCTTCCAAAGGTCCAGTCATCAAAACTTCTAAAGTCATCAAAAATTCCTAAGTGTTAAAGGTCAAATCTAAGCTTCCAAAGGTTGTGTGGAAGACAAAGAAATACCAAGTGACTGAAAGTTGTCCATCAATATCAGCAAATGATCCTCAAAACATGACTTATTTTGATAAGCCCCACATCAATGAGGCTTGGGTTTCCAAATGTAACTAACCATGTCTTTTGGTGTAGGAACAACTCAAGATAAACAAGAATGTCTGGATCATTGATAGTGGTTGTTTCAGGCACATGACAGGCAATGGGTCAATAATCTAGAATTTTAAGAACATTTATGGAGGACCAGTTGCTTTTGCAGGAGATTCTGGTTGTTACATAATTGGAAGGAGCAGAGTCACAAATGGTAAGGTCAGCATTGAGAAGGTAAACTTTGTAAAAAAAGCTTGGATACAATCTTTTGAGTGTATCTCAATTTTGTGATCAGAGTTATAATATGGTCTTTACTGAGCATGGGTGCATTATTCTCAAGCCTAGGGTGGTCATTCCTCATGAGCATATCCTGCGTAGAGCCCCCAGGTGAAGGAACATGTACAAGATGAATTTGCAAGAAACATCTCCTTCAGAGGAAGTTTCATGATTTCTATCTAAAGCCAATAGCGATGAGTCTTTCCTCTAGCATAAAATAATGTGTCATGTAAAATTTAAGAACATGTATAAATTAATTAAGAATGATTTGGTAACTAGAATGCCAAAAAAAGAGTTTACAAGTAATGATCATTGTCTAGCATGCCTGAAAGGGAAGTAACACAAGGAATCTCACAAGCTTAAGGAAAGAAACTCCATCACTATTCTCTTACACTTATTGCATATGGATGTCTTTGGCCCTTACAGTGTAATGAGTCAAGGAAGGAGCTATTATTGTTTAGTGATCACAAATGATTTTATAAGATTCACTTGGGTCTTCTTTCTTATAACTAAGGATGAGACCCTAAGATTCTCAAGAATTTCATCTTAAAGATTGAGAATCAATGTGATCATAAGGTCAAAACCATAAGATGTGATCAAGGAACTGAATTCAAGAATCAAATCCTTGATAAATTTTGTGATGAAAAGGGTATTACAAGACAATACAATGCTCCCAAGACTCCCCAGCAAAATGGTGTTGCTGAGAGGAAAAAAAGGACACTTAGTGAAGCAGCAAGAACTATGTTGTCTGACTCTAAACTGGCTATCACCTCTGGGCAGAGGCAGTTAACACAACTTGCTATGTGCAAAACAGAGTTTTAGTAGTTAAGACACATGGTAAGACTCCTTATGAACTTGGCATAAGAGGAAACCATTCATTGGTTTTCTCAGGTCATTTGGATGTTCTTGCACCATCTTGAATACCAAAGATCAAATTTACAAGTTTGATGAGAAATCAAATGATGGACATTTAATTGGATACTCTTTCCAAGCCAACGCTTATAGAGCGTACAATCTCAGAACTAGAGTAATTGAGGAGTTAAGAAATGTGACTTTCAATGAGCATACTCATAGTGTCAAAGGTTCTGGTCCTGATTGGCTATTGATCTTGATTTAGTTACCAACTGTTTTAACAAATCTTATGAGCATGTTTCAAGATCTACAGATATACTACCTAAAGGTGATCCTAATCCAAGATTTGAGCTGAGAAGACCTTCAAGCTATATTACTTCAGCTCTAATTGTAACTAACTCTACAAATAAAGTTTCCATCAGCACAACAATGACAAATTTAGCTGATACATCTAAGATGCCTTCAAATTCCAGCTTAGAGATATAACACTAAGATAAAGAAGCTTCAAATGTAAAATATAATGGTGGTAGTGAAAGTGATCAAGAACTTCTTGATGCTAACAATCACTCCATTGAAGACAACATCAATGATGTCATACACTAATTGGATCAAGTCTCTCTTGATAAGTGTGCTGATGTGGTAGGAGAAACTTCATTGTCTGATCTAAATTTCCCTAATTTAGATCTTTCTAAGCAACTTGTTGTGATCCCTAAATGAAGGATTCACAAGTCTTATCCTACCACAAACGTCATTGGAGATGTTGACTCATGGGTAAGAACAAATAGACAAACCCATGATGCAAATGTTGTCTTCATTCTTGTGTCTTATCCTAGATAGAGCATAAGGAAATTAATAAGGCTTTAAAGGATGGAAGTTGGGTTGAAGATATGCAAGAGGAGTTGCTTCAATTCAAAAGGCAAAAGGTTTGGAACCTATGTCCACTTCCTCAAGGGAAGACTACCAAAGTAACCAAATGGGTGTTTAGGAATAAGAAGAATAATAGAGGACTTGTAATTGAAAACCAGGCTAGACTAGTTGTTCAAGGATACACACAAGAAGAAGGAATTGACTACACATATGTCTTTGCTCCTGTTGCAAGACTTGTAGCTGTTAGAATATTCTTAGCTTTTGTTGCATCAAGGATTTCAAGGTCTATTAACTTGATGTCAAGTGTGCCTTTCTTTATGGGGTGATTGATGAAGAGATGTATGTCAAACAACACCTGGGTTTGCAGATGCTGATCATCCTGATTATGTCTGCAAGCTTGATAAAGCTCTTTATGGGTTGCACTAAGCTTCTAGGAAGTGGTATGAGACTCTATCTTAGTATCTCTATCAACATGGATACAAAAAGGCACTATAGATGGAACTCTCTTCATTAAAGGAATGGGGAATGACTTAATGCTAGGACAAGTATATGTAGATGACATTACTTTTGGGTCAACCAATCCAATGCGCTGCAAAGAGTTTGAGAAGTTGATGAAGAATAGATTTTAAATGAGTGCAATGGGGGAACTCAATTTCTTTCTAGGAATTCAATTGAAGCAGATTGAAAGTGGCATCGTCATAAGTCAATCAAAGTATGTGCAAGACATACTTACAAGATTCAACATGATTGACTGTAAGGTTGCTAAGACAACCATAACAAGAAACCACTCCCTTGGACATGATCTTAAGGGGGAGTGTGTGGATGAACATCTCTATAGGGCTATGAGTGGGTCTCTTATGTACCTCACAGCTAGCAGGCCTGATGTCATGTTTGCCACATGTATTTGTGCAAGATATCAAGCCAGCCCCAAGATATCACACCTAGTCACTGTCAAGAAAATTTTAAGATATCTAAAAGGTGCCTTAACACTTGACCTTTGGTATCCAAATAATTCTACCTTCAATCTATATGCATATACAGATAGTGATTATGGTGGATGTAATAGGACTGCAAAGTCTACATCAAGGGGATGCCAGTTCCTTGGTGGAAGGATAGTCTCATGGCAATGCAAGAAGCAATCCCGTGTCTCTACATCAAATGTTGAAGCTAAATACATTACTGTTATGCTCAAGTGCTTTGGATTTAGAATTAGATGTTGGATTATGGATTCAACTTCAAAGAGACTCTTATTCACATAGACAACAACAATGCTATCTCTATCATAGAGAATCCTATGCAACACACAAGGATAAAAACAAATAAATATTAGGTATCATTTGATTAGAGATAACATTGAAAAAGGATTAATCAAACTAGTCAAAGTTAACACAAATGAACTATATGCTGATTTGTTCAGCAAAGCCTTGGATGAGAAAGATTTAAGTATCTTGTATCAGCTATTGAGATGATTTAAGTTTCTTGTATTAGTTATTGGGATGATTTAAAACTTAATCATATTATTTCTAAAATTTATGTATCCTAAGGTGTCTATTTTTATCACGTTCATAAGCCCTTGTTTAGTCTGAAAGCAAAATTATTTTAGAAGACATTCCTTAGATTTTTGAAAATTTTGATCTTTTTATTCTTCAGAAGACATGCATTTACCTCCGGAAGAAATTAAAGTCTTCAAAACAAACAACTACATAACAAATTTACCTTCGGAAGAAATTTCCAAAATATCTTCCAAAGCTTAACATTATTCCTAAGTACTTGTATGTTTTCAAGAATAATTTTCTTTTGATAGCAAATAACTCTCGGAAGCTTTATTAAAACTTCAAAGTCTTAATCTCTTCTGAAGTAAAATTTTCTAAACTCTTTGGAATATCTTCTGAAGTTTTTTTCCTTTGGAAGCTTTCCATCAAAACTTCCAATGTAAAATTAGCTTCAGAAGGTTTTAGACTTCCAAGAAAACTACTTTTTAGGCAAAAGAAAATTGCATTTTCAAAGGTGGGACCTACTTTCGGATTTTAAAGTTTATCTTTTTTCATTAAATTTGTCTGAGATCCATTTCATATATATACCCCATTGGTTCCACCCTCTTTCAATCTCTTCTTACTCGTACTATTCCAAAACCTAAATTCACCCACAAACTGCCATTATTCTTCACTTTCTTCACCTTTAAGCTTTCTAAAATAGCCAACCGAAACTGCAAAAATGACCCTGATTTCTCCATGCAACTTCATAGTTAACATAATCAGGTTGCCCTGTTGAACTCTGAGAAAGATTCTAGTTTCTCAGAGGTTTTCCATTTTTGGCTTTATCCAACAACTTAACCTCCCTGACCATTGATCCTACACTCTATGAGGATCATCTACTTGAATTCTAGAAGACTTGTTAAGAGGTCATAATGGATAGGGAGAAGGCAGTGTCTGCTACAGTGCAGGTAAGGGCAATCTTCATCACTCCAGCCCTCATCAAAACTCATCTTTAGTTTGATGATGAGGATGGTGAATTGTCCTTTCGAAAGGAAGCTGTCAACCACTCCTTTCCATAGATCGTCATCCATAACTTGTCTAACACACATGGGGGTGGGACTGATTTTTGAGGAGCTCTCCTTATTGTGCGTGGAATGGTTCAAGGGGTCAATTTGAGGTACTCTCAATTTGTCTATACAAATCTACTTGCAAACTTGGACTCCTTAGAGTATTATATGATTCCTAGATTTGTTTAATACATTATCAACTGTGAACTGGGCTCATAGTTGAGGAAAATAGATAATATTTTTAAATTAGGACAGATAAAGCTTGATATCTTTAAAATAATAAAGAACCCATTTATTGGCTTCTATGGGGTAGAAACAACCCTTGTTCCAAAATGTTAGAGCTCATTGTTCAAGGTGACACTAACAACACAAGCTAGAGTAAACCCACACCTTTTATCTCTCAACCACCTAAACAACCTCAAATCATCCTCACCTACCAAAGAAAATGCAAAATGAACCCCTGCATTAGCGATTCAGCTTGTTAGGCCCCATATCTTCACCCATACAGGAGGAAGTGTACACTAGAGCTCCCACTTTTCTTGAGCAGCAAACCACTCCCATCTCATCAGGAATTAGTGTTGAGGTTTCTCATGCTCAACCTGATGAGCTCATTAGCCTTCATTTTGAGTCTCAACACTCAAGTAAACAACTTTAAGGGAAGTTACCATCCCCAGCCTGTAGATCTCAACCAACTATCCCTAGCCTTGAGTTCTATGATGATGAAGATATAGGATTCAATGAGTACCACGAGTCTCTCTACTCCTCCCTTACTAAAAGAGAGACGAGTGCTTCAAAATCTCCATACTTTGCCCATATCATCCACCCATCACTGATGTGGATCTCCCTGAACCTGTTCAAGAGGCCCATATAGAAGGGGCTCTAACTTTTGTAAGTGATTACATAATTAAGACCTCAACCATGGAAACTCAGCCCATTGACACTTCACTTGAAGCTGTCAGTGAGCAGGGAAAATCCAGTAGCCAAGAACATGACGCTGGTGGTGAGAGTGAAGACTTTGGTCCATTTCTCTCATCCCCTAATGATTATTCAGATGAACATGAGAGGAACTTGAGACTAAAGGTGCAAAAATTGTTACAAACTTGCTCCTTTCCATAGATCGTCATCCATAACTTGTCTAACACACATGGGGGTGGGACTAGATTTTTGAGGAGCTCTCCTTATTGTGCGTGGAATGGTTCAAGGGGTCAATTTGAGGTACTCTTAATTTGTCTATACAAATCTACTTGCAAACTTGGACTCCTTAGAGTATTATATGATTCCTAGATTTGTTCAATACATTATCAACTGTGAACTGGGCTCATAGTTGAGGAAAATAGATAATATTTTTAAATTAGGACAGATAAAGCTTGATATCTTTAAAATAATAAAGAACCCATTTATTGGCTTCTATGGGGTAGAAACAACCCTTGTTCCCAAAATGTTAGAGCTCATTGTTCAAGGTGACACTAACAACACAAGCTAGAGTTAAACCCACACCTTTTATCTCTCAACCACCTAAAAACCTCAAATCATCCTCACCTACCAAAGAAAATGCAAAATGAACCCCTGCATTAGCGATTCAGCTTGTTAGGCCCCATATCTTCACCCATACAGGAGGAAGTGTACACTAGAGCTCCCACTTTTCTTGAGCAGCAAACCACTCCCATCTCATCAGGAATTAGTGTTGAGGTTTCTCATGCTCAACCTGATGAGCTCATTAGCCTTCATTTTAAGTCTCAACACTCAAGTAAACAACCTTTAAGGGAAAGTTACCATCCCCAGCCTGTAGATCTCAACCAACCTATCCCTAGCCTTGAGTTCTATGATGATGAAGATATAGGATACAATGAGTACCACGAGTCTCTCTACTCCTCCCATACTAAAAGAGAGACGAGTGCTTCAAAATCTCCCATACTTTGCCCATATCATCCACCCATCACTGATGTGGATCTCCCTGAACCTGTTCAAGAGGCCCATATAGAAGAGGCTCTAACTTTTGTAAGTGATTACATAATTAAGACCTCAACCATGGAAACTCAGCCCATTGACACTTCACTTGAAGCTGTCAGTGAGCAGGGAAAATCCAGTTGCCAAGAACATGACGCTGGTGGTGAGAGTGAAGACTTTGGTCCATTTCTCTTATCCCCTAATGATTATTCAGATGAACATGAGAGGAACTTGAGACTAAAGGTGCAAAAATTGTCACAAACTTGCTCCTTTCCATAGATCGTCATCCATAACTTGTCTAACACACATGGGGGTGGGACTAGATTTTTGAGGAGCTCTCCTTATTGTGCGTGGAATGGTTCAAGGGGTCAATTTGAGGTACTCTCAATTTGTCTATACAAATCTACTTGCAAACTTGGACTCCTTAGAGTATTATATGATTCCTAGATTTGTTCAATACATTATCAACTGTGAACTGGGCTCATAGTTGAGGAAAATAGATATATTTTTAAATTAGGACAGATAAAGCTTGATATCTTTAAAATAATAAGAACCCATTTATTGGCTTCTATGGGGTAGAAACAACCCTTGTTCCCAAAATGTTAGAGCTCATTGTTCAAGGTGACACTAACAACACAAGCTAGAGTTAAACCCACACCTTTTATCTCTCAACCACCTAAACAACCTCAAATCATCCTCACCTACCAAAGAAAATGCAAAATGAACCCCTGCATTAGCGATTCAGCTTGTTAGGCCCCATATCTTCACCCATACAGGAGGAAGTGTACACTAGAGCTCCCACTTTTCTTGAGCAGCAAACCACTCCCATCTCATCAGGAATTAGTGTTGAGGTTTCTCATGCTCAACCTGATGAGCTCATTAGCCTTCATTTTGAGTCTCAACACTCAAGTAAACAACCTTTAAGGGAAAGTTACCATCCCCAGCCTGTAGATCTCAACCAACCTATCCCTAGCCTTGAGTTCTATGATGATGAAGATATAGGATTCAATGAGTACCACGAGTCTCTCTACTCCTCCCTTACTAAAAGAGAGACGAGTGCTTCAAAATCTCCCATACTTTGCCCATATCATCCACCCATCACTGATGTGGATCTCCCTGAACCTGTTCAAGAGGCCCATATAGAAGAGGCTCTAACTTTTGTAAGTGATTACATAATTAAGACCTCAACCATGGAAACTCAGCCCATTGACACTTCACTTGAAGCTGTCAGTGAGCAGGGAAAATCCAGTAGCCAAGAACATGACGCTGGTGGTGAGAGTGAAGACTTTGGTCCATTTCTCTCATCCCCTAATGATTATTCAGATGAACATGAGAGGAACTTGAGACTAAAGGTGCAAAAATTGTCATAAACTTGCTCCTATCTAGTCTCTAAGGTTAGTCATTTGGAATCTCAGGTGATTACCTTACAAAATAGGGACAATGATCAGAAACTTGAGATATCTTATCTCAAAGAACAACTAGCTTGGAGACCTTGAAGGAGAGCTTATCCAGGAGCATAAGAACCTGTGGGCGTGATTGACCTAAATCCTAGCTTACCTATGCAAGAGGGTGATGCTACCAAAAAGGGGAGAAAGTCATAACAACAACAGAACCTAGGAGTTCTTCATAGAGTATGGACATTGAGGACTCACCATCCTCACTTGCAATTGTCCATACTTAGCAACTTCCTCAAGTTCACATTGATGTAAACTCAGTAGACTCACACGTTCAAAGTCTCTTTGATGAAAGTATTCTAAGGGCTTTGTCATCCCCACCCTAAGGAACTTCAAACTACATAATTGGAATATGGTATGATGGTGGTAGAATAGCCCTCATACTTCAAAGAGTTCAAGGGTTTAGGGTTTAGGATTTAAGGGGTTTAGGGTTTAGGGTTTAGGGTTTAGGATTTAGGGTTTAGGGTTTGACCTAATCAACATGCCACTTGCCAATCCAAGCCAATCTAGGCAAGCTGGTAGGCTGGCTCAAAGGATTCAAGATAGTATTACTAAAGAGTTCAACCAAAGAAGAACATAAAGACAACCAGGTAATGTCATTGGTCAACTGGATGTTGAGGCAACCTTGAGATTAGCTTTAAAGGAAAACCTTGACTGAAGGCCTAGTGATAGAGCCTGAGAGCGATGTCATAACTACAACTACGTCAGCAATCCATTCCTTTACTAAAACACTTGCTAGTGAAGGTGTATCACAGCCTCTCTTGGCAGGAGCATGGATACTACTCCAAGCAATGAAGGTCAAAGCTTTCTCCACCCTAAGTCAGAAAGGTCTTTGGGTGACAAAGGAAAAAGGATTAACACTCCTGAGGAGTTTGAGGAAGAGGAGAGATAGAGGAAGAGGAAACTAAGGGGAGAAAGTTCCACTGCTAGGTCTTGAGGCTTCATGGAAGCTGTAATCAGGGCTGCCCCCAGACCAAATATTCAAAATGATGAGTTAAGGGCAGTCAGGATTACTTACTTACATACCAGGAACTATGATACTGATGAAATCATCTCTCTTCCCTTAGAGAAATTAAATGAACTGGCAGACATGGAAATGTTTACAGAGAGGAAGGAAGGAGAGGATGCAAGATTGCTCCTCCAAATCAAAGAAGAAAAAAGACAGAAAAGATTGTACAAACATGTTCCTACTTTCTCCCCAGTTCAAGAAAGCCCTATGCAAGAGACTATGGCAAAACATGATCAACTACTTGAGTGCCACAGGTCTTTACCCGACAACTGTATTTCTTCCCTTGCCCTTTAGGTATATTGGGTTTTAGTACCTGAAAAAACTTGAACTTCAAGTACTCAAAGAACAAAAAGGAACAAAGAGGAAAATGAGGGAAGAAGCAACCAAAACAAGAGCCATCATCCTGAAGAGTCAAAAGAAGTATACTAATAGGTAGAGAATAATGAGCTTCTTGAAGTTGTATGGATTCTCCGGAAGGAGACTTGGCCTAATGTCTATATCCACCATGGATGAGAACATAAGGGTGATCAAGCAGAAGATTAAAAGAGGAGAGCTTATTAATTACACTCCCTACCAAGTCAAGGCCCTCAAGAATTAGAGGTTAAGGTTGAACCATTTGAGACAAAACAACCTAGACCTCTTGTTGACTCTCAGCAAGCTTTATCTTTTGATCCACAATAGGGTCAAACTCCTTTTCCTTTTGAACTTGTGAGGGGGGTAGATCCAACAGAGAAGGACAAGTCTGAACAATAAGGTGCTGCACGCCAGTCTTCTCAGTTGAAAAGTTCAAAGAGGAGGAAAAGGATGGCCTCTAAACCCAAGTCAAAGAAGAAGAAAAATACAGAGTCATCCACCTCCAGACCTTAGGATCAGTCAGAACATCCTGAGGAAGTGCAATAAGAAAAAGCTCAAACAACTCCAATTCAAGTAGCTCCTCTTGGATCAGGAATACCCATCTTATCCTGGACTTACACTACTAATCAAGAAAGATGGCATGTAATCAAAGATCAAAGTATGAAGATGTCTACACATGGCAGGACATGTTCAATCTACCTCTGCATGATCTTTCTAAGATGAGGAGACACTATGAGAGTCTGAGTGATCCTGACCATCTAATGAAGAAGGGTATGGTCATCATCATAATGAGGATTGTCAACATCTAAGATCTTTAAATGTTTTGGTAGCATCAGTCTAGAATGCACCTAAAACATCCAAATTCTTTCCTGCATGCATGCAGTATAGCGTAGAAATGCTTCGGAAGTTTTACACGATGAACTAGAAATATTCTAAGTATAAAATCTTTTGAAGCCAATACCAACATCTTCTGAAACCCAAAGTGAAATCTTCCAAAGCTTCAATGACAAAGTTTTCCAAAGCCAAGAAGTGAAGATAGATTTGTTCCGAAGACTTTTGAACACATGCCTTATCTGATGTACTTTACCATAAAGTTGACCATTTTCCAAAGCAATTCTGTTCAATCACCAACTTACATAAAAGGTCCATGCTTTTGGTATTTGTACATTGAGGTCTTTAGTCCGTGCTTTCTACTTTATGTATTGTTATCCTTTCTTGTAATATATTAGGATGTGACCTATGGCATGTCATAGTCACTAGTTAAAAGACAATCTACCTTTTAACTTTACATTGATTTTGTTATCTACTTCAAATGTTTCCAGCTGGCCTTCTATATATGACTGGCTGTAAAATATAGTATAAAGTATCTCAAGTCCTTGTAACTTTCTTTTATGCTTTAACACTTGTAAAACAACTTGAGAGAAATATACAACATTCGTGAAAAACATATACTTTTGTTGTCTGTTCTTATTCTGTCTCATATTTTGCTTGTGTTCTAATTATCAAACCAGTGTGTCACTAGTTCTCTTTTTGATCTGTTAAGTGTTCTTAAACAACTCTCCTCATTGTGTGTTTGTGTTGTACGTGACCATCCCTTTTAACGGTCCTGCATGGACACTTGTGCACTAGCTCCTTGAAACGCTCCTAGGTCTCGTAGAAATTCTCTCCCGACTTCTGTTGAAATGAATGAATCATGCTGCTCAAGCGAGCGGTCTTTGAAGGGGGAAAGTACTTACATGAGAACATGTATTTCATATTAGCCCATGTGGTAATGGATCCTTTGGGAAGGGACACAAGCTAGCTGTGTGCGCGGTCAGTAAGAGAGAATGAGAAGAGGCGTAATTTGCATGTGTCCTCGGAAACACCGTTCATTTGGAAGGTGTCACAGATTCTCGCAAAACGAGCAAGGTGAGAGTTTAGGTCTTCAGCAAGCAACCCGTGCAATTAAAAAGTAATGGTGACCATGGAAATGATTTGGGGAGAGATTTGCCCATTTTTGGCAGTGATTGGTGGACGTGCAATACTAGACCTAGCTCCAGCAGCAGTGGGCTTGTGTAGTTGGCAATCACTCTCCTCATGGGTGGTTGTTCTTCGGCCATTGTGAGTTCTATAGCGTGAGTGGATTTGTTGTCGTATAAATATTCGTCGCTATCATGCTCTGTGTCAGAGTTGTTTGAATGTCGATCGAATGCATGCTCTAGATCGTCAAGTGGCAGAAACTCTTGTGGTCCGGTAGAACGGGTGTGGCGCATAAACTAAAACAATTAGAAATAAAAATAAATTACCTAATTGATTAAGGCACGAACAAATAAAAATAAAAATTAACAATAAAAATAAAATACTAACTAAAGGAAAGTTAAACAAATAAGAGGAAATTAAACTAATAAAGTAAAATTAAATAAAATAAAAAATAATCTTTAAACTAAAAAACAAATGATTAGATCCCCGACTCGAGTTGTTCTCAAAATCGTCAAACAGTGTCCCCGACAACGGCATCAAAAACTTGATGTGTGAAAATATATATTATTTTATTTTGAAAATGTTTTTATTACAAATTATTTTTAAAATTTGGAAATTCCTAACTAAACTTCACACAAACGGCAAGTGTACCGATCGTGATACAACAAAGTTTAGGTAAGTCTGGATATCGAACCCTAGAGACACATTTGTCGGCTTTCGTTACTAAGGCTCTATCGACTTCTAACCCAATTAATTAATTACTTTAAGTAACTAATGTTAATAAACAAAATAGACAATATAACTAAAATTAATTAAACTAAAAACGACCGATGAAATAAACAAATTAAGAATTCAAACTTGGAAACTTAAATATGATTAAATACGTGAAATAGCTACCTAGGTAAGAATCAAACTAACATGTGATGACCTAAATGTAATTACTCGTATGGCTATTTCTAAAAATACGGATATAGGGTTAACTAGATATGTTACTATACCTTAAGAAACTAAAGACACGTGTAAAATACAAGATAGGTTTATTAAAATGTGTAATGGAAGATTGCCCTTAGGTTTTCTACCACATTATCTTTAAGATTATATTTTCTAACCCTAATATAAATGAGAACTTAATTAAATCCAACTAAATACCCTAAAACACTAATATCACGAATGAAAGGCAAAACATGCTCTCGCGAAATCTAAACCTAACAAACAATGGGCAGGGGGTTTTAAGCAATATCACCCTTAGGTTTTAGATAAGATAGCACATTAAAAAATATCATCAAGATCATAACCAATGCTCCTAAGATTATCTTTAATCAAATATAAAATTAAAAACATAAAGTAATTAATTTTAACATGTAAACCTAATCTAGATGTTACGTAATCAATGTAGATCAAACATACACGAGCATAGCAATAACTTTCAAGCATAAAACAATGCACGTGTTCATATTTAATTGAAAAAATAATCAAGTTCTAAGATACGAAATTAAAACCAAATATTTAGTCAAAATATAAATAGTATTCAACCCAATTTAGGTAGTACTAGAAAGTTAGCTACCCATAATGTTTAAAAACATTAAGAACAATAATAAAGTTTTACACTTTAGAAACATAAACAAAGAAGTTAACAAAACAAAAAAAAATAATCAAGAACTAATTAAAATCGAATGATCGTCTATACTTGAATCAATCTTATGCCTTCAAATCTTGTTCTACGCTTTAAGATTACTCATTGCTCATGCACCAAACTTCCAATTGAATCCCAAAATAATGATTTGCTTTTTTTTGCTTCTACGTATAACTTTCTGCCGTCAAGGCCCCCTCTGTTCTCCTCCAATTAGATTTTTTTGTACGTTTCTTGCATCATGTATGGTTGACTTGTGCCATGGGCCTTAAAGCTCATTTGAACTTTGCTGTATTTTATTATCAAATAAATATTTATGTAGGCTCTTTGACTTTATATTTCACATTTACATTAGTATCGTTATGCAATTAATATTTTATGTAGGTATGTATTAGTATTCATGTGAACCTGTATTATTAAGTTAATAATTAGATTCACAAAAAAAGTAATTCAATGTTCAAACAAAACAAATCATGGCACTATATATTTCACACGTGGCTTTTTAGTTTCAAATCTTCTTTTTAAACAATAGAATTCATCTTTTAAGATCATGTTTTTTCGAAAAATAATCAAAATCAAAATATTAACTATTTATTCATAATATTTAATAAAATCTATCAATACTTTGTAAAGTATAAAAATATCAGTATATTTATATGTATAAGTTGCACTCTATCAATTATGCCCAACAGTATGAATAATATTTGGGTCGAATTGATCACTTCTATAACAAAAAGCATATGCATGAGTTAAATGCTTGAATTATGTAGCTTGAACTTTTAATGGTTGATGAGCTGAATTTTAATGAAAACCTTCAATTTATATAACTTTCGAGCTCGTATGTACCGAGATACATAATGGGATGTGTCATTCTTTGATCTATAGTGTGATTAGAGTTAGGTATGTCTTAAAAAACTTAGAGTCGCATATATATATATATATATATATATATATATATATATATATATATATATATATATATATATATACACGATCATAAATTTTAAAAAAATTCTTTATCGGGATTATCTAGATTATTTAAAGCGGTTAGTTAACCACTACAAATTAATATATGCTTCGTAAAAGAGCCATCTTCTTTTATGTTTTAGTATCTGCTATAAAAACAAAACTCACTTCTCACTCGGAACAATTTTAAGACGGATTTAACCGCTATGTTTAGTTAAGAAAATACAGCGATATTTTATTAAGATAATGCAACATTGCTATGGAATTAACGAAATATAATTTATTCCAAATAAAGCCGATATATAACGAACCATTATTAAATTTCTTATTTTTAATAAAATAATAACTAAAGGCGGCAGTTCTTTATATCAAAAATTTTCTGCTTTTTAAAGAGATTAATTTATTAATGTTATTTCTAAATATTATTTTTTAAGCTAAGAAATTTCCTAAAACATCAAACTTTTTTACAAATACAAAATATTTTAAAATTATTGTTGTAAAATAATATTTATAAACCAAAAGCAATTAAAATTGAGAGTTATAATAACTAAAATTTTAAAATGATATTTTTATAATGATTTATTCCAAAAAAAAAGTTTAAATAGTTGATATTATTGCTTTATTACTTATAGTTATTACACATACATAATGTAGATTAAATTTTATCTTATAATATCCGTTTATTTAAAATTTTATTTATTCAATTCGTGTAATACATTAGTTACTAAAGTTAGTAATATTATAAAACTAAAACAATTTTTAGTTTATAGATTGGCTTCTAGTTACCAAATCGAGCTGTATATTTTAATAAAGTTCATATTTTGGGAAAAGTTAAAATAAAAGGAATCTACAAATAAAAATTATAAAAAATAATCTCAACCATTTGTGTAATTAATTTTGGATTAAGATCAAGAAAATTTTTTTAGAGTGGTATTAACTACTTCTATTACCTTTTTGCAAACTCACTCATTCTTTTTCAACATTCAGAACTTTTATATAAAAATTTCACCATAAAACAAACATTTTTTGGTCTTTTATAGGAATACACTATTGTTATATAAAATATAATAACTTTTTCTACATTTTTAAGATCATATCTTGTCATTGTGTCTTTTAGAGTCGATACAAGAGAAAGAATAATAAATGTATGATTTTTTTGTGATTTCCAAAAGCGACATTTTCTTTGTTTTGAATTTTCCCTTATGTCAATAATATGATCTATTTGTAATTTGAACTGTTTACTGAAATGCAATTATGTATATCAACCATTGATCATATAAATTAATGATGTAGATTTGGTTTTCTTGGTTTTCAGTAAATCAATGTTTTCTTATGAACCCTCCCTATATATATACATATATGTACACATATATACATATATGTATACATGTATATATATATATGTATATGTATATAGATACACATATATGTATACATATTTATATAGATATGCATATGTGTATATAGTCCACAGGGGGGGGGGGATTTTGACACCCTACATAAATCACACATCGGTCGTGGACAAGAGATTCTAGGTTCATAAGGAATGTCTTGCCTCCAATATCAATAACGTGTTTTGGGCGTATTCAACGGATGAGAGGAGAACTCCATATCTAAGCATGCTTAGGTGTGAGCAATCCAGGATGGTTGACCTTCTTAGGAAGTTTTCACTCGAACAACCAAAAGCAAATCCGTGAGTTCCTCATGGGCAAAGCGGATAATAATATGGTGTGAGGGGCTGAGTGTTACAATACATACATGTATACCTCTACACATATACGTATATGTCTATTTCTACACATATGTATATGTATATCTATATATATATGTATATATATATACATATACATACATATACATACATATACATACATATACATACATATATACACATATATATAGGGGAGGATCCCTTGAAAACCATGTTATAAATAAAAATGATGAAAAGTAGGGGTTACGGGTTACGTGTATGTAAGTACGTGTAACAAAGTGTACAACTAAGAGTTACGTACATGTAGGGGTTATATATATATATATATATATATATATATAATATATATATATATATATATCAGTACGTGTTATTAAGTGTACAACTACGTGTTGCATACATGTAACTCATACAAGTTACATATACGTAAGTCGTTTTGTCATCATTGTTGTTCCTTGGAGTTTAAACTAAAAAATATATAATGACCTCAAAAAATTATGTATAAGTTTACTCAAATATACTTTAAACAATTAAAAGGTAAAATCAATGTCAATTATATGACTAGATAGTGGTGGTTTTCCCTTTCCTTTATTTATATACATATATGTAAATAGATGTATATACATATATATATATATATATATATATATATATATAATATATATATATATATTATATATATATATATATATATTATATATATATATATATATATATATAGGGGATGGTTCTATTGAAAACCATGTTATAAATGAAAACCATGAAAACCAAGGGTTACATATATGTAAGTACATGTTACAAAGTATACAACTAATAGTTACGTATATGTAGGGGTTATGTATATGTACGTACGTGTTAACAAGTGTATAATAAAAAGTTACATACATATAACTCATATAAGTTACGTATACGTAAGTCGTTTCGTCATCATTGTCATTCCTTGGAGTTTAAACTAAATAATTGTAAGGCCCCATCCTCGGGACATTTACAGCTGGCCAATCATCGCACATAAAACATATAATTACATTAACTTGAATAAAACATTGTAGCGGAAACATTAAAAGCAACATTTTCATTTCATTAAAAATGCTTTTGCAAAATAATACAACATTCATTACATAATATCATTTGTGCGCATGATAATGCAAAAACATTAAACAAAAAGAATGCCATCCAAAAGAGCCAAGTAGCCGCCCCGTGCCATCCTCAGCAACTTTACCTGCCAACTGGAAAATGCATAAAAAGTCAGCATTGCTGAGTGAGTTCTAGTTTTAAAAAAATACTTTACTTTCATTTAAAACCGTTGTTTACTTTTTTATGTAGTCCCACATCAAACGTACACATAGATAATATCATTTTTATCTTCATCATTCATTCGTTAACTTTCATTCATTCATGATACGTCATTATCATTCACTTACATAGGTTACTTTTATTCATATGTTCATCTTTACTTCTTTACATTCCATACCAAAACCATGAACTTTACCCCTCCATCATGCATAAAGCGGGTACTGGGCCGAGGTCTATCATAGGCCCCCATACATTGCCCGGTGGCCTGACCACAGTCCCTAGGGTAAATTCAGGTGTACCATTGTCATGTGCTATACCCCTTCGTCATGCAATAAGCGGGTACTGGACCGAGGTGTATCATAAAACCTCATACATTGCGCCCGTGGCCTGACCACAGTACCTGGGGTAAGCGATATAGGGTCCATGAAAATGGTCAATCACAAAGAAAGAGCCCGGTGTGCATCCTTTAGGGGTAGCTACCCCACACACCATTGAACTAACACTCACTCTTCACTAAGTGTATTTCTCTATACAGTCCTTGCAAGACTTTCTTTACTTTCCTTCGTTCATTAATGCATGCATTCATTCTTTTTTTACATTCCTTTTTCATTATCTTCCACTTTATATTACATAATAC
Source organism: Flaveria trinervia (assembly GCA_025506515.1). Classification (NCBI taxonomy): domain Eukaryota; kingdom Viridiplantae; phylum Streptophyta; class Magnoliopsida; order Asterales; family Asteraceae; genus Flaveria; species Flaveria trinervia. Next base: position 24,911,123 of record CM046442.1, on the reverse strand, counting down.
TTTCATTCCTTAACATTAACGTAAAGCCACAGGAAATATTCATACATAATAAGAAAAAATAAATATAAACATACAACATCACCATACGGGGCATCATCATACATACATAACATACATCATACATACCATCATGCATAAGCATCAATCATACATCATCATGCATGCCCATCACATCATCTATGACCTCAAAAGTCAACTTACATGAATCCCCGAGAACCTCCTAAGTCAAAGCCTACATAACATTTTCCCCCCAAAAATCAGAAAAATAAACTATGTTCTTTCGGGTGCATGAGCCCTATTTGGGCGTATGGACCCTATTCAGTCGCATGGCCTTCTAGGCGCATGAGAACACTTAGGTGCATGGGCATTATGGGGCGTATGAACACTTAGGCGTATGGACTCTCAGTCGCATAGCCTTCAGTCACATAAATTCCATGCGTATGACCCTCAGTCGCATGGCATTCAGGCGTATGGCCTTCATTCGCATGAATTTTGGCCGCATTTCCTCGAGTCGCATGACCTTTGGCCACATTTCCTCCGGTCGCATGACTATCCGGCACATGACCTTCAGTCACCTGCCTTTCGAGTGCTGGACATCAGTCGTATGACATTCGGCCATATGCCACCAGTCGCTTGCCATTCGGATGCATGGACTTCAGATTTCGGCCTAAACTGCAGAATAGCAGTTTCTTCGAACCTAAACTGCAGATTTCGGCCTCCAGCCCCTCTCCAACTTCAACTAGGCTTAAACCAACCATCCTAAGCCCTAGAAACATAACCACATATCATTCAAGCATCACAAGCCTAAACACGAGCCCCACCGGTCGCACACCACATACAAGCATACACATGAACGGGTTCCACACCCAACACAACCAAACACGATTTGCTATGTGTTCCAGCCCCAAAATCAGTCAAAACATGTAAAAGAGGGGTACTAGGATTCACGTTAGCAGCCTCTTCAAGTAGAGCTTCCTACAAACCCGTTGACTTCGATTTTTGCACCTTGATTTTTCAAAAACTGAAGCTTTTGCCCTTTCCCCTTTCTCTCTCTCTTTGAACCAACTAGAATGGAGAGAATGAGGGGAGAATGGGCTGCCATGCCCCCTTTACACCCACCCTTTCAAACTTTCCCCCTTTTTGGCAAGATTGGTCTCTCAACTTGGACTTTATTTCTTTTCTTTCTTTTTCTTCTTTCTTTGGCTTCAAAGGAAATAATCGGGTGTTACAAGTCCACCCCTCTTATATAGGTTTCATCCCGAGACCTGTTATTCCTCGAACAAAGTGGGGGTAATGCTGTCTCATCTCTTCTTAGTCTCCCACATAGACTAGACCCTTTTCTGTGCTTTCATTGCATGCGCATAAGAGGAACCGCTTTATTCCTTAACCTCTTCTCTTTACGATCGATGATCGCCACTAGTTGCTCCACATAATTAAGCCGTTCATCCACCTCGATATTCTCCGGTGGGAGAATCATATCCTCGTCTGCCAAACATTTTCTCAAATCAGATACATGGAATGTCGGGTGGATTCCACTTAACTCATCTGGTAACTCTAGTCTATAGGCCATCTCTCCTACTCGAGTAATGATTCGGAAAGGCCCTATGTACCTTGGGCTCAACTTTCCCCGCTTTCTGAACCTAATGATACCCTTCCAAGGTGAGACTTTCAACATAACTCTATCACCCACCTCGAACTCAATCGGTCTACATCGTTTATCCATATACGACTTTTGTCTGTCTTTAGCTGCCTTCATGAAGGCCTTGATCCTTTCCAGTTTCTCAGTCGTAGCCTCGACCAATTCGACACTCCCTAACTCTTTATGACCAATATAACCCCAGCACACGGGTGTTTTGCATCTCTTACTATATAGCATCTCATGAGGAGCATACCAATACTGGCATGATAATTATTGTTAATAATGCAATATAATCAAATTTATAATGTTTAAATCAACATAAAATGCACTTATGCATGCGCTTCATTAATGCACTCATGCCATATATGAGTTACTGCAAATTTAAATAGGTGTGTTAAGACATTCCAACTTAGTAGCAAATGCACTCAAGCCATCTATATGATGTGGGTTTTTTTATATATAGTCATGTTAGACCACAAAAAAGAAATGTCCCATGTGTGTAGTATAACCTTTTCTCAGGATTAATATATATATATATATATATATATATATATATATATATTATAATATATATGTATATATATATGTATATGTATATATATACATATATATATATATATATGTATATGTATATATATACATATATATATGATATATATTTATTATATGTATATATATATGTATATATATATATATGTATGTATATATACGTATGTATGTATATATATGTATGTATCTATATATGTATGTATGTATATATACATACATATATATATATATACATATATACATATATATATATATATACACACACATATACATATATATGTAACACCTGGTTATTCTTTTAAAAGAACGATAAGAAATAAAGAACAAAAGTAGGAGATGCAACTTAACCCGAGTTGAGGGGTTAAAAGTGTCAAAAGGACAAAAAGAATAAAAGTTAGTACAAAAGCAACATGGCCGCCCACACCATGTTGCTTTTCACCTTTTCAATCGGATTAGAGAGAGAAGAGAGCAGAACTTCGGGTTTTGAAGAAGAAGAACAGAAGAAATCGAATTCAAGGTAAGAATTCATGGTTTTAAGTATTTATGATGGGTTTTATCTTGTTTACATGCTTATGTGCTTGTTTGTGTGTCCATGTGTGTGTGTGTTTTGTAGTGTTTTAGGTGTTGAACTCATTTGCAAAAGGGTTAGAAAGGAAGAAACACCCAAGTTGCATCAAGTGAGTTTCTAGACCCCGGTTTTACTTGTTTTAAACTCTTCTTGGGGCTGAAAATGCATTAAAATGATTTTTAAATGTTTATGTATATATACCCGTATGTATTATGCATGTTTAATGTTTTAACTGCTGTGATTGACCAACTGAGAGGCTTCCGGGAACGGGGCCTTACAAGTTGGTTTCAGAGAAAAAGTTTAAGTGAATTGGTTAAATAAAATTTTAAAACCTAAACTTAAACTGAAAATGGAACAATTGGAGGGATGTCAGGCCGAGTAGCTACGTGCCATGAGGTATGTCTTTTTTTAATTTTAACCGGTATTATATGCGCATGCTATTGGACTTATGTGCTCTTAGTAGATTTAGATACTGATTAGGTCAGGATAGGAAATGCTTGGGGTATGAAGAGTAAAGTAAGTGGCTAATCACAACTGGCCACTCTAATTAGGGATTTACTATACCTGACATAAACTGAGTGTTACCTTGAATGACCGCGTTAGTGTTTGAATCTTATAGTGTGCGTTTAGAGGATGGCTGGCGGTAGATCTTCGAAAGCCTCTCGTGGTGGAGGTCACGGTGCTGCTCCACGACCCAAAGAGGGAGACCCAAAGTCGAGAAAGTGGTTCATGAAGAACCAGAGACCCTTCATCCGGAGGGTGGTGACGAGAGCGCCAATCTGAGAGCCTCAGAGCCTTAGTAAAGGAGGCTGTTGTGGAAGAAGTTCATCAAGTCATGCAGACAATCTTATCGTCTGTAGTGACCAAAGTTATCAAGGCAGTACAGGAAGGGGATAGAAAGGAGAGGAATAGGTCCTCAGGGGACGAGAGCAACCGGAGCCGGAAATGGTTCTCTCTGATGATGAAGAGGAGGAAGAAGATCCAGCGCTACTGCAACTTTTGATGGAAACGGCACTGCTGCTACTGCTCACTGATGGGTTAGAGAGATGGAAGCGGTATTGAATATCAGCGAGTACCGGGAGGATCAGAAAGTCAAGTTTGCTGCCCACTCTTTTATGGACTCAGCCTTGTGTTGGTGGGACAATATTTTCCAGGTTGAGGGAAGCAGGGCTATCGGAAGGATGAGATGGCTGGAGTTGAAGAGGCTGGTGATTAAGGAGTTCTGTCCTCATCGTGAGATGGACAAGATTGAAAGAGAGTTCTTGCAGCTAGAGGCGGGAATGATGACACATCAGCAATATACTGCTAAATTCAACGAGATGGCACATCTGGTGCCGGATCAGGTGACACCTCTTTCACGAAAGATCAAGAGGTACATTCAGGGCTTGCCGGTGGAGCACGTTTAGGTCGGCGGTTGATTTGGCGGGAAGATTGTATGATGAAAGATTTGTGATGGTGACTGAAAGTAGCAAGAAAGGAGAGGGTGATCAAGAATGGGAGGGGCGATTGGGACGTGGCGGAGCCCCTCCAGGTGGCAAAGGTGCACGAGTGGATGATCAGCGTGTGGTCATAACCGGTGCAGGGTCGAAAAGGTGTGACAAGTGTGGACACAGGCACCCTGGGGAATGTAGATTGGGGGGCAATGTCTGTTTTCATTGTGGGAGGACCGGACATGTGTCGAAGAACTGCTGTATGGGGAGGTGTTATTCCTATGGTGAGGAAGGTCACATGACCAGGGATTGCAAGAAGTCGAGGGCGGAAGGTTCGGGAGTGAAGAAAGTCGGAGGAAGCTAGGACGGACCCCGATGTTGTGTCAGGTGCATTTCTCGTAACCAAATTTAGCCTCATTGTTATTTGATTCTGGTGCTAGTAAAAAGTTTTATCTCTGCTGCTTACTGTGCTAAGTTTCCTGTTAGTGGTAAGAATATAGATATGCCCTTTGATGTAGAATCACCATTAGTAAGTGTACCAGGTTACCTAATGCCCTAGAGGACAGCGCGATAGAATTGAGAGAGAGCGCTTGTTCCTGCTAGACTGTTCAAGATAGGTGTAGGTGGATAGATGTACATCTCCAAGTGAGTTGATTAGTAATCTACGACTCGAACTCCAAGTGCTGCAAGGAGATGGATTGATCAACCGTGCACAACCAGAGTTCGGTGATGACCTACGACAATGAATTATAAGGAAGGCTTCGACCAGGAAAGCAGATTGCTTGATTGGAATCGAGTAAAGCTAATATTATAGTGTAGCGGGACATTTCCGGTTCCTGCTCAGGTAGGAGAAGTGATACATCGAATGGAGCTACCCGATGAGTTAAGTGGAATTCATATGATGTTCCATGCATCTCGTCTAAGAAAGAGCTCAACCGATGAGGATATGATCATGCTACTAGAGAACACTGAGATGGACAAAGCATTCAACCACGAGAAGCAACTGGTGGCCATTACTAATAAGAAGAAGAGAATAGACTAAGGAGGATGATGGTTTCACTTGTGCGGGTGCAGTGAAGCCTAAAGGGATCTAAGTTTAAATGCAAGATCAAAGAAGAGGTGAGACAATGTTACCTATAACTGTTCAAGAAGCGACAGGTTTCGGGACGAAACCTCTTTAAGGGGGGTAGACTTGTAACACCCCGAATTTCTATATAAATGAAAGGAAAAGAAAAGTAAAAAGAAATAATAGATAATAAGCACAAGTAAAGGGGGATAAAGTGTACAAAGTACAAAACCTTATTATTTTAAGGGTTTAAAGGGGTATGGTCGCCCTTATCAAAAGCAGAAAGTTGCTTTTGCTGTCGGAGGAAGAAAGAAGGGAGAGAGAGCCCCGGTTCTAGAGAGAGAAAGAGGAAGAAACAGCTACAAAGGTAAGTCTTTTCTTCTATGAGTTTGGTTTCAGCTGGGTTTCGAGTTCTTGACCAAAGTTCTTGGTGTTTAGAGTTTGTTTTCGGGATTCAAGAGCTAAATCGAAGTTGGGTCTCGAACATGAAGTGTGTTGCTCAAAGGCTGCTCAGGTGAGTTTCTAGAACCCCTCTTTTACTGATTTTCAACTAGTTTGGGGCTATTATGCATACTAAGTAAACATTTTGAAAGTAACCATGGGTCTATAGCCTTATATTCAAATGATGTATGTATGTAGGTTTTAGAGTTGGCTTATGGGTTAGTGATGATGATTAGCATGCTTAGGTACCCTTAGTATGTTAGATCTGTGTTTGGGTATGATTAGAGTGGTAATCGGGTGATATTGGTATCATAGAAAATATTTTAGAGTGTTCTGATGAACATGAACAGTGGTCCAGAGTGTTGGCCATGCACCTAACTGTTGGCCATGCGCCCAAGAGAGGGCCATGCGCCTAAATAGTGGCCCATGCGCCCAGCATGTTGGCCATGCGTCTAAGGGTTGGTCATGCGCCCAAGTGCTGGCCATGCGCCTAAATAGTGCCATGCGCCTAAAGTGATTGAAACGGCTAAGTGTTGATGCGCCTGCATAGAGGCAAAAGCGCCTGAATAGGGCAGAAGCGCCCAAATAGTGCCCATGCGCCCAGACTGTTTTACACTTAGAATTTTTATCCTCATGCGCCTGGAAGGTCCCATGCGCCCAATTTGGACTTGAGGTTTTCTAAGTGGTTTTTAAGGGGTAATATGGGGAGATAGGCCTGGTTATGATGTGATGGCTTATGTTGATGTGTGTTGTGTATGTATGATGTGCCCGCATGATGATGGTGTATGTTTATGATTATGTATGTTCCTTATTATGTATGTATGTCTTCCCTTGGCTTTGCGTTGAACGTTAATGAATGTAATGAAGTATTATGTAACGTAAAGTGGAAGATAATGAAAGAGGAATGTTAATGAATGAATGCATGTATTAATGAACATGAACGTGAAAGGCTTGTAAGCAAGTACAGTGAAGTGCACGACTCTAAAGCCTTAAGCTCACCCGCGTGAGGTTCAGCTAATCCTAATGTGTGCACGCAAGGGTTCCAGTCTTTGTGACTGACCATCAGTGGTGTTACCCATTTTGATAGGGGTGTTGTTACCCATTTCGATGGGGGTGTTGTTACCCATTTCGATGGGGGTGTTGTTACCCATTTCAATGGGGGGTGTTGTTACCCATTTCGATGGGGGTATTGTTACCCATAATGTTGGGGGTTAAATATATGATCCTTACCCGAGTTACGTATAACGTCGGGGGTGTGGCATAAAGCCAAGCATAGGTATGAGGTGAGCGACTTTGTGTTGCAACAGACTCGGATAGAGTTCAATCCCTGTGATTAACTCATATGGGATCTTTGTTGCGTATCCTGGTGTTGCGTCAGTCTTCGGACGTGAGTCGGGGGTATGTGTACAGGCCCCGACACAGCACCAACTTTCAAGCATGAGTCGGGGATATTGCTGAGACAAGATTCGAGTAAGGAAGGGTAATGAACGAAAGATAATGTATGAAGAATGAATGTATGAAATGAACGTTATGAATTATCGTAATAACATACTAAACATGATCCTTGTCATTCGACCTCAGTAATTGTGGCTGAGTGGCACGAAGAGGGTAAAGTCTGACCAGATCTAGAAAGAGAAGTGAACAATAATGTAATATGTTGAATGAACGAAGTTAATGTTGCACCCTGAAAGGATCATACATGCCAACTCAATGGGTGAATTGATGATTGCTCAGCTAGAATCCCACAAGTCCAAGAAGAAATGCGGATGAAAGTCTGCTAAGGAAAAGATAGTGTTATCTTCTGCATTAGTTAATGCGGAAGACATAACTCTGATGCGGACAAGGGTTTACTCTTCCGCATTGACTAATGCGGAAGACATAATACTAATGCTGAAGAACAAGTTACTCTTCCGCATTGACTAATGTGGGAACAAAAGAAGATGCGCACAAGACTGTGCTCATCCGTATTGACAAATGCGGATGATCGACCAAATGCGCATAAGTATTTGTTCATCCGCATTACCCAATGCGAATGACCAACTTACTGATGCATGATCATCAGTGGAGATGCTGATCAAGATTATCTCATCCGCATTTGTCAATGCGGATGAATAAGCAGAGACGCGGATCAAGACTTAAACTAATTTCTGATGTAATTGGTCAGGGGTAGTTTAGTCATTTTGTAAAGGCATCTTGTCTGCTTATAAATAGAATAGTTTACCTCGTACTGAGGTGACGTCTGATTGATAGAGAATTTGTGTTGTAATTATTCTCTATAATTTATCAACTTTCATATATCAATACAAACAACATTTATGAGTATTTTCTTTGCATTGAATGTCACTCTTACTCAACCTTAATCAATTGGTACCACAGCTTTGGCTCTCGATTCTCTTTCAGATCTGCGCACAGACTGAATAGAATTCGATTGATCTGGTAATCAAGTTGCTAGTAGTGGATATCATCGTCTCTACTTAGTAAACAACAAGAATACTCCTTTCAAACAACAAGAAAATCCTTACAAGAACTCATTCTGAACCTCGAAAGAACTACTTGAACAAGTCAAACTCATCAAACATAATCAATCTTAAAATCAACTAAATCTATACTTACACAAATCAACATGGATTCTAACAGTTACTCTGAACTTGGTTATACACCTAACCTCCCATGCTTAAACACAAATCTGAGTTTAACAGTGGAGAATAAGTTTAGAAATTATATCACATGTGTAGATCCTGATTTTTGGATCTTAATATGTAAGGGTCCACATATCCCTGATACTCTATCAATAGCTCAAGCTGCACTTTACAAGACTGCTAGAATACCCATTGAAGACTTAACTCTGGATGAAGATGACTATAAGAAAATCAAGATTGACCTCAAAGCATACTCAATTTTGACTCAAGCACTCAAGATGGATGTGCTGAAAAGATTGGAAAAGTTTGGAACTGCTAAAGCTGTTTGGGATGCACTGAAGATTATGTGTGAAGGAAGTAGTGAGGTGCTGAAATTATAAAGACAAGTTGGTCAATCAGTATGAAACCTTCCACCACACCAAAGAGAATCCATATCAAAAGAACTACACATATTTGTACAGTTGGTAAATGACTTGGAAATCATGGGAGTTTCTTACAATATTAAAGAACTTAACAAGAAAATGCTTCACAGTCTCCCTGAAAGCTGGAAGCAGAATGTCACCACGCTAAAAATTCTCTTGATCTTGAGAGTACCACTCTAGACATTATGATAGCCAAGATTGAAGCTTTGAAACTTGATGAATGAAGCAGAAACCTAAGTTGACCAAGAGTGATTGAGGCCTACAAATTTCCTTTAGAATCTCATTTTGTTGAAAATGCTTTCATCACTAAGGAAGATGATTTCATCTCATCAAGAGATCAAATGAATATTACTAGGTTCATTGCAACTCCACCATCCAATCATCCATCAACTTCATCACAAACACAGAAAGTCTCCACTGATCCTTAAACCTCTCCTGAAGACTCAAGATCAGAAGAAAAAAGGCAACTTACAATGCCTTTGTTGCAAGCTTTGAAGCCTACCTGGGAGGAAGACTCACTTCTGCCCACCTAATTCAGGAAGATTTGGAAGAAATGGATCCTGATGATGTTGAGGAAATGGATCTACAGTGGCAAATGGCAATGATTGCCATGAGAGCCAAAAAATTCTTCAGAAAAAGAAGAAAGCTGAGTCTAATAGAACACAAAACTTGGATATGACAAATCCAAGGTAAATGCTTCAACTGTGGCATGACTAGCCATTTCTCAAGAGAGTGCAATGCCCCCAAAAGAAACAACTATCAAGGAACTCTCCAGGCCAATCATCATCACAGCCCAATTAAGCTATCACTCCAACAATCAAAAACAGCAATATCATCATTCTCATCATCAACAAAACATACCAGAATCCACCACAGCTGACAAATCAAGCTCATGCAAGCAGTCAGCCTTCTGCTAGTGCCCTTGTGATAAAACAAGATGGGATATATGACTGGAATGTGTATGTTGAGGAAGTCAAGCCTCAATTCTAAAATCATGCTCTTATGGCTCACATCAACGATGGACCATCTTCAATGCCTACAGAGGTAAAAACTAACCTTTGTAGTGAAAAATGCATAATAAATTACAAGAGTATAGGGAACACAACCATAAACTGGCAGATAAAATCAAAGAAGAAAAATGAAGTCAAAAATGATGAAGAAAACTAAAAGTTTTGAAATCAAAATCAAATCTCTCATTTCTGACATAGAAAAACTGCATGGTGAGAAATACACTCTTGCAGCTGAAAATGAGCTACTTACTGAAAAGTTAGCTCAAGCTAAAGCTCAACAATCTATGACTGAAGTAAAACTTGAAAAGTTTCAAATGTCTTCAGTCAAGCTGCAAGAGATGCTGGATTCCCAAAAGGATCCAAAGGACATGTCAGGGATTGGGTATAATTCATGTCCTCCACCATACAATGACAATTACACTATCATGCATGCCTGACTCTGTCTCACTCTATGAATCAATTGAACCTAAAACTATGGAACCTAAATCAGTAGTGAAACAAGTGACAGATCCTCAAAACAAACTTGATGTTTATTTTGAAACCAATGAGGATAAAATCAAGTTAGGTCACCCAATCAAAATCAAAGAGTGTTCAGACAAGACAGTGAGTGTCATGAAACCATCAAGCCCTGTAAAAGCAATTGTACCTTTTATAAAGTTCATACCATCTATTTTACAATGCAAAAAGAAATATGTCAGGACAGTGAAACCCACTACTGAGAGTAGTTCCGATAATGAGATTATATCTCCAAAAAATTCAAGCAAATCAGAAAAGGTTTCACTGAAAAAGAAACAAACTGTAAAACTGAGTTCAACACATAAAACTTCATCAGACCCTCAGTCATCAAGTTAAGGTAGGTAGTTGGGTTTGATATCTATAACAAGGAACATGTTGACCAGTTTGAGAAAGAAGTGAGAAATAGGTTGAAGAAATAGAAACAGCCCAGACAACTGAACAAAAGTAGTGTTGTGAAGCAAACTACTAAAAGGGCTGATTCTGATTCATCGCCTAAAGAAAAGAAAGTACTCATCAAAAGAAAGTATCAGTTGAGTCACACAAGGAAAAATCTGATTCAAGAAACAAACAAATGTATTATGATATTTTTGACATGTTCAATCACAAGATAGATAAATGCTTCTTTTCAATATTGTTCTATCTGTGATATGAATAATCACTCCACCAAAAATTGCTATTTCAACAAGTATTGTTCAATCTGTGACATGAACAATCACAATACATCTGATTGTTACTTTAATCAGAAGGGGTTGATGATTCCCCAACACAAGCCCATCTCAAAAACACCTACTGTGATGCACTCTGTCAGACCTCATCTTCATAATACTCAATCTAGGACACCTAGATCAACAAATGATAGAAATAATTTGAAGGATTTAAGGAAGGGTCAAAGAAATCATCTTACAATGAAACACAAACTTGACCTTCCTAAGCAAAAACCAACTTTTGATAATAAAACTCGGGCTAAATTTTTACAAAGAAATAGAGACCAACGATTTCATTATTCATCTGAATCCTCAGTAGATGTTGATGAGATGACTCGACCAATTCATCATCAAAAATCTCCCGAACACCTCCATCCAAATCACAATTCAGAGGGAAATACCAGGAGGTGACTATCATGAATAGGAACGGGAAACCCAAGACCATCATGGCTTGGGTTCCTTATTCTAATTAGTTCTTTTTGCTTGTAGGTTCATCCACACAGGTCTAATAGCCTATGGTACGTAGACAGTGGATGCTCCCGACACATGACTGGAGATGGTTCCCTCCTTCATGATTTCAAGTACATACAAGAAACTACTATGGCATTCGGTGGAGATTCGGAAGGTGGTAGAATTACAGGAGAAGGATCTGTGACAAACAGGATACTGAGCTTTGACAGAGTGAATTACGGTGAACAACTGAATTTCAATCTACTAAGCGTGTCTCAGATCTGTGACAAAAAATATTCCACTCACTTTACAGACACTCACTTCTACATTCTGAAACCTGGATTTCAGATCCTTGAAGAATGGATTGTCTTAAAGACTCCAAGGAAGAATAATACATATGTCTTAAACCTGTGTGCTGCATCACCTAAGGAAGAAACATGTCTTTTGTCTAAAGCATCATTTGATGAGTCACAGCTTTGGCATAGACCTTTGGGGCACACTAACTTTAAAAATATGAACAAGTTAGTCAAAGGAAACCATGTCATTGGTCTTCCTCAAAAAGAATTCAATTTTATTGATCAATGTTCAGCGTGCCTCAAAGGAAAACAACACAAATCGTCTCACAAAACCAAGCTGGTGAACACTAACAATACTCCATTGAAGTTACTTCACATGGATCTTTTTGGACCAACTCATGTAATGAGTATGGGAAAGAAACAGTATTGTTTAGTGATCATTGATGACTTTTCTCGATTCACATGGGTGTTCTTCCTACTTCATAAAAACGAAGCATCCCAAATCATTCAAGAATTTATCACTAAAATTGAAAACTTATAATTGATCTTCCAAAATAATAAGAAGTGATAATGGTACAGAGTTCAAAATTAAAATATGAGTTCCTTTTGTGCAACCAAAGGCATTGCTCATCAATTCAGTGCAGCTAGAACTCCTCAACAAAATGGGGTAGCTGAAAGGCGAAATAGAACACTGATTGAAGTAGCAAGAACGATGCTAGCCGATGCTAAACTACCAATCACCTTCTGGGAAAAAGCAGTTAACACATCGTGCTTTGTGCAAAATCAAACTCTGATTGTTAAAGAAAGTAACATGACACCTTATGAACTGATCTTTCATAGGAAACCATTTATTGGATTCCTTAAACCATTTGGTTGTCCAGTCTCAATATTAAATACTCGTGATCATTTGGGAAAATTTTCATCCAAGTCTGATGAAGGATTCTTTGTTGGTTATTCTTTTGTCTCAAAGGCTTATTGAGTGTTCAATCATAGATTGAACATTATTGATGAATCTACAAATGTTCAATTCAAAGAACATTTGTTTCCCAAATCTACAAATGGTCCTGACTGGTTGTTTGATATTGACATATTTACAAAATCATTTGACCGATTTCACTTGTCTGATGCAGGAAATATACATTCAGGTGATACTTCATCAACTGTAGAAAGAAGAGATAATTATCCATTGATTCCACCTACATTTGATGAACATATGAATGAAGATGTTCCTCTTCAAGCCGATCCCATCAGACAACTGTCACAAAACCTTACTGTTTCTTCTGAAGAAGGTCCCAGCCTGGTACCATCTCACTCAGATGACTTGTCAAATGAGATCAGAAATAAAAAACAGGCTTCTCATCCAGTAGAAACACAAGGTACATCAAATGATGCAAGCAATCTCAATGCTGCTGAAGATGTAGCAGTTACTGAAACAGATGTTGACAATCTTCATAATTCAACAACTATACAAGATGAATGTGCCTCTGACCATAATGAACTGAAAGTCTCTAATCGTGATGTAACTATTGCTCACCATTCCAACCGCAAGAATACACAAGAATCATTCTGTAGAAACCATTATTGGTGATCTTAATGAGAGGGTGACTAGAAGCAAGTCCAGTATTGCAAACATTTGTTTGTTCTCATGCTTTCTATGTCAAACAGTACCCAAAAACATCAAAGAGGCACTTCAAGACTATAGTTGGATTGAAGCAATGCAGGAAGAATTGCTCCAATTCAAGAAGCAAGAAGTATGGCAGCTGGTAGATCTTCCAGAAGGACAATACCCTATCGGTACCAGATGGCTATATAGGAGCAAGACTGATGATAGAGGGATAGTCATGAGAAATAAAGCAAGACTAGTGGCACAGGGATACACTCAGGAAGAAGGAATCGACTACGACGAAGTGTTTGCTCCTGTTGCCAGATTAGAAGCAATCAAAATCTTTCTTGCATATCCTGCGTCCATGAAATTTACTGTTTATCAAATGGATGTAAAGTGTGCCTTCCTGTATGGAAAGATTATTGAAGAAGTCTATGTGAGTTAAGCACCTGGCTTTGAAGATCCAGATTTCCCTCATAGAGTTTACAAGCTTGACAAAGCTCTGTATGGTCTTCATCAAGCGCCAAGAAAGTGGTATGAGACTCTATCATCCTTTCTTCTTGAACATGGGTATGAAAGAGGAAAGATTGATCAGACTCTCTTCAAAAGAATAAGAGCCATTATAGCTCTATGAGGAAAGATTTACCAGACTCTATCATAATGAACTGATGTTAGTCCAAATCTACGTGGATGACATTATATTTGGCTCGACAAACAAGCAACTCTGCAAAGAATTTGAAGATCTTATGCATTCAAAGTTCCAAATGAGTGCCACGGGAGAACTCACCTTCTTTCTAGGGGTGCAAGTCCGACAAACAGCAGATGGAATCTTCATAAACCAATCAAAATATGTAGAAACCATGTTGAAGAAATTTCACTTTGCTGACTGTCAGTCTATCAGAACTCCTGTGGATACTAAAGTGAAGATTGGACCTGACCCCAAAGGCAAATTAGTGGATTAGACTAACTATCGATCAATGATAGGTTCACTTATGTATCTAACAGCCAGTAGGCCTGACATTATGTTTGGTGTTGTGTGTGTGCCGATATCAAGCCGATCCAAAAGAATCACATGTGAACACATCAAGAGGATATTCAGATATCTAAGGGCAAGCCAGCTCTTGGGTTATGGTATCCAAAGGAAGGAGAATTTAATCTTTATGCCTACACAGACAGTGATTGTGGAGGATACAACTTCAACAGAAAATCTACTTCTGGCGGTTGTCAATTTCTTGGTCCCAGATTAGTATCCTGGCAATGCAAGAAGCAGACAAATGTGTCTGTGTCCACAGCAGAAGCTGAGTATATTGTTGCATCAGCATGTTGCTCTCAAGTCTCTGGATTCAAAACCAGATGCTTGATTATGGTTTTAACTTCTTGCACACACCAATTTCTAATGACAACACAGCTGCTGTCTTTATAACTAATAATCCAGTTCAGCACTAAAAAACAAAGCATATTGAGATCAGATATCATTTTTTGAGAGACTGTGCTGAAATGGGCTTAATCAAATTGATTCAAGTACCAACTGAAAATCAATTAGCTGATTTGTTTACCAAGGCATTTGAACCTAGTAGGTTTGAATTTCTGGTTCAGTCAATTGGCATGATTAACCTTGAGTAAAAAATATGAAAAACATCAAAAACAATTTGAAACATCAGAAACACCACAAAAAGAAATCAAGTTTGATGAAGAAAAGAATTCTATGCGAAATGATATAATTATAGTAGTTATATCATTCACTGTGCTTAATTTCAAAATGTAAAAGACTGAAAGGACTTACCAGATATGTTGGTAGGCTCAACTTGGAAGAAAAGATACATGCAGTGATGAATTAAAGACATATTCAATTGTGAAACACTCATCACAAAGTACAGGTATGTATTGGCTTATCTGAATGCATGTGTGTGTAGTAGCCTAAACACATCAGGAAATGATACTTTATGAATCTCTTTCACCACATCATGTTTCATCTTTGTTTTGTTAAGCAAATACCTGATGAAACTTGCACATAGTGCAGATGTCATGATCCAAAAGATTCCCAATGTGGAATACATCCAAAATTAGATGAATCAACAAAGTAATACATTCCAAGTGAATGAACAAAAGAATCCTATCATGGATCACCTTCCAAAGTGAAGTGAAAAGAATCCCAATGCGGATCAACATGAAAAAGGATCAAACTAAAAGAATCCCAATGAGGATCAGTGAAAATGAGATTTCATGACTTAAGTAACCTGGTAAGAAAAGTTGTGAAAAAGTTCTACCATGCATTGTATAAGGAGGGTTGATTATTTCATACTTATGTGTGTGAGGTACACATTGAATAATAAATCAACCAAAACATGATAAAAGTCATTTGCATCAAAATATCAACTAGGTGGGTTAAGAGGACAAACATACCTTCAATCTTCAAGTTCATAATCATGTCTATTTAATCATAAAGGATGCACAAGTGTAATGTAAGACTGATATGATCCTAACAAAGAGATTTTTCTCTTCATTATTAATATTAATCAAAATAATATTCAAAAAGTTTTATATCTTTAAAGTTTCTATCCAAATATGGACATAAACTTTAGGGTGAGTAATTTAAAATTTTTGAGTAAGTCCAAATTTTTGTTTATTAACTTAATTTTGAAAATCAAAACAAAAAGAATATTAGGTGGTGTTGTTGCAATAAGTCATACCATTATATCTCAGCTTATGCAGATTCTTAACGCATGATAAGTTCAAGATCTGTCAAAATTGGGAAACTTGTATTAATTGTGTCATACAAGTCAATCCAAGCAAGAATTGACAACTTCAACAGCCAACTTCATAAGAAAAATCAATCAAGGACACCTCTTTTAAGATGAAAAATCAATTCAATCATAGTAACTTTTGATTAAGTTCAAAAGCTAATGCAGGTAAGTGCATTAGTTAATGCGGTGTGAGGTAACCCATGCATGTAACTAATGCGGGTAACAATTTTTTTAAGTGCAACTAATGGGGACAATGAGTTTACTCTACCGTATAAGTGTGTGAAGTAAATGTGGAATTTACTCTACCGTATTTGATACAGTTAACAAATGCGGATGAACTGGTCTCTATTGCATTTGCTACAGTGCAATGTTGACTGTTGTCAACCGCATTTGATATAGTTGCACAAATGCTGATTGACTTTGTTCTATCGCATTTGCTACTGTGTACAAATACGGATAGGATAAAACAAGCAACTCTACCGCATTTGTTACAGTGCTGAAGAACACAATCACAAGTTATTCTTCCGCATTTACTACAACACAAATGCGGACAGCCAAAGTTTCAAGTTTAACTTCCGCATTTGAAATAGTACGCAATGTGGAAAGAACAAAAAATTAAGAAACAAAACATCCGCATTTGCAACAGTAGTGAAATGCGGACAGTCAGTCAAAAATTTGTCCTCGCATTTGCTACAGTCAACAAATGCGGATGACCAAAAGTCAAATAAATTAACCTTCAGCATTTGCTAGTGGTGACTGTATCTGCTTTTAAACTTGTAAAATTTTTTGAAAATGTATTATTTGACTAATTAAAGGCATTCAAACGGGTCATTTAATACTTTTCAAATTTGAGAGACTTTATAGTGAGACGAGCGCAAACATACAGTACACCATCTTCAATCATCACCATCATCATAAACATTCAAAGATTTTCGTGTGTGAATCTTCTCAATCGACTTTTGATATCAATTCTGAAACAACATTCGGATCAGAAATAAGATTACATGGAAAATCTTACATGGAGCAAGCTCCATAACGTCGGAGGTTATTTAGACCCTGATGTCCCAGAAGCAGAGGAACTGAGAGACATCATCGATTCATCAATACCACAAGGATAACATATGCCATCACAATCAGACCAACTATCTATGAGAACCTCATAAGGTCTTTCTGGAACACAGCTGAAGTTGTTGAAGCTGATGGCATTAGATCAGTTACCGGTAGAATCAATAATGAATATACATTGATCATCATTGAGGAGTCAGTTAGAAGATGTTTAGGTTTGGTGATGATGCAAATGCTCCTTTGGAACTGAGTGATGAAGACATAACCACATTTTTTGCTGAAATTGGTTATGAAGGAGGATATGAAGCTCAGCAGATTGTTAAAGGATTGGCTGATCTACCATGGAGATTCCTTATTCATATGTTTCAGCACTGCTTGTCAAAGAGAAAGACAGGATGGAATGACATTCCGGTCCTCACACCATCAGCTATCTATGCTCTATGCACCAACAGGCCATTCAATATATCTGCATATGTTTTCAATGGCCTGGTTTCAAACATTAGAGAAGGGAAAAGATACAAGTTTTTGATGTATCCTAGATTCATCCAGTGCCTAATCAATGAATCATTCCCTGACATTGTAACTGAAGGGCCAGTGCTTGACATTCCACATTATGATGCAAGATCATATAAGTATATAAAGAAGAGAGACCCTAGAAACTTTTATAGTGGGGATCACACTCCTCTTTTGCCTTGGATGTTGCAACAGATAAATCAAGAAGCATAACCATCTCCACAACAATCACCATAACTTGTTGCTCAACCATCACCAATACCATCACCACAATCACCACCACTTTCAACTCCACATTCAACTCCACAACCATCACCACAACAATCTCCACCAACACCACCATCTCATCAATTACCAATACAACCACCTCAACCTTCACCTATATCACCTCTTTATCACTCTCCAATATCACAACCACAATAATCACCTATATCCCATTTTCAACATGTGCCATCACCAGATTACCCTGCTGATGTAGGAGGATCAACCAGTGCTTCTAAAGCTTCCAAATCATCTTCTGATGAGGAGGATCATCACACTCATATGCCTGCAAAAACAACAACTTCTAAGCCTGCTCCCTCAGAGAGTTTTGCTGATTCAAATGTTAACAGACCAGATGAGAAGGATGAACTGATTACTGAATTGATGCAAAAGATTGAAAGAATGGAGAGAATTCTAAACAGAAGGGCAAGAATCATATATGATAGAATTCTAGAACTAGATGAGAAGGAACAAGAGCTGAAAGATCTTAAAGATAAACATAAGGCTGAATTAACTGAAAAAGATAAGGAAATGAAGTTGTAAAGGCTGCCCTTAATCATTCAAGAGAAGAAGTCAGTGGACATATTGACACTCTTGAAATTCAAACAATAGCGATGGAGGAACAAGAAAATATCATAGAAGATGTTGGACCAAAAGAACCAATGAGCCAAGATCAGAAAACCTCTAAGTCCCACATGGTATCACAACAACTGCTGAAAGCTTCATCAGCAGTTTGACAAGTGCTGAAGATTTCAACAGCTGAAGATCAAGTGCTGAAGACTTCAACAGCTGAAGAACTAAAGTGCTGAAGTACAACAGCTGAAGAACACAAGTGCTGAAGCTGAAAGACAAAGTACTGAAGTACAATAGCTGAAGAGTTTACAAGTGCTGAAGATCAACAACTGATGTACAAAGTCTGAAGACAAAGACTGAAGACATCAGCTGATGATATCTACTGAAATCATCAGCTGATGAACATCTGAAGTTCAAGTCTGAAGACCAACTACTGAAGTTTCAGTAGTTTGTCACAACAGCTGAAGAGTACTCTTCAGTAGTTGTGATATCAGTAGTTTTATATTTTTGTTTCAGTAGTTTTGTAAAATGACTGAAGAGCTTGTTCTTCAGTCGTTGTAGTTTCAGTAGTTTTATGTTTTTCAGTAGTTATAATAACTGATAACACTTAGCATTTTTGTAAGGAGATGTCAGCTGTTTTGACATCTTCAGTAGTTGTGTTTCAGTTGTAATAAATCTGTTAGATGTCACTATCAAGTGACATCAGCAGACGTCACATCTCTTATAAAGAGGTGTCGACCTAATTGTAATTGTGACATTCTGTTACCACGAAAGCGAATATTGAATGAAATATATTTGCAGAAATTCTCTCTCTATAACCGTCTTTGTTCTTCATTGAATATCGTTTTGTTCTTGTGAATCGACTAATTCATTGTTTGAATTCCGCTGCTATACTCGTTAATCAATCAAACATAGATCACTGATCCTAACAAGTGGTATCAGAGCATGGTTAATCATTGATCGATCTAACAATTGATCATTGAAACTGCTAATTGATATTGTGTTTGATTGAATTAGCGTATTTGCAAGAACTGGTATAGATTATTGAATTTCTGTCGCTTTCGTTCATTTATTTTGAGATCTTCTGGTTCAATTGGTTGTTGCGTTTTGTTCTAAATCTGTTTTAGCTTAACCGAATTTGATTGAATCTGAGATGACGACTCCTTCTAATGATCCTCACAATACCGGTCCTCAACCAAGCCTCCGATGCTGGTTAGGACCAAGTTAAAACATGGCAACGAAGAATGCTTCATCACCTGTCTGTTAACAGTTCAGGTTGTTGGACATCTGTGGTACATGGACCACATAAGCCTATGGTGAACAATCCGGAAACCAATCAAATGGTTCCGAAGAAGAAGGAACAATACTCTGATGAAGATCGGAAACTATTTGAGATTGATGCTAAAGCCCATGGAATTCTGGCCATGGCACTGCCTAATGAAATCTATTCAGGGCTTATGCATCATGAAACTGCTCATGATCTCTGGAATGCCCTGAAGGAACAATTCGGTGGCACAGATGAGGTCTTAGCAAACAATAGAGAGATCCTTGCCCAACAATATGAGACATTCTCTCATAGGAAGGGTGAGACACTGACTCAACAGTTTGAGCGCTTTTCCTGCTTGATATCTGAGCTGAAAATGGTGAAACAGGAATACACCAATAGCCAGATGAACAACAGATTCGTCAGATCACTGCCTGAGAGATGGGACGCATACACTATTGTCCTACGCTCCAGTGCAAATCTGGACGGCCTATCTCTCACCCAACTTCATGGGAAACTGCTTACATTTGAAAGAGAGATAGAGCAGAAGAGGAACTGTCCTCATCAGGAAAGCTCACTGATGACTTTGTACCAGGGAATACTGCCTTGGTTGGTCATGAGTCAGAATATGCTGCATCTGAAAGCAATTATGATGAGCATATAGATTTCTCTTAAATAGTTCTGATCATGCATTTGTTGGTTGAGAGTCATTCTGGCAGTAATAGTGACAATTTATGCTTCATCATGGATGATCTGAAAGGAATAGCTGATGATGATCTAGAAGAGATGGATATTCTGAGCCAATGGCACTGATTAATATCAGATCTCAGAAGTTCTATAAGAGAACTGGCAGGAAATTTCCTGGACTCTCTGGCAAAACCAAAGTTGGTTTTGACAAGAGTAAGTTGAGGTGTCACAATGCCAAAGGCTAGGACACTTTGCAAGAGAGTGTAGATCAACTGGATCTAACTCTTCTGCACCCTTTGTGACTTTTCCTAGTACTAGTCCACAAAACAGAGGGCAACATCCTGCTGGTTCTGGTCATTATTCACATCCTAGATCTCCTGCATACTTTGTTCCCCATGGTCAAATGTCATATCCTTATCCCTGCTATTATGTGCCAACCAAATCCTGTTCAAGCTCCAATTGCACAACAACCACAAGCATTGCCTGAACCACAGCCTTCCCAATCTTATCAACAAACTCAACCTCAACAACACAGCTTCTTCACCCCAGGAGTTGTTGACTGGAGCAGTTTACCAGATGACTTGTCTGGTCATGACAACTGTTCTCGGGTGCTGGTCAACATGGTGGTGAAAGTCCATTTGAAAATCTAGCTCTTATGGCTTTGGATTCTACTGATACTTCATCCTCTAATGCCTCTACACCAAAGGTATCACATGTATCCTCTGAGGCAAAAGCCAAATTATGTTCAGAAACATGCATAGCAGCATTTGCATCTATTAGAGAAGCAAATGTAGCTTTAATCAACAAGAACATTGAGCTAGAACAAATAATTTCCAAAAACAAAGCTGAATTTGAGTCTGTGCTTAATGATAAAATGATGAGATTTACAAATTGAAATGCCAAATAACTGATGATAAGGCTAGGGAAGAGATACTTCTAGAGAAGTATAAAGATCTCAAAGAAACCCTTGCAGTTACCCAGGTAGAGTGTGATAGATGGGTACAATCATGCAAAGGTTTTGAAATGCTTCTTAGTAAGCAATCTGCTTCCAATGTGAAGTTTGGCATTGGTTACAATCACACTGCTCCACCTACAGATTTTACTCCAAGAGTAGAGGTAGAATCTGATGGTGAGAGTAATAACCAATCCATCTCATCGTGTGATCTACTTTCTGATACAGCACAATCAGAAGTAGAAGTCAGCATCAAGCCCTCTCTGAACCTATCAGCTGATGTTGATGGTTCAAATGCTGACACTCACATGATCAATGAGTTGATCAACTCAGGAGTTAATTCTGAAAGTCCTGAAAGGACTAGAGAGCAGGATTTAACACCTGAAGTTCAAACTCCAACTACTGCCAATACTGAAGATAAGAAAACTGTCAGTAGAAAGAGTTTGAAGACTACTAAAGAGGCAGTCAAGAAAGCAAACAATGCTTCCAAAGCACTGAAGAACAAGTCTTCAGTTGCTTCACCCTCTTTAGTTGATGATCAACCTAAGATGAAGAAGAAACCATGTGAAGTATGTGGTTTGTTCAATCATGTTACAGATGATTGCTGGTACAAAAGAGGTTCCAAACTCAAACAAAAAGAAGAATTTAAAGAGAAAATGGTAAAAATGAAAACTGAGTTTGAGACCACATTTGTATCAGCAACATCAAATCCTGTAACCCTTAAGTCCTCAAAGAAATCCAAAAAGGAAGGGGTTAAACAGGTGACAGCTGAGAGTGCTCAGAAGAAGAAGGTGCAACATAGGAACTTATCAAACTCCACTGGCAATGTGTTGATGAGCTGAAAGCTTTATCACAAAATCAGACACACAGCTGGTTATGATGGTTCAACATCTGTTGGGTAGAGTTAACCAACTAGATGCTCCTATGTTGAAACCACAGAAAAGGAGATCCAAGCCAAAGGATTCCTCTTCTTCACCATCTTCTTCCTCTCAGGCTGTTGTTTCAAATAAACCTGTTAGTTTACCATCTATTGATGAGACCAGGCCCAAAACCAAAAAGGTTTGGGTCTCCAAAACTAACTGATTGTTTATTATTGCAGGGTTCTCCAACATGCCAAAGTAGCATCTGGTATGTAGACAGTGGGGGATCTATGCACATGACTGGGAACAGCTCTCTTCTTCATGACTACTCTCAAGGAAAGAAGGGATTTGTTTCTTTTGGCAATGATGCTAGGGTTACATCATTGGTAATGGTTTTGTCTCCAATAGAGAAATCAAATTTGATGATGTTAATCATGTGGAAAATCTCAAGTACAATCTATTGAGTGTCAGTCAAATGTGTGATAAAGGCCATGTTGCTCTTTTCACCAGTCAGAACTGTAGGATTCTGTCATCCAAAGTTCTGCATTTGATTGATAAGTTGTTGGATGATCACACTCTTGAGAGCCAACAGGACAGGAAGAGTGTATGCCTTAGATCTTTCCAAGAAAATAGATCTCAAAGGCAATCCTTGCCTATTTCCAAAGCCTTCTCAAGAATCTAAACTATGGCACAGAAGGCTGGGTCATGTTAATTTCAAAAACATGAATCAGCTTATCCACAATAGTTTAGTCAGAGGCTTACCAATAAAGGAGTTCCACTGTGATGAAACCTGCACTGCTTGTTTAAAAGGAAAATAGCACAAAGTCTCATTCCCTCCTATTGAAGAGCCTAAGTCCACTGCCTGCTTGTAATTAACTGCATATGGATCTATTTGGTCCTGTGAGGGATGAGCATGGCAAAGAAGAAATACTGTCTGGTAATTGTGGATGATTACTCCAGATTTGTATGGACTTTCTTTCTACATTCAAAGGATGAGGTTGCTCAGAAAGTTATTAACTTGTGTTGTATATTGAGAAGCAGTATTCCCTTCCAGTCAAGTGTATCAGGAGTGATAATGGAACTGAATTTAGAAACCATACACTTGATGACTTCTATCTCTCAAAGGGAATCAAAAGGCAGTTTAGCATCCCAAGGACTCCAGAACAAAATGAGTAGTAGTGGAGAGAAAGAACAGCACCCTAATTGAAGCTGCAAGGTCCATGCTGGCTGACTCTGGTTTGCCACTGACCTTTTGGGCTGAAGCTGTCAACACAGCTTGCTATGTGCAAAATAGAGTTTTAGTAAATCAGAGATTGATGAAGACTCCATATGAAGTTCTCCATCATTTGGCTCCTCTAATTTCATTTTTCAAAGCATTTAGGTGTCCTTGTTTATTCTCAACACAAAGGATCAACTCCATAAATTTGATCCTAAGGTGGATGCAGGGTATTTGTTGGTATTCATCTACTTGCAAGGCATACAGAGTCTTCAATTGCAGAAAAAAGATAGTTGAAGAGACTTTGCATGTGAAGTTTAATGAATCTCCTTTGGACAAGATTCCACAAAACCCTGTGGAGTTTTTGATTTGGACATAGTGCAATATGTTCCTTATCAACCTCCAGCTGTTGCAGATCCTGTGGATAAATCATCTTCTGCAGCATGTCTTCCACCTGGTGGTATTGATGATGATGATGATAATATCAATACTCACCTATTCAAGTTTAGTGACAACTGTCTGTGTCTGCTAAACTGATGTTCCTGTAGCTTCAGCAGTTCCATCCACAACAAATGCTGATGAGATCTCTGTTTCCTCTACATCTTTTGAGTTACCATCTAATTCTTGGTTTCAAGAGTCTACATCAACATCTGCTGCTGCTGAAGGTTCTACAAACACTTGCACAGATCTCATTGTTATCAAGAACTGAAGAATCACCCCATGTCTCAGATTATTGGTGATATCAATGCTGGTGTTTCAACCAGAGTCAATTGTCTAACTTCTGCTTCTATGCTCTTTCATCAGTCAGCTAGTGCCAAAGAACTACCATGTTGCTTTGAGAGACAATGGATGGTTGAAGCTATGCAGCTTGAGCTACTTCAGTTCAAGAAACAGCAAGTGTGGGAACTGTTCCTCTTCCCCAGGTAAGTGTGCTATAGGCACTAAATGGGTGTTTAGGAATAAAACCAATGAAAATGGGCTTATTGTTAAGAACAAGGCTAGACTGGTTGTACAGGGGTTTTCACAAGAAGAAGGTATTGACTATGATGAAACCTTTGCCCCTGTAGCCAGACTAGAGGCAATCAGATTGTTCTTAGCCTATGCTGCATTCCACAATCTTAAAGTTTTCAAATGGATGTCAAAAGTGCATTTTTATATGGTAAAATAAAGGAAGAAGTTTATGTGTGTCAACCACCAGGCTTTGAGGATAATAAACATCCTAATGGGTGTATAAACTTGATAAGGTCTTATGGGTTGAAACAAGCTCTAGAGCCTGGTATGAGACACTCTCTACTTTTCTTCTTAAGAATAATTTCACTAGAGGCTCCATTGATAAAACCTTGTTTATTAAGAAGGTGGATCAGCATAAGCTACTTGTTCAGATTTATGTTGATGATATTATTTTTGCATCCTCTGATCCCCAGTGTGTGATGATTTTACAACATTAATGAAAAAGAGGTTTGAAATGAGTGCAATGGGAGAATTACAATTCTTTCTAGGCTTGCAAATCAAACAAAAGGCTGATGGAACTTTTATTCATCAGTCAAAATACAAAAGATCTTTTAAATAAGTTGATTTACAAAACTGTAAGCCCTGTTCTACTCCCATGTGCAACACCACACAACTGGATGCTGATCAGAAAGGTAAAGTTGTTGATGAAACGCTTTACAGATGTATGATGGGTCCTTGATGTATTTAACAGCTTCTAGACCAGATATTATGTTTGTACATGTGTTTGTGCTAGATTTCAGGCTGCTCCTATAGAGTCTCATTTGATTGTAGTCAGAGGAATCTTTAGATATTTGCAAGGTACACAATCTCGGGTTTATGGTATTCCACTGGACACTCTTGCAAATTAGTTGCTTTTCAGATAGTGACTATGCAGGGTGCAAGTTAACTAGAAAGTCAACTTCTGGTGGTTGTGCAATCCTAGGAAACTGTTTGATTTCTTGGCAGAGTAAGAAACAAACATCTGTTGCTACATCAACTGCTGAGGCTGAGTACATTGCTGCTGCAAGTTGCACCTCTCAGGTACTCTGGCTTCAGAACCAACTTCTGGATTATGGCATTACAGAGACTAAGACTCCATTGTTAATGGATAGTGCTTCAGCTCTGTGTATTGTCAAAAATCCAGTCCAGCACTCTAGGACCAAACATATAGAGATCAAACATCATTTTATTCGGGATTGCTTTGAAAAAGGTCTGATTGATCCTAAGTTGTGCCTAGTGCTGATGAGCTTGCAGATATTTTTACTAAGCTTTGGATAGTTCTACTTTCCAAAACCTTGTGTTAAGGCTTGGTATGCTGCAGCTAGAATAAGTGACAACTACTGATGATTTCAGTAATAATACTGGTGATCATTGGTACCCATGTCACATATAAGTACTGGAGTCCTTTCACCTTCAGTAGTTTTTATAACTACTGATGGCTAAATGCCTCACAAGTACTGACGTAATTATCTGTTCCAAACTGATGTAGTTAAAACTACTGATGTAGTTACAACTATGAAATCAGTATAAACAGATAAGTACTGATGTCCTATGAAACACCTGAAAATCAGATGCAAAGTCTGATGAGTAAGTGTTGAGGACAGTATGAAACAGCTGAAAGGCTATGAAGTGATGAAAACTACTGAAGAACTTTCTCTTCAGTTGTTTCAACAACTCGTTTATTCTAAACAACTGAAGCAAAACCATGTCTTCAGTAGTTTTTATAACTACTGATGACTAATACCAAGTCTTCAGCTGTTTACAACAAATGATGAACAAAACCACTGTCTTCAGTAGTTCACAAACTACTGATGACAAATACCAAGTCCTCAGTTGTTTCATCATCTGAAGTCAAAACCACGGCTTTCAGTAGTTTTCTAACACTGATGCCAACACCACGACTTCAGCTGTTTCAACGTCTGAAAGGATAATACCATGTCAACAGTCGTTTAAAACTACTGATGACTAACACCACATCCTTCAGTTGTTTTCTTAACCGTACCCTATAAATATCCCTGACCTAATACTTCAAAGCTTCATCTCTTCAAACTAACGTTCCTCTCCAAAACTTCTCTCTTCTAAATGGCGTCCATGCAAATCAAACGCGACACAAATGTGTAGCTACCTTACTAAATCGCCTGTCTGGGCTAAGTTCGATACTGCTATCGATCTTATGGTCAGTCACAATACAAAACGGCATTTCTTCTCAATCCCATACTACATGCCGAATCCCTCCAACAGTTTTGGATGAACGTCACCATTACCACTGGGAGAACAACACACCATCTCTCCAGTCGGTCGTCAACAACAAAGAAGTGGTCATCACTCCCGAAATAATCCGTCAAATCTACATCTGGATGATGCCATTTCTCTCGTGGATATCCCAAGGGCACAACTGATCTATCCTTTGCCCAACATGGATATCAGGGCAATCTTAGTGCCTCCACTATCAAGAAGAAACATTTCCATGACGCTGAACACCTAATTTTTCACATGGTGAATGTATGTTTGGCTCCTAAGGTCGTCTTGGGATCAAATGTCGACAAAGTGGCAGCAGGTAATGTATTCTATTCTTGAGCAACAGCCGTTAAATTTTCAGAAATAATATTTTCGGAGCTCAAGGATATGGCTCAAAAACTAACTGCTAACCGTTGGATATTATATCCGCGGTTTATATGGCCATCATTACAAACCAGCTTCACGCTGAGGGACTTGTTGGCCTGGGAGTCCCTGCTACGGCTGTTCTGCCTGAAGTATACTCCCGGCACAACTCTGACCATACACTCAAATGGCTGCCAAGCTGCGCAACCCACGCAGCTGGAACACACAGCCACCACCTCCAAATCAAAAGTCCCCACCAAACCACCAAAAAGAAACCCAAAACGGCTACTCAGGGAAATGAGTCCCCTGGGATGCCCCTGCAACACAAACGCAGGAGATACCAGTGGTCAAACCCCTAGTGGATATAAGGACTCTTCCAGCCATAGCCGCTCAGGATTCCTCTCAACAGGAGCCTGCAGCAACCACACAAGGGGTACCCACACATCTAGTCTTCCTCACTTGAGGGTTGCCATTGAAGAGCACCTTCCTCCCTAGGTGCACACTGCTTCTATCCCTTCACAACCCATGCAACCGCCCCTCACAGCCCAACATTGATAGTTGCACAAGTGCTGAGTCAATTGCACTTCTCACCCCCTCCCAGATACCACTTACTACTGGGAACACCTCTACCATTGAGGGGGGGAACAAAGTGCAATTGAGAACCCACAGCATAGGGGTTTACCACTTCTTCTCCTGGTGTAGATAGGGAGATTAGAATCTCTAGTGAGGCTGCCACCTCTTCTGATCAGCACATGATCAGACTGAGGCTGGTAACATTGCTAAGACCTCACTAGAGGCAACAGCTGATGATGGACTAGTCCTGAGGCTGGAAGTCCCCGGTACCAAGACAAGGGGCACATGCTACAACTGGTCTACACCCAGGGCATGTACATCCTGCTCCAAGCAGGGGTCAGGTGATTCAAGCTTCTGCTGATGATGACCTGGGCTTTTTCTATGATGTTCTTGCCCAGAACACAATCCTTGAGGAGGAGTCAGTAGGCTGCAAAACCTACTTGACCAACTCTCCAAGGAGAAAGACCATCTTCCTCCATCAACCCCACATGGCACCTTCAGTTGAAGGTTCCCCAAACACTGAGCCACTCCCAACAACTCAGCCACCTGCCTCTGCTTCTGGCACTATTCTCAGGAACAGAACCCTCCTGAACAAATAGTTGCTGTCCTTCAAAATTCCCTCCCTCTCATCACACCCATAATCACTGACATTGTGACTAAAGCCATTGATGAGAGGCTTTCCTCAACTTTACAACCATTGATTGATGCTGCTGTGCAAAAGACACTTTCTGGGTACAAACCCTACTCTAATGCATCCAAAAAGGGGGAGAGTACTGCAGTGAAAGAAAAGAAGAGGAAAAGAATAGAGAAGAGAAGGCCCAAGAGCAAGCTCAAGAGGTGGAAAAGAAAGCAACAACTGATCACCTTATAAACGAAAGAAAAGTGCTGATGATCAACCTACTGCTGAAGAAAAATCCTTGGAAGAGCTGGTAAAAGATGCTGATGATACACACAGCCGATCCATGGATAAAATCATTGAGCACTCTTCAGGCAAGGTTTTGATACAGCCACATTGGATAGTGAAATCAGGAGGTTGGAAGTGCAAGAGATTCAAACCCGATGGGCTGGGTATGATGCACTTGAAAAAGGAGATTGGAGATCATGATCCGTTTTATTGCAAATACTTAGGAATATCTTTGATGGAGATTCGTGCGTGGACCAGAGACAGTATTTTGGCTATAGCCACCAGAATCTGTTCTGTCTGAGCAATTCCACAAGGGGATTATCATTGAAGCCCTTGATGAGGCTGGGGCTGGTAAAAGGTTTGAAATGGCAAAAACTTACAAAGGCTAACTCACAACAAGATGCTGGAACAACCTTCCCTTCCACCCACTCAAAAATAGCCTACCCCTCAAATCTCCAAACCAATCTCAAAGCCCAAATCCAAACAACCACAATCACAACCCACAAAACCTACTCCCTCACCATCTAAACCAACAGCCGATGATGCACCTAAGAAGAAGAAGAAAGGGTGTTGAGGCTAGAAGAAGAAGAAGAAGAGGATGATGTGGAAGAGATAGGATGCCTCTGTCTGCAGTCCTACACACTGGCGAAAGCCAAACCTATGCCCATCACTCCCACCTCACAGATGGATGTTGTGAGAGTAAAAATTGAAGAAGTGGAGCAGCAAAAGCTTCATGATGATGAAATGCTGAAAAGCATTGACAAAACCTATGCTGCCTCCTCATCAATTATCAGCATGAAAAAGAAGCTCTGAGATTGTACACTCTCGCCAACACATTTCATATCTGAAAGAAAGGGTGAGAGTAGGCCTGATCCAAGGTGGCTCACAGGATTGTAAAGAAAGACATTCCTTCGAAATACAAGGGTCAAGTCAAGAGGATCGTAGATGAAGAGATCACAGTGGCCCTTGTAGTATCACCCTGGGAGATTGTTGAAGATTTCAAAAGGCCTACGAGACTAAACAACCACCCTAGAAGATCTAGAGAACCGAATTATCAAAAAGGGGTTAGTCTACAGAGGCTTGAGAACTTCAAACAGAATGAGCTAAGTCTGCTACTCGAGGGATCATCCTGATGAGTTTGCATATAGACAAATTACAACTGTTGAGCTCAAAAACGGCAAACAGGCCAAGTACATCTCAGAGCTATATGGGCGAGAAGGATTTTGATGGTGAAGCCGAGAAACCTGACCATGGAAGAACAATCATGTTTTCAGAGCCTACCCAGAGAATCCTACAGGCTCATACACGGGAAGTAGATCTCATGAATGGGATAACAACTCTGTATCCAGTTCCCCAAAACAGAGTTCCCATTCATATCTTGCCAAACAAATATCAGAGACTTCTTCCTAGGCCGGAGCTTATATGGGTCATCTTCTCTACTGATCAAGAAGGAAAAGACCACCCTTTTGCCAATAATAAGTGGGATAATAAATAAATTAGAGGTTTTGGCTGCATTGGTTCAGGGGATTTGTTGGACCAAAAGAACCAATGAGCCAAGATCAGAAAACCTCTAAGTCCCACATGGTATCACAACAACTGCTGAAAGCTTCATCAGCAGTTTGACAAGTGCTGAAGATTCAACAGCTAAAGATCAAGTGCTGAAGACTTCAACAGCTGAAGACTAAAGTGCTGAAGTACAACAGCTGAAGAACACAAGTGCTGAAGCTGAAGACCAAAGTACTGAAGTACAACAGCTGAAGAGTTTACAAGTGCTGAAGATCAACAACTGATGTACAAAGTCTGAAGACAAAGACTAAGACATCAGCTGGTGATATCTACTGAAATCATCAGCTGATGAACCTGAAGTTCAAGTCTGAAGACCAACTACTGAAGTTTCAGTAGTTTGTCACAACAGCTGAAGAGTACTTCTTCATAGTTGTGATATCAGTAGTTTTATATTTTTAGTTTCAGTAGTTTTGTAAAACGACTGAAGAGCTTGTTCTTCAGTCGTTGTAGTTTCAGTAGTTTTATGTTTTCAGTAGTTATAACAACTGATAACACTTAGCATTTTTGTAAGGAGATGTCAGCTGTTTTGACATCTTCAGTAGTTGTGTTTCAGTTGTAATAAATCTGTTAGATGTCACTATCAAGTGACATCAGCAGAGTCACATCTCTTATATAAGAGGTGTCGACCTAATTGTAATTGTGACATTTGTACCACGAAAGCGAATATTGAATGAAATATATTTGCAGAAATTCTCTCTCTATAACCGTCTTTGTTCTTCATTGAATATCGTTTTGTTCTTGTGAATCGATAATTCATTGTTGAATTCCGCTGCTATACTCGTTAATCAATCAAAACATAGATCACTGGTCCTAACAAAGAACAGCTATACCATCTCCAAACTTGAAAAAGAAATTGATAGCAAGAACCAAAGGTATCTGAGCTTGAAATGATGATAAGATCAAAGAAATGAAGTGGATGATGATGATGAGAAAGAAGAACAAGAAAAGGTTGATGTTGATGACAACTAGTCAGTTGATAAAAATGAAGAACAAGAGGGTAATACAAGTTAGACAGAGCATGAGGAACACAGTCTAGAAATGGTGATGTATTCTAGAGAAACCTCTGCTGATCACACTGAAAAAGCTGAGTTTGAAGAATTTTAGCACACTAGACAGCTTTACTTTTGAAGAATTATGGTTTGATAGTGATTTCTGGAGTTTGTAAACAACCTAAAAGTTGATTCTGATCCAATGTGTTCATTCCAAAATCTCCAGAACCTTTGAATAAAGAGTTGAACATGCAGATTGTTCTTGTAGGTCTCTAACTGAAGAGCAAAAAGAAAGAATAAGAGAAATGGTTGAACAAGAAAGAGAGAAAGAAAAAGAATCAGAAAAAGAAAAGCAAGAAATGAATGTGGATGAACAAGTACAAACAACACCCAAGAGAATGCCTGAAGTAATAGAAAAGGGTGAAGATTCAAGCCCTCCACTTCGAACTTACTCACGAAAGAGGAAATACTTAGCTGAAAAAGCTAAAGGTAAAATACCAATAGTTAAAGAAGAACCAGTTAAGAAACAAAAAGATGACCCCAGAAGTCTAGCATAAATTGCTGAATTTTTGGAAGAACATGAGTAGGCAGAAGCTCAATTGAAGAAATTGGCTACTGCAATTGATTTAGAAGAAGGTGAGATTGCTGGTGGATATGAAGCTGAAAAGGATGTTCTTATGGACAGTCCCATGAAAGCAGAATAGGCAGTGGAAGACATGGTATCCAAGCACAAACTGATGACTTGATGATTAAAGCCATGTTTCTAATCAATCAAGGTTATGATCCTGATGAAGTGTTTGGAATGACTTATGAAGGCATGAAGGAGGAAGAAGAGAAAGTAAAAGGCTGCTTGATCCAACAATTGAAACTGAGTATGAAAAGGCAATCTTCAAAGATACTACTATGCATAAAGGTTCTTCTGTGAAGAAAACATCTAGGTATCATAGACCATTGCCAAGACAGACTCCTCTATCCAAGCTATCATCAATGAAAAGGTCATCTCTAATTCATAAGACACTATTTCCTGTCCTTATAGTATGACTGATAAGGAAATGAAGGATTACCTCACAAATCAAGGCTTCACCAAAGAAAGTTGGCTAACATGAAGAAAAATTCTTTATGAGCTGCTACTCTCAAGATGATAAATGAGAAGAAGAAAGAAAATCAAAGTAGTAGAAGAAGAGGTGCTTAACAAGAAGCCGAGAGTAAGAGTGTCTGCACATGACACGAGTCTTACTCACAAAGATCAAGATTATCTTGCACCTATCATTCATAGATATCCAGAGTGGTTTGCTGAACCCTCTCAACTGAAGCTCCAAGAAAGGTTGACCACTGCTGAGATGATTAGAGGAATATCTACTCCAAAAGGCAAAACATATCAAAAATTATTGCCTAGAAGTATGATAGTGCATGGAACATGTTTATGGTCAAAAGAATCTCTGGCTTAGTGCAATTCTTTACTGAGTACTCTACTTTGGTAAATGCACTTGAGATTCATGGCTTGAAAGAACTAGCCAACCTAGAGCTGATCAACCACAATGCCATGTCAGAGGCTATGAATTTGAAGGAATACTCAAAATGTTCAAAAGAACAAACAACTTCAACACTTTGAAAGCTACATGAATGATGAAAGACAAAACATTCAAGAATCCACTAGAAAAGAAACAAACAAAACTGGCTGAAGAAGTTGTATTCCTTGAACTTAAAGTCAAACCTGCTAAAGCCTTGAAAAGAAAAATGGTAGCTCGTACACATTCCTCAATTCCTATTTCAAATGTGTTTTATGATGAGAAGACATATGAGGTAGTGATTGAGAGGAATGGGGAGGAAAAGAGGGTGTTGAGATCAGATTATTCAGTGGTTATGAAGTGAGATTATTGGATCAATCATACATTCAATACATCTATACAAGACACTTTAGAGAGATATCAAACAAACTGGGTGAAGAAGATCTACATTTCTTTCTGAAGTGTATCAAACTACTAAAGATGGCCTATGATCAAATCAGTGCAAAAAGAGAGAAAAGAAAGAAGAAGAAGACACCTCTCTAATTAGGCAACATTGTCAAGCTTGAAGTTGTTGTAGATGGTTACCTATTGCTTCATAGAGATGGACTTTCAACAGTTTCTCTTTGGGAACCTATTTCTTTAAGGAAGCTACCACTTAAAGCAATTCATGATATGAGCAGAATGAAGATTCATGTACTGAGCAAGGATAAAATGTCAGAGGCTCAAGATTTTGTCAACATGATCAAAGCAGTTCTAGATCCAAGACAAGTTACACCTTTTGTATCATCAAAAGCCCCAGCTGAATCATCACAACATCAATCACCTCCCAAACATGAGAAAACTAGGTTGTATAATCCTTAGGGGGAGTATTATTGCACCCTGAAAGAATCATACATGCCAACTCAAAGGGTGAATTGATGATTGCTCAGCTAGAATCCCACAAGTCCAAGAAGAAATGTGGATGAAATATGCTAAGGAAAAGACAGTGTTATCTTCCGTATTAGTTAATGCGGAAGACATAACTCTGATGCGGACAAGTGTCTACTCTTTTGCATTTACTAATGCGGAAGACATAATACTAACGCTGAAGAACAAGTTACTCTTCCGCATTGATTAATGTGGAAGAACAAAAGAAGATGCGGACAAGACTTTGCTCATCCGCATTAACAAATGCTCATGACCGACCAAATGCGCATAAGTATTTGTTTATCCGCATTAACCAATGCGAATGACCAACTTACTAATGTGGATGATCAAGTGGAGATGCTGATCAAGATTATCTCATCCGCATTTGTCAATACGGATGATGAAGCAGAGATGCGGATCAAGACTTAGACTAATTTCTGATGTAATAGGTCAAGGGTTTTTAGTCATTTTGTAAGGCATCTTGTACTTATAAATAGAATAGTTTACCTCGTACTGAGGTGACGCCTGATTGATAGAGAGAATTTTGTTGTAATATTCTCTATAATTTATCAACTTTCATATATCAATACAAACAACATTTATGAGTATTTTCTTTGCATTGAATGTTCTTTGATTGTTTGTTTCTTTCACTCAATCATTGACTTGATTATCATATTTAATTCACAGTAAGAATATCATTCTTACTCAACCCCAGTCAGTTAACAAATGTAATGATGAAGATAATAATGATATTATCTATATGTAGTATGATGTATGATCACGAACGATTGTAAGTATAGTATGATTTGAAATAAAGTAAATGACGGTTTTAAACGAAAGTTAAAGTATTTATTATAAAAACTAGAACTCACTCAGCGTCGCTGACTTTTGTATGCATGATAGTTGGTAGGTATATGTGATGCTAAGGAGTTACATGCATGGATGCATAAGCTACTGGGAGCATTTGAGATGGCATCCATATATGACATGTCTTTGTATTTTGAGATGAAAACAAGTTGTAAATGAATGAATGACATGCTTTTAGGTATTAATGAAAGTTTTAAATTCCGCTGCAAAATGAATGTACGTTATATATATAAACACACAACACATATATATATATATACATATATATATATATATATATATATATACATATATATTATACATATATATATGTATATATATGTGTGTGTGTATATATTATTGTATATATATTTATATATATATGTGGGTGTGTGTGTGTGTATATATATGAATGGTATATATGAATGTATATATATATATGTATATATATGTATATATTATAATATATATATATATATTATATATATAAAATTAATGTGGTTATATATTTTGATCAAACGCATTTTTGCATTAATGCACACAACGCAATTATGCATATAAGCATGTATATGCATATGCAAGTTCATATATATGAATTGAATTAAAATATGCATTAGTATAGTGAGGGGTGTGGATAGTATATATATTTTGATAAACATTTTTCATACATATTAAGTTTTAAATGATGTTACTAATACTAAACCACACACACGAAAGGCAAGTGTACTGGTCCTATGGTAATATAGTGTTGGTAAGAACCGAGTATCAATCCGTGGACATACTAAGCCTACTCAACAACCCTCATAATGACAATTAGTTTTATGCTTTAGAAAATGATAAGTTAAACATATTAACGATAAATAAAAATAGATAAAGA
Source organism: Flaveria trinervia (assembly GCA_025506515.1). Taxonomy (NCBI): domain Eukaryota; kingdom Viridiplantae; phylum Streptophyta; class Magnoliopsida; order Asterales; family Asteraceae; genus Flaveria; species Flaveria trinervia. The sequence continues at coordinate 24,875,895 of CM046442.1, read as the reverse complement.
TAGGTTGAAAGTTTTGGTGATTCTTTTAGTGAAGTAAGGTTGTTGCCCTAATTTAGATACGATTATATAACTGTGATGAATTGGTGGTGTAGTTAAAGATATTATTAATATAATTCTGAATGTTATAAAAGTGAGCTAGCGCGATTTCTCGTCTATCCGCTCCATAGTGACTAGGATCACGTCAAGCTGGCATACTGCTTAAAATTAAGACTAGTAAAGTAGGTAATATTTTGTGACCTATTTGAATACGATTTCTGAAAACATAACTAATGTTAAAAAGAGAGTTGATCAGGTTTCATCCTAACATACCATTAATTTAGAAAACCACAACATTACTAGAGATTTCTTATACTAATAAAAGAGAACCCACAAATGATCAAAAAGTTAAGGTGGTATGGTTTCTAAAACCATTCTAGTTCATTATTATGAAAATCGGTTTGGCGAATGAATGTTGATCATACTTTTTTAATCGTGTATGACAATCACAATCACAAATCGTAAAGTTATAACTTCTGTTTAAATATAGATGCTACCCATCAAAAGTTTTCCCAAGACCACCATAACATTAACATAATATAAATCACACCATTATTCATTAAAAATTACATAAGTTTCATTAAATTAGGAAAACACATGAAGTTTAGCTCACAATGAGCTTGAATATAACAACAAAGATAAAAGAGAATAATGAAGTCATCGGTAAATTAGAAAAATCAAAGCGGTGATCCATTATGGATGATGTTAAATGATCCCGAGCTTCTTCTAAGTCTTGAATGAACCCCAAAACCTTTTAAGGACCTCCAAAGGCTGGGTTCTTGAGAGGGAACACCAACACTCCACCTCCCAAAAGCTCCTCTTCAAATTGCAAATGAACTACTATTTATAGGCTTTCCGAAGTGTTTAAGCATGGCCCCATGTCTAAAAGGCACGGGCCCATGCTAGTAAAATATATGTAAAAGTTCATTGGCTCATACGATTAGATATTATCACGCCCCCGTGCCTCCGGTCGAGGAACAATACTTTTTGTCCTGTAAAATCAACAAACACGGGTGGTGTGTTTCAGGCTGGGCATGGGGGCGTGCCTCATGAAGCACGGCCCCATGCTTGAATTCCAAAACTTGGTTTTCTTCATTTTCTTCTTATTTAAGCTTCTTTTGTTCATCATGGTATTTTCTAAGCCTAAAAACATAATATGAAAGATTTAAGTATCAAATCATCATTTTTGGTAAGAGTTTATAGAATAAGTAATCTGCAATTGATATGTTTTATATGTATAGTTTGAACCACATCATGTAGCCATATGATGGTCATTGATTACCAGTTTTCATCAATTGTAATCTTAGTTGATTTAAAAGTTAAAGATGAAGAAAAAGAAGGAATATATTTTACGTTCTGATGTGTTTATTACTAAGGAGACATCTTGCAGGATCGGTTTTGTCACTTAACACTTGGTTTTCTCTCAAACTCACTTATACTACACTTGGATCAAATGAAACAAAGTCTCTTCTATGAGTTGATAATAATATAATAAGTAACAAAGAGCACACACGAATATTTTTCAAGGTACTTGCATATATACTTCTCAACTCAAAGTATTACAAGACTCTTACAAGTATATTACATGAGTTACAATGGGAAACTATATATACTACTACCTACAACCGGATATACTTTGATACAGCTGGAATCCTCTAACTAAAGCAAATACTAAAAAGCTATAGTTTAAGGTATCTTAGATAATGCCTTATCTAAGATATGGTAGTCATGACAGGTCCATTATTTACCTTTTGTCACAAACTAAAGTTGGTAACTGTACTAACTGATAAAGGTGAATAGTAGAATAAAGTATGGTCAACTACATGGCTTTTGATAAAACACCATGCAGTATCTTAGAGGTCTGCAACAGAGTGTCAGTGACCATATTTATGTCCAATGGTTCATAGTAGTGTCATCCGAAGGTTAAATGGCTTTGGAAGAATAAGTTCTTCCGAAGCCACTTATACTTCGGAAGAGGCTACTTCTTCTGAGGCTTGAGTATTTCTTTTTTTCTTCATACTTTGGAAGTTGACTTTTGAACTTTTCTTATAAGTCTTGATCTTCGAAAGTGAATTCTTTGTCTTCGGAAGTAAAGTTTGTTTTCGGAAGTTAATCTTGCACTTGTCTTTGGAAGAAATCTTTTTCCTTCGAAAGTTCCACACTTAACTTCGGAAGTCCTTCATTAGTTGTGTCAAAATAGGCTAAGTGATCTAGTTTTTGTTGCACGAGACTTCTTCTTGATCCAACAAAATCTCCCTAGGCTAATTCTACCAAAACCTCACTTGTTCCTGCTTCTCAAAACTTTCAGCACCAGGGAAAGCAGATTCTTATCTGTTTCTTTGTTTTCCCAGAAGTGGTGCTGAGAAGCTTGTACAAATCAATCGTCTACAGGAGATCTAGTCTATCACTTTGAATGTTATGTGCCATTTGTTGTGTCCCCCTGAAGAGAGTTTGTTGATGAGAGTTATAGTCATACTCCTATCTAACTATGGATTGAAGTTCAGGACCCTCAACCATTTAAAGAAAGGCTTTGCCTTGGGTTGCTGATCCTTTCCTATTCTCCTTCTCTCTCAGTTTCAGCTATTCTTAAAATTTGGTCCTAGTAGTTAGCTTGGCCAGATGAAGACTTCTCAGGTGATTTCTGATTTGAGCAGCTACTTCAAAGTTGGAGGGGTTGGAGAATGGCTTCTCTGCTAACTTAACAATATCAAATCTGCTTAAGTGTATTAGAGATGAAGCATTTACCCTGTTTAGCTCTCCACTTTCTCTCTCAACAACAAAGTTGTGAGAAGAGTCTTCGAACCTCCATTGGATAATCTTATTCCTAGGCACAAGTGATTGACTTGGTACCTTGTCTCGTTTCTTCATATCCAGCAGAGTCACCAGCCTTTTCTTTAGCTTCTTTTCTTCCTCATTCAGAACATATGAGTTGAGGCCATGGAGATTTGCATCTTGGTCCAAAGTTCCTCTCATATCAAGAAATTTATCTCTAGTGAGGGAACATGAGGATCCATCAACATATGTCAGTTTGATAGAGTCCTCCTCACAAGAGATGTCGCTCAGGGTAGTATAGTTGATGAGTTTGGTCTTGATTGCCTTGAACTCCTTTAAGGAGAAATGTTTGGAAGGCTGAGGGGATGGTTCAAGAGGTTGTTAGGTAGGTGTTGTGCTAGGGTTTTGGAGAGTGTTTTGGTTGGAGGATTGGAAGTTTAGGTGGTTGAGGTGAGGGAGTTTGTACGGTTGATGGTGTAGGTTCAGGTGTGTAGGGTTCAGTCTTAATGGGGATTGGAGAGGAATTGGTTCAGGTTGGGGTTGAGTGGTTGGTTTGAAGATCATCCCCTGTACCCTTCTATACATCTCCTTCCTTTTCCCTGAGTGAATGTCAACCTTTATGTCACTAACATGTCGCTGGAGGGTCTTCTTAGACATAGGACCCACCTGCCTTCCAAAAAGCCATGAGCCAGAGATAGTCTTTCATCTAGGCCTTATCACCATCTTTCTGGCAGTCACGAGTCTCGTTTCCTCTTCCTTCTTCTTCTTCAACCTCAGCTTCTCCTTAACAGCCTTCTTTCTCTCCTTCTCCATTTGATCTTGCTCTTTGTTAAAGAGCCATGAGATCGTATCGTTGTTATGTGGAGATAGTCTTTCATCTAGGCCTTATCACCCATCTTTCTGGCAGTCACGAGTCTCGTTCCTCTTCCTCTTCTTCTTCAACCTCAGCTTCTCCTTAACAGCCTTCTTTCTCTCCTTCTCCATTTGATCTTGCTCTTTGTTAAAGAGCCATGAGATCGTATCGTTGTTATGTGGAGATAGTTCTTCTAGAGAGAAACCCCTGGATGTTAGGAAGTTTATCCTTTCCCTCTTAAGCTGTTGAACAACTTCTCTTTTCTCTTCATCCTTTCCTCCTCTAAGTCCAACCTCGCTGCTTCTTCCTTCTGTTGGATTTGCAGCACAGTTGCCTTTTCTAACTCAATTAACTCCTCTAATGGTATCAGGAATACATCCTCACTTGCAACTCCTAAATCAACAAGTCTGTCGATGATTTCTATTCTTCTTTTGTTGTTGACAGCCTCTTGGTTAGCTACAACTACTTTGCTACTAGCAGCTAGCAACTTCCTAGTTGGAAGTCTACCTTTTCCCTTTAGCTTTTCTAACCTTGCTTCCTCCTAAAGGTCTTCTTTAGTCATCTTCCTCTTTCCTTTGACGTCTTCGGAAGTGCTAGACTTTGGGGGTTCTTGGATGGAAAGTTTAGGTTGAGTAATGGTAATGGGAGCTGGAGTCAATAATGATGATTGAACTAGGATTTGAGTGAGAAGATAAAAGTTCTAAGATTGCATCTATGATTATTAGATCATCGAATAAAGAGTATAATCCTTCCACAATAGCAATCTCAGCTTCAAAAGATTGAAGTTCTTCTTCCGAGGCTTTGACTTGTGCTTTAGAAGTCTGTGAAAATGCATTTTCTGTCCCAACCATTTTAGTTGTTGGGCCATCAGTCCTTGTTTCCCCTTTGAAATCAATATTGGATTCCACTTGGACCTTAGGTTGATTAACTTCCTCAATAGTAGTAGAAGATGAATTCAACCTCTAAAGCTCTTGAGCTCCAAAGTAAATCATAGAGAAGTCAGGACTTGGCTGTTCAATGAGTGTTTCTATCAGGAACTTGTTGAAGAACCTGTTAAGATCTTGGAGCATCCTTTGATCCATTTGAATCATGACAGAAGGAGGCTCAAGAAAAACTGATGCTTGTTGAATGGGGTATCTTGAGCTTAAGGAAGTGAGAGCCTGATTATGTGGTTCCTCTTGTCTTTGGCTTTGTCTCTAAACACTCTTCCCCTTTTTGGTAGCATCATCTTAAGAGCTTGATGAGCTAGTGGAAGAGGTCAATGAGACCTAAAGTGGTACATGCCTAACATACCTCTCAACTTGTTTCTCAGCTAGTTTGTCCTTGAGGTTTTCAATCTCAAGTTGTTGAGCGGAAGACCAATCCTTTAAAGTCCTAACCTTGGATTCGAGGTTGAGACTTTAGACAATAGGTCTTTAATGGTGAGTTGCAGTCTTCCTCATCTTCTTTTGAAGAATCATAGGGAGATGAGGTAACATACCTAGTATGTGTATCCTCACCACCATATGTGATTTCTTGGCACCCTAGTTTCTCTTGCTTAATGATGTCTCTTTTAGAGTCATTAAAAGGCATGGTTGTTGCATATTCAGTCTCAGAAATGTTACCACTGTCCTGAAGGTCCATTGAGGCACTTTTATTAGTGGCAGCTGAATCTACATGAGTCCCCTCCACATCAATGGGACTCACCTTACTAAAGGATTGCTGATGGGGGCTAGAGATAAAAGGTCTCTCTAGGCTCTATTGATCCTTGAGAGAGTTTGTAGATCAACTTCATTGCCATGAAGGGACGTAATCTCTTCATCAGTTTTGAATAGAAGGTAGTAAAGGATATAGAAGTTAAGCCTAGTGACTTGAGACCTTGGTCAATGTCTAAAGGCATTGAGCCTATGGTGGGGCTGTCTCTTTGAGACTACTTAGAGTATAGAGACTCACCTTGAGGGTTTTCATCTTGGGTGTCGGGCTTATGGGTTTGAGACTAAGGAGACTCTAAACCCATATTAAGGTCAATTATGAAGGATGAAGAGACCTCAGACTGAGTGGGAGCCCATTGTTCCACTCTAGTCTTTTTGGATTAAACAGGAGGAGCTTGCTCAATTAGAGAAGATTGAAGAAGGGTTTTTTGGGGAATCTTTGATATGCGATAGTGATGGGGTGAGAAGGTAGCTTTGGTAGTGTGAAGGTAGTTTTTGGTATGGGTTCATCACCTGTGGGGTCAACAGGGATGTCACCAGGAGCCATTGGCTCAGTCATACCTAGAAGCGGAGTAGTGTGTCTTCCAGTGAAATTGGTGGACACTCTTCAAAGTCTTGAAGATGGTTGGCCTCATGTGAGGAACAGTCAGAGTAGCTGCACAGACAAGCTGACTATGGTCCAGCTCAGAGTTGATTATATGCTGAAGAAACCTGCAATACATGAAGAATGTTTCCTGCTGGAGATTTTCCATAAGATTGGTTAGCACAAATCTCGAGTAGTTAAAGCGAAGGCTTCTCACTATTCCATGAACTAGGCACCCTAGTTCGTATGGGATTTGATCCCAACCCCCAGATTTGTTGGATAAGCAATGAAGAATGACATGCAACAGGAACTTCCAATTGTAAGAAAAGTTGAATTTGTAAACTGTAGACCTGCTAACATCTCCACCATATCCCATTTGGAGATAGGTGTTGTCCAAATATGTTTTGGGGAACTCTATGGGTGCACGCTCATCATGAAGCTCGAGATGCTCCCTGATGAGTTGTTCAGTAATGACCAACTCCTGGCCATATATGCTCGATCTTATTACCTGAACCCAATTTAGGGTTTCAATCTGACCATTTTCCCAAAATTCAGACATATGATTTGAATAAACGGTAAGGTGAACAGTCAAGGGCAGTGTAATAAGATTATTGGGTAAGAAAGGAAATGATAATAGAGAAGTCAACATCTCTTGAAGAATCAAGATGTGCAACTTGATTGTGTTGAGGGTTAAGTGCCATTTGAGAAAGTTATGGGTAGATGAGTTTGGACTTGGGTAAAATTGAAGATGAAGAAAGCTTTTAGGGTAGTAAAATTTGGTAAGAAGATGAAAGTGAGTAGTCAGGATTATTTAAAAAGGGGTGAAATGGCGGTTTATAGGGTTAGGATAAGGTGATGTGATGATTTAGTGGGTGATGTGACAGGGGCGGTAAGGTTTAGTTTAGTTAAATAATCTGACATCATTAACAAAATATTTACTTTTTACAGAGTGGGGCCCAAAAAGATTTTCGTTACACAATAAAGTCTTTCTTCCGAGTATAAAGTATTTCCGAAGGTAATTTGTCTTCTGAAGGCAATTCTTACTTCCAAAGGTAAAGTTCTATTTCCAAGAGTAAACATTGCTTTCCGAATGGATAGTTCTATAATTGGAAGTAGATCTAATATGTAATCAATCGCTTCTTTCGAGACTAAAAACTCTTCCGAAAAGAAAATTATCCTAGGAGGAATTTGCTTCACAAGATATTTGAAACATCTTTCGAGAGTTAATTCCTTTTTAGAAGAATTTATACTTAGTGAAAATTTCAGAGAGAGACCTTTTGTAACAGGGTTTAGATTATATTGACATATGATATTACATATTTTAAAAGGATTTTCAAAAGGCATAGACTAATCAATGTTATAATCCCAATGGCAGTAATGAGCTACTTAAGTCTCTGTTCATCAAAAGCTTGGTGAACAAGTCAACATATTGTTCATTTGAATCAAATTTGATTAGCTTAATTAGATTTTTCTCATGAATATCTCTAATGAAATGATACCTGATATAAATATGCTTTTTCTTGGTGCGCTACACAGGTTTTCAGTGATGGAGATAGCACTGTTGTTGTCAATGTGGATAAGAGTGCTCATAAAGTTGAATCCATAGTCTAACATCTGGTTCTGAATCCACAGTAGTTGAGCGCAACAACTTGCAGCAATAAAGTATTCAGCTTCATTAGTAGATGTAGAGACACAGGATTGTTTCTTGCATTGCCATGAGATGATCCTTCCACCAAGAAATTGACATCCACCTGATGTCGATTTATTGTCAATGTTGCAGCCACCATAGTCACTGTCAGAGTATCCGTAGAGATTGAAATTGCTATTCCTTGGATACCATAGACCTAATTTAGGTGCTCGTTTGAGGTATTTGAGGATTCTCATGGCAGCAGCTAGGTGAGACACCTTTGGAGTAGCCTGATATCTTGTACAAATGCAAGTTGCAAACATAATATCAGGTCTACTTGCTATGAGATACATCAGAGACCCAATAATTGCCCTATACTGATGTTGATTAGTATCCTCCCCCTCAGAGTCAGGACAGAGATTATGGTGTCTAGGTATGGGTGTCTTGGCTGGCTTACAATCTTTCATGTCAAATCCTTCTAAGATGTCATTGACATACTTGGATTGATTGATGAAAAACCCTTCCTTCAATTGCTTCACTCGAATTCCAAGGAAAATGTCCATTTTTCCATTGAACTCATCTTAAACTTCTTCTTCATGATGCTTTCAAAGTCTTTAAACATTTGATCCGTTGAGGAACCAAATATGATGTCATCAACATAGACTTGAACGAGCAAGATGTACTTTTCAGACTTCCTTATGAAAAGAGTCTTATCAATGCTACCTCTAGTGTAACCATTCTCAGGAAAAATTGAGACAAAGTCTCATACCATAGCCTAGGTGCTTGGTACAACCCATATAGAGCTTTATCCAATTTGCACACGTAGTTGGGGTGTTATGGGTCTTTGAATCCTGAAGGCTAGCACACGTCGACTTCCCCATCTATATCCTCATATAGAAAGGCACACTTGACATCAAGTTGGTAGACAGTGAAATTCTTGGATGCAGCATAGGCAACGATGACCCTAACTACCTCAAGTCTTGCAACATGTGCAAAGACATCAGTATAATCGATTCCCTCCTCTTGAGTGTCTCCTTGAACCACCAGTCTTGCCTTGTTCTTGATAATCAAGCTTCCCTTCTCTTGAGTGTATCCTTGAACCACCAGTCTTGCATTGTTCTTGATAATCAAGCCTGTATCATCTCTCATGTTTCTAAAAACCCACTTTGTGCCTATAGGTACTTGACCAGATGGTAACGGACATAGGCCCCAAACCTTTTGTCTCTTGAATTGAAGCAACTCCTCTTGCATCAATTCAATCCAGCTACTATCTTTCAACACATCTTCTACCTTCTTGGGTTCCATCTAAGACAAGAAGCATGAGAACAGGCAGACATTCCCATGATGAGTCTATCCTCTTATTCTCACACCTTCAGAGACATCTACTATGATGTTCTTAGCTGAATGAGTGTTGTGAGTCCTTAGTCGAGGAATCACTTCTAGTTGCAAAGATAAATCAAGATTGGACATATTTTGCTCAGGAGCTAGAATACTTTGTCCAGCTGCTATTTCAAACTCATTCAATGAGGACTGATTGAATGACTGAGTTGTGAAGCAGCATTAACAGTGCTTGTTCCTTCAAGATACTACTTCTATCAGCTTGGTGTTGTACAGTGTCACCTGATGAAACTTGATGATAACATTGAATCACTAGTTGAAGCCCCACTATCCCTTGAGATGGTATACTACCAGATTTGCCAATAGTGGGAGCTTGATTTGTTGTAGGTATTAGAGAACTTCGAAGTAGTCTAGGTAGCTCAAACAGTTGGTCAGCATCAGAATCTCTTTGAGCACCTGTTCCAGGTGAAACATTCTCACAAGATGGCTTAGAATAGTTTGGAAACAATTCTAAGTCAAAAATATGATTTGGGCCATTCCCCTTAACACAAGGAGTGTGCTCATTGACAATAATGTTGGATGATTCCATAAATTATTTATTTTGATGTTAAACTCTAGAAGCTTAGAGCTAGAGGAGTATCCAACAAGATAACATCATCCGATTTTTCAACAAATTTTCTCAAATTATCTTTTGTGTTAAGTATGGTGCACCTGCTGCCAAAGGATCTTAGAAAGCCAATGAATGGTGGTCTCTTGTTCAATAACTCATAAGGGGTATTTCCATGTGGCTTTACTACAAGAACCCTATTCTGCACATAGCATGCCATGCTGACTTCCTCTGCCTAGAATGTAAGAGGCGGCTTTGAATCAGGAAACATAGTTCGAGCAGCCTCAATAAGTGTCGTGTTCCTCCTCTCAACAACACCATTTTGTTGAGGAGTTCTGCGAGCACTATATTGTCTGGCAATCCTTTTTTTGTTACAAAATGAGTCTAGAATGAGGTTCTTAAACTCAGTCCCTTGATCATTTCTAATTATTTTAACCTTGTGATCAATTTGATTTTCTATCTTAAGAATAAAGGGTTTTAATGTTTTAGCAGTTTCATTTTTTGATCTAAAAAAGAATACCCATGTAAATCTTGTAAAATCATAAACTATCACAAGGTAGTATGATTTCCTTCCATTGCGCATTATACTTGTAGGACCAAATAGATCCATGTGCAATAAGTGTAATGGAGTGGTGATAGAGTTAACAACTTTGGATTTATGATATGCCCTATGTTGCTTCCCTTTCAGGCATGCAACATAGTTATCTTTGCAGAAAAATTTGTTTTCAGGAATAACATGTACCAAGTTATTTTTGGGCAATTTATTCATTGTCTTAAAATTTAGATCACACATTTGTTTATGCTATAGTGTTGACTCATCACTATCAACTTTTGAAAGAAAGCATGACACTTCACCCATTGGGGAAGCATTGTTCATATCAAGCTTGTACATATCCCCTTTCCTAGGAGATCTAAGAAGCACCAATTCTGGAGGATTTGTCATCCTGGGTATGAGGATAATGCACTCATGTTTTGTGAAGAGCATTTGATGCTTTTGATCACAAAACTGAGAAACACTTAACACGTTGTGTTCAAGCTATTTGTCAAAGTTAACTTTGTCAACTTTTAATTATCCATTGGATATACTTCCTCTGCTAGTAGTATATCCTTTGGCCTTACCGCCAAACTGGATAGGACCTCCATCATAATGTTGAAATTGTTGAAGGAGAGATGTTCCCTGTCATGTTCCTGGAGCATCCACTATCCATAATCCAAACATTGTTATTCTTGTCATATGGATATCCTTGTACATAAGATGAGATGATTAGTTTTGATTGGAAACCCAAGCCTTGTTGGTCTTGGGTTCTTCCAATGATAATGACATATTTGAACCAAATCTTAAGCATGCGGGTTCAATGGGTGTCTCTGAAGAAGAGGTTTGGGTTGCAACATCTTTCCTGATCTTCCAATCCATCTTTTGGGTGATCATGGAGGATGACCTTGTTGAAGCTTTTGCAACATGGCATTCTTCCAAAGCTTCTTTCTCTTCAGAAGAAGCCTTCACCACCTTTTCTTCCGAAGTAGTCTTCTACTGGGGGTGTTTCAAGGGAACTCTTTTGTTTTATGATTCTTGACAGTGTTAGCTTCCGAAGCCTTTTCCCTTATGAAGAAGGACTTTCTTCTGAAAGCAACCTTGCTTCGGAAACCAACATTCCCTTTTTCATCACTTGGACCATTTGATAGGGTCCAAATGAGAAACCTTCCCTAAATCCTTCTCTTTTAAAATTATTTGCATAATGTGTGCTAGAAGGATCGTTATAACAATCTTTGGCCATATGGTTTTGCAGACCACACATTATGCATGCACTGTTAGTTTTCTGGAAACCTAAGGATTGTTGTTTCTTGTTCTTTTTCTCTTTATTAGCAACCTTTCCTTAACTTATGACCCTTTGGTAGGAAAGGAGTGCTGGTACTACACCCCTTTCTTGAATCGGAGTTACCTACCACCTAGAATCCAGCTGAGATGAACACACCTTTTTATTTTGGGTCAATCATTAGCTTTGACTCAACCACTTTCTTGGCAGTTCTTCTTACTGCTTTAGCTTTGCTTCTTCTGGCCTTCGTGGTTAGGATTTGATCATCACCGGGAGAAGTGGGTTGATTACCTATTCCTCATTATGGTGGCCTCTATTATTGCATCATTCTTCAACTCAGGTGAAGATGGGTCAACAGATGGGACCTCTTGCTCTTCAGTACCACACCTTGGTTGTCTTATGGACTCATAAGAGTGTGGTGGAGCAATTTCATTGGTCCCTAGCCCTTCTTTATTTTGATAATAAATTTGGAGTAGGAGGATGATGCAATAATAGCTTGGAAGTTTTGCTCAGAGATGGCATACTTCCTGGCTTGAGCCTTAGCAGTGACATGCTGGGCTTGAGCCTTAGACATTTGGATATTAAATCGTTTATTTGAGTCTTATAGTTTGTATGTTCGTGTTTTAACAAGGACATGGTTTTCTACAACACGTCAATTTTTCTTTGATAGTCAGATTCGGCCCTTTTAAAATCAAATTTTAAAACATTTAGAGACTTAATATCAGATTTAATCTCCATATTGTAGTCCTGATACAATTTAACCTTAGCAATATATGAAGGAGTAGAGATGTTCATAACCTTTTTTTCATCTGTTCTAGCCATGAAAGCTTGAGCAGGAGTCACATCCTGTACCATAATGCTCCGGTCAACCTCTTGAACCATTGCAGCTGTCTCTGACTTTCCTTTAGGCTTTGGACGTAGAGGGATGTGGAGGGTTGTGGGGTTCCCATTTGACTTCGGAGTCTTGCATTCCCTTGCAAAATGACCAAGTTGGTTACAGTTGTAACATTTGGCCTTAGTTTTGTCAAACCCAAATTTATTGTTGGTTGGGTTCTGGGGAAATTGACTTCCAGTTCTCTTGAAGAACTTCTTTGCTCTGTAGGTTAAGAGAGCCATTTCTTGGACTATGTCCACATACTCCACATCATCTGGACTGAAGCACTCTAGATCATCAAAGAAGTACTAATAACACTAGAGTGTCGACCTCCTGAGACAAAGGAACAACTGTCCTGAAAGAAACTATGCTGAGCCTGTTGAGACCTTAGAGTCTCAGGAAATGTAATGTATGGTCCAGATGAGCAGGATGGCTACTGGGTGTATGTTAGGTATTATTGAGGTTGTGTGGGTCCTAAGCCTTCAGCAACCATTAATGTGTTACTAGCAAGAAGACTCAAGGGTCTGCTTGTCTAATGGCCTTTCTTGCTTTCCTTCTCCAATCGTTATCCATTAAGGATGTCGTAGAGTTTGGTCATTGTGAGAGTTTTCTGATATTTTGTCCACTTGATAGAGAGGTAGTAGAACGCCCACTTATTAGGGAGTGCACTGATGAACTTTCTTGTGAGGTCTCTAAGTTTAGGAGTAATTCCCACAGACTGAAGGGAAGAAATGAGGTCCATGTACCTGAAATATTGCTGGCTGAGAGTCTCTCCAGCAATGTAGGTGAAGTTCTCTAACTGCTACTTCAGTGAGTCCTTCTTAGAGTCATTGGAACAAGAGTACATCTAAGCAAGTGCATTAAACAGTTCTTTGGCTGACTTGCAATGCTCAAACCCCACCACGATAGAGTTGGGTATTGCAATCATAAGAATAGTCATTGCATTGCTGTCAATGTCCATTTTCTTCCGGTCCTCATGAGAGTAATCTTTATCAGCTTTCTCTATCATGGCGCCGTTTCCACCGAGTGCTGCCACCTTAGGTTTATACGGGCCATTGATAATAGATTGCCACATTTTTCTATCTTCATACCTGATGAAGCCTTCCATGCGTCTGCTCCATGACCTGAAGTTTTGAGGGGTAATGATGGGAGCTTTAGTCATCGTTCCCATCTCTACTTTAGACTTGTTGTGGGCCATTTTTAGTGTGGTTTAAGGTGGAGTGAAAAACATGTTTATTAGGATGGTAAGATCTCACAATCAAGAGCCTAAGAAGCTCTTATACCAATTGCAGGATCGGTTTTGTCACTTAACACTTGGTTTTCTCTCAAACTCACTTATACTACACTCAGATCAGATGAAGCAAAGTCTCTTCTATGAGTTGATAATAATATAATTAGTTATAAATTGCACATAGAAATAATTTTCAAGGTACTTGCATATATTACTTCCAAGTCAAAGTATTACAAGACTCTTACAAGCATGTTACATGAGTTACAATGAGAAACTATATATACTATTGCCTACAACCGAATATAGTTTGATACCAGTTGAAATCCTCTAAATAAAGCAAATACTACAATACTATAGTTTAAGGTATCTTAGATAATGTCTTATCTAAGATATGGTAGTCATGGCATGTCGATGACTTACCTTTTGTCACCAACTAAAGTTGGTAACTGTACTAACTGGTGAATGTGAACAGTGGAATAAAGTATCGTCAACTACATGACTTTTGAGAAAACACCATGCGGTATCTCGGAGGTCTATAGCAGAGTGTCAAAGACAATACTTATGTCCACTGGTTCATAGTAGTGTCTTGTGAAGGTTAAATGGCTTCGGAAGATTAAGTTCTTCAGAAGCCACTTATACTTCGGAAGAGGCTACTTCTTCTGAGGCTTGAGGACTTCTTCTTTGCTTCATTCTTTGGAAGTTGATTTCTAATCTTTTCTTCTAAGTCTTGATCTTCGGAAGTGAATACTTTGTCTTCAGAAGTAAAGTTTGTCTTCGGAAGTTAATCTTGCACTTTGTCTTGGGAAGAACTCTTTTTCCTTTGGAAATTCCACACTTAGCTTCGAAACCTTTATTAGTTGTATCAAAATAGGTTAAGTTAACTAGTTTTGGTTGCACCAGCCTTCTTCTTGATCCAACACATCTTATTCAATGTGTTGATTTGGTAAAATTATGTTTCAATTTAAATATAACAACCGAGAATGACCTGTCTATTATCATTTTTTTATTTATTAGAATTGTTTAATACATTATCATTCGTGTCACTTTAACAAATACTTTTATCCGGTACACAAACAATACATTGAGGTATAACATAGTCTGATTTGAAATAACCAAACAATAGTAAATTATGACATTGTTGTTTATATTTTTCCATCAAAACTACAATAGCATGAATACATAAAACAATTCACTTGTGAGAGACTTCATCATGAGCCATAAATGCACAGTAGCAATATATTGCATAATATAAGTCAATAATTAAAAACACTTTAGATGAATATAAACTCTTTAAGTCTACATAATACTTTAATAGATTGAATTGCACATCCACTTTTGATTATTTAAAATCTCTTGTTTTCACATAGAAATAAGTGCATAATTTATTTGGGGAACGGTTGTGGGATTAACCCCACTAACTCTAACTCACGTTTAAAATTACGTTGTTGCCCTTGTGATAAATAATTTAATTAATCATGTATAAATTAGCCTAGAAAATCCAATTCGTGGAAGTGGTTCTTTTGGTTTTAAAAAAAATGGTTTTCATTTGAATAGATCCCTACATAGAGGGTTTTTCAAATGAAAATCAATATTTTGTAAAACAACCAAAAGAAACAATCATGATCTTTAATTTAATGATTCAGTGAATGGTATTTAAAGAGCAAACTCATAACTTAGAATTCTTAAAAAAAGCAAACTTAAATGAAACAAGGCAATACTGGTATTTCATTTTCAATTAAGAAAACCACCTCCAGATATTCTTATTAACGTCTACCACTTTCTCTTTTCTAAACAAACTCCAAAGCCAACTTATTAAATGCGAAGTCGTTGGATCGGTAGACATTCGAGCGTGTTCTTGATGGAAGGAAACAAAATCAAAAACCAAGAGACAAACAATAACACGAACTATAATAAAATGGTTTCATTGATAAAACCTAATGATTACAAGTTCGTACAACATAAGAATCAAGCTCTTGGCAAGGGGAGATCGAGCATGATCTCCCCTCTCATCCGGCAGCACCTAGGCCCCGGCACACTCCTTAACTTTTTCTACACAATGAAACTGGTATTTATAGGCCTTAGCCCATATCAGATGCGACTGGGCCCATTTGTACGATTGGGCCATGCATATGGTTCAATTGTACGACTAGACCATACTTATGGTTCAGTCTTACGAATGGCCTAATCGTATCTCTCAGTCGCATGACTGGTCTATTAGCATGGCTCAATCATACGACTGAGTGTTCATTAGCATATGTTCCTGTAATGACCTAGTTTTGTGTGTTTACAACACATCAGTGTATTACATTAAGCCTAGACTATTCGACAAGCGATGGACACAGTATATATGACAATATATGCTCTAACAAATTCTCATTGGACGTTGCTTGCGAATAGTAGAAACACCTCTTACAATCTTCAGTCAATCTTTGCTCTAGTTCCAATAGAATCAAATGAAAAACCATATTAGCCAACGTTGCCGATCCGTCAGGTTGCTACATTATCCCTGAAAATGAATTTAGGCATAATAGCTTTCGTTTACTTTGAAGAACACCATCATAGCAGCAAGATTCCACATATGACTGACTTTTCCAGATAATTACATGAACAGTTTTCCATTGCTTTAGTCTTCACACATGCTAACCTGATTAGCATTAACACTTGCAGAAATTCCCCCTCAAATTTAGCATATCCCAATATATAGACATTTTTCTCTGCTTGAGTCTTCACATGGTGTATTGGGCAAAAAGTAAAAGGTTCCAATCCACAGCTGACAATCTCAACCAAATCAGCATGCACTCAGATTCATCATCAGAAACCGACTCACATCATCACTTTCTGATTGTGTCTTCAATTTCTCTATTCATGGATCCCCCCTAAGAATGGGAATCCTCTCTGTGCGGATATATAAAACTTGATTGGCCCATAAATAGTCAGATGCTCCTGACTAGCCCACAAAATCAGCACTGGCTGCTCACATCTTCTCTTCTTTCTTTTGTTTTCTCACTACAATCACCTATTCAGGAAATCCAACGAATAATGGGGTATCCATCGAACTTATTTGACAAAAGAACCTCAAGGTGAATGTGCTTCTCTTAACCGCAAATCTGTTCAAACGGTAGTTCCAGACCCTTTTTTTGGTCTGGAACACCGTTCATTCGTATGACATGGAATACAATTTTCACATTCGTGTGATTGGATAATACGAATGATATCTTCATGAGACTGGTCCAGTAGCATGACTGGTTATAAGACTGGTCCAGTAGCATGACTGGTCATAACACTGGTCCAGTCGCATTCCAGTCGTACAAATGGTCTAGTCGCATGGTCCAGTCACACGAATGGTCCATTAGCATGGTCCAATGGCATGAATGGTCCATTAGCATGGTCCAGTCACACGAATGGTCCATTAGCATGGTCCAGTGGCACAAATGGTCCATTAGCATGGTCCAGTCACATGAACGGGTTTGCACACAGATTTTTAGACCTGCAGCCGCCATGGCCGCCAAAAACCCTAATCTGATGAATTTTACATGAACCGAAACAAAATTGACATCATCAGATTCGCAAGGGTGATAAGAACATGTTTTCGAGTTTGATTTTAACATAAAAACAACACACGTAACAAGATCTGAGCAAAACACGAAGAACATGAAGTGGGTTTAACGTCAAAGAACTTGAAATAGATCCAAAATCAAGAGCTTGGTTGCTAGAATGATTGTTAGATCATCCAGCAGTAACCGCTCTGATACCAATTGTTAAGGCGCTAGATCGGTAGGCATCCGAGCATTTTCTTGACGGAAGGAAACAAACCAAAAACCAAGAGACAAACAATAACACGAACTATTTTCATTGATAAAACCTAATGATTACAAGCTCGTTACAACATAGGAATCAAAAACTCTGGGCAAGAGAGATCGACCATGATCTCCCCTCTCATCCGGCAGCACCTAGGCCTCGAGAAAACTCCTTAAGTTGTTCTACACAATGAAACTGGTATTTATAGACCTCACCCATATCAGATGTGACTGGGCCCATTTGTACGATTGGGTCATGCGTATGGTTCAATCGTACGACTGGACCATACTTATGGTTTAGTCTTACGAATGGCTCAATCGCATCACTCAGTCGCACGACTGGTCCATTAGCATGGCTTAATCGTACGACTGAGTCTCATTCGCATATGCTCCTGCGAATGACCTAGTTTCATGTGTTTACAATATATCAGGTTTATTACATTAAGCCTAGACTATTCGACAAGCGACGGACACACTATATATAACAATATATGCTCCAACATTAAAACATTATTTAACATTTACTATATTTTTTTTCTTGAAAGGTAGTATTTATTATATTTAACTTTTTTAAACTCATAATGGGAGAAAGCAAGATTACATTTATTATAATCAAAAATTTCTTTCTACTCTTCTATGCAACGTTAATTAAGATATATAAAATGTATTGCATTTTTAAATAATATTAAATATTTTCATTTTTACAAACTAAACAAATTCTAACACATTTTAGTTGATACCTTTTCTTATGTAAAGGTTCATGAATGGGGAGATTTAAGCAACTAAGACTTGATAAAACATGAGATTCGGACACGATTATAGGTTTTTTATAATACAATATAATCAAATTTGTAATGTTTAAATCAACATAAAATGCACTTATGCATGTGCTTCATTAATGCACTCAAGCCATCAATGAGATTCTACAAAATTATATAGGTATGTTAAGACATTCAAACTTAGTACCAAATGCACTCAACCCGATGTGGGTTTTTTTAATAAATATAAGTATGTTAGACCATAAAAAAAAGGAATGCGCCATCTTTTTAGTGTACTAGTGTGTACATAAACAAAGTTGATTGATAACATCATAATTTTTTTTTGAAGTAAAACCGTTTCTCAGGATTAATTTATATATATATATATATAAATTACTAGTGCTTATAAATTTTGATCAAATGCAATTTTGCATTAATGCACCTAATGCAATTATGCATATAAGCATGTATATGCATATGCTAGTTCATATATAATGAATTGAATCAAAATATGCATTAGTTTAGGCATACAATGGTCATTGATTACTAATTTTTAGTAATTGTTATCTTAATTGGTTTAAAAGTTAAAGATAATGAAAAAGAAGGAATATATTTTATGTTCTGATGTGTTTATTCCTATGGAGACATCTTATTCAATTCATTGATTTGGTAAAATTATCTTTCAGTTTTTATATAATAACCGAGAATGACAAGTATTTTTTAATACATTATCATTCATGTCACTTCAACAAATACAAACAATACTGCAGGATCGGTTTTTATACTCAACACAAGTATTATTCTCTCAAACTAACTAAGTAACACTTTGGTTTGTGATGAATTAGAATCCTTCTAAGAGTTGAGTATAATACACTAAGTATATCAAAGTAACTACTAGAGAATAATTTTCAACATTCTTGTATATATTACTTCTTAACTCAAAGTTTTTCAAGACTCTTACAAACATGATACATGAGTTACAATGAGAAACTATATATACTACTACTTACACCCGGATATACTATGATACCAGCTGGAAACCTTAGATTAAAGCATATACTACAAAGATAAAATTAAGATATATTAGATAAAATATTATCTAAAATATGGTAGTCATGATATGTCCATTACCTACCTTTTGTCATAAACTAAAGTTGGCAACTATACTAACTGATAAGGTGTTAACAGTGGAATAAAGTATGGTCAAGTACATGGACGTGGAAAAGTGCCATGCAGTAACTCAAAGATTTGCAGTAGAGTGTTAGAGAGACCATACTTATGTCCACTAGTTCAAAGTAGCTACTTCTGAAGGTAAATGGCTTCAGAAGAACTTGTTCTTCCGAAGCCATTTAGTAGGATCGGTTTTGTGTCACTTAACACTTCGTTTTTCTCTCAAATTTACTTAATCACATGCACTGGTTTAGATGAAGCAGAATCTCTTCTAAGAGTTGATGATAATATATTAAGAAAATAAGACAAGGAGATAATTTTCAAGGTACTTGTATATATTACTTCTCAACTCAAAGTATTACAAGACTCTTACAAGCATATTATATGAGTTTTAATGAGAAACTATATATACTATCACCTACAGCCGGATATACTTTGATACCAGCTGGAATCCTCTATCTAAACCAAATACTACAGAGCTATATTTAAAGTATCTTAGATATTGTCTTATCTAAGATTTGGTAGTCATGACATGTCGATGACTTACCTTTTGTCACCAACTAAAGTTGGCAACTATACTAACAGGTAAAGATGAACAATATAATAAAGAACGGCCAACTACATGGGCTTTTGTGAAAACAACATGCAGTATATTAGAGGTCTGCAGTGGAGTGTCAGAGGGACCATACTTATGTCCACTTGTTCATAGTAGATGCTTCTGAAGGTTAACTGGATTCGGAAGAACTTGTTCTTTGAAAGCCACTTATACTTTAGAAGTAGCTACTCCTTCCAAGGCTTTCTTGGGACTTCATACTTTGGAAGTTATAATGATCATTTCTTCTATGTGAAGAAGCTTCGGAAGAGCAAAGACTTTGTCTTCAGAAGTTGGAGTTCTCCTTCGGAAGTTGATCTTGCACTTTTATTCGAAAGAACTCCATTTGTCTTCGGAAGTTCTATACTTAGGAAGTCCTTTATTTGTTGCAGTAAAATAGTCTAAATGTTTGGTTTTGGTTGCACCAACCTTTCTTGATCCAATAAACTCCCTATAAGCTGATGCTTACCAAAACCTCACTTCTTCCAACTTCTCAAAACCTTCAGCACCAGGGACAAAAGATGTTGATCCATTTCTTTGTTCTTCCCTGAAGTTGTGCTAAGAATTTGTACAAGTCATTAGTGGACAGGAGATCCAATCTGTCACTTTGAATGACATGCACTCTTTGTTGCACCCCCTTGAAGAGAGTTGACGGGAGTTATAATCTACTCCCATCTAACTATATATTCAAGGTTGGAACCTTCAATCATTTGAAGAAAGGCTTTGCCTTTGCTTGCTCATCCTTTCCTTTCCTCCTCCTCTCTCAATTTTATCTCCTATTCAATCTTGGACTTCATAGTCAGCTCGACCAAATGAAGGTTGCTTAGATGATTCCTGATATGAGCAGCTATCTCGGAGTTGGAGGGGTTGAATAATGGCTTCTCTCCTAACTCAGTAATATCAAATTTGATTAAGTGTAGAAGAGATGAGGCATTGAGCCTGTTTGTCTATCCATTCTCTCTCTTAACAACAAAGTTGTGAGAAGAGTCTTTGAACCTCCACTAGATAATATTCTTCCTTGGTACAAGGGGCTTACTAGGAACCATGTCACCTTTCTTTGTATCCAGTAGAGTCACCAGCTTTCTTCTTAGCTTTTTCTCTTTATCGTTTAGAGAATTAAAGTTGAGGCCAAAGAGTATTGCAACTTATCCTAATGTTCTTCTCGGTAGATTAAGAAAATTGATCTCTTGTGACGGAACATGAGGAGCCATCAACAAAAGTCAACTTGACACACTCCTCCTCACAAGAGATATCTCTTAAAGTTGTACACTTGATGAGCTACATCTTGATCTCCTCAAACTCATCTAATGAGAGATGTTTGGATGAATGAAAGGAAAACTTGGCTGGTTGTTTGGTGGGAGAGGTTTGGATTCTGGGTAAGATTTGGGGTTTGAGAATGGCTAGTTTTGGTGGTTGTTTAGATTGAGTAGGTGAGGAAGTGGGTAAGATTGATGATGTCGGTTCAGGAATGTGGGCTTAGTGG
The DNA here is from genome assembly GCA_025506515.1 of Flaveria trinervia. Classification (NCBI taxonomy): domain Eukaryota; kingdom Viridiplantae; phylum Streptophyta; class Magnoliopsida; order Asterales; family Asteraceae; genus Flaveria; species Flaveria trinervia. Next base: position 24,854,669 of record CM046442.1, on the reverse strand, counting down.
TTGGTTCCATTTTAATAGGAAAAGGGATAGGTTCAGGTTGAGGTTGTGGTAATGGGGTAGATATTAAAGAATACGCACAGGGTCTTCAGAAACGTGCGACCCACCTGGAGATTGTCCTTCATCCATGCCTTATCACCTATCTTCCTAGTAGCAGCAAGTCCTGCTTCTTCTTCTTTCTTCTTCTCCTTCAGTTTTTCTTTTCCATCTTTCTTTCTCTCTTTCTCCAATTGATCTTCCTCTTTGTTGAAGAGCCATAAGATCATATCATTATCATGGGGAGATAGTTCTTCTAGAGAGAAACCCCTGGAGGTTAGGAAAGTTATCATTTCCCTTCTAAGTTGTAGCTCAGTTTTCCTTTTCTTCCTCTCTCTTTCCTCCTCTTAGGCTAGCCTTGCTACATCTTCCCTTTGTTCAATCAGCAGCAGGGTTGGCTTTTTCAACTCAGTTAACTTCTTTAGTGGTAGCAGGAGGACATCTTTACTAGCAACTCTAAGCTTGATAAGCCTGTCAATGATCTCCACCCTCTTTTTGTTATTGATACCTTCTGGTTGGCTGCAGTTTCCTACTTGCAGCTAGCAACTTACTAGATGGGAGTCTACATTTCTTCTTAAGTTTTTCTAACCTTGTTTCTTCCTGAAGCTCTTCCTTGGTCATTTTCCTCTTTCCATTAACATCTTCGGAAGTGATAGACCTTAGGGTTCTTGGATTGATGTTTCAGGCTAACGGATGGTGCTTAGAGCTTGTTGTAGTAGAGTTGTTTGAGCTAAGGGTCCGTTGAGAAAGTCCTCACTATTCACCTAAGATGTCAGATCTAGAATTGCATCTGTGATAATTAGATCCTTGGACAAGGAGAATAGACCTTCCGCAACTTCCTTCTCAGCTTCGGAAGATTGAAGTTGTTCTTCGAAGGCTTTGAATTCAGCTTCGGAAGTCTGAGGAAATACACTATCTGTCCCAACTATTTCAGTTATTGGGCCATCAATCCTTATTTCCCCTTCAAAATCTATCTTAGGTTCCATTTGTGCTTTAGGTTGACAAACTTCTTCCATAATGGTAGAAGGTGCATTTATCTTTTGAAACTTTTCAACTCCAAAGTACATCATAGCTGCATCAGGGCTAGGCTAATCTAAATAAGATCCTATCAAGAACTTGGAGAAGACCCTGCTAGGATCTCTGAGCATGCTTAGGTCCAATTGCAGGACAATTTGAGGACGCTTAGAGAAAACTGTTGCTTTTGGAGCTCGGTATCTTGAAGTTAGAGAAGTTAAAGCGTCGCTTTGGGGTTCAACATATGTTTGTCTCTGAACACTCTCCTACTTTTTGGTAGCATCATCTTGAGAGAAAGTTGAGTTAGAGGAAGAGGTCAATCAGACCTGAATAGGTACATGCTCTACAGATCTCTCAATCTGTTTCTTGAATAGTTGAGCCCTGAGATTGTCAATCTCAAGTTGTTGAGTGGCGGACCTATTCTCTAAAGTCTTAACCTTTGATTCAAGATTTGAGACTTTAGAAAATAGGTCTTGAATGGTGAGTTCAGACTTCCCTTATCTTCTTTTGAAGAATCAATGGGAGATGAGGTAATATACCCGGTATATTCATCCTCACCACCAGATGTAGTTTCTTGGCACCTTGGTTTCCCTTGCCTAATAATGTCTCTTTTAGAAGCATCAAAGGGCATGGTTGTCGTAGATTTAGACTCAGTATTGTTACTAGTGCTCTAAGGATCCAATAAGGCTCCTTTAGTACTGGCAGCTAAATCTACATGAGTCCCCCCCCCACATTAGTGGGACTCACCTCAGTTGGTTTTTGCTGATGGGGGTTAGAGATAAGATGTCCTTCTTGGCTCTATTGATCCTTAAGAGGGTATTCGGATCAACTTCGTTGCCATGAAGAGACTTAATCTCCTTGTTAGTTCATATAAGTAGGTAAGTAAAGGATATGGAAGTTAAATTTAATGACCCGAGAATTTGGTCAATATCTATTGGCAATGAGCCTTAGGTGGGGCTATCCCTTGTGACTGCTCAAGGAAGTATAGAGACTCTCCCTGAGGGCTTTCAGCTTGGGTTTCAAGCTCATGGAATTGAGACTGAGGAGACTCAAATCCCTTATTGAGGTCAATAGTGAAGGATGGTAAGACCTCAGACTAAGCGGGACCCCATGATTCCCCTCTAGTCTTTTGGTATAGAACAGCTCGGGCTTGCTCCATCAGAGTAGATTGAACAAGGTTCATTTGGGGCATCTTTGGTATGTATATTTGATGGCATGAGAAGGTAGGGTTAGCAATGTGTGAGTAGTTGTTGGTGTGGGTTCATCACCTCTGGGGTTAACAGGTATGTCACTAGGAGCCATTGGCTCTATCATACCTGGAGGAAGATCAATGTGTCTTCTAGTGTAGGTGGTGGACACTCTCTTCAGGACCTTGAATATGGTTGGCCTCAGTTGAGGAACTGGTAGAATAGCTGCATAGACAAGTTGACTCTGGTCCAACTCACAGTTGAGATTATGCTGAAGGAACCTGGGATACATGAAGAATGTGTCCTTCTGGAGGTTCCCCATAAGGTTAGTTAGCACAAACGTTAAGTAATTAAAGCAGAGGCTTTTCGCCAACCCATTAACTAGGCATCCTAGTTCATATGGGATTTGATCCCTTCCCCCAGACTTATTAGACAAACAGTAGAGAAAAACATGGAGCAAGAACTTCCAGTTGTATGAGAAATTGAACTTGTAAATTGTAGACCTGCCCATATCTCCACCATATCCCATTTGGGTATATGTTTCATCTAGGTCTGAATTTGGAAATTCAGTAAGAGCAACTTCATCATGAAGCTCCAGATGCTCCCAGATGAGTGTTCAGAAATGATCAACTCATGGCCACAAATGCTAGACCTGATAACCCTAACACCATTTAGGGTTTCAATCTGACTGTTGCTCCAGAATTCAGCCATATGATTTGAGTAAACAGTGAGGTTAACAATTAGAGTGGTGTAATAGGTAGATTGGGTGAGAAAGGAGATAATATCAGAGAAGTCATCATCCATGCATGAATCCAAGAATGTGACTTGGTTATGCTAAGGGTTAAGGGCCGTTATGGGAAAAGGTTGCACGGAGATGAGTTTGAATTGAGGTAAATTGGAGGTGAAGGAAGCTTGTGGCTAGTAAATTAGGTAAAAAGATTAAAACGATGAGTCGGGGTTAATTAAATGGGTGACATGGCTACTTTGGGGGTTGGATAAGGTGAAAAGATAGTTTGGGGTAAGATGTGACAAGGGCGGTAACATTAAAAACCATTTAAAAGATTCTGACATCATCAATAAGATATTTACCTTTTATAGGTGGAGCCCAAATATTTACATTACACAGTAAGGTATTATTCTGAGTATAAAAAAATTTCCGAAGTTAATCTACTTCCGAAGCCAATTTTACATCAGAAGGTAAATTTCTTAATTCCAAGACTAAAATGTGCTTTCCGAATGGAGAGTTTTATATGCCTCGGAAGTAGATCTGATATTCAATCAATTGCTTTTACCGAGACTAAAAACTCTTCCGAGAAGAAGATTTACCTTGGAGAAATTAATCTTCGGAAGATATGTGAATCATCTATCAGGGTTAATTTCTCTTTGGAAGAATCAATGCTTAAAAAGAATTCAGAGAAAAACCTTTTGTAACAGGGCTTAGATTGTTTTGACAAGAGACATTACGCATTTAAAGTGGTTTTCAAATGAGATATACTAATCATTATTTATCATCCCAATAGATGTAATGAGATACTTAAATCTTTATTTATCAAAGGCTTTGGTGAACAAATCAGCATATTGTTCATTTGAGTTAACTTTGATTAGTTTGATCTGATTTTTCTCATGAATATCTCTAATGAAATGGTACCTGATATCAATGTGCTTTTGTCTTAGAGTGCTTCACTGAATTTTCAGTTATGGAGATAGCAATTTCGTTGTCAATATGGATAGGAGTGCTCATGAAATTGAATCCATAGTGAAGCATCCGATGCTGAATCCACAGCAGCTGAGCACAGCAACTTGTGGCAACAATGTATTCAACTTCAGCGGTAGATGTTGAAACGCAGGATTGCTTATTACATTGCCATGAAATGATCCTTCCACCAAGAAATTGACATCGTCCTAATATGGATTTCTTATTGATGTTGCAGCCATCATAGTCCCAATCTGAGTAGCCATAGAGATTGAAATTGTTGTTCCTGGGATACCAGAGACATAATTTAGGTGCTTCTTTGAGGTATCTAAGGATTCTCTTGACAGCAACTAGGTGAGACACATTTGGAGCAGCCTGATATCTTGCACAAATGCATGTTTCGAACATAATATTAGGTCTACTTGCTGTGAGATACATCAGAGAACCAATAATTGTCCTCTACTAATGTAGATCATTATCTTGCCCTTCAGAATCAAGATAGAGATTATGCTTTAAAATCCTTCATATCAAATCTTTCTAGAATGTAATTGAAATATTTAGATTGATTGATAAAGAACCCTTCCTTCATTTGCTTCACATGAATTCCTATGAAAAAGTCCATATTTCCCATGGAGCTTATCTCAAACTTCTTCTTCGTGATGCTCTCAAAGTCTTTACACATTTGGTCAGTTGAGGAACCAAATATGATGTCATCAACATAGACTTTGACAAGCAAAATATCTTTCCCAGACTTCCTTATGAAGAGAGTTTTATCAATGTTACCTATATTGTATCCATTCTTTAGGAGAAATTGAGGTAACGTCTCATACCACAGCGTAGGTGCTTGGTGCAGCCCATATATAGCTTTATCCAACTTGCACACATAGTTGGGATGCTATGGGTATTCGAAACCTGGAGGTTCGCACAAAGAGACTTCCCTATCTATATCCTTATATAGAAACTCACACTAGACATCAAGTTGGTAGACAATGAAATTATTGAATGCAGCATAAGCAAGGAAGATCCAAACTGTCTCAAGACTTGCAATAGGTGTAATGATATCAGTATAACAGATTTCTTCTTCTTGAGTGTATCCTTGAACTACCAATCTTTCTGAAAGGATCGGGATCTAGTTTGATCAATTAGATTAAGATTTGCAGCAGAATAGAACAGGAATTAGAAGAAATTTAAGCAATAATAATATAGATATCCAATCAAACAGTGACGGTTATAGAGAGAGAGTTTTCTGCAAAGAGAATATTTTCATTCATGCACACGCTTTGGCTTAGAAGAAATTAGGTCAACATTCCTTTTATAAAGGAATGTGACATCAGCTGATGTCACTTGATAGTGACAGCTAACTGATTTATACAAACAACTAAAAGTAAACAAAACTACTGAAGATGTCCAGAACAACTGAGGACACCTTCACAAAAAGCTAAGTACAAGCTAACATTACAACTATTGAAGTTATAACATCTGAAGTGTAAGAACTTCAGATGTTTGACATAAAATAGAACTACCGAATACAAACTACTGAAAAGTAAACCATCACAACTACTGAAAAGAACTACTTTAGCTGTTGTGACAACTTCTGAGAACTTGGTCTTCAGACTTTGTCTTCAGTAGTTGTCTTCGGACTTTGTCTTCGGACTTTGTCTTCAGACTTTGTCTTTAGCTGTTGTCTTCAGACTTTGTCTTCAGACTTTGTCTTCAGACTTTGTCTTCAGACTTTGTCTTCAGTTGTTGTCTTCAGACTTTATTTTTAGACTTTGTCTTCAGCTGTTGTCTTGAGCTGTTGTCTTCAGACTTTGTCTTCAGCTGTTGTCTTCAGACTTTGTCTTCAGCTGTTGTCTTCAGACTTTGTCTTCAGCTGTTGTCATCAGACTTTGTCTTCAGACTTTGTCTTTAGCTGTTGTCTTCAGTTGTTGTCTTCAAACTTTGTCTTCAGACTTTGTCTTCAGACTTTGTCTTCAGACTTTGTCTTTAGACTTTGTCTTCAGACTTTGTCTTCAGCTGTTGTAGACCACTTCAGTTGTTATGATATCTATGGGACTTAAAGGTTTTTCTGATCTGGCTCATTGGTTCTTTTGGTCCAACAAATTTCCCTAAACCAATGTAGCCAAAACCTTTAAGATTATTGAAGTCCCACTTATTGGCAGAAACATTTTCTGGATTAGCTCAGAAATCACCAAATTAAGCTCAGGCTAGGGAAGAGGTTTCAGAAAGTTTGATTGGCAAAGGATGAATGGGAACTCTGTCTTGGGGAATTGGACACAGAGCTGTTACCCCATCCATGAGACCTACTTCCTAATGATGAGTCTGTAAGACTCTCTAACATAGGCCTCAAGGAATACAACTTGTTCTTCCATTGTAAGTTCTTCAGCTTCACTTTCAATGAAGAACTCAGGCCCATAGTACTCTAATAAGAATTTAACATTCTTTCCATTCTTTAGCTCCACAGTAGTTATTTCTCTGTATACAAACTCATCAAGATGAGTACCTTCAAGTAACAACTGGAGCTCATTTCTTCTTATTTATTCAAGCTTCTTGTAGATCAACCCCTTCTTCACCATTTTGTTTTCTAGTAAAGTTTGTGGAGTCATCTTAGACTTGTAAGCTCTCTTGAAGTCTTTAAGGATTTCCCAGGGGTGACATTACAATGGCCAGCATTATCACAACATCTACAGTCTTCTTTACTTGGCCATTGTATCGACTTGGAATATTCTTTTTATGAATTCTGTCACTTACTCTGGGGTCAAGCCAAATTCTCACTCTCTCTTTCTTATATTGAAATGTGAATCTAAGAGCATACAACCTCTGAGCATGTTTCTTCATAGCTTGTATGGATGAAGACTTAGGAAACTCTTTATCAACCATCCTTAACAGCTGCTCATCATGTTGTTTGTGCGTTCTTCTTCTTCAAGTTTGACTTTTACCATTTGCCTTTGGATGTCAGGTGTGATTATTGTTGGTTGACTCCTGGGCTCATGCATCTTTGTTTTAAGATCAACAGAGATTGGCAGACTATCATCCTCATCATCATCTTCTTCTTCTTCCATCCTCAACACCCTTCTCTTCCTCTTGGGTGCATCATTGGTAGTGGTTTGAGTAGGTTTCTTGGGTAAAGAAGTTGGTTTTGAGGGTTGTGAAGTTGGTTGTTTTGGTGTGGGAGATTGTACAGGCTGCTCTAGCATCTTGGTTGTGAGTGAGGCTTTGGATAACTTTGCCATATCAAACCTTTTCCCAGCACCAGCTTCATTAAGAGCTTCTATGATCAATCCTTTGTTGAATACTTTAGAAGAACAGATTCTGGTGGTTATCTCCAAAATACTATCTCTGGACCATGACTTCACTTCAATGATTGATCTTCCCAAATGCTTTGATATGAATCTTATCATAGCTTCCAGCCTTTCCTTTCTTTCTCACTACAACTTGCCCATCTATGCTCAATCTCTTGAATCTCTAGCCTTCTAATTTCAAAGTCAAGTTTGGCTGTGTCAAAACCTTGTCTGAAGAGTTGATCAATGATCTTATCCATAGATGTACTATGTTGCTCATCAGCTTCTTTTATCAGTTCTTCTAACTTTTTTCTCATCTTCAATCTGTTCAGCACTCTTCTTTCTCTTATATATGATCATCTCCTTTTCTTTCTTCTCTTTTTCTTCTTCCTCTTCAACTCTCTTTCTTTTGTCTGCTTTCACTGACTTAGACTCCCCTTTATTGGTTGCATTGGGTTCAGGGGTTTGAATGTCAGAAAGTCTCTTAGAAACAACATCATCAACTAAGGTTTGAAAATTTAAGGAAAGCCTCTCATCAATAGCTTGATGCACAATGTTAGTGATGATGGAAGTGATGAGAGGTAAGGAGGATTGAAAGGCAGCAACCATTTGCTCAGAGGGGTTCTGTCCTTGAGAAATGGTGCCTGAATCAGAGGCTGGTGGCATAGTTTTTGGGAGTGGCTCAGTGTTTGGAAGAGCTTCAGAAGAAGCTGCCATCTGTGGGTGAATTTGGGCAGATGGACTTGATTCTTGTGACAATTTGGCAAGCAGTTATTGTAGTCTGCATATCTCAGCCTCAAGAATGGTGTTGTGGGCTAGAACATCAAAGAAAAAGCCCAGGTCATCATCAGTCCTTGCTGAATCATATGACCACCTGACTAAATCAGGATGAACATGTGCTGAGTTTAGATCAGTATTCACATGTGCCCCTATTTCTTGGAACTGGGGACTTCCTGCCTCAGGATTATGTCCTTCATTGGCAGTTTCCTCTGGTGAGGTCTTAGAGATGATACCAGCTTCATCCTGTTCATGTGGAAACAGGAGGAGAGGCAGCCTCACCAGATGTTCGAATCTCCTCCTCTACACAGGGAGATTGAACTCTGTAATCCCTGTGCTATGGGTTATCAGCTATATTATAATCCTCTCCCTCAAGTGTTGAGGTTTTCCCAATGGTAATAGGTTTCTAGGGAGGGTTAGAGGAATGTAATTGAGTCAGCACTTGTGCAATAACCACAGTTGGGCTTGTAGGGGTGGCTTCAGTGGGAGATAAGTGTGAAGAAGATTGCACCTGGGGTGAATGGTGCTCTTCAATGGCAATTTTCTCAAGTGAGAGAGATTCCAGTAATATGGTTTCCCCATTTTTGGTTGCATCAGGATCCTGTTGAGAGGATACCTGAGCGGTTTCAGCTGGTAGAGTCTTGGAAACTATAGGGGGATTACTACCAGTAGTTTCATCCTGCCTTTGTGTTGCAGGGACATCATCTGGGGACTCAACTCCCTGAGTAGCCTTTTTGGTTTGTTTGGATTGTGGTTTGGAGGGGACATTAGATCTGGAGGATGAGGCTGTGGGTTCCCTCTGATTGGGTTTTAGCAGTTTGGCAGCCTCTTTGAGTTGTGGGTCACAGTTGTGCCTAGAGTATACCTCAGGCAAAACTACCACAGCAGGGACTCCAAGGCCAACAGGGCCATCAGATTTTAATTGACTGATGATTATGGCCATAAGAAACCTTGGATATAATATCCAACTGTTAGCCACAGGTTTCATTGCCAGATCTTTTAATTCCAAAAATATAATTTCAGAAAAATTTAAGCTTTGGCGTTCAAGGATAGAATACAATACCTGCTGCCACCTGGATGACATTTGATCCCATGAAGAGGATTTGGGGGCAAGGCAGATATTGATCATATGAAAGATTAGGCGTTCAGCATCATGGAAGTGCTTCTTCAGAATGGTGGTAGCACTTAGGTCGCCCTCATACCCATGGTTGATGACTGATAGATCAGTGGTGCCCTTCGGGTATTCGGTGACAAAGGTGGCATCATTTAGATCTAGGGTTTGGCGAATGATAGCAGGAGTGATGACCACCTTCTTCTGGTTTACAAACGACTGGAGAGTGATCGTGACATCATTCTCACCAGTATGGACAGTGACATTTGTCTTGAATTGGCGAAGGGTATCGGGATAAATGGTTGGATTCATAAGAAAAGCAGTTTGATACAGGGAATCAACCATCAGATCAATGGCAGCATCATACTTAGTCCAAAAGGCCGATTTCGTGAGGTAGGCAACACAGTTATGTCATGGTTTGATTTGCATGGTCACCATTAATGGAAGATGAAAGTTTTGAAAACGACTTATGAAAAGTTGGAAGTTAGGGTTAGGTTTTTATAGGTTATGAAACGGCTGAAAGAAAACAACTGAAAGTTTTAGTGTTAGTCATCGGTTGTTAGAAAATGACTGAGGACATTGTTTTAACTTTCAGATGTTGTAAACAACTGAAGACTTGGTGTTAGTCATTAGTAGTTTGAAACTACTGAAGACTTGGTTTTGGCTTCAGTTGTTTTGAAATGAAACAACAGTTGTTTGAAACAATTGAAGAGTAAAATTTCTCATAAGTTGTTGTCGTCAATTCACAGATCTCAGTTGTTTCATTGATCTTAACACTTACTCAGCAGACTATTTGATTTTCAGATGTTTCATTGGTCATCAGTACTTATCTGTTAGAACAGACATCAGTAGTTGTAACCATATCAGTAGTTGTAACTACATCAGTAGTTTTCAACAAATAAAGTACTTCAGTACTTTTAAGTAATTTAGTCTTCAGTAGTTATGAAAACTGCTGAAGATAAAATAACTTATCAATACTTATTTTTGACAGCTGTATACTAATGCTCATCGGTACTTGTGAACTGAGATCATCAGTAGTTGTCAAATCATTCAAGCTGCAACATACCAAGCCTTAGCACAAGATTTTGGAAAGTTGCACTGTCCAAAGGCTTAGTAAATATATTTGCAAGCTCATCAGCACTAGGAACAAACTTTGGATCAATCAGACCTTTTTCATAACAATCCCTGATAAAATGATGTCGGATCTCAATATGTTTGGTCCTAGAATGCTGGACAGGATTCTTAACAATACAAAGAGCTGAAGCACTGTCCATCAGTAAAGGAGTATTAGTCTCTGTAATGTCATAATCTAGTAATTGATTCTGAAGCCAGAGTACCTGAGATGTACAACTTGCAGCAGCAATGTACTCTGCTTTAGTAGTGGATGTACAATTGTCAATCATTCTCAAAACATTAGAAGACAAAATCCGACAGTTCTGGCTGGTGAAAAGTGCAACATGCCCTTTATCACACATTTGACTAACACTCAACAAGTTGTACTTGAGATTCTCGACAGGGTTAACATCATCAAATCTTATCCCACCATTTGACACAAAGCCTTTGCCGATGATGTAACCTTTAGCATCATTACCAAAAGATACAAATCCCTTAGTTCCTTGAGAGTAGTCATGAAGAAGAGAGTTGCTCCTTGTCATATGCATAGATCCTCCACTGTCCACATACCTGATGCTTCTATGGCATGTCGAAGAACCCTGCATTTGTCACAACAAACTATAGCTTTTGAGACCCAAACTATTTTGGTTTTGGGTCTGTTCTCATTAACAGATTTTATAATAATTGATTTGTCATGATTAACAGCCTTTGAAGGTGGAGATGGTGCTGAAAAGGATTCCTTTGATTTTGGCTTAGTTTTCCTTTTCAGTGGTTTAATCACAGGTACATCTATTTGGTTAACTCTCCCCAACAGACGTTGAACCATCATAACAAGTTGTGTCTGATTGGTTGTCAAAGCCTTCAGTTCAGCAGACACATCAGTACTTGTTTTTGATTGGTTCATGTGACTCACCATGTCCTCCTTTTTGAAAGACACAGACTTAGTTTGGTGTTTTGATATTCCATGACGAATACTTTCAGCTGTTTTATGATAAACCCCTTCCTTCTTTTTAGATTTTTGTAAGAACTTTGGGTTATCAGTTTGAGATGTTTGTGGTACAAACTTGGTATCAAATTCATCTTTCATTTTATTAATCTTCTTTTTAATGATTTTATCTTTTTTGAATTTGGAACCCTTTTTGTACCAACATTCATTAGTGAGATGATTGAATAGTCCACATATTTTACATGGCTTTTTCTTCATCTTTTGTTGTTCAACTGTTGAAGATGATGAAACTACTGATGGTGTGTTCTTTAGTACTTTCTTCCTCTCAGTACTTATGTTAAGTACTAAAGGATTTGTAACAACTGAAGATTTGTTCTTCAGAAGTTTTCTATCAGTACTTTTGGATTTCCTGATAGACTCTTCCGCAGTTGTCAAACCATGTTGGTTTTCATTTAGTTTGAAATGCTCTTCAGGCGTTGTTACTTGCCCTTCAGTACTTTGAATACTTTGTGAGACAACACCCGAAGTACTAAGTTTTTCTTTGATCATGTGTTTATCAGTAGTGAGACCATCAGCAGATTGATTAGCTGAGGTACTAATACTGACTTCATCCTCTGATTTTGGATTATCACTTGAGGATGAGACACATGATGATGTGGTTTGGGAATTGCTTTCACCTTCAGATTTTACTTCGATCTTGGGAGTAAAATCTATAGGAGGTACAGTGCGATTATACCCAATCCCAAAACTTCACATTTGAAGCTGTTTGCTTGCTGAGAAGCATTTCAAACCCCTTGCAGGATGTTACACAGTGTTCACACTCTACTTGAGTAGCTGGAAGTGTTTCTTTGAGATTCTTATGATTCTCTAAAATGACCTCTACCTTTGCCTTTTCATCAGTGATTTGGCATTTTAATTTGTAAATCTCATCATCTTTTTCATTTAAGACAGATTCAAACTCACTTTTCTTTTAGAAATCACTTTCTCTAGGTCAAGATTTTGATTAATTAAAGCTATATTTGCTTCTCTAATTGAGACAAAAGCAGCTATACATGACTCAGAACATAACTTGGCCTTTGCCTCAGAAGATACCTGTGGTACCTGTGATGATGAAGCATTTGAGCATGAACCATCAGTAGACTCCAGGGCCATAAGAGCAAGATTTCCAAAAGGATTTTCAACACCATGTTGACCAGCACCAGAAAACAATTGTCCAGGATAACCAGAAAGATCATCTGGTAAGCTACTGCAGTCAACAACTCCAGGTGTGAAAAAGCTTTGATGTGATTGAGATTGAGATTGTTGATTTGATTGAGATGGTTGAGGCTTAGGTAGGGCATGTGGTTGTTGAGCTATGGGTACTGGAACCTGATTGGACTGAGGCATGTAAAAACAGGGATAAGGATATGGCATTGGACCTTGAGGGACAAAATATGAAGAAGATGATTGAATTTGTGAATGATGACCAGAACTGGTAGAATGTTGCCCTTTGTTTTGTGAGCTATTGCAAGGAAAGGTCACAAAGGGTGCAAAAGAGTTAGATCCAGATGATCTAAACTCTCTTGCAAAATGTCCACGTCTATGGCACTTGTGACACCTCAACTTGCTCTTGTCCAAACCAACTTTGGTTTTTCCAGAGAGACCAGGAAATTTTCTACCTGTCCTTTTGTAAAATTTTTAAGAACTGATATTGATTAATGCCATTTGGCTCAAAATATCCATCTCTTCTAGATCATCATCAACAATTCCTTTCAAATCATCCATCAAAAAGCACAAATTATCACTACTACACCCTGAATTACTATCAACACCAACAAAAGCAGGATCTCCACTGTTTGAAGAGACATCTATATGCTCATCATAAGAACTTTCTGATGCAGCATATTCTGACTCATGACCGACCAGAGCAGTATTCCCTGCTACAAAATCATTAGTGAGCTTCCGAGATGAAGCCAGTTTCCTTTTCTATTCTATCTCTCTTTCAAATGTTAACAGTTTCCCATGAAGTTGGGTGAGAGATAGATTGTCCAGATTTGCACTAGAGCGTAGGAAAATAGTATATGTGTCCCATCTCTCAGGCAGGGATCTAAGGAATCTGTTGTTCATCTGACTATTTGTATATCCATGATTAACCATTTTCAACTCAGATATCAAACAGGAAAATCACTCAAACTGTTGAGTCAGTGCTCACCCTTTCTATGAGAGAATGTCTCATATTGCTGGGCAAGGATCTCTCTATTGTTTGCCAAGACCTCATCACTTCCACCAGATTGTTCTTTCTTAGCAACCCAGAGGTTATGAGCAGTTTCATGATGCATAAGTCTAGAATAGATTTCATTAGACAGTGCCATGGCCAGAATTCCATGGGCTTTAGCATCAATTTCAAATTGTTTCAGATCTTCATCTGAGTATTGCTCTTTCTTCTTCGGAACCATCTCATTGGTTTCCGGATTACTCACCATAGGCTATATGGTCCATGTTCCAACAACCTGAACTGTTGACAGACAGGTGATGGAGCATTCCGCGTTGCCATATGTTATACTCACTCCTAACAAGCATCGGAGGCTTTGTTGAGGAGCCAGTATTGTGAGGATCATTGATTGATATAGCCATTTTCATCGATTCAAACAGGTTCAATGAAATTTTAACAGATCTAGCTCAAAAACTCAACAACTCAGTTTGAAACAAGACAAAGCTCAAATTAATTCACCGAAAGCAACAGCATCTCAAACTCTATAACCAATTCTTGTAAATTTGTTAATTCGATCAAACTTAGATATCAAAAGAGCAGTTTCAATGATCAATTGTTAAATCGATCAATGATTAATCTAGCTCTGATACCATTTGAAAGGATCGAGATCTTGTTTGATCAATTAGATTAAGATTTGTAGCGGAATAGAAGAAGAATTAGACGAAATTTAAGCAAGAATAATATGGATATTCAATCAAACAGTGACGGTTATAGAGAGAGTTTTCTGCAAAGAGAATATTTTCATTCACGCATATGCTTTGGCTCAGAACAAATTAGGTCAACATTCCTTTTATAAAGGAATGTGACATCAGCTGATGTCACTTGATAGTGACAGCTAACTGATTTATACAAACAACTGAATGTAAACTAAACTACTGAAGATGTCCACAACAACTAAGGACACCTTCACAAAAAGCTAAGTACAAGCTAACATTACAACTACTGAAGTTATAATATCTGAAGTGTAATAACTTCAGATGTTTTACATAAAATAAAACTACTGAATACAAACTACTGAAAAGTAAACCATCACAACTACTGAAAAGAACTACTTTAGCTGTTGTTACAACTTCTAAGAACTTGGTCTTCAGACTTTCTCTTCAGCTGTTGTCTTTAGACTTTGTCTTCAGTTGTTGTCTTCAGACTTTGTCTTCAGAGTTTGTCTTCAGCTGTTGTCTTCAGACTTTGTCTTCAGCTGTTGTCTTCAGACTTTGTCTTCAGACTTTGTCTTCAGACTTTGTCTTCAGACTTTGTCTTCAGAATTTGTCTTCAGACTTTGTCATCAGACTTTGTCTTCAGAATTGTCTTCAGACTTTGTCATCAGACTTTGTCTTCAGTTATTGTAGACCACTTCAGTTGTTATGATGTCTGCGGGACTTAAAGGTTTTTCTCATCTGGCTCATTAGTTCTTTTGGTCCAACAATTTCCTTGTTCTTAATTATCAAGCCTCTATCATCTTTCTTGTTTCTGAAAACCAATTTAGTGCCTATAGGTACTTGACCAGATGGTGGTGGACATAGGTTCCAAACCTTTTGTTTTTTAAATTGAAGCAATCCTCTTGCATTGACTTAATGTAGCTACTATGTTTCAAGACATCTTTTACCTTCTTGGGTTCCATCTATGACAAAAAGCATGAATACAGGAAGACATTCCCATTATAAGACTGTCCCCATGTTCTCACACCTTCAAAGACTTCTCTTATGATGTTCTTAGCTGGATGAGTGTTGTGAATCACCTCCAGTTGCAAATATAGATCCAGGTTGGACATATTTGCTCAGGAGCTTGAACACTTGGACTAGTTGTTGTTTCAAACTCATTCAATGAGGACAGATTGAATGAATGAGAAACACCATCATCATCTGTTGGCTGGGAGGCAACATTAACCGTTGCCTATTCCTTCAAAATGCTACTTATATCTGCCTGGTGTTTTGTAGTGTCACCATATGATTTCTAAGGCTCACTTGGTGGACTAGTAGTTGAGGATGTACTATCTCTTAACATTGTCATACTATCAGATCTTAAGATAGTGGTAGCCTAGTCTTCTGCTACTCTTGGAGAATTTGAACGAGATCTGGGTAACTTAATCAGTTGAACATCATCAAAATCACTTTGAGTATCTTTTCTAGCTAATATTCTCACAAGATGGTTTAGAATAGTTGGGAAACAATTTTAAGTCAAAAATATAATCAGGGCTATTCCCTTTATCACAAGGATTCTGCTCATTTACAACAATGTTAGATGATTCCTTGAAATGCTGATTTTTAATTTTGAATACTCTATAACCAATAGAGTTGGAGGAATATCCAACAAAGATAGCATCATCAACAAATTTTGCCAAATTTTCCTTTGTGTTATGTATGGTGCATCAGCTGCCAAAGGACCTTAGAAAGCCAATGAACTGTGGCCTATTGTTCATAGCTCATAAATGGTTTTTCCAGGTGGCTTAACTACAAAAACCCTCTTTTGCACATAGCATGCGGTGGTGACTGCCTCTACCCAAAATGTTAGAGGCAGCTTTGAATCAGCTAACACGGTCCGAGCAGCCTCAATCTATGTCCTATTCCTTCTCTCAGCAACACCGTTTTCTTGAGGAGTTTTAGGAGCACTGTATTGTTTGGCAATCCCTTTTAAGTTATAGAATGAGTCAATAATTGATTCTTAAACTCAGTCCCTTGATCACTTCTGATTATCTTAACATTGTGATTAACTTGATATTCAATTTTAAGAATAAAATATTTTAACGTTTTAGTAGTTTCATCCTTAGTTCCTGTAAAGAATACCCACGTAAATCTTGTAAAATCATTAACAATTACAATGCAGTATGATTTTCTTCTAATTCTCATTATACTTGTGGGACCAAAAAGATCCATGTGCAATAAGAGTAATGGAGTAGTGACAAATTTAACAACTTTGGATTTATGAGATGCTCTATGTTGCTTCCATTTCAAGCATGTGACATAGTTATCTTTGAGGAAATGTTCCATTTTAGGAAAACCATGTACCATTATATTTAACCAATTTATTCCTGGTTTTGAAATTGACATGACACATACTTTTATACCATAGTGTTGACTCATCACCATCAGCTTTGGAAATAAAGCATGATACTTCACCCAGTGGGGAAGCATTGCTCATATCTAGCTTGTACATATCCCCTTTCTCAGGAGATCTAAGAAGTACCAATTCCATAGGAATGGTCATCCAGGGTTTGCGGATAATGCATTCATGTTTTTTTAAAAGCATTTGATCATATAATTGAGAAACACTTAACAAGTTGTGTTCAACTTTTTGACAATGTGATGAAAAGTATAAAATTACCATTGGATATACTCCCTCTGTCAGAAATATATCCTCCGGCCTCACCTCCAAATTGGACAAGACCTTCACAAAATGTTAAAATTGTTGAATTAAGATTTGTTCCCTGTCTTGTGCCTAGAGCATCCACTATCCACAATCCATACATAGTTATTCTTGTCATGAGGAAGTCTTTGCACATAAGACGAGATGATTAGTTTTGATTGGAAACCCAAGCCTTGTTGGTCTTAGGCTTTTCTAATAATGAGCATGATATTGAACCAAAGTTTTTGCATAGGGGTTCAACAGATGTTTATGAAGAAGAGGCTTGAGCTGCTGCATCTTCTTTGATCTTCCGTTCCATCCTTTGGTTGATCATTGAGGATGAGCTTGATGAAGCTTGGGCAGCATGACATTCTTCCGAAGCTTCTTTCTTTTCAAAAAAATTCTTCACCATCTTTTCTTCTGAAGCAGTCTTCTTCTAGATGGTTTCAAGGGGACTCTCTTGTTTCTTTGAGTCTTGATAGTTTGAACTTTCGAAGCCATTTTCCCTTCGGAAGAAGGATCTTCTTTCGAAGGCAACCTTGCTTCGAAAACAAGCTTTCCCTTTTTCATCACTTGAACCATTTGATATGGTCCAAATGAGAAACCTTCCCTGACTCCATCCTTTTTAACATTATTTGCATAATGTGTGCTAGCAAGATTGTAGTAACAATCTTTAGCCATGTAGTTTTGCAGACCATACATTATATAGACAATGTTAGTCTTCTGGGAACTTGAAGATTGCATTTTGTTGTTCTTCTTTTCTTCATCTACAATCTTCCCTTTATCTTCTGATCCTTTGGTAGGAAAGGAGTGTTGGTATTACTCACTTTTCCTGAATTAGAGTTTCCTAGCACCTGGAATCCAACTGATATGAACACACCCTTTTTCTTTGGGTTTATCTTTAACTTGGACTTAGCCACTTTATTGGTAGTTTTTCTAGCTGCCTTAGCTCGGCTTCTTCTAGCTTTGGTGGTTAGGGGTTGATCATCACCGGTAAGAGTGGGTAAAATTACCTGGTACTTCCCTGTGATGGTCACCAAACTTGCATAATTCTTTGACTCATATGAAGGTGGGTCAGTAGATGGAACCTATTGCTCTTTTGTACCACACTTTGGTTGTCTAATAGACTCACAAGAATGCGCTAGAGCAATTTTATTGGTTCCCAAGCCACCTTTGTTTTGGTAACAAAGCTTTGAGTGTGAGGATGATGCAAGAATGGCTTGGAAGTTTTGCTTTGAGATAACATGCTTCCTTTCTTGAGCCTCAGCTGTGACAAACTGGGCTTGAGCCTTAGACAATTTGGATATTAAATCCTTGATTTGAGTCTTGTAGTTAGTATGTTCATGTTTTAACAGGGACACAGTTTTCTCTAACTCATCAATTTTCTTTTCATAGTTAAATTCAGCCCTTTTAAAATCAGATTTTAAAATGTTTAAAGAATCAATATCATATTTAATTTCCATATTGTAGTCCTAATATAACTTAACCTTAGTAATTCAAGATGGAGTACAAAGATGTTCATATACCTTGTTGTCATATGTTCCAGCCATGAGTGCTTGAGCAGGAGTCACATGTTGTACCATAAAGCTCCAATTAACTTCTTGAGCTACAGCTACTGTTTCAGTTGATTTCCCAGTGGCTTTTGTTGTAGAGGGATGAGAGGAAGCGTCTGAGATTCCTGGATTTGACTTGGGAGCCTTACATTCCCTATCAAAGAGACTAAGTTGTTTATAGTTGTAACATTTGGTCTTTGTTTTGTCAAACCCAAACTTCCTGCTAGTTGGGTTTTGAGGGAACTACCTTCTAGTTCTTTTAAAGAACTTCTATGCCCGGTAAGTCATAAAAGCCATTTGTTGGACAATGTCCATATACTCCACATCATCTGGGCTAAAACACTCTAGATAACAAAGCAATACTGATAATTACTAGAGTACCCACCTCCTGAGAAAAAGGCACAATTGTCCTGAAAAGAACCTTGTTGAGCCTGTTGAGACCTTGGAATCTCAGGGAATGTGATGTAGGGTCTTGAGGGGCAAGATGGCTGCTGAGAATATGTCAGGTACTATTGAGGTTGGGTGGGTCCTAAGTCTTTTGCAACCATTAAAGCATTGTTAGAATGAAGGGTTGAAGGTCTGCTCATCTTATGGTCTTTCTTGTTGTCCATCTCTACACGGTATCCATCAATGATGCCATATAAATCAGTCATGGTGAGGGAGTTCAGGTTTTATGTCCTCTTGATAGAGACATAGTAGAACGTCCACTCATTTGGGAGTACACTCATGAAATTTTTTTGTGAGATCTCTTAATTCAAGGGCAATTCCCACAGACTGAAGGGAAGAGATGAGATCCATGTAACTAGAATATTGTTGTCTAAGGGTCTTTCTAGCAATGTAAGTGAAGTTCTCAAACTGATGCTTCAGTGAATCTTTCTTTGAGTCATTGGAGCTAGAGTATATTTGAGATAATGTATCAAATAGTTCTTTAGTTGATCTATAGTGCTCAAACCCCACCATAATGGAGTTTGGTATAACAGTCATAAGAACAGTCATCACATTACTATCAATGTCCATCTTCTTTCAGTCTTCATGAGAGTAGTCTTCAATGGCTTTCTCTATCATGGCTCCATTCTCACCTGGGGTAGCAGCCTTTGATTTGTAGGGGCCATTGATAATATATTACCACATTTTTCAATCTCGATACTTGATGAAGCCTTCTATGAGTCTGCTCCATGATCTAAAGTTTCTATGTGTAATAATGGGTGCTTTAGTCATCGTCGCCATCTCAACTTTAGACTTTTGGTTGAGGGCCATATTAGAGTGTGGTGAATGGAGGAACCAAAAATAGGTTGATTTGGATGGTAAGATCTTACAATCGGAGCTCAAAAAGCTCTGATACCAATTGTTGGATCGGTTTTGTGTCACTTAACACTTAGTTTTTTTCTCAAATGCACTTAATCACACACACTAGTTAAGATGAAGCAGAATATTTTCTAAGAGTTGATGATAATATATTAAGTAGCAACGAACACAAGGAGATATTTTTCAAGGTACTTGTATATATTACTTCTTAACTCAAAGTATTACAAGACTCTTACAAGCATATTACATGAGTTGCAACAAGAAACTATATATACTATCACCTACAGCCATATATACTTTGATTCCAGCTAGAATCCTATAACTAAAGCAAATACTATAGAACTATAGTTAAGATATTATCTAAGATTTGGTAGTCATGACATGTCCATAACTTACCCTTTCTCACCAACTAATGTTGGCAACTATACTAACAGATAAAGTTGAATAGTGGAATAAAGTACGGTCAAGTACATGTGCTTTTGAGAAAACGCCATGTAGTATATCAGAGGTCTGTAGCGGAGTGTCAGAGGGACCATACTTATGTCCACTGGTTCATAGTAGATGCTTCCAAAGGTTAACTATCTTCAAAAGAACTTGTTCTTCCGTAGTCACTTATACTTTAGAAGTAGCTACTCCTTCGAGGCTTTTTTGGGACTTCATATTTCTGAAGTTGTAGTCTTCATTTCTTCTAAGTGCTAAAGCTTCGAAAGAACAAAGACTTGGTCTTCAAAAGATGAAGTTTCCTTCGTAAGTTGATCTTGCACTTGTGTTCGTAAGAACTCCATTTGTCTTCAAAACTCCCATACTTAGCTTTGGAAGTTCATTATTTGTTGGACCAAAATATTCTAAGTATTTGGTTTTGGTTGCACCGGCCTTTCTAGATCCAACACACTCATACTTCAGAAGTGGCTACTTCTTCCAAGGCTTCCTTGGGACCTCATTCTTAAGATGCTCTAGTCTTCAGTTCTTCTAAGTGATGAGCTTCGGAAGAGCAGGGACTTTGTCTTTGGAAGCGCCTCAGACTTGTCTTCGGAAGTGCTGAAGTTGACTTTGAAAGTTCCATATTTGTTGTACTAAAAAAAGTCTAGGTGTTTGGTTTTGGTTGCACCAGCCTTACTTGATCCAACAAACTGTTAGGATCTTGTATTTAAACGAAATACAAACTGATTAACATGTAAACCAAACCAAATAGTGCGGAATCCTATTTGATTGGTGATCCAATCAGTGAGAACGCACGTAGAAACAATAAGGTATTGAATCTATCATTAAGAATCGATTAGAAATTGATGTGCAGCGTTCTATGAACTTGGAGAACGAAATTGGAAGCTTCTGGACAGCTAGGGTACGTCTGGAGTCGAATAGGAATCAATGCTTACGTTTTCCACGAATTAGGTGGTATTTGTAGGTTAGTATTGCTCATTCGGGCGACTGAACCATTTGCATGGTTCATTCGTGCGATTGAGCTATGTGGTGATTCATTCGTACGACTGAAGATTCAGTCGTGCGATTGAGTCAGTCGCCTGAAGTTGTTCAGGCCATTCGGACGCATGACAACTTCACTTAACCAAGTTTGAATGTATTCATTAGTATAACATTATGTGAATCAATTCAAACAATCACAGAACTATATAACCAATTCAATATCAACTTATTAATGAAATATTAAACATTATAAATCACAAACAAACATTTTATATTTCATTAAGTACCTAATAGTTACATAAGTGTAAGACATATTACATTCAGATCAGGATCTAGGTACATATACGTATCAACAAACTCCCCTTTGGACCTATATCTATCTAATGTCTTACCTTCTGCATCACCTCTTCATACTTCTTGTACTTTTTCTCTCTTGTGACTCCTGCATGTATCTCGAACGCAAAGCAGAGTCTTATGACATTTTGGAATTAGAGGGCTTGTACAATATCTTACGGGTCATAGAATAGTGGCCACTTGTATAATGTGTAGACATCATTATCAGACAAGTTAGTGAGCCACATTGGGTCAAACACCATGATGGTATCCATTTGTCCCTCTTTATTTAGAACTATGACCGTCTCCCTGGTTCTCCAATCATAGTACCACCACTTAAAGTGTGGAGTGAAGTCCTGTGGCATTTCCCTGAGAGGGATTCTAGACATTGTTCTTGGGGGACTCCACTTCAGCACTATCTTGGGCTTACCAGTAATGGAGTCAACTTCAGATCGTCTGATATACCTCGTAGGTTGTTGAGGTTTGAAGTTGACCCACCTGGTGTGGTACTCTTTCTTTAGGGCAGCCTCAAACCAGCCTGACATCTTCCTTGGGTCAGCATATAATAACTTCAATTTCGCCAGCTGGTTGAGCTCAAAACCAGGTACAGTCTTTAGATCATGTGGAAATCTAAAGTACTCTATGCCCTTTTCTCTCTTTATTGCATAAACATTTAGATCCTAGAAATGTGCCCACGCAATAATCCTGCCTGACACCTTATGATGTTTCTTCACTCTGTAGAGTTTGGTGTAGACATTCTGTTTAGGAGCTGCGCGTTGGGCTCGGATTTCTTCGAAACAAGCAGCCCATTCTGCTTTTCTGATATCAACATCGTTGTTTGAGGCTTGGGCTTTTCCTTCAATCTTCTCAGACTCCTACTCCATCTGATCCAATACCTCAAATGTATCACTGACTAGGGATTCACCCAGATTAGGGACCACATTTCCATCGTTGTTAGCGTACTTAGGATAGTGCTCTGCTGTGATGTCTTCTATCTCTATCTCATTAATGTCATTTAGCTCTTCTTCACTGGTAGACTAAAAAGTTGGAGCATCCTTAATGATCTCATATGGGTTCAGCTTAAACATTTCAGCTAGTTGCTCATTTGAAAGATCATGAATTATTTCCCCTTCTTCAGGGGTATAACTCACAGATCTCCTAACGATCCGTTGCAGATCAAGAATCATAGTCAATTGAGTCTTGATTTGCTGAAGGGGAGCAACATCAAAGTTTTCCCTTTGAAAGTTTGGATTTTTATCTTGAATCGCTGGATCATCACTTGGTGAGGCAGAAGAGGAAGCTCGTTTGTCTTGATTTCTCTTTGATCTTCTTTCTTGACCCTGAGCTGAGGCAGATGTAGCTGCATCTCCTCCTTCATCATCATCATCCTCCTACCTGTCCTCTGTCTTTTCTTCCTCATTCCCTTCATCATCATCACTCTCTTCATCTTCATCCTCATCATCATCCTCACCCTCATCACCATCTCCTTCCTTTATCTTTAGAGGCTCATCTTTAGTTCCTTTGAGCTTGAGCATGATAGACTTTTTAGCATCCTCCAACTCCTCAATCTTCTTTGCTGATATGACTCTATGCTCTTGGAGTTGGGCAAGCTCTTCACTCTGAGCAGCCATTTGCTGCGCCTGCTGCTCAATCAGCTGAGCCTGTTGAGAGATCTGTTGGGACTGTGTAGCTGTGACATTTGCCAGCTGACGGATCTAAGCAGTCTTCTCGTCATTGGCTGCTAATAGATGCATCACCATACGGTTCAGCGATGATAGTTGTTCCTCTACCCCAATGGGAGGTAGAGGTGATCCAGATAGGTAGGTGGGATGTAATGATGGCCCGGCTTGGTGGCTAGTGGTAGGAGTGGTGGCATTGGTAAAGATTGGGTTAGGTCTAGATGATTGTGGTGGTGATGTAGGTGCGAATGATATGGTGGTGGATGGGATATATGTAGTGGTGGGTGGTGTGGTGACCGTGGTAGGGGGTGTGGGAATGGTAGTGGTTGCTGTGGAGGTGGCCGTGGTGGTGGCTGCGGTTGTAGAGGTGGTTATGGTGGTGGCTGAGGTGGTGATGTAGGTGTGTCTGCGCTTCTTTTTCTTCATGCCGTGGGGCTGAGCCATCCTTTTCTTCCTCGATCCTGTTGAGGAGGATGCTCCCCCTAGAACACGGTTGGACGGCTCTGGAGCATAGGTCGGGTCAGCAGCAGTCTCTCTCGATCCGCTGGGGCGTTCACCAACCGCTCGGTGTCCATGTTCTGTGGGAACGACTTTGCTTCCCACAGTGCTAGTCAGTGGCTCCTCATCGTCCTCACCAGGTATAAAATCCTGGTGAAACCTAGCTGACTCTGCTATATCTCCAGTGGGTGCAGATACTGGTGGTGTACTATCAGTCGTTGTGCCCCTCGATGGAATGGGCATGGTATCTCCAGCATCCCCACTGTCATCATCATCAAAGTCATTGGAGGGTAGAGCAATATGCTCAATATTAGAATCACTATCATCATGGCGCCACTTCCTCCGAGCTGGCACCAAATAGTCCTCACTGGCCAGATGCCCGAACAGTCTCCTGACAGAGGGTTTAACCTGCTTCCCCCTGTACACCTTCATCCGGCCTAAGGTGGTATCATCCATCACCTCAAGCACTACTGCATCTTCCTTCTCCTTTGGCAGGGAAGGGAGCTTCTGGTCTATCATTATACGCATGAATCAGGGGTACATGCAGAATCCCTCCTTCCCTTTCCCCTCAATGTTCTCCACTAAGTATGTGAAACTCATCCTGGAGAAGCTGAACGGATGGTTCAGCACTAATGCTACATAGGCGTTCTGGATTTGATCTGACAACTTATCAAATCCTCCCTTCCTGGACGCTATGCACTTCAGCAGTACGTGAGCAAGGTACTTGAACTGGGGACACAGGTTGCTCTTGTTGAGCACCCCTGCATTTATGTCCCCAGAGTACTTAGCTCGAAGAAAACATCCTCTGATAGTAAGGGGGTGTATTCTAGTAGGATAGTCAGCATCTTCTCCTAACTACAGCATAATCCTAAGATCTTCCTCTATGATGTCAATCACCTCTCCAAAGATAGTACTCCTGATACAGTGAGGCTCAGAAGATCGGTCAACTACTGCACCTTCCCAGAAGGCCTGCTATATAGAATGATATGGAGTGCATGGAGCAGATAGAGCATGTGCAATTCTCGATCTCTGTAGAAAGGTGATAATGCCAGAAAAGTCTGCAGCATTTCTAGATGTCAGATATAGATAAGCACATATGTTGTGCTTCGTATTCATTGTCCATCAACTCGCCATCTGTGACAAAATCCAAGTAAACATTAGTATCCATTGGCTAAAAATGTCTTGAATCACTTGGACTTGAAAACCTTCTTTTTTGTCATGCGAATGAGGTTGTGCGACTGAGATCAAGTCGTGCGCATTAGCAGTGCGACTGAAATCCAGTCGTGCGAATTAACCCATACGTACGACTGAGTGTGCTACTAGACTCATGCGTATGTAAACTCATGCGGTTACACCAGTCGTGCGACTGAACGCATATGCATGGTTCAGTCGTGCGGTTTAGCTAGTCGCACACATCAATCGTGCGACTGAGGTTCATCAACCTGTCCATTCGCATGTTGTTATGACTGTTCAATTCAAATTCAATTTTTCACCAATTTGTATTTTAGACTTCGTGCTCTGGTCATTAGACTCGCAATCTAATAGGTTAACACCTAACATCTTTAATTTCATCTGTTCACGTCATTTAGTTAGGTTATTTGAACACAATTGTTACGGTTTTTCTAAGGGGTCCGATTGTCCAGATTCTGTAGCAATTTAAGTGATACAACAATGGTTCTGCACAACAAATTACCTGTAGAGTCAATAGAAATCGTTAGTACACAACAAACAATAGTCTTGAAGGCTCAAATGGTGATCAAACGAAATTTGAGCAGAGTAACGTTAGTCGTGCGAATTAGAGCAATTTTGGGAGTGATGAGTCTCTGCGACCGATTCTCCCTCTATTTATACTTAACCAAAATTCAATCGTACGACTGGGCTAATACGCACATTTCATTCTGGCGAATGGGCCTCAGTCGTGCGATTGGTTCAGTTGGCCCCCTTCAGTCGTCCGACTGGAGTTCAGTCGTGCGACTTACTCATTCGTTCGCTCTTAAACATCCGACTGGTCATTCGTATGGGCCATTCGGTTGAATGGTCCATACTCATGCTCCATTCGTACGAATAGCTCCCATTCGTATGATATGTCCATACTCATGGTCCATTCGTGCGAATGGGTCATTCTTATGAAATTTTCTGCGTTTCTTACCAATTGCCATTTAAACCCTTTTTAAGCTTTATACGCATTTGATCATCTCAGAAATGATCCTTTTATCTTTGAAAAACTTTTGATCACCTCAGACGTGACCCATTACCTTTTGAAAACACCTATGGTCATCTCAAACATGACCCTTTTAGGTGAATTAATCCCTTACTGAATTCCATGATGTAGTCCAACAACAAATAAACTGTAATGACTAAATAAATATAATATTAAA
This sequence comes from Flaveria trinervia, assembly GCA_025506515.1. NCBI lineage: Eukaryota > Viridiplantae > Streptophyta > Magnoliopsida > Asterales > Asteraceae > Flaveria > Flaveria trinervia. The sequence goes on along the minus strand of CM046442.1, from coordinate 24,828,756 downwards.
CAAAAGTACAAAAATTTAAACTTGTTTATTTATAACTTTTTGTGAGAGGTATATCCTAAGATAGAAATCTACTAGATTCGTTTCTAGAATAGTCAACTTCTATTTAGTTTGACCATACCTAGACCAAATAAAATTTTGGAATCATACAGGCAAGTCAAATCATTTGGGACTTGTTATCAAAACCATTTGATGCTCACTTCTCGGTTTTCATCCAGAGTCGTTAGCAAATTTAGGAAACCATACTGGTACTAATAGATTCCCACATTGATTTGGACTTTCAAGAATTTGTATCCATGATGATTGTCAGTATATTTGTCCTCTTAAATCCATACACAGACTTTTGACACAGATTGGTGATAGTTTAAGGTTTATTATTTCAACCAACATTTGTGGATCCCACGCTTATACGATAATCAACATTCCTCAGGAGCATTTGAGCGGTCTACGGGCATTTTGACAAGAAGAGACTATTCTTAGAGCTTTCAAAGAGAAGCCAATCCTCAGGTCTGTGCCATCTCACAGCAGAGAGGCGGCAAACAACAATGAATTCTAGAATATCTAGGTTATGCTTATCCTCAGGTCAGTGCCATCGCACAGCAAAGAGGCACACAACCTATCATCTTGTTAGAACATCGTTCATTCCTTTAGCACATAATGCACCAACAACTTAAGTTATTAGCTTGATAGCATTTGCCTTTTATTTTTTCGTGCTTTGCTCTATTTATGGTCATCCGCACACATTTGTGGCGTTTACATGCTCGTTACCCCTTATCGGAATATTGTTGATTGTGTTAACCAGTGATAAGATGGAAGCCACAGTCAGTTAATCATAACCGATTTACATATTTTCGGATTTTAATAGACAACTAAATAACATGAATTTAATTTAAAACAAATCAATCCCCTTGACTTGTCGAAATCCCTGAACTACTAGTCGAGCTTTGTTCCTGATAATGACACCTTGGTCATCCTTCTTGCATTTCAAGACCCATTTGGTGCCAATGACCTTAGCACCTTTAGGTCTATCTACTAGTGTCCATACACCTAACTTCTTGAATTGAAGAAGTTCCTCTTTAATGGCCCTAACCCATGCCTCATCATTCAGTGCTTCACTGACGTATTTTGGCTCAAACTGCGAGACAAAACACCGATATGCACCATCGTGAATGTATCCTTTTTCCATTACCGAGGCATAATCAGCTGAGTACAGCTGATTTGTGGTCTGCACTCCTGATCTGACATCCCCAATGACATTGTCTAGGGGATGATAGACATTTAGACGTGATCCTGGAGTGGTAGGAACAACTACCTCAGAGCCAAGATTATGAACAGTTGGTTCAGCATCTGAGGTAGAAGGAGTTTGAGGTTCCGAAGTCGAAGAGGCATCACTGATAGATGTTTGTGGACTTGCATAAATTGGAACCTGTAATCCTGATTGTTCTGGTCATCCTTTTCAGCTTCATCTTCTGAGGAGGAGTCACTGTTGGATCAAGATATGGTGTATTCAAGATATCAGACATCATTCGTGTAGCTAACTCGTCATCAGAAGGAGACATAGGGATGTTGAAGGACTTGAAGAATCCATCATAGTCGAAAAAGTAAGCGGGTCCATTTCCTGTAGGTGGTGTGGTATATCTCTGAACATGAACATTACACCACACTTCTACTAAACCCGTTGAGTTGTTGTAAACTCTCTTGTTCGGTATGTTGTATCCTCGGAAGAGCCCTTCATCAGCCTTCTCGCTGAATTTTCCTTCTTGAGTCTTCTTCAGAAGTGTGCACAGTGCGCCAAATGGTTCGAGATACTCCAGATTAGGTTTACGTCGTTGTAGTAACTTGTAACATGTCTTGCCTTGGTGCTTGACTACCAGAACTCGATTTAATGTATAACATGCATTTGCCACTGCCCCATTTCAGAATTGGATAGGTAGTTCGAGTCTGCTAGCATTGTCCATGTTGTCTCTATCAAGCTTCTATTCTTCCTCTCAGCAACACCATTCATCTGAGGCGAGTAAGGAGAAGTGAACTGGTGCACAATTCCCTTTTCCTTGCAGTAATCCTCCATCCACTAATTCTTGAATTCAGTCCCATTGTCTGAGCGTACCTGTCTCACCTTCAGCTTGTAGAGAGATTCCTGTGTGGTTACTAATTCCTTGAATGACTCAAATGTTTCTGACTTGGACTTCAGAAACATTACCCAAGAGAATCTTGAGTAGTCATCAGTAACCACATAACAGTACAAGTCACCTGCAATGCTCTTTGTACTGACTGGACCAAACAGATCCATGTGAAGAAGTTCAAGAGGAAGCTCGATAGAATGAACTTTCTTTTCCTTATGAGACTTCTTCGTCTGTTTGCCTTTCTTTCATGCTACACAGAAGTCCGGAAGTTGGAAATTTTTGACGTTAACACCTTTCACTAGATCCTTCTGAATCAAGTGATTCATCTTCTGTTGATTAATGTGTCCCATTCTCCTATGCCTGGAAATGGAGTGCTTCTCAGTAGCTTTTGATAGGAAGCACTAAACTTCATGATCCGTTGTAGAAGCTGTTGAGAGATCCAAAACATAAAGGTCTTTATATCATGAAGCTGTCATCAGAACTTGGTCCTCCGGAATCACATAGTCTTTCTTCAGGACGTAACACTTCTTGTTGTCGAATATGACTTTAAATCCTTTGTCACATATTTGGGAAACAGAAAGTAAGTTGTTTTGAAGTTGTTGAACGCAGTTCACTTTATCAAACTTAACTTTCTGATTTCCAATCTCTCCCTGAGCTGTGATATAACCTCCTTTGTTACCGGCAAACGAAACATGCCCACCTTTTATTTGATTGACGTTTGATAAAAGAGCCCTGTTTCCTGTCATGTGCCTGGATGCTCCGCTATCTACAATCCACATGTTGGTTTCAGCACTGTAGCGAACACCCTGCACATACAATTTAAAGCATTAGTTTAGGTTAGGAACCCAAGCCTTTACTGGCTTAGGTTTCCCAGAGGCATCACACATCATGAATTCAACCCATTGACCCTTAGATGGTGAGGGTAGCTCAGGTGCCTTCTTTTCATCATTATCAGACATAGAGGATGACTTTTCTTTGCATAAGCTAGATTTGTGTAAGGCCTATTTGTGATAACCAGACGACTGGCTAATGGGTTGAACTTTGGGTTCACTAGTTCTTCTAGGTGGAGTTAAAAAATCCTTTTAGAAGACCTAGGTTTTGAGTTCTGAAATCAATTTTCTTCCTAGGTGTTTGAAAGTAATGACTAAAAGAAGCAATGTGTCCACACTCTCCACAGTTGTAGCATGATCTGCTATCAACTTTATGATTAAACTTTCGTTATGGAGATGTGTGTAACATCCTAGTGACATCATTTTGTTTGGGTTTTGACTCTACTTCTTTTGATGTATTCTCTTGTTTAACAAACTTAACTGTTTTGACATTCTTAACAAATTTTCTCTTTTGGTTAACTGGACTTTGACATGAGACTTGAGAAAGGTTAACAGTCTTTTTATGTTCCGATTTGACTTTGTTTAACCCTGACTTTATATTAGCCTTTTCAAATTCTTTTTCCAGATTAACACAAGGCATTTTACCCTTTGCCTTTGAAGTGACCTCCTTTTGTTTTGTTCCAGATTCAATTGAAGAACATGAGGAATTTAGATCACTTACAAGAGGAGTAGACACCACATGATCCTTGATGGGATTGTTTTTTTATTGGTTTACACTTAGTGTTCCTCAAGGTCTCAGGTGGTGGTGGAACCACTTTATAACCTAAACCCTCCCCATTGTCGTGCTCTCTCACTAAGTGTTGGACAATATGAGATGAACTTGTCCAACTGTGCAGTTTTTGCTTTAAAGAGTTGACTTCTACTTCTAAAACTGCTTTTTGTTTCTTAGCGTCTTCTAGGGAGTTAAGATAGTACCTAATGTCATTAGCTTGTTTAAATGCTACTACTTCAGTTTCCCTAAGCTGTTTATTCAAAAGGTCTATCTTTTCTTTGTAAATATGCTCATTTTGTTTTAAAACTCTATTTGCCTCAGTGCACAGTTGCAAATCCTTTACTAAGTTGTCATTATGATCTAATAACCTAGCAAATTTCTGATCTATGCTTTCTCAAAATTTATTACAATGAGAACAAGCATGATTTTTGAAAAGTTGGTCAGTAGTACTTACCTGTGGAGGTTCTGATGAATTAGTCATCAACGCAGCATCAGATGTCTCTGGTTCTGATGATTCTGTCTTTGTCGTAGACATCCCTTCTTCCAGCTTGTAGCTGACCTCTGTTGCAGTCTCTTCACTGTTTGACATCGCTATCTCAACTGCTATATCTCTTTCACTCGCGGAATCATCATCTAAGTCATCCATGCTTGCAATATTTGATTCTCCCGGAGAGACAAACCTAAAGCTCCAGTCCTGTCCTTCAACATCATGGGCGGTCAAGGCTTTTGGATCCTTGCTTGATGAAGTAGAACTACTAGCTTGCTTGTCTTGATGAGTGAAAGACGAGAATGGATTCCCATTTCTAGTCTTCTTTGGCTTCATACATTCTCTTTTGAAGTCCCTTTTCTCCACAGTTGAAGCAGGTCACTTTGCTCTTGTCAAAGCCAAAAGTAGTGTCTTAGTAGCAACCAAGTTTTGTCCGGTCTTCTTCACGAACTTCTTTGCCCTCCGGACAACACTTGCTAAGGCCCACATAATATCCATCCTCTCCAGTTCAGTCTCATCAACCTGCTCGTAGTCCTCATCTGCCAGATGGTAGTTTCCAATTTCCCCAGCAACAAGTCCATCATAGGAATGGACCACTGCTGCCAAGAGATTCATGTGCTCTCGAGCTACTTCTACTATCATGTTTCCGAGATTCTCATTCTTCAGTCGTGTAACATTTGCTTCAGATCCAATATATTGGGTACTAGAAGACCCTGACATTCTGATCCTAAAGGAGAGACTTGTGAAGAGTCGGATGAGCTTGACACAAAGGCAGTCTGAAGAGGTGCTCCAGATGTCTTAACTTGAGGAGTGGCATTGTACAAAGCTGGATTCTGAATGTACGAAGACTTCTGAGCTCGATACTTCCTCCTTAGTGCTTCTTCTCGTAGATTTAGTATGAAATCATTGATGTCCAACTTTGATAGCAATCCATTCTGTCTCAGATTTGAAACAAAAGAAGCCCAAGTTTCTTGCAACCCGTCTGCAAAATTTGATACTTTATCTTCCATGGTAGTTGTGACACCATGTGTGTGCAGCTCACTCATCAAATGGTAGAATCTATCAATGACATCGTCTAAACTCTCATTTCCCATCGATGAAAAGTTGTCAAATTCTTTCTTCAACTCCTTAGCTTTAATGGCCTCCAACGAAGCATTCCCGTCATATCTTTTCTCCAGCTCATCCCATAACTTCTTGGCTTGCTATTCTCTAAGAATTGGTGACAAATATCCTTAGGGATAGACTGTGTTAGCAATGCATATACTCTTTTCAGTATTATATTTAACTTTCTGTGCATCAGTCATTTCTCCTAAAGTAAGTTTCACCCCATCAGCTCCCACTGGCATACTGTATCCCGTCTCTAGCTTCCAACATATTTGGATCCACTCCATTAAGGTAGATCTCAAAACGTTGTTTCTAGTGGGGAAACTCATCAAATGTTATAAGCTTCGGGGGTTATTACGATTCCCCACCTCACTCTCCATTAGCAGTAAGTTCTGTCCGTGAGTTCGTCCCGGCTGTAAACGCTGACAACTAATCCTCCGTCTCGATTAACTTTAAGTCTCTTAAACATCTGTTAACTGGTGCGAATGGAGTGATGCGAATAGGCTACCCGTGCGAATGAAACTATGCGACTCGTTCAATCGTGCGGCTGAACTAAGCAATTGGTCCAGTCGTGCGAGTGAAACTAATGCGTATGAACAATGAGACTAGTAGGCTTGGTCGTACGAATGAAGATGCGATTGAGTCCAATCGTACGTCTGGGATGCGAATGAAGTCCAGTCGTGCGATTGGGTCAATCGTGCGACTGAAGCTGCTGTTTTTCGAAAACTTCTAGGTTTAACGTGTTTTGGCCGTAAAAACCCGAATTTTCACCAACCCTAATCGCCTTATGCCGTAGAAACCAAACTTGATGAGCAGGGGATGTCCAAGACAACTTTTGACCAAAAATATTACGTTTTTAGTGAAAAAACACAACCTTTGTATCAAAATTGATTGAATCACATGTAATCAAGAGCCAAAGCTCTAATACCACTTGTTAGGGTCTTGTATTTAAACGAAGTACAAACTGATTAACATGTAAACCAAACCAAATAGTGTGGAATCCTATTTGATTGGCGATCCAATCAGTAAGAACGCACGTAGAAACAATTAGGTATTGAATCTATCGTTAAGAATCGATTAGGAATCGATCTGCAGCGTTCTATGAACTTGGAGAACGAAATTGGAAGCTTCTGGACAGCTAGGGTACGTCTGGAGTCAAATAGGAATCAATTCTTACGTTTTTCCACGAATTAGGTGGTATTTATAGGTTAGTATTGCTCGTTCGGGCGACTGAACCATTTGCATGGTTCATTCGTGCGATTGAGCTATGTGGTGATTCATTCGTACGACTGAAGATTCAGTCGTGTGATAGAGTCAGTCGCATGAAGTTGTTCAGGCCATTCGGATGCATGACAACTTCACTTACCACGTTTGAATGTATTCATTAGTATAATATTATGTGTATCAATTCAAACAATCACAAACCTATATAACCAATTCAATATCAATTCATTAATGAAATATTAAACATTATAATCACAAACTAACATTTTGTATTTCATTAAGTACCCAATAGTTAAATAAGTGTAAGACATATTACATTCAGATCAGGATCTAGGTACATATATGTATCAACACAAAGTCTCCCTAGGCTGATGCTACCGAAACCTCACTGTTATTGCTTCTCTAAACTTTCAGCACCAGGGAAAGTAGTACTTCTCTATTTCTTTGTTCTTCCCAGAAGTAATGCTGAGAAGTTTGTACAAATCATTCGTAGATAGGAGATCCAGTCTGTCACTTTGAATGATGTGTACCCTCTGTTGAGTCCCTTTGAAGAGTGTTAGTTGACGGGAGTTTTAGTCATACTCCCATATAACTATTGGTTCCAAATTCGGGCCTTCCACCATTTGTAAAAAGGCTTTCCCTTTGATTGTTGACATTTCCTTGTCATCTTTCTCTCTCAGCTTCAACTCCTTTTCAATCTTATCTTTTAGATAGCTCAGCAAGATGAATGCTACTAAGATGCTTTCTGATATGAGCAGCCATGTCGGAGTTGGAAGGATTGGAGAATAGCTTCTCTACTAACTCAGCTATATCAAATCTGCTTGGGTATAGTAGAGAAGGATCATTCAACGTATTGATTTCTCCATTCTCTCTCTCCACAACCAAGTTATGAGAGGTGTCATCAAACCACCACTAGATGATCTTCTTTCTTGGCACATCAGGGTGACTGAGAATCTTGTCACTTTTCTTTGAATTGAGTAGAGTCACCAACCTTCTTCTAAGCTTCTTCTCTTCATCATTCAATGAATTAGAATTGAGGCCTAAGAGTTTGACGGCCTGGTCCAGTTTTCCTCTTGGGAGATCAAGAATTGCTCTCTTGTGAGGGAACTTAGGGAGTTGTCAATTTGACAGACTCCTCCTCACAAGAGATATCTCTCAATGATGTGGAGTTGATGAGCTTCCTCTTGATTTCCTTAAATTCCTCTAAGGAAAGAGGCTTAGGTGTGTGAGAGGATGACTTGGGTGGTTGTTTGGTGGATGAGGATTGGGTTCTGGGTAAGGTTTTAGGTTTGAGGTTGGGTAGTTTTGGTGGTTGTTTGATTGAGTTGGTGAGAAGTGGCTACGGTTGATGATGTGGGTTCAGGAGTGTAAAGCTCAGAGGTTGGTTCAGTTTTAACAGGGAAAGGGAAAGTGATAGGTTCAGGTTGATATTTGTGGAGTAGATATGAAAGTCATCCCCAGTAATTTTCGGTACATCTCTTTCCTTCTTCCTAAGTGTATGGCAGCCTTGATCTCGTTGGCAATACGCTGTAGGGTCTTCACAGACATAGATCCAACCTACCTGCCTGAGAAACCATGGGCATTTAGATAGTCTTTCATCAGGTGTTGTCCCTATACTTCTTCATGGATGCAAGCTGAGCATCATCTTCTTTCTTCCTTTTCACCTTCAATTTTTCTTGAAGGCCCTCCTTCTCTCCTTCTCCATTTGATTATGTTCTTTGTTTACAAGAAACATGATCATGTCATTGTCATGTGGAGCAAGTTCTTCAAGAGAGAATCCTCTAGAGTTTACGAAAGCTATCCTATCACCCCTAAGCTATTGATCAGCTTCCTCCTTCTTCCTCATGTTTCCTTGACATCTTCGGAAGCTTTCGACTTTGGATATTCTTGAGCAGAGGGTTCAGGTTGTTGAGTGGTGGCTAGAGCATGTGATGATGAAGGTGTTTGAGCAATAGGTAACTTGAGAAAGTCCTCACTATTCACCTCAAATGCTAGTTCCAGAACTGCATTTGTGATGATAAGATCATTGGACAAGGTGTAAAGCCCTTCCGTAGCTTCCATCTCAGCTACAGAAGATTGAAATTGTTCTTTCTCAGCTTTGACTTCAGCTTTGGAAGTCTGTGGCAATACACTATCTATCCTAACTATTTTGGTTGTTGGGCCATCAGTTTCCATTTACCCTTTGAAATCAATCTCAACCCCAAAGTAGGCCACATCACATCTAGACCTGGCTGCCACATTGAAGATCCCATAAGAAACAAGGTTAGAAACCTCTTTATATCTTTGAGCAACCTTGGGTCCACCTAGAGGATGATTGGAGGAGACTTTGGGTAACATCTAAATGTTGATAGGATGTCTTGAAGAAACTATAGAGACGATTCAGCTAGTGGATGCCATATGTGATTTTCTTTGATCTTTCTCCCCCTGTTTGGTAGCATCATCTTGAGAGGTAGATAAGCTAGAGGAAGAAGTGATTGAGAGCTAGATTGGTACATGCCTAACAGCTGAATCGTCCTTTTTTGGTAGCATCATCTCTCAGTCTGTTTCTCAGCTAGTTAAGCCCTAAGATTTTCAATCTCAAGTTGCTAAGTGGTGGACCTCTCCTCTAAAGTATTGACCTGAATTCATGGTTAGAGACTTTAGTGAGGAGGTTGTTTATGGTGAGTTGCATAATTCCCTCATCATTTTGAAAAAGAATCATGGGGACATAGGTAACATACCTTGTATGTTCATCGTCACCACCAGAAGTGGTTTCTTGGCGCCCTGGTTTCCCATGCATAATAATGTCTCTTTCAGAGTAATCAAATCTTGGCCACATATGCTTGACTATATAACCCTAACCCCATTTAAGGTTTTAGTTTGACCGTTGCCCCAAAACTCCTCCATACGGTTCAAATAAACGGTGGGGTTCACAGTCAAAGTGGTGTAGTAGCTAGATTGGATGAGAAAGGAGATGATAGCTGAGAAATCAGCATCTTTGGATGAGTCAAGGAAAGCGACATGGTTATGATGAGGGTGAAGTGCCATTGTATGGTATGAAGAGAGGAAACAAGTTTGAAGCAGGGTAGGTTGAAGATGAAAAGTTCTTTGGGTAGTAAAAGTAATAAAAGATGAAATAGTGAATTGGAAATATTTAAATGGGTGAAAGTGGCGGACGGGTAAGGTGAAGTGATAGTTTTAGTAAGATATGACAAGGGCGGTAAGATTAAAAACCATTTAAAATATTCTGATAACATTAATAAAATCTTTTCTTTTTTACAATGTGGGGCCCAAAGGTTTCTATTACAATGTAGAATCTTCTTCTCAAGGTAAAAGTATTTACGAAGGGTTTCTTCTTCCGAAGCCAATACTTAGTTCTGAAGAAAAATAAGTTTACTTCCAAAAGTAAGAAGTTCTTCTGAATGAAGAAGTTTTCAAGCTTTGGAGGAAGACAAGATATACTTGCAAGACTGAAAGCTCTTCAGAAGATAAAGCCAAATTTGAGAAAGTTACATTCGGAAGATAATGAAGGAATCTTCCAAGGCTAAATTTCTCTTCGGAAGTACTTATACTTAGTCAATTTTTTGAAAAATAACTTTATTGTAACCGGGCTTAGATTGTATTTGACAAAGACAGGACATATTTAAAACAAAAAGGTTTTTCAAATGAGATATACTATTCAATGTTTATCATCCCAATAGCGTAATAAAATACATATATCTTTTTACAACAAATGCTTTGGTGAACATATCAACATATTGTTCATTTGACTCATTTGACTAGTTTCATTTACTTTTTTTCCTCATGAATATCTCTAATGAAATGAAGCCTCATGTCGATGTGTTTTGTCTTGGAGTATCTCACTAGATTTTTAGTAATCAAGATAGCACTCTTGTTGACAATATGGATAGGAGTGCTCATGAAGTTGAGTCCATAGTTTATCATCTGATTTTGAATCCAGAGTAGTTGTGCACAACAACTTGCAGCAGCAATGTATTCAGCTTTAGAAGTAGATGTTAAGACATATGAGATTATCCTTCCACCAAGAAATTGACATCCTTCTGATGTAGATTTCTTGTTGATGTTCCAGCCACCATAGTCATTATCAGTGTAGGCATAGAGATTGAAGTTGGTCTTCCTTGGATACCAAGACTAAGTTTTGGTCCTCCTTTGAGGTATCTAAAGATTCTCTTGATAGTATCTAAGTGAGACACCTTTCGAGCATCCTAATATCTTGCACAAATGCATGTAGCAAACATGGTATCAGGTCTACTAGCCTAGCAGTGAGATATATCAGAGACCCAATGATTGCCCTATACTGATACTGATCAGTATGCTCCCTCTTAGAGTCATGACAAAGATTGTGGTTTTTGGGTATCGGTGTCTTGGCAGGCTTACAGTCTTTCATCTCAAATCTTTCTAAAATGTCATTGATATACTTAGATTGATTTATGAAGAACTCTTCCTTCATCTGCTTCACCTGAATTTCATGGAAAAAGTCTATTTTACCCATGGAATCATCTCAAACTTTTTCTTCATAATGCTCTCAAAATCCTTGCACATTTGATCATTTGAGGAACCAAATATGATGTCATCAACCTAGACTTGAACGATAAAAATGTCTTTCCTAGACTTCCTTATGAAAAGAGTCTTGTCACTGGTACCTCTTGTATATCCATTCTTTATAAGAAACTAATGCAAGGTTTCATACCACAACCTAGATGCTTGGTGCAACCCATATAGGGCTTTATCCAACTTGCATACATAGTTAGGGTGTTGTGGATCTTCAAATCCGGAAGGTTGACACACATAGACCTCCCTGTTTATATCCCCATATAGAAAGGCACACTTGAAATCAAGTTGGTAGACTGTAAAATTCTTGTATGCAACATAATCAAGAAATATCCTCACTATGTTAAGTCTTGCAACTGGTGCAAAGACATTAGTGTAATTAATTCCTTCCTCTTTGGTGTATCCATGAACTACCAGTCTTTCCTTATTCTTGATTATCAAGCCTCAATCATCTTTCTTGTTTCTGAAGACCCATTGGTTCCTAATGGTACTTGACCGGATGGTAGTGGACATAGGTTCCAAACCTTTTTCCTTTAGAATTGAAGCAGTTCCTCTTGCATTGATTTAACTTAGCTACTATCCTTTAAGGCATCTTCCACTTCCTTTCATTCCATCTGAGACAAAAAGCATGAGTACAAACAAACATTCCTATTATGAGTTTGTCATCTTGTTCTCACACCTTCAGAGAATTCTCCTATGATGTTCTCAGTTGGATGAGTGTTGTGAATCCTAAGCCTGGGAATCACCTCCGGTTGCAAAGATAGATCCGGGTTGGACATGTTTTGCTTAGGACCTTGAACACTTGGACCGGCTGTTGTTTCAAACTCGTTTAATGAGGACTGATTGAATAAATGGGAAACACCATCATCATCTGTGGGCTGTGAAGTAGCATTAATAGATTCATGTTCCTTCAAGATGCTACTTCCATCAGCTTGGTGTTATGTAGTGTCACAAGATGAGTTTTGAGGCTCACTAGGTGAACAACTGGTTGAATCTCCATTATCTCTTGAAATAGTTATGATATCAAATCTCAAGATAGTAGGAGCTTGATATTCACGTCTTCTTCGAGAACTTGAACAAGGTCTAGGCAACTCAAACAGTTGATCATCATCAAAGTCACTTTGAGTACCTGTTACAGCTAAAACATTCTCAGAAGATGAAGTAGAATAGTTGGGAAACATTCTAAGTCAAAAATATGATTAGGGTCATTCCCCCTAACAGAAGGAGTGTGCTCATTGACAATAATGTTGGATGATTCCTCGAATTGTTGATTTTTGATGTTGTAACTCTATAAGCAATAGAGTTAGAGGAATATCCAACAACGATACCATCATCCGACTCTTCAACTATTTTACCAAAATGTCTATTGTGTTAAGTATGGTACACCTGCTACCAAAGGCCTTAGAAAGCCATGAACGGTGGCCTCTTGTTCCATAGCTCATAAGGGGTTTTTCCATGTGGCTTAAGTACATGGATCCTATTCTGCACATAGCATGCAGTGCTGACTGCCTCTGCCCTAAATTGTTAAAGGCAGTTTTGAATTAGCTAACATAGTCCGAGCAGCCTCAATTAGTGTCATGTTCCCCCTCTCAGCAACACCATTTTGTTGAGAGTTCTGGCAGCACTATATTGTCTGGCAATACCTTTTGAGTTACAAAATGAGCCAAGAACAGGTTCTTAAATGCAATCCCTTGATCACTTCTAATTATATTAACGTTGTGATCAATTTGATTTTCAATTTGAAAATAAAATTTTTTAACATTTCAGTAGTTTCATCCTTAGTTCTTAAAAATATACTCATGTAAATCTTGTAAAATCATCTATAATCACAAGGCAGTATGATTTCCTTCAAATGCTCATTATACTTGTGGCCCAAAAAGATCCATATGCAATTAATGTAATGGAGTGGTGATTGTCACACCCTCAAAATCCACGTGTGGAGTTTTACAGCGAGGCTTGTGAACAACCAGGATCACAGTCACTAGTTAGGGTAGGATTGCGAATGGGACATTTTCATTTTCCAGCATCCTAATCAACATGGTGAAATACCAGTCCCAATTATCAAGATTCATAATGTCCTGCTCCATCTTAGGCTTGTCCGGAAAGGACATGTTAATATATATACGAAGGTCTTGAACCATGACTCATAGATAACGAATGAACATATAAACCACTGGATCCTTTTCCTATGTGTGTCGAACAGGAGATGAAGACGATGATGATGCCATACCGCAAGGCATGTGATATGCATACCAATTAGTATGTAAGAAGAGGATAAGCAATGAGTAACTAACTAACTATGTGTGGTTATAGAGTAGTGTGTATGCAACCTAGTTCCATAAAACCAATGGCTCTGATACCAATTTGTCACACCTTCAAAATCCACGTGCTAAGTTTTACCGCGAGGCTTGTGAACAAACCATGATCACAGTCACTAGTTACTCAGAACAACACTATATGCCATATTTAAATCAAAACCAACAAAGTTCAAACTTGAAAACCATGTGGAAGCGTTTAGTAATTAAAACAAACCCAAAGTATAACAAAAATAATGAATAACTTGGCAAAACACGCACCACCCAACAAATTAAAACCATAAATAATAACCAACAGTAATGTCTTTTAACTAGAGTCATAGCATGCTTGCTGGACCCATATGGTGCTCCTAATGGCAAGCTGAGTTAACAACTTGAGAATAGCATACTAAAATGCCAACACAATGGTTGGTGAGTTCAAGAGTTTCTGTTTAATATAATCAATAATATATGCATAACATAAGAAGTGCATTGAAAATAGATAGCTAGTTTATATTCACAAGTAATAACCATAGTGATTTCACGATTGAAGCTAACTGTGTTTCGTTTGTTGCCTCCCGTCACGACTTACCAGGTCATGATGATGTTTGTGTTTAGGACAAAACTGCACCCGTTTGACCTTGAGTCGCACAGGTGGGGCTCGTCAACCCAGTAGTACTACCCAAGATTTCCTACTAGTTACCATTATTAGCGATGCGAAAGTTTGAGAACTTTCAAGGTATTAAGCACTACGTTAAAACATGCACAACTTATAATAATAAAATAGCATTTGGGAACAAGTATGCTACCTCCCCCAGAAGAAGTTTTATAAAATAGAGGGGCATGAACTCACCTGCTATATAAAGATAATGAATAAAGAGACTGGTGATAGGTGAAAATACAACCCTTCAAAAGTTACCTAGAAGACATAAGTACATGTACGCAAAAACATTTAATAATCCCAGTTTAACCTAGTTGGCATGTTTGACGTGTTGGTGACATACTAGTTGAAGTATAGTTTAATCATATATAACAACTTAGCATACAAGAGTATCATACAAATTATCCACGTGTATCACATCATCAACCCAAGTTCTATATAGGTCATCATGCAACATTAGAGCACCATACACTTATGCAAATCTCAAACACCAACATGTTTAACACAAATATATATATACATCACAACTATTAGTTCATACATGAAGTCTATTCATGCACTACATGCCATGTGAAGCCACTCACGAATCCACATTTTAAACCCTGCCAATCAAACTAAGTAGGGGCCTTAGATTCACATGAGTGTATGACAATCATAATCACATTACCAACATACACAACGACAATCAATTCCAATCCCAATCATGATCTCATAATCACTAACTATCATTCAACGTCAGGTATGATCACCAAAACCTACATTCTTTACAAGATTAACTAAGCATCCATACAACTCAATTAACACATTCCATCACATCAAGCATCATCAAAAATCATTCTAACATGATCTTAACATCACAAGCATGCCCAATTCATCACATCCAATGTTCTACAAAAATACAAGTTCCCTTTTGGGAAGGTAACACCCAAAAGTGGTCTAGCATCTTATTCAATCATAATTTCATCAAATTTATACCTAATCAAGTTCATAACATTCATTCTAATATGTTAATCATCACAAAATCATCAAAATTCCCAAACATCATTCACAAAAGTTTCTACTTTTAGTAAGTCATGATCAACACCTCAATTCATGGATTTCTTGCATAATTCAATTAAACTAACATCCAAGAATTGTATGTAACTGTAACACCCGATTATTTTGTTGTCATGGAAGAAAGAATAAAAGTGGAGGAAAATAAAGAAATGCTACTAAACCCTAGTTGAGGGGTTGAAAGTGTGCATAGTACAAATTTATTATAATTTTTGTACAAAAGTAGCATGGCCGCCCATGCCATGCCACTTTTCACCTTTTCTGCTTACGGATTTCAAAGAGAGAAAGAGCAGAGCTCGGGTTTGAAGAAGAACAAGAAGAAAAGTTCGAATTCAAGGTAAGAATTCGTGAGTTTATGGTGTTCTTAACTGTTTTGTCCTCGGTTATACGCTTATGTGTGTTGTTTGTGTTCGGGTGTGTGTTTTGGTGGGTTTCTAGACGGTTGAACTCTTTTGCAAGCGGGTTTTTGAAGAAGTCATAACCAGAGGCTGCAGAGGTGAGTTATAAAACCCCTTTTTTACTTGTTTTAAATTGTTTTGGGGCTGGAAATGTATGTATGAACATTTTATTAAGTTGGGTTTATACCGTATGCATATATGTGTGTATGTTGCGGGTGGGATATGATTTTGGGTTATGTATGTGTTCATGTTGTTATGGTTGTGTTTCTAAGGCTTAGAATGTATATTTAAGCTTAGAACATTATAGGTGATGTTTGGGGACTGAATTATGATGTTAATTGTGACTTAGGCTGCTCATGCGCCAAAATAGTAGTTCACGCACCCAACAGAAATAACTGCCTAAGTCCCATGCGCCCAAAACCTCATGCGCCCAAAACATCATGCTCCCAAATAGTACTCTTGCGCCTAGAAATAGGTTGAAATTGACTAAGTGTTCATATGCCCAGATAGTTCATGCGCCCAGGCACTCATGCGCCTGCATAGTGCTCAAGCGCCTAGAATTGCCCAGAATAGACTAAGTGTTGCTCATGCGCCCCAATAGTGCCAATGTGCTTGAAGGTTCTTCTTGCGCCTAAGTGTCCCCCATGCGCCTGCATAGTGCTCATGAGCCTGCATAGTGCCCATATGCCTGAAGAATTGGAAATATTTTTTGATTTTGGGAATTGTAATATATAGGCTTTGACTTGGGAGGTTCCCCGGGGCTATGTAAGTTGACTTTTTGGAAGTCATAGTTGATGGATGGGCGAAGTATGATGTATGTTTGATGGTTATGCATGATTGATGTGTGATTGATGATGTATGATGATTATGTATGATTGATGTTATGTTCTGTTATTTTCCTTATTACGTATGATGATGTGACTTTACGTGGTGTGATATTGTTAATGAACGTAAAGTATTATCTTAACAATGTGAAAGATTTAGATAATAAAGTGGAACATAATGAATTAATGAAAAGCCTTGCAAGCAAATAAAATGAGGTTCACAACTCATTGGGAGTTGTTAGCTCAATAGTGAACGTCTAATCCGTGCGATTTTGGCTAACTCATAAGGGTTCATACACATAGTAAGAGTTCAGTCTTGGTGATAGATCCAATACCTGTGATTTCCTAATTATTGTGTGTTATACAATGTGTGATCTTGGCAAACCCAAAAGAGTTCACACACACAGGGGGAGTCTGTCCTAGTGACCACTCCATACGTGCGATATGAGGTCCTTGTCGCTTAACCCTAGATGAATTACTTGGTTCTCTAGAGGGGGTTTAAGTACATGATAGGACCTAGATAGAAGTGAATGATAATAAATGTACAAAAAGTGTGATAAGTACAAAATGTGCGAAATGTACGAAACTAACGATGAAAGAAGATAATATTTGTACCTTGATGTACGTACGATGTGTGATCACGTGTGATAGTAATGAAAATGTTTTAATGAATGAAAGGTAATGTAAGGTTTTATAAAAGTAGAATTCACTCAACAACGCTGACTTTTATATGTTTCCAGTTGGCAGGTAAATGTTGCTAAAGATGGCACGGAGTGACTACTTGGCTCTTTTTGGAAAGCATCCATTTTTATAATGCTTTTGTGATGTAATGCAACTAGTATTTTGTTATGTGACAACGCTGTATTATTTTGAAAAAACTTTTATAATGAAATGAACTGTCTGTTTTAATGATTCTGCTGCAATGTTTTCTTTAAGTTAATAAAAATATATGTTTTATGTGCGATGAATGACTAGCTGTGAGCATCCTGGTTTCGGGGCCTTACAAGTTGGTATCACAGCCAAAGTTAAGTTAAATGGGTAAATTTTCAAAATAAACACTGAAAATGGGACGGAAAGGGAAGGGATGCCAATTCGAGTAGCTGTGTGTCATGAGGTAATTTCTTAATGTTAACCGACATTATGTGTGCATGTTATGTGGTTTATGTGCTATTAGTAGATTTAGGTATCGATGTAGTCAGGATAGTCAATGCTTGGAGTATGAAGTGTAAAGTAATTGGCTAATCATAACTGGGTACTGTAATTAGAGACATACTATACTTGAAATAAACTAAGCTATCCCTTGAATGACCATGTTGGTGTGTTTGAATCATATAGTGTGTTTAGAGGATGGCCGGTGGTAGATCATCAAAAGCTTCACGTGGTGGACGTTGTGGTGGACATGGTACTGAACCACAGGCCATAAGAGGAAGGCCTAGAGCCAAAAAGGTGGTTCATGAAGAACACGAGACCCCTCATCCGAAAGGTGGAGATGAGAGTGCTAACTTGAGCGCCTCAGTGAAGGACACTGTTGTGGAAGAGGTGCACCAGGTCATGCAGACGATCTTACCATCTTTAGTGACTGAAGTAATTTTGGCTGTAGGGAGGGGGAGAGGAAGGAAAGGAGCAGGCATACGGGCAAAGGGAGACAACCTGAGACTGAGACGGTTTCCAGGATGACAAGGAAGAAGAGGAGGAAGAAGAACCTGTGTAGGAGACGGCACGAGGCTGTAACTACGGGGCACTTCAAAGATGCAAGCCCCCACCTTGGATGGTAATGACACTGCTGTTGCTGCTCACCGATGGACGTGAAATATGAAGTTGTTCTGAATATTAGTGAGTGCTGAGAGGACCAGAAAGTGAAGTTTTCTGCCCACTCATTTGTGGATTCGGCTTTGTGCTAGTGGGACAATATCATCCAAGCCGATGGTAGTTGGGCGATTGGAAGGATGAAATGAGCAGAGTCGAAGAGGCTGGTGATTGAGGAGTTCTATCCTCACCAAGAGATGGATAAGGTGGAAAGGGAGTTCGTGCAGCTGGAGGTGGGAACAATGACACTGTTGGACCAAAAGAACCAATGTGCCAGATCAGAAAAACCTTTAAATCCCACAGACATCAAAACAAATGAAGTGGTCTACAACAGCTGAAGCCAAAGTCTGAAGAAAACTACTGAAGACAAAGTCTGAAGACAAAGTCTGAAGACAAAGTCTGAAGACAAAGTCTGAAGACAAAGTCTGAAGACAAAGTCTGAAGACAAAGTCTGAAGACAAAGTCTGAAGACAAAGCCTGAAGACAACTGTTGAAGACAAAGTGTGAAGACCAAGTTCTCAGAAGTTGTCACAACAGCTGAAGTAGTTCTCTTCAGTATTTGTGATGGTTTACTTTTCAGTAGTTTGTAATCAGTAGTTTTATATTATGTAAAACATCTGAAGTTCTTACACTTTAGATGTTATAACTTCAATAGTTGTAATGTTAGCTTGTACTTAGCTTTTTGTGAAGGTGTCCTCAGTTGTTGTGGATATCTTCAGATGTTTAGTTTACTTTCAGTTGTTTGTATAAATCAGTCAGCTGTCACTATCAAGTGACGTCATCTGATGTCACATTCCTTTATAAAAGGAATGTTGACCTAATTTCCTTGTAACCGAAGTGTGTGCGTGAATGAAAACATTCTCTTTGCAGATAACTTTCTCTCTCTATAACCGTCACTATTTGATTGAATATTCATATTATTCTTTCTTAAATTTCTTCTAATTCTTGTGCTATTCAGCTGCAAATCTTAATCTAATTGATCAAATTAGATCCCGATCCTTTCAAATGGTATCAGAGCTGGTTAATCATTGATCGATTTAACAATTGATCATTGAAACTGCTCTTTTGATATCTAAGTTTGATCGAATTAGCAAATTTGCAAGAATTGGTTATAAAGTTTGATTTTCTATTACTTCTGATGAATTAATTTGAGATTCGTCTTGTTTAAAACTGTGTTGTTGAGTTTTTGAGCTAGATCTGTTAAAATCTCATTGAACTTGTTTCAATTGGTGAAAATGGCTACATCAATCAATGATCCTCAGAATACTGGCTCCTCAACAAAGCCTCCGATGCTTGTTAGGAGTGAGTATAACATACGGCAACACCGAATGCTCCATCACCTGTCTGTCAACAGTTCAGGTTGTTGGAAATCTGTGGTTCATGGACCATAAAAGCCTATGGTGAGTAATTCGGAAACCAATGAGATGGTTCCAAAGAAGAAAAAGCAATACTCATATGAAGATTTGAAACTGTTTCAAATTTATGCTAAAGCCCATGGAATTCTGCCCATGGCACTACCAAATGAAATCTATTCTGGACTTATGCATCATGAAGCTGCTCATGACCTCTAGGTTGCTCTGAAAGAACAATTTGGAGCAACTGATGAGGTCTTGGCAAACAATAGAGAGATCCTTGCCCAGCAATATGAGACATTCTCTCATAGAAAGGGTGAGTCACTGACTCAACACTTTGAGCGATTTTCTTGTTTGATATCTGAGTTGAAAATGGTTAAACATGAATATACAAACAGTCAGATGAAAAACAGATTCCTCAGATCCCTGCTTGAGAGATGGGACACATATACTATTGTCCTACGCTCCAATGCAAATCTGGACAATCTATCTCTCACCCAACTTCATGGGAAACTGTTAACATTTGAAAGAGAGATAGAATAGAAAAGGAAACTGGCTTCATTTGGGAAGCTCACTGATGATTTTGTACCAGGAATACTGCTATGTTTTGTCATGAGTCAGAATATGTTGCATCAGAAAGTTCTTATGATGAGCATATTGATTTCTCTTCAAACAGTGGAGATTCTGCTTTTATTGGTGTTGATAGTAATTCAGGGTGTAGTAGTGATAATTTGTGCTTTTTGATGGATGATTTGAAAGGAATTGTTGATGATGTTTTGGAAGAGATGGATATTTTTAGCCAAATGGCATTAGTAAATATCAGATCTCAAAAACTTTACAAAAGGACAGGTAGAAAATTTCCTGGTCTCTCTGGAAAAACCAAAGTTGGTTTTGACAAGAGCAAGTTGAGGTGTCATAAGTGCCATAGACTTGGAAATTTTGCAAGAGAGTGTAGATCATCTGGATCTAATTCCTCTGCACCCTTTGTGACCTTTCCATGCAATGGCTCACAAAACAAAGGGCAACATTCTACGAGTTCTGGTCATCATTCACAAATTCAATCATCTCCTGCATCTTTTGTTCCTCGAGGTCAAATGCCATATCCTTATCCCTGTTTTTACATGCCTCAGTCCAATCAGGTTCCAGTACCCATAGCTCAACAGCCACATGCCCTACCTGAGCCTCAACCATCTCAATGAAATCAACAATCTCAATCTCAATCATATCAAAGCTTTTTCACACCTGGAGTTGTTGACTGGAGTAGCTTACCAGATGATCTTTCTGGTTATTCTGAACAAGTGTTTTCTTATGCTAGTCAACATGGTGGTGAAAATCCTTTTAGAAATCTTGCTCTTATGGCCCTGGAGTCTAGTGATGGTTCATGCTCAAATGCTTCATCATCACATCACAGGTACCATAGGTATCTTCTGAGGCTAAGGCCAAGTTGTGTTCTGAGTCATGCATAACTGCTTTTGTCTCAATTAGAGAAGCAAATGTAGGTTTAATTAATCAAAATCTTGACCTACAGAAAGTGATTTCCGAAAGAAAAGCTGAGTTTGAGTCTGTTTTAAAGGAAAAGATGATGAGATTTACAAATTAAAATGCCAAATCACTGATGAAAAGGCAAAGGTAGAGGTCATTTTAGAGAATCATAAGAATCTCAAAGAAACACTTGCAGCTACTCAAGTAGAGTGTGAACGTTGGGTAACATCCTGCAAGGGGTTTGAAATGCTTCTCAGTAAGCAAACAGCTTTAAATGTGAAGTTTGGAATTGGGTATAATCACACTGTACCTCCTACAGATTTTACTCCCAAGACAGAAGTAAAATCTGAAGGTGAAAGCAATTCCCAACCCACATCATCATGTGTCTCATCCTCTAGTGATAATGCAAAATCAAAGGATGAAGTCAGTAATAGTACCTCAGCTAATCAATCTGCTGATGGTCTCACTGCTAATAAACACATGATCAAAGAAAAGATGAGCACTTCAGGTGTTGTCTCACAAAGTATTCAAAGTACTGAAGAGCATGTAACAACACCTGAAGAACATTTAAAACCAAATGAAAACAAACATGGTTTGACAACTGCTGAAGAGTCTATCAGGAAATCCAAAAGTACTGATAGAAAACTTCTGAAGAACAAGTCTTCAGTTGTTATAAATCCTTTAGTACTTAACATAAGTACTGAGAGGAAGAAAGTACTGAAGAACACACCTTCAGTAGTTTCATCTTCTTCAGCAGTTGAACAACAGAAGATGAAGAAAAAGCCATGTGAAATATGTGGTCTATTCAATTATCTCACTCATGAATGTTGGTACAGAAAGGGTTCAAATTCAACAAAGATAAAATCATTAAAAAGAAAATTAATAAAATGAAAGATGAATTTGAAACCAAGTTTGTGCCACAAACATCTCAAACTGATAACCTAAAGTTCTTACAAAAATTAAAGAGAATGAAGGGGTTTATCATAAAACAGCTGAAAATATTCCTCATAGAATATCAAAACACCAGACTAAGTCTGTGTCTTTCAAAAAGGAGGACATGCTGAGTCACATGAACCAATCAAAAACAAGTACTGATGTGTTTGTTGAACTGAGGGCTTTAACAACCAATCAGACACAACTAGTTATGATGGTTCAACGTCTGTTGGGGAGTTAACCAAATAGATGTACCTTTGATTAAACCACTGAAAAGGAAAACTACGCCAAAATCAAAGGAACTCTTTTCAGCACCATCTCCACCTTTAGAGGTTGTTAATCATGACAAATCAGTTAGTATAAAATCTGTTGACTAGTTTGTTGTGACAGACCCAAAACCAAAACGGTTTGGGTCTCAAAAGCTAACTACTTTGTTGTGACAAATGCAGGGTTCTTCAGCATGCCATAGAAGCATCTGGTATGTGGATAGTGGAGGATCTATGCATATGACAGGGAGCAGTTCTCTTCCTCATGACTACTCTCAAGGAAAGAGGGATTTGTATCTTTTGGTAATGATGCTAAGGGTTACATCATCGGCAAAGGCTTTGTGTCAAATGGTGAGATAAGATTTGATGATGTTAACCATGTGGAGAATCTCAAGTACAACTTGTTGAGTGTCAGTCAAATGTGTGATAAAGGGCATGTTGCACTTTTCACCGGTCAGAACTGTCGGATTCTTCTTCCAATGTTTTGAGAATGATTGACAAGATATTGGATGAATATACTCTCCTGAAGGCCAACAGGATTGGAAGAGTATATGCCTTAGACTTATCAAAGAAGATTGATCTAAAAGGCCATCCATGTCTGTTCTCCAAGGCCTCTCCTCAGGAATCTGAACTATGGCATAGAAGGCTTGTCATGTGAATCTTAAAAACATGAACCAGCTTATCCATCATGGTTTAGTGAGAGGTCTGCCATTAAAGGAGTTCAAATATGATGACAACTGCTCTGCTTGTTATAAGGAAAGCAACACAAAGTATCATTCCCTCCAATAGAAGAACCAAAGTCCACTGCCTGCTTGCAATTACTGCATATGGACCTTTTTGGTCCAGTAAGAGTGATGAGCCTGGCAAAGAAAAAATATTGTCTCGTAATTGTGGATGATTATTCTAGATTTGTATGGACCTTCTTCTTACATTCAAAAGATGAGGCTGGTCAAATCATCATCTACTTTGTGTTGCATGTGGAAAAGCAGTACTTCCTTTCTGTCAAGTGTGTGAGGAATGATAATGGCATAGAATTTAGAAACCACACACTTGATGAATTCTATTTCTCTAAGGGAATCAAGAGGCAGTATAGCATTTCAAGAAATCCTGAACAAAATTGAGTGGTGGAGAGAAAGAACAGGACCCTGATTGAAGCCGCAAGGTCAATGTTGGCTGATTCTAGTTTGCCACTAACCTTTTGGGCTGAAGCTGTCAACACAGCTTGCTATGTGCAAAATAGAGTGTTAGTAAATCAGAGGTTGATGAAGACTCCTTATGAAGTGTTACATCATTTGGCTCCTCTGATTTCCTTCTTTAGAGCATTTGGGTGTCCCTGTTATATTCTTAACACATAGAAATAGGCTGAAATTAACTAAGTGTTCGTACGCCCATATAGTTCATGCACCTAGGCAATCAAGCACTTGCATAGTGCTCATGCGCCTTGAATTGCCTAGAGTAGACTAAGTGTTGCTCATGTGCCCTAATAGTGCCAATGCGCCTGAAGGTTCGTCATGAGCTTAAGTGTAACACCCGGTTATTTCCCTTGAAGCCAATGAAAGAAGAAAAAGAAAAGAAAGAAATAAAGTCCAAAGTCAAGGGAGCAAACTTGGCAATGGGAAAAACATGAATGAGTGAGACTATAAGAGGGGGAAGGCAGCCCACACCCTCCCCCACACTCACAAAATTCATCCAAAGAGAGAAAGGAGGAGAAAAGAGGTTTCAAGCTTCGGTTTTCGTGGATTCGAGCGTGAAAGTTGAGGTGTAGAGGGTTGGATTGAAGCTTTACTTGATGGTATTGTTTGTGTGAGTTCTAGGACTCATCTTTTACATGTTTTCAACTAATTTGGGGCTGGAACATGTCTCACCCTCAAAATCCACGTACGGAGTTTTACCGCGAGGCGTGTGAACAAACCAGGATCATAGTCAATAGTTACTCAGAACGACTCTATATTCCATAATTAAAATAAAATCAACCAAAGTATAAACTTTCAACTGTGCGAAAGCGTTTTGTAAAACAACCCAAAGAAATAAAAATGTACACTATGGCAAAACATGCGCCAACCTAAAAGAGTAGACATTAACCATTAAAACAATAAAAGATGTCTTGAAGACCAAGTCTTAGAATGCAAGTGAAACCATGTAGTGCTCCTAATGGAAAGCAAGCTAATGACCTGAGAATAGCATACTAAAATGTCAACACAATGGTTGGTGAGTTCAAGAGTGATATTCAAACATAAGCATTTTAATAATAGAGATATAGAAGTAGTGCATTGTAACAGATAGCTAGTCCATTAACAATAAATATTAACTCATAGTGATTTCGCAATTGAAGCTGACTGTGTTACGTTGTTGACTCCTGTCACGACTTAACAGGTCGTGACAATGTTCAATAGGACAAATTGCACTCGGTTGACCTCAAGTCACACAGGTGGGGCTCGTCAGACCCAGTAGTACTACCCAAATTTCCCCAATATTCAATATTAACAATTCGAATGTGTGAGGACTTTTCCATGATATCAACACTACATTAATATTATACACAACTTGAATATATAAAGTGTTTGTAGTTTACCAGTATGCTATCTCCCCCAAAAGAGATTAAGTAAAGAGTGGGGCATGAACTCAACTGATATGCGTGATAGACACTTACAGTTTTACTTGACAGACAGAGTGGACAGACAACCTTTAGAGGTTACCTAGATCATATAAGTACATGAGTACATGTAAACAGAGAACATGTGAAACCCTAAGTACACTACAACCAAGGACTCAAGGTTTCACAAAACAGACACGTTTGACCAAGTTGACCCGTTTGACCCGTTGGTGACTTTATGTGTTGTAAACCATTCAAGCAATCATACACATATGTATGCCATATTATCCAGGTGTATCACTTAGATCATCATACAACCAAGTATCATACAAGTCATGTGAATCCAGAACATTAACATGTCCACTAGTTATAACATAACTAACATGCCACACAAAGATCAAATCACGCGCCATGTGCCATGTGAAGCCACTCACGACTTCACATCCTAAACCCTGCAAATCCTACTAAGTAGGGGCCTCAGATTCGCACGCGTGTATGATGATCACATTCACATTCATTAACCATGTTCATTTCATTTAACATACACCACAACAATCAATTTCCAGTCCCAAACATGATGCCCTAACTACTAACCAACATCAACTTCATACATGATCATCAAAGTCCAAACATCACCCATGATTATCCAAGCATCCCATACAACTAATTTAATATGTTCTATCACATTAGAATTCATCCATGAACATACTAACATGCTCCTAACATCCCACACATGTTCAAACTATCATCCTTCCAACTAATAAAGTTTCCCTTTTGGGAAAGTACATTCCAACATCTATCAAACACTCAATGTATTCATGAATTCATTTCAATTATACCATCTCAAGCTCATAACAACATCTAGACATGATTAATAATACGTAATCATCATAATCCATCAATCATCATAAACAAAAGTTTCCACTTTTGGCAAGATATGAACAACAACATTCATTCTAAGATTTCTAGCATTTATATCAACAATCTAGCACATAATCATCATCATAAACACATAAACAACATCAATTCATGATCAAATCACCCTTTCATGCAAAATAAAGTTACTAATCTTAGTAACCTATGAACCACACGTCAAGAACATAGTTTTGTTGGATAATCAACGTAAACCAACATCAATCTAACTTCACTAACAACATAGCATCATCAAACAAACACAAATCAACACCCAATTCACCAAGTTCGACCTAGGGCTTCGACCAACACGAAAACTCCACAAAACCATCAAACTAACGTTAATTCTTGCAAAGGAACACGATATGATGTTGCTAACTTGTTGTATTGCTTGTAATCGAACCAAATCGCAGCCTCTTGCTTGTTCTAGGTTGAATTCGCAAAGGTAGGGGAGTGGGAGATGATGTCGCGGCCGATGGGGGCGGGGGTTTCTAGGTTTTGGGTTGTTTTATTTCTTTTAATTTTGCATAATTACCATTTAAACCCTTGTAATTTGTATTTTATAAAATTTAAGCTTTTAAACTCTTTGTAAAGTGTTTTTAACTTAATAATATAAAGATATAAACTAATGATAGTCATTATATATTTTATCTTTATAAAAACACAAGACATACGAATAAATAGGGACGTTTCCACGTTACGCGATTAATTTCCTAATTAGCATTTAAAACATGCAAACACATAAACATAATACCATAATCATATAATCAATTAGATTATCATTAATGTAACAATATTAATTATTATTAAGTCACCAACGTTAAACGACAACTAGTGTGTTTTACGACACGTGTATGCAAGACTAACGTAGTTTGATAACGGAAATTTACCGAATGTCACAGAACAAATAGTAAAACCCGTTTTTTAAGTGTGTGTGTTGAACTCGTATGTGTATGTTTGTGTGTGATGCGAATGGGGTTGTTTTCGGGCTTGTGTGTGCTTGAATGGTATTATGGTATGTGTTTCTAAGGTTTAGGATGGTTGATTTGGTTTTAGAATAGGTTTGAGAGGGTTCGAGGCCGAAAAGTGCAAATTGGGTTCTGGATGAATTGCATTCTGCATCAGCTAGGGCTATGTGACGAATGGCATGCGACTAAGGTTCATTCACATGCGAGTGGTGTGACTGGAGGCCATACGCTTGTGAGTCGTGCGACTGAGGGTCATTCGCATGGGGGTCATGCGACTGAGCTCCATACGCCCAGGTCCATCTGCATTAGGTCTATTCGCATGGGATCCATCCGCATTGTGTCCATTTGCATAAGATCCATCCGCATTAGGTCCATTCGCATAATATCCATCCGCATTGTGTCCATTCATATAGGACCCAATCGCCGGGTGTTTGTCCACATTGTGTTCAGTCACTTGGGAAGCCATGCGACTGAAGGGTGCCCATACGCCCAAGTAGGGCTTGTGCGCCTGAAAGAGTATAGTTTAACTTTCTGACATTCGGGGAGATGCGTAGAGGTAGGCTTTGACTTGGAAGGTTCCCGGGGGTTCATGTAAGATGACTTTTGAGGCCATAGATGTTATGTTGGGCATGATGTTGATGTATGTTATATATGTGTGATGCCCGGTATGATGATGTTGACTGTGTATGTTATGTTCCTTATTATGTATGATTATTTTCCCATGGCTTTACATTGAATGATAATGAATGAAATGAAAGTATTACGTAATGTAAAATGGAAGATAATGAAAAGAGGGACGAAATGAAAGAATGCATGCATTAACAAATGAACTAACGAAGAAAGGCTTGCAAGCAAATGTATGGAGGTTCACACTCAATGAGGAGTGTTAGTTCAATCGTGTGCGGGTTAGCTACCCCATGAGGATGCACACTAGGGCTTAATTCGTGTGATTAAGCAAATGTATGGAGGTTCACAGCCAATGAGGGATTGTCAGCTCAACTCTATGCGGGTTAAATACCCTATGAGGATGCACACAGGGTTCAATCTTTGAGATTGACCAAATGTATGGGGTCCTTGTCGCTTAACCCTAGATGAATTGCTTGGTGCTCTAGAGGGGGGGGGGGGGTTAAGCACATGATAGGACCTAGATGAAAACGAAAGATAATAAATGTACGAAATGAACGATGATGAAGATAATAACTATTATCTATATGTACGTACGATGTGTGATCACGTTCTAAGACTGTTATGATTTGAATAGAAGTAAAGGATGGTATTAAATGAAAGATAAAGTATATTTTATTATAAAATAAGAACTCACTCAGCGATGCTGAGTTTTATGTGTTTCAAGTTGGTAGATAATATTGCTGAGGATGGCATTAAGGTGGCTACTCAGCTCTTTTGGATGGCATCCATTTTTATAATGCTTTTGTGATGTAATGCAGCACGTATTTTGGAATTTGATAACGATGTATTGTTCTGCAAAAGCTTTTATAATGAAATGAGATGTCTATTTTGATGATTCCATTGCAATTTTTTCTTTAATATAATGAAAATTATGTTTTATGTGCAATGATTGACCAGCTTTAAGCGTCCAAGGAACGGGCCTTACAAGCTGGTATCAGAGCCAAAGTTTAAGTGAAACGGGTAAATTTTCAAAATAAACCTTAGCTTAAACTGAGAATGGGACGGAAAGGGAAGGGATGCCAGTCTGAGTAGCTGCGTGCCATCAGGTATTTTCATAATTTAAACCGGTATTATGTGCAGATGTTATGTGATTTATGTGTTGATTGTAGATTTAGATATTGATGTAGTCAGCATAGGTAATGCTTGGGGTATGAAGAGTAAAGTAAGTGGCTAATCACAACTGGCCACTATAATTAAGGACTTACTATACTTGACATAAACTAAGTTGTTCCCTTGAACGACCGTGTTGGTGTTTGAATCTTTCAGTGTGTGTGTGGATGGCTGGTGGTAGATCTTCAAAAGCTTCACGTGGTGGAGGTCGTGGAGTAGAACAACGAACCAAGAAAGGAAGACCTAGAGTTGAAAAGGTGGTTCATGAAGAACCCCAGACCCATCATCTGGAGGGTGGTGATGAGAGTACAAACTTAAGGGCCTTAGTGAAAGAGGCTGTGGTTGACGAGGTGCATCAGGTCATGCAGACAGTCTTACCGTCTGTAGTGACTGAAGTGATTAAAGTTGTACGGGAGGGGGAGAGTAAGGAAAGAAGTAGACCTATAGATGAAAGAAGGCGCCTGAGACTGAGACTGTTCTGTCTGATTACGAAGCAGATGAGGAAGAAGAAGAAGAAGAGCCTGGGCTGGAGGCGGCACGAGGTTGTAATTATGGGGCGTTACAACGATGCAAACCCCCTACTTTTGATGGTAACGGCACTGCTGCTGCTGCTCACCAGTGGGTGAGATAGATGGAAGCTGTTTTGAATATCAGCGAGTGTCGGGAGGATCAGAAAGTGAAGCTCTTTTGTGGACTCGGCTTTGTGTTGGTGGGACAATATAGTCCAAGCCGAGGGTAGTCAGGCTATTGGGAGGATGAGATGGTCTGAGCTGAAAAAGTTGGTGATTGAAGAGTTTTGTCCTCATAGGGAGATGGACAAGGTTGAGAGGGAGTTCATGCAGTTGGAGGCAAGAATGATGACACATCAATAATACGCCACAAAATTCAACGAAATGGCACGGCTGGTGCCGGATCAGGTGACGCCTCTGTTGGGAAAAATCAAGAGGTACATTTAGGGTTTGCCGGCGGATATTCGCAAGCACATGATCGCGGCCCGACCGAACATGTTTAGGTCGGTGGTTGATTTGGCAGGAAGAATGTATGATGAGGGAGAGGTGGCGTGGTTGAAGCAAGCAAGAAGGGTGGTGGTGATCGGAGTTGGAATAGGAAGAGATTTGGTCAGGGTGGTGCCTTGACGAGTAATAAGAAAGCACAGGTGGATGATCGCCGTGTGGTCACACTTGGTACAGGGATGAAAAGTGTGGCAAATGCGGGAAGGAGCATTCGGGGAAATGCAAATGGGGATCAAGCATCTGTTTCAAGTGCGGGAAGCCTGGTCATATGGCTAGAGATTGTGGGGTTATGAGGTGTTTTAACTATAGGGAAAGTGGTCACATGAGTAAGGAATGTAAGAAGCCGAGGGCTGAGGGTTCTTAGGTGAAGAAGGCTAGAAAAGAAGGACCGAGAGCGAGTGCCAAAGCGTTTATGATGACGTAGGAGCAGGCTAGGACGGACCCTGATGTTGTGTCAGGTACATTTCTAGTAAACCAAAACTTAGCCTCCGTGTTATTGATTCTGGTGCTAGTAAAAGTTTTATTTCTGCTGCTTTCTGTGCTAAACTGCCGTTAGTAGTAGGAGTGTTGATGCGCCCTTAGACGTAGAAACTGCCATAGGTAAGCCTACTAGGATTTCTGAGACGATAGAACACTGTGATATGGAACTAGAAGGTCATAGATTTCCTGTTAGACCATTCGTGATGACCTTGGGTAGGTTTGATGTAGTACTAGGGATGGATTGGTTGGCAGATTACGAGGCGAACATTGTGTGTCGCAAGAAGATGATTTGACATACAGCGCCTGACAGGAGTAAGGTGATGGTTTATGGGGATCGGGTCACAACGATCCCGAAAGTAATCTCAATTGCGGTGCGGGAAAGTGTATGAGGCATGGATGTAGTTCCTACTTGGCTTACGTGAAGGATGTAGAAACACCAACACCACAACTGTCTGATGTATCGGTTGTGTGTGACTTCCCAGATGTGTTTCCCGAAGACTTTCCGGGAGTGCCACCTGACCGAGAGATCGAGTTTTAGATAGATCTGATACCGGGTGCCCAACCTGTTTTGAAGGCACCATATTCCAACTGAGATAAAAGAGTTGATGGAGCAGTTGCAAGAGCTTCTTGATAAGGGGTTTATTAAACAGAGTATCTCCCCTTGGGGTGCTCTAGTCCTGTTCGTAAAGAAGAACCGCTACCCCTTACCAAGAATTGATGACTTGTTTGATCAGTTTCAAGGTGCCAGTTAGTTTTCAAGGATAGACCTTCGATCGGCTACCATCAGTCAAAAGTGAAGGAGCAGGATGTTCCTAAAACAGCTTTTTGCACGCGCTATGGACATTACAAGTTTCTTGTCATGTCCTTTTGTTTGACCAATGCACCACCTACTTTTATAGATCTAATGAATCGAGTGTGTCGGCCGATGTTGGATAAATAGAGTGTGCCAGCTGCTTTTGATGATATCCTAATTTATTCGAAGAGCGAGATTGAGCATGCCGGTCATATTCGGAGGTTTTAAAGATGTTGAGAAAGGAGAAGTTGTACGCCAAGTTCCCCTGCGTGAGGTCCAATTATTAGGTCATGTGGTGAATCCTGACGGGATTATGATGGATCCGGCAAAGGTGGAGGTGGTGATGCAGTGGATGTCTCCAAAGACGCTATCCTAGATTCGTAGTTTCTTGGGTTTGGTGGGTTATTATAGGAGATTCATTCAAGACTTCTCTAAGATCGCTTCTCCACTAACCAAGTTGACCAGGAAAGATATAAGGTTTGTATGGGGTCAAGCTCAAAAGATGGCATTTGAGGAGTTAAAGGCAAGGTTAACTCAAGCTTGTGTTCTATCATTACCCGATGGAAGTGAAGATCTGGTGGTTTATTCTGATAGTTCCTACTCAGGGTTGGGGTGTGTGTTAATGCAGAGAGGGAATGTTATAGCCTATACATCCCGACAGTTGAAGGTTTATAAGGTCAATTATCCTACTCATGACTTGAGCTAGCAGTTGTCGTCTTTGGGCTAAAGATTTGGAGGCACTATCTTTACGGGACGAAGTGCACCATATTCACTGACCACACGAGCCTGAAGTACTTCTACGAGCAGAAGGACCTGCACTTGAGGCGAGAGGATGGTTGGAGCTAATAAAGTATTAACTTTGCGAGATCCATTACCATCCAGGCAAAGCCTGTTGGACCAAAAGAACCAATGAGCCTGATCAGAAAAACCTCTAAGTCCCACAGACATTACAACTGCTGAAGAAGATCACAACAGCTGAAGACATCAGCTGATTACAAGGTCTGAATACAAAGTCTGAAAGTAAAGTACTGAAGAACAAAGACTGAAGACAATGTCTGAAGCCATCAACTGAAGACAAAGTTTGAAGCCATCAACTGAAGACAAAGTCTGAAAGTAAAGTACTGAATACAAAGACTGAAGACCAAAGTAATCAGTAGTTGTCACAACAGCTGAAGTAATTAACTTCAGTAGTTGTGATGGTTTCCTTCAGTACTTGTAATTTACTTTTCAGTAGTTATAGTTTCAGTAGTTGTAGTTCAGTAGTTTTATGTTTTTGTACTTAAGCATTCTCTGTGATGTAATCAGTAGTTGAGAACATTCTCAGTAGTTTGCATAGTTTCAGTAGTTTGAATGATTCTGTTAGACGTCACTATCAAGTGACATCAGCGGACGTCACATATCCTATATAAGGAATGTTGACCTAGTTGTAAAGTGTGACATTGAGCCACCACGAAAGCATATCAATGAAATATTTCTTTTGCAGAATTCCCTCTTTCTATATATGTGTGCTGTTACATTGAATATCAATTGTGTTCTTGTGAATTGTTTAATTCGTTGTTCGAATTCCGGTGCAATACTTTCTAATTAATCAAACTTAGATCACTGATCCTAACAAATGGTATCAGAGCAGGTTAATCATTGATCGATCTAACAATTGATCATTGAAACTGCTATTTCGATATCTAAGTTTGATTGAATTATCATATTTGCAAGAATTGGTTATAGATAATTGAATTTCTGCTGCTTTTGGTTATTTGCTTTGAGTTTTCTCTTGGTTCATATTGGTTTGTTGTGTTTTGTTCTAAATCAGTTAAAACTTAATTGATTTGGTTGAATCTGAGAATGACTACTCCTTCTAATGACCCTCACAATACCGGTTCCTCAACCAAGCCTCCGATGCTGGTTAGGACTGAGTATAACATATGGCAACGAAGAATGCTTCAGCACCTGTCTGTTAACATATTAGGTGTTGGACATTTGTGGTACATGGTCCACACAAGCCTATGGTGAACAATCCGGAAACCAACCAAATGGTTACAAAGAAGAAGGAACAATACTCAGATGAGGATCGAAAACTGTTTGAGATTGATGCTAAAGCCCATGGAATTCTGGCCATGGCACTGCCGAATGAAATCTATTCTGGGCTTATGCATCAGGAAACTGCTCATGACCTTTGGAATGCATTGAATGAACAATTTGGTGGAACAGATGAGGTCTTAGCAAACAATAGAGAAATCCTTGCCCAACAATATGAAACATTCTCTCATAGGAAGGGTGAGTCACTGACTCAACAGTTTGAGCGTTTTTCCTATTTGATCTCTGAGCTGAAAATGGTCAAACATGAATACACCAATAGTCAGATGAATAACAGATTCCTCAGATCACTGCCTGAGAGATGGGATACATATACCATTGTCCTACGCTCCAGTGCAAATCTGGATAACCTATCTCTCACCCAACTTCGTGGGAAACTGCTTACATTTGAAAGAGAGATAGAGCAGAAAAGGAAACTGGCATCATCAGGAAAGCTCACTGTTGACTATGTACCAGGGAACACTGCCTTGGTTGGTCATGAGTCAGAATATGCTGCATCAGAAAGCAACTATGATGAGCATATAGATTTCTCTTCAAACGGTTCAGATCATGCATTTGTTAGTGTTGATAGTCAGTTAGGTTGTAATAGTGACAATTTGAGTTTCATTATGGATGATTTAAAGGGTATTGCTGATGATGACTTAGAAACGATGAATATTCAAAGCCAAATGGCCTTGATTAATATCAGATCTCAAAAGTTCTATAAGAAAACTGGTAAGAAATTTCCAGGACTCTCTCGCAAAACCAAAGTTGGTTTTGACAAGAGTAAGTGAGGTGTCACAAATGCCACAGGCTCGGGCACTTTGCAAGAGAGTGTAGATCAACTGGATCTAACTCCTCTGCACCCTTTGTGACTTTTCCAAGCAATATTTCACAAAACAGAGGGCAACATCTTGCTAGTTCTGGTCATCATTCACAACCTATATCTCCTGCATATTTTGTCTCTCAGGGTCAAATGTCATATCCATATCCCTGCTATTATATGCCTCAGCCAAATCAAGTTCAAGTTCCTATTGCACAACAACCTCAAGCCTTACCTGAGCCTCTACCATCTCAATCACTACCTCATCACAGCTTCTTCACCCCTGC
The DNA here is from genome assembly GCA_025506515.1 of Flaveria trinervia. Taxonomy (NCBI): domain Eukaryota; kingdom Viridiplantae; phylum Streptophyta; class Magnoliopsida; order Asterales; family Asteraceae; genus Flaveria; species Flaveria trinervia. The sequence continues at coordinate 24,794,860 of CM046442.1, read as the reverse complement.
TGTTGTTGACTGGAGTAGTTTACCAGATGATCTCTTTGGTAATGAGCATTTATTTGCTAGTGATGGTCAACATGGTGGTGAACATCCTTTTGGGAATCTTGCTCTCATGGCCCTGGAGTCTACTGACAGTTCATGCTCCAATGCATCTTCATCACAGGTAACCCAGGTATCCTTTGAGGCTAAGGCCAAGCTTTATCTGAATCTTGCATTGCTGCATTTATCTCTATTAGAGAGGCAAATGTAGCGTTAATAAATCAAAATCTTGAGCTTGAGCAAACCCTTTCCAAAAGAAAAGCTGAGTATGAGTCTGTTCTTAATGATAAAGATGATGAGATTTATAAGCTTAAATGCCAATTAAATGATGAAAAGGCTAAGCTAGAGGTCATTCTTGAGAACCACAGAGAACTCAAAGAAAAACTTGCAGCTACCCAAGTTGAGTGTGACCGCTGTGTATCATCCTGCAAGGGATTTGAAATGCTGCTCAGCAAGCAATCTGCTTCAAATGTGAAGTTTGGAATAGGTTACAATCACATTGCACCACCTACAGATTTTACTCCAAAATCAATAGTAAACCTGAAGGTGAAAGTAATTTCCAAACCACATCATCATGTATATCATCCTCAAGTGATCTCCCAAGATCAGAAGATGAAATCAGTGTTAATACCTCAGCAAATCAATTGCCTGATGGGTTAATTACAGATAAGCACATGAAGCTGAGTACTTCAGATGTTGTCCCTCAAAGTACCTCAAGTATTGAAGGGCAAGTAACAACATCTGAAAAGCATTACAAATCTTCTGAAATAAAAGGATTGACAACTGGTGATAGTGAACAGCTGAAGAACAACTCTTCAGTTATTACAGATCCTTCAGTACTTAACACAAGTACTGAAAGGAGGAAAGTACTAAAGAGCACACCTTCAGTAGTTTCCACATCAGCAGTTGATCAATCCAAGATGAAGAATAAACCATGTGAAATATGTGGTAAATTCAATCATCTTTCTCATGAATGTTGGTACAGAAAGGGTTCCAAACTCAATAGAGATAAGCACATTAAAATCCAGATGGATGAAATGAAAAATGAGTTTGAGACCAAATTTGTACCACGTCATCCCAATGTGATAAACCCAAGCCTTCATCCAAATCCAAAAAGAAGGATAGGCTTTATCATAAAACAGCTGATAGTGCTCCTCATGATAAACCTCAGACTAAGTCTGTGAATTTCAAGGAGAAAATGGTGGGTCACAGGAACTCATCATACACAAGTACTAATATGTCACAAGTGCTGAAAGCTTTGGCTACAAATCAAACACAGCTTGTTATGATGGTTCAGCATTTGTTGGGGAGAGTTAACCAACTAGATGCACCGTGATCAAACCACTAAAAAGGCATTCCAAGCTGAAATCCAAGGAATCCATTTCAGCACCATCTCCTTCTTCATCAGCTGCTAATCATAAAACTCTGTTGATGAAAACAGACCCAAAACCAAAAAGGTTTGGGTCTCAAAACCTAACTAGTTCTTCATGATAAATGCAGGGTTCTTCAGCATGCCAAAGGAGCATCTGGTATGTAGATAGTGGAGGATCTATGCATATGACTGGGAGTAGTTCTCTTCTTAATGACTACTCTCAAGGAAAGAAGGGATTTGTTTCATTTGGAAATGATGCCAAGGGTTACATCATTGGGAAAGGATATGTGTCTAATGGAGATATCAGATTTGATGATGTTAACCATGTGGAGAATCTCAAGTATAATCTACTGTGTGTCAGTCAAATGTGTGATAAAGGGCATGTTGCACTTTTCACAAGCCTGAACTATAGGATTCTGTCTTCCCAAGTTCTGAGGTTGATTGACAAGGTATTGGATGATCATACTCTCCTGAAGGCCAACGGGAATGAAAGAGTGATAGGATCAGTGATCTCAAGTTTGATGGATTAGAGTGTAACACAGCGGAATAAGAACACGAATTAGACAAATTATAGCAAGAATTTGATATTCGTATGCATTAAGAATAAATACGGTTGTAACGAGAGAATATATTTATGTGAAAAGGAATGTTTCAATAATATCAAATGTTTCTGCTCAATCATTCACCATTACAATTAGGTTGACACTCCTTATATAGAGTGCAATCACTGCTGATATCATGGGATAGTGACAACTGGCAGATTTAATACAAAAATAACTAACACTTAACAAACTACTGAAATGTTCATAACTACTGAGAACATATCAGAGTGCTAAGTACAAAACATAAAACTACTGATGCTAAACTACTGGAACTAAACTACTGATTACAAAACTACTGAAAATATAAAACTACTTAAAGAAAACCATCACAACTACTGAAGAAGACCTCTTCAGCTGTTGTGACAACGTCTGATACTTGGTCTTCAGTACTTGTGTTCAGCACTTGTCTTCAGACTTTGTCTTCAGCACTTGTGTCTTCAGACTGTCTTCAGCACTTGTGTCTTCAGACTTTGTCTTCAGCACTTGTGTCTTCAGACTTTGTCTTCAGCACTTGTGTCTTTAGACTTTGTCTTCAGCACTTGTGTCTTCAGACTGTCTTCAGCACTTGTGTCTTCAGCTATTGTGGACTTGAGCAGTTGATGTGACGTCTATGGGACTTAAAGGTTTTTCTGATCCATCTCATTGGTTCTTTTGGTCCAACAAAGTCCCCCTGGACCAATGCAGCCAAAACCTTTAACTTTATTGAGGTCCCACTTATTGTTGGCAAAGACTTCTCTTGATCAGCTTCAGAGAATCGGATCAGCACAGGCCAGGAAGAGGTTTCTAATCATGTGTTTGGCTAAGTATGGAGGGGAACTTTGTTTTGGGGAATCTGGACATAGAGTTGTGATCCCAACCATGAAACCTACTTCCCATTTATGAGTCTGTAAGACTCACGAACATAGGCCTCAAGGAGAACAATCTGTTCCTCCTTGGAGAGTTCTTCTACTCCTCCTTCAAAGAAGAACTCTGGACCATAGTACTCAGATAAGTACTTTACAGTCCTACCATTCTTCAACTCCACAGTAGTTATCTCCCTATAGACAAATTCATCAGGATGGGTGCCCTCAAGGAGTAACTGGAGCTCATTCTTCTTAATGTCTTCAAGCTTCTTATATAATAACCCCTTTTTGATCATCTTGTTTTCCAGTAAGGCTTGAGGGGTCATTTTTGATTGATGAGCCTTCTTGGATTCATCGAGTATTTCCCAAGGTGAGACTACAATGGCCAACATGATTGTCGAGTCTATTGTTTTCCTATCCTGGCCATTGTATCTATGTGGAATGGATCTTTTGTGTATTCTAGAGCTCACCTTGGGGTCCGGCCATACTCTCACTCTCTCTTTTTGGTACTGAAATATGTGTCTGAGAGTGTACAGCCTCTGAGCATGCCCTTTCATGGCTTGTATAGATGATGACTGGGGAAATTCCTTGTCAACCATCTTCAGTAGTTGCTCATCGTGCTGGTTCTGCTGTTCCTCATCTTCAATTTTGACTTTAACCATTTCCCTTTGTGAGTCAGGTGTGATCATGAGTTGACTCCTGGGTTCTGGTCCCCTTAGAACACCAGAGAGTGGCAGACTATCATCTTCATCATCTTCTTCTTCATCTTCTTCTATCCTCAGCACCCTTCTCCTCCTTCTAGGTGCATCACTGGATGATGGTTGGGTTGGTTTTTGTGGTAAAGGAATTGGTTTTGAGGGTTGAGGATGTTTGGATTTGAGTTTTGAGATTGGTTTGGAGATTTGAGGGGTAGGCTGTTTTTGAGTGGGTGATTGGGAAGGTTGTTCAAGCATTTTGGGTGTAAATTTGGCTTTTGTAAGTTTTGCCATTTCAAGCCTTTTCCCAGCTCCAGCCTCATCAAGTGCTTCATAATTATCCCCTTATGAAATTGCTTCGAAAAACAGATTCTGGTGGCTATAGCCAGAATGCTGTCTCTGGTCCATGAACGAATCTCCTTCAGTGATCTTCCTAAGTATTTGGCTATGAATCGAATCATGATCTCCAATCTCTCTTTCTCTAGCACACTGTACCCAGCCCATTGTTTTGGATTTCACTTACTTCCAACCTCCTGATCTCACTGTCTAGTTTGGCTGTATCAAAGTCTTTCTTGAAGAGTTGCTTAATGATTTTGTCCATGGATCGGTGTGTGCTTCATCTGCATCTTTTCTGTCCCTGAGAGATAGTGCCAAAGGCAGAGGTTGGAGGCTCAGTGAAGTGAGAGGGTGAAGTGTTTGGGGGACCTTCGAATGAAGGTGCCATCTGTGGGTTAGTGGGGGCAGATGGACTTACATCCTCAGAGAGTTGGTCAAGTAGTTTTTGCAGCCTACTGACTTCCTCCTCTAGGATTATGTTCTGGGCAAGAACATCATAATAGAAGCCCAGGTCATCATCAGCAGATGCTGAATCACCTAACCTCCTGCTTGTAGCAGGATGTACATGCACTGGGTGTAGACCAGATGTAGCATGTGCCCCTTTTTCTTGGAACTGGGGACTTCCAGCCTCAGGACGATGTCCTTGATCAGCTGTTGCCTCTGGTGAGGCCTTAGCTATGTTACCAGTCTCAGTCTGATCATGTGCTGATTCAGAAGAGGTGGCAGCCTCACCAGATGTTCGTATCTGCATATCCATACCAGGAGATAGAACAGTTAGGCCCTGGTGCTGTGGGTTGTCAGAAGCATGTGATCCTCTTCCTCAATTGCTGTGGTTCTCCCCTTTGGTGGTGTTTGTTGGGGAGGAGGAGAGGCATGCAGTTGAGTCAACACGTTTGCAATTATAATGGTTGGACTTTTGGGGGGCATTTGCTTGGGGAGAGGAGATAGAAACTGATTGCATTCGGGGAGAGGAATGCTCTTCAATTAGGACCTTCTCAAGTGAGACAGGTCTCAGCAGTGTGGTTGCCCCTGATAAGGTTGCATCAGGATCCTTTTGAGAGGATGTCTGTGCGGTGGTAGCTGGTAGAGTCTGATACTGCTGGGGGGTTTAAGGCAGTAAGTATATCCTGCCTTGGTAGTGCAGGAGCATCTTCAGGGGACTCATCTCCCTGAATAGCTATTTTGGGGAGTTTGGTTTTTGGTTTGGTGGGGACTCTGGATCTGGTGGTGGAAGCTGTAGGTTCCCTCTGCTTGGGTTTTAGCATACGGGTAGCTTCTTTAAGAGTGAGGTCTGAGTTGTGCCTGGAGTATACCTCAGCCAAAACAGCTGGTGCAGGGACTCCAAGGCCAATAAGGCCATCAGATTTTAGTTCATTAAAATAATGGCCATCAGAAACCTAGGATATAATAGCCAACGGTTTGCCGCAGGTTTCTGAGCCAAGTTCTTTATTTCTAGAAACATGATTTCAGAGAAATTTAGTGGTTGGTGTTCTAGAATAGAATACAATACCTGTTGCCATTGGGATGACATTTGATCCCAAGAGGATGTCTTTGAAGCTAACCATACATTAACCATGTGAAAGATAAGCTTTTCAGCATCATGGAAAGTGTTCTTCAGAATGGTTGTAGCCCGAAGATCACCTTCATACCCATTATTGATAAAGGACATATCCATTGTGCCTTTTGGGTATTCAGTCACAGTGGTGGAGTCATGTAAGTGTAATGCCTGACGAATGATGTCGGCTGTAACAACCACTGGTTTCTGGTTGACGAGGGACCGAACAGAGATTTGGCCAGTAGTCTCATCAGTATATGACAGAAATATTAGACCAGAATTGACTGAGAGATTCAGGGTAGATGGTCGGATTCAAGAGAAAGGCTGTGCGATATGGGGAATCCACCATTAGGTCAATGGCATTATGAAATTTGTTCCAGAAAGCCGACTTGGTAAGGTATGCAACACAGTTATGTCGTGGTTTTCGACTTATGGTCGCCATGTTTGAGAGAGAGAAGGTCAGAAGATAACGGCTAATGGAACGTTTGAAGGAGAAGACAGGTATTTATAGGGTGGGATAGGAAAAGGCTGAAAGAAAACTACTGAAGGTTTTGGTGTGGTCATCAGCTGTTTGAAACTACTGATGACGTGGTATTAACCTTCAGTGGTTTAAAACGACTGACAGTGGTGGTGTTGTCATCAGTGTTATAAAACAACTGAAGACTTGGTTTTGACCATCAGACGTTGAAACAGCTAAAGACTTGGTGTTAGTCTCAGTAGTTGTAAACTACTGAAGACATAGTTTTGGCTTCAGTTGTTTTAATGAAACAGTAGTTGTATAAACGACTGAAGAGAATTTCTCATCAGCTGTTTTCGTCAATTCATAGCTTTTCAGCTGTTTCAGTCTGATCTCCACACTTACTCATCAGACTTAGATCTGAGTTTCAGACATTTCATTGGTCATCAGTACTTTTCTGCATTTCTGACATCAGTAGTTGTAGCTACATCAGCTGTTGTGACTACATCAGCTGTTGTAACTACATCAGCTGTTTCAACAAATAAAGTACTTGAGTACTAAGAAGTTACTTAAGCTTCAGTAGTTTTAAAAACTGCTGAAGGGAGGATAACTTCAGTACTTATATATGACAATAATAAACTAATGATCATCAGTACTTGTGAGCTGAGATCATCAGTAGTTGTCACTTATTCTAGCTGCAGCATACCAAGCCTTAGTACTAGGTTTTGAAAAGTTGTGCTGTCCAAGGGCTTAGTGAAAATGTCTGCAAGCTCATCAGCACTAGGAACAAATTTTGGATCAATCAGACCTTTTTCAAAACAATCTCTAATAAACTGGTGTCTGATTTCAATATGTTTAGTCCTAAGTGTTCGACAGGATTCTTGACAATACAAAGAGCTGAAGAGCTGTCCATTAACAATGGGGTCTTAGTCTCTGTTATGCCATAATCCAATAAATGGTTTTGAAGCCAGAGTACCTGAGATGTACAGCTTGCAGCAGCAATGTACTCTGCCTCAGCAGTTGATGTAGCAACTGAGGTCTGCTTCTTACTCTGCCAAGAAATCAAGCAGTTGCCTAAGAATTGGCATCCTCCAGAAGTGGACTTTCTTGTCAACTTACACCCTGCATAGTCACTGTCAGAAAAAGCAACTAATTTACCAGAATGTCTAGTAGAATACCATAAACCTAGAGATGGAGTGCCTTGCAGATATCTAAAGATCCTCTTGACTGCAATCAAATGAGACTCCTTAGGTGCAGCCTGAAATCTAGCACAAACACATGTAGCAAACATAATATCTAGTCTAGAAGCTGTTAAGTACATCAAGGACCCAATCATACATCTGTAAAGTGTTTTATCAACCCCTTTACCTTTCTGATCTGTATCCAGTTGTGTGGTGTTGCACATGGGAGTAGAACAGGGCTTACAGTTTTGTAAATCAAACTTTTCCAAAAGATCTTTTGTGTATTTGGACTGATGAATGAAAATTCCATCAGCCTTTTGTTTGATTTGCAAACCTAGAATGAACTGTAATTCTCCCATGGCACTCATTTCAAACTTCTGTTGCATCAACTTTGTAAAGGCATCATACAACTGTGGATCAGAGGATGCAAAAATAATATCATCTACATAAATTTGAACAAGTAGATTATGTTGCCCAACTTGCTTAATGAATAAAGTCTTATATATGGAGCCTCTAGTGAAATTGTTTTCCAGAAGAAAGTTTGATAATGTCTCATACCAGGCTCTAGGAGCTTGTTTCAACCCATAGAGAGCCTTATCAAGCTTATACACCCAATTAGGATGTTTATTGTCCTCAAAATCTGGTGGTTGACATACATAAACCTCTTCTTTAATTTTCCCATACAAAAATGCACTTTTGACATCCATTTGAAAAACTTTAAGGTTGTGATAAGCAGCATAAGCTAAAAACAATCGAATTGCTTCCAGTCTGGCTACAGGGCAAAGGTTTCATTATAATCAATACCTTCCTCTTGTGAAAACCCCTGTACAACCAGTCTGGCCTTGTTCTTAACAATAAGCCCATTTTCATCAGTTTTGTTCCTAGACACCCATTTAGTGCCTATTGCACACTTACCTGGAGGTAGAGGAACCAGTTCCCACACTTGCTGTTTCTTGAACTGAAGAAGCTCATGCTACATGGCTTCAACCCATCCACTGTCCCTTAAAGCAATGTGATAGTTCTTTGGCTCTTGCTGACTAATGAAGAGAGCATAGAAGCTGAAATTTGACAATTGACTTCTTGTTGAAACGCCAGCATTGATATCACCAATGATTTGAGACATAGGGTGATTCTTCAGATCTTGGTACACAATAAGATCTGTGCAATTGTTTGTAGCAGGCTCAGCAGCAACAGATGGTGATGGTGAAGCATTTCCTTGAAACCAATCAGTAGATGGTAATTCAAAGGAAGTTGAAGTTGTAGAAATCTCATCAGCATTTGTTGTGGATTGTGCTACTGAAGCTACAGGAACATCAGGTCTAGCTGAATCAGGCAGTTGATCACTAAACTTGAAAAGGTGATTACTGATATCATCATCATCATCAGTAACACCAGATGGATGACTAGCAACAGAAGATGATGGATGCATATGATCTGCAACAGCAGGTGGTTGATAAGGAACATATTGCAGAATGTCCAGATCAAACAACTCTACAGGGTTTTGTGGAATTGTATCCTTAGGGGTTTCATTGAACTTCACATGCAAGGTTTCTTCAACTATCTTTGTCCAACAGTTGAATACTCTGTAAGCCTTGCAAGTGGATGAATACCCAACAAAATACCCTGCATCCATCTTAGAATCAAACTTTTGGAGTTGATCCTTTGTGTTGAGAATGTAACAGGGACACCCAAATGCTCTAAAGAATGAATCAAAGGGGCCAAATGATGTAGAACTTCATATGGAGTCTTCATCAACCTCTGATTTACTAGAACTCTATTCTGTACATAGCAAGCTGTATTGACAGCTTCAGCCCAAAAAGTCAGTGGCAGACCAGAATCAGCCAACATGGACCTTGCAGCTTCAATGAGGGTCCTATTCTTTCTCTCCACTACTCCATTTTGCTCTGGAGTCCTTGGGATGCTATACTGCCTCTTGATTCCCTTTGACAAGTAAAACAAATCAAGAGTGTGGTTTCAGAATTCAGTACCATTGTCACTCCTCACACACTTAACTAGTAGGGAATACTGCTTCTCAACGTGTAACACAAAGTTCATAATGGACTGAGCAGCCTCATCCTTTGAATGTAAGAAGAAGGCCATACATATCTAGAGTAATCATCCATAATTACCAGACAGTATTTCTTCTTTGCCATACTCATTACCTTCACAGGACCAAAAAGATCCATGTGCAGTAGTTGTAAGCAGGCATTGGACTTGGATTCTTCTATGGGTGGGAATGAAACTTTATGTTGTTTCCCTTTCAAGCATGCAGTGCAGATTTCATCACAATTGAACTCCTTTATTGGAAGACCTCTCACAAAACACTTGTGGATGAGCTGATTCATGTTTTTGAGATTAACATGACCCAGCCTTCTATGCCACAGTTTAGATTCTAGGAGAGAGGCCTTGGAGAACAAGCATGGATGGCCTCTAACTCAATTTTCTTTGACAGATCCAAGGCATATACTCTTCCTATCCTGTTGGCCTTCAGGAGAGTATTATCATCCAGTACTTTGTCAATCAGGCTCAGAACCTTGGAAGACAGAATCCTACAATTCTGGCTTGTGAAAAGAGCAACATGTCCTTTGTCACACATCTGACTGACACTCAACAGATTGTATTTGAGATTCTCCACATGGTTGACATCATCAAATCTAATATCTCCATTAGACACAAATCCCTTTCCAATGATGTAACCTTTAGCATCATTTCCAAATTAGACAAATCCCTTCTTTCCCTGAGAGTAATCATGAAGAAGAGAGCTGCTCCCAGTCATGTGCATGGATCCTCCACTGTCCACATACCAGATGCTTCTTTGGCATGCTGAAGAACCCTGCACAATCATAAGAAACTAGTTAGCTTTGGAGACCCAAACCTTTTTGGTTTTGGGACTGACTTTATCAACAGATTTAACCATAGCAGGTTTCTCATGATTAACAGCTGATGAAGATGGAGATGGTGTTGAAATAGATTTGGACCTGGAATTCCTCTTCAGTGGTTTGATCACAGTGGCTTCAAGTTGGTTAACTCTCCCCAACAGATGCTGAACCATCATAACAAGCTGTGTCTGATTTAAAGCTCGAGCTTTCGGTTCATTTGACACTCCAGAGCTTGTTTTTGATGAGTTCCTGTGACCCACCATTTCCTCCATCTTAGATTTCACAGACTTAGTCTTATGTTTATCGTGAGGAACAATATCAGCTGTCTTCTGATAAACCGTATCCTTCTTAGTGGATTTGGGTAAGGCCTTGGGTTTATCAGGTTGAGATGATTGTGGTACAAACTTGGTCTTAAACTCAGTTTTCATTTTATTTATTTCTAGTTTAATGAGCTCATTCCTTTGGAGCTTTAAACCCTTTTTGTACCAACATTCATCAGATAGATGATTGAATTTACCACAAATTTCACATGGTTTATTCTTCATCTTGGACATCTTTACTGCTAAAGTGGAAACTACTGAAGGTGTGATCTTTAGTACTTTCCTCCTATCAGTACTAGGTACTAAAGGATTTGTAACAACTGAAGACTAGTAATTCAACTGTTTTCCATCCGTCCTAATAGACCGTTTGATGGATTCCTCAGCAGTTGTTAGTCCTTGTATTGCAACTGATTTGAAATGCTTTTCAGATGTTGGGTCTCTTTCAGTACTTGGGGTACATTTAGGAACAACATCTGAAGTACTCAGCTTCATATGAGTCACAGTAGTTAGACCATCAGTCAATTTATTTGCTGAGATCTTAACACTGGTTTCATTCTCTGATCTTAGATTATCATTGGAGAATGACTCACACGATAATGTGGTTTGGAGATTGCTTTCACTTTCAGACTTAACTATGGAGTTAGGATTAAAGTCTGTTGGTGGAGCAGTATGGTTGTAACCAATACCAAACTTCACATTTGAAGCAGTTTGCTTGCTAAGAAGCATTTCAAATCCCTTGCATGATGAGACCCAGCGGTCACACTCAACTTGGGTCACTGCAAGTTTTTCTTTGAGACTCCTGTGGTCTTCCAGAATAACCTCTAGCTTGGCCTTTTCATCATTTAATTGGCATTTAAGCTTATAAATCTCATCACTTTTACTGTTAAGAGCAGACTCATACTCAGCTTTTCTTTTGAAAATGGTTTTCTCAAACTCAAGTTTTTGATTTATTAATGCTACATTTGCCTCTCTAATAGAGACAAAGGCAACTATGCATGATTCAGAACATAACTTGGCTTTAGCCTCTGAGATACCTGAGTTACCTGTGAAGATGACGCATTTGAACAGGAACCCTCAGTAGACTCCAGGGCCATGAGAGCAAGATTTCCAAAAGGGTGTTCACCACCATGTTGACTAGCACCAGCATAGTATTGCTCAGTGTGACCAGACAAGTTATGAGGTAAGCTACTCTAGTCACGACTCCAGGTGTGAAGAAGCTGTGATGAGGTTGTGATTGAGATGGAGATGGTTAGGTTCTGGTAGTGCATGAGGTTGTGGTACTATAGGAGCTTGAACTTGATTTGACTGTGGCATATAATAGCAGGGATAAGGATATGGCATTTGATCCTGAGGAACAAAATATGCAGGAGATTGAGGGTGTGATGAATGACTAAAACCAGCAGAATGTTGCCCTTTGGATTGTGAATTGTTATTTGGAAATGTCAAAAAGGGTGCAGAGGTGTTAGATCCAGTTGATCTACACTCTCTTGCAAAGTGTCCAAGCCTGTGGCATTTGTGACACTTCAACTTGCTCTTGTCAAAACCGACTTTGGTTTTGTCACAGAGTCCAAGAAATTTCCTGCCAGTTCTCTTGAATTTCTGAGATCTGATATTCATCAAGGCCATTTGGCTCAAAATATCCATCTCTTCTAATCATCATCAGCAATGCCCTTCAAATCATCCATGATAAGCATAGATTGTCACTATTATTACCAGAATGAAAATCAACACTCACAAAAGCATGATTAGAATTGTTTGAGGTGAAATCAATATGCTCATCATAGTGGCATTCTGATCCTGCATACTCTGACTCATGACTTACCAAGGCAGTGTTTCCTGGTACAAAATCATCAGTGAGCTTTCCAGATGATGATAGTTTTTGTTTCTATTCTATCTCTCTCTCAAATGTGAGCAATTTACCATGGAGTTGGGTGAGAGATAGTTTGTCCAAATTTGCACTGGAGTGTAGGAAAATAGTATATGTGTCCCATCTCTCAGGCAGTGATCTGAGAAATCTTTTATTCATCCGGCTATTTGTGTACTCATGTTTGACCATTTTTAATTCAGAGATCAAACAAGAGAACCGCTCAAACTATTGAGTCAGTGTCTCACCCTTCCTATGAGAGAATGTCTCATATTGTTGGGCAAGGATTCTCTATTATTTGCCAAGACCTCATCTGTTCCTCCAAATTGTTCTTTCAAGGCATTCCAAAGGTCATGGGCAGTTTCATAATGCATTAGCCCAGAATAGATTTCATTGGGCAGTGCCATGGCTAGAATTCCATGGGCTTTTGCATCAATCTCAAACAATTTCTTATCCTCATCTGAGTATTGCTCCCTCCTCTTTGGAACCATTTTATTGGTTTCCGGGTTATTCACCATAGGCTTGTGTGGACCATGTACCACTAATGTCCAACAACCTGAGCTGTTAACAGACAGGTGATGGAGCATTCGTCGTTGCCATATGTTATACTCACTCCTAACCAGCATTGGAGGCTTGGTTGAGGAACCAGTATTGTGAGGATCATTGGAAGGAGTAGTCATTTTAGGTCCAAAAACAATTTAATTCAAGCTTTTAAAAGATTTTACACAGACCACAACAGACTCAATGAAAACCAAGAATAAATCTCAGGATGAATGACCAAAAACACTGAAAATTCAATCTCTACAACCATTTCTTGCAAAAATGCTAATTCAATCAAACTTGGATCTTGGATAGCAGTTTCAATGATCAATTATTAGATCGATCAATGATTAACCGGCTCTGATACCATTTGATAGGATCAGTGATCTCAAGTTTGATGGATTAGAGTGTAACGCAACGGAATAAGAACAAGAATTAGACAAGTTATAGCAAGAATTTGATATTCGTATGCATTAAGAACAAATACGGTTGTAATGAGAGAATATATTTCTGTGAAAAGGAATGTTTCAATAATATCAAATGTTTCTGCTCAATCATTCACCATTACAATTAGGTTGACACTCCTTATATAGAGTGCAATCACTACTAATATCACGGGATAGTGACAACTGGCAGATTTAATACAAAAATAACTAACACTTAACAAACTACTGAAATGTTCACAACTACTAAGAACATATCAGAGTGCTAAGTACAAAACATAAAACTACTAATGCTAAACTACTGAAACTAAACTACTGATTACAAAACTACTGAAAATATAAAACTACTGAAAGAAAACCGTCACAACTACTGAAGAAGACCTCTTCAGCTGTTGTGACAACGTCTGATACTTGGTCTTCAGTACTTGTGTTCAGCACTTGTCTTCAGACTTTGTCTTCAGCACTTGTGTCTTCGGACTGTCTTCAGCACTTGTGTGTTCAGACTTTGTCTTCAGCACTTGTGTCTTCAGACTTTGTCTTCAGCACTTGTGTCTTCAGACTTTGTCTTCAGCACTTGTGCTTCAGACTTTGTCTTCAGTACTTGTGTCTTCAGACTTTGTCTTCAGCACTTGTGTCTTCAGACTGTCTTCAGCACTTGTGTCTTCAGTTGTTGTGGACTTGGGCAGTTGATGTGACGTCTGTGGGACCTAAAGGTTTTTCTGATCCGGCTCATTGGTTCTTTTGGTCCAACAAAGAGTATATGCCTTGGATTTGTCAAAGAAGATTGATTTGAAGGTCATCCTTGTCTGTTCTCCAAAGCCTCTCCTCAGGAATCTAAACTGTGGCATAGAAGGTTGGGTCATGCTAATCTCAAAAACATGAATTAGCTGATCCACAATAGTTTAGAGAGAGGTCTACCAATAAAGGAGTTCCATTGTGATGAAACCTGAACTACTTGTTTAAAAGGAAAACATCACAAAGTCTCATTCCTCCTATTAAAGAACCTAAGTCCACTGCCTACTTGCAGTTACTGCATATGGATCTATTTGGTCCTGTGAGAGTGATGAGCATGGCAAAGAAGAAATACTGTCTGGTAATTATGGATGATTACTCCAGATTTGTATGGACTTTCTTCTTGCATTCAAAGGTTGAGGTTGCTCAGACGATTATAAACTTTGTGTTGTATGTTGAAAAGCAGTATTCCCTATCAGTCAAGTGTATAAGGAGTGATAATGGAACTGAATTCAGAAACCATACACTTGATGATTTTTATCTATCAAATGGAATCAAGAGGCAGTTTAGCATCACAAGGACTCCAGAACAAAATGGAGTAGTGGAAAGAAAGAACAGGACCCTAATTGAAGCTGCAAGGTCTATGTTGGCTCACTCTGGTTTGCCATTGACCTTTTGGGCTAAAGCTGCTAACACAGCTTGCTATGTGCAGAATAGAGTGTTAGTAAATCAGAGCTTGATGAAGACTCCATATGAAGTTCTACATCATTTGGCTCCTCTAGTTTCATTTTTAGAACCTTTGGGTGTCCTTGTTTCATTCTCAACACAAAGGATTAACTCCACAAATTTGATCCTAAGGTGGATGCAGGGTATTTTATAGGCTATTCATCCACATGCAAGGCTTACAGGGTCTTTAACTACAGAACAAAGATAGTTGCACAAACCTTGCATGTGAAATTCAATGAATCTCCTAAGGAGAAAATTCCACAAAACCCTGTGGAGTTGTTTGATCTGGATATACTGCAATATGTTCCTTATCAATCTCCAGCTGTTGCAGATCATGTGGAGAAATCATCTTCTGTAGCAAGTCTTCCACCTGATGGTACTGAAGATGATGATGATATCAGTAATCACCTTTTCAAGTTTAGTGACCAACTGCCTGAGTCTGCTAAACTTGATGTTCTTGTAGCTTCTGTAGCTCCGTCCACAACAAATGCCGATGAGATTTTTGACTCCTCTACATCATTTGACTTGCCATCTAATACTTGCTTCAAGAATCTGGATCACCATCTGCTGCTGCTGAACCGGCTACAAACACTTGCACTGATCTTATAGTATACCAAGAACTGAAGAATCACCCCATGTCTCAAATCATTGGTGATATCAATGCTGGTGTCTCAACTAGACGTTAATTGTCTAACTTCTGCTTCTATGCTCTCTTCATCAGTCAGCTAGAGCCAAAGAATTATCATGTGCTTTGAGAGACAATGGATGGGTTGAAGCCATGCAGCTTGAGCTACTTCATTTCAAAAAGCAGCAAGTGTGGGAACTGGTTCCTCTACCCCCAGTAAGTGTGCAATAGGCACTAAATGGGTGTTTAGGAATAAAACTGATGAAAATGGGCTTATTGTCAAGAACAAGGCTAGACTGGTTGTACAAGAGTTTTCACAAGAAAAAGGTATTGATTATGATGAAACCTTTGCCCCTGTAGCCAGACTAGAGGCAATTAGATTGTTTTTAGCCTATGCTGCATTCCACAATCTTAAAGTTTTTCAAATGGATGTCAAAAGTGCATTTTTATATGGTAAAATAAAAGAAGAGGTTTATGTGTATCAACCACCAGGTTTTGAGGACAATAAACATCCTGATGGGTGTATCAACTTGATAAGGCTCTTAATGGGTTGAAGCAAGCTCCTAGAGCCTGGTATGAAACACTTTCAAAATTTCTCTTAAAAATAATTTTACTAGAGGCTCCATAGATAAAACTTTGTTTATTAAGAAAGTGGATCAGCATAAGCTACTTGTTCAAATTTATGTTGATGGTATTATTTTTGCATCCTCTGATCCCAGTTGTGTAATGATTTTACAAGTTTAATGAAACAAAAGTTTGAAATGAGTGCAATGGGAGAATTACAGTTCTTTCTAGGCTTGCAAATCAAACAAAAGGCTGATGGAACCTTTATTCATCAATCAAAATATACAAAAGAACTTTTGAATAAGTTTGATTTATAAAATTGTAAGCCCTGTTCTACTCCCATGTGCAACACCACACAACTGGATACACATCATAAAGGTAAAGCTGTTGATGAAACACTTTACGGATGTATGATTGGATCCTTGATGTACTTAACAGCTTCTAGATCAAATATCATGTTTTCAACTTGTGTTTGTGCTAGATTTCAGGCTGCTCCTAAAGAGTCTCATTTGATTGTAGTCAAGAGAATCTTTAGATATCTGCAAGGTACATAATCTCTAGGTCTTTGGTATTCAAATGGACACTCATGCAAATTAGTTGCTTTTTCTGATAGTGACTATGCAGGGTGTAAGTTAACCAGAAAGTCAACTTCTAGTGGATGTCAATTCCTAGGCAACTGTTTGATTTCTTGGCAGAGTTAGAAACAAACATCTGTTGCTACATCCACTGCTGAAGCAGAGTACATTGCTGCTGCAAGTTGTACATCTCAGGTACTCTGGCTTCAAAACCAACTATTGGATTATGGCATTACAGAGACTAAGACTCCATTATTAATGGATAGTGCTTCAGCTCTGTGCATTGTCAAGAATCCAGTCGAGCACTCTAGGACCAAACATATAGAGATCAGACACCATTTTATTAGGGATTGTTTTGAAAAAGGTCTGATTGATCCAAAGTTTGTGCCTAGTGCTGATGAGCTTGCAGATATATTTACTAAGCCTTTGGATAGTTCAACTTTTCAAAACCTTGTGTTAAGGCTTGGTATGCTGCAACTAGAATAAGTGATAACTACTAATGATCTCAGTAAAAAAGTACTGATGATCATTAGTAAGCATGTCACAAATATTTACTAATTCTGTTAAAAGAAACTGATGCAGTTACAACTACTGATGTAGTTATAACTCTTGATGTCAATAAAAACAGATAAGTACTTATATCCTATGAAACAACTGAAATTAGCTAAAAATCCTGATGAGTAAGTGTTGAGGATAGTATGAAACAGCTGAATAGCTAAGAATTGATGAAAACTACTGATGAGAATTTTCACTTCAGTCGTTTCCACAAACTGTTGTTTCACCCTAAACAGCTGATGACAAAACCATGTCTTCAGTAGTTTCACAACTACTTATGACTAATACCACGTCCTCAGTTGTTTACAATAGCTGAAGACATAACCAAGGCTTTCAGTAGTTTCACAACTACTAATGACTAAAACCAAATCTTCAGTTGTTTTCAAACGTCTGATAGTTAAAACGATTTCTTCAGTTGTTTTCATAACAACTGATGCCAACACCAACACTTTCAGTCGTTTTCTTTTCAGCCTTTTCTTAACCTATAAATACCTGCACTTATAGCCAAACGTTTAATAGGCGTTTTTCAAACCTTTTCTCTCTAACCAATGGCGACCATGAAACTCAAACCCGACACAACTGTGTTGCCTACCTTTCGAAATCGGCTTTCTGGAACAAGTTTGACAATGCCATTGATCTTATGGTGGATTCCTAATACCGAACAACCTTCTTTTGAATCCTACCATATACCTGATTCCTTAACCCAGTTCTGGACCAACGTCTATGTAATAACTGGTGAGAATGATAGCCAACTCACTCTCCAGTCGTTGGTGAACCAGAAACAGGTGCTCATCGCCCCCGACATCATTCGCAAAACCCTAAATTTGCATGATGGCACCTATGTTAAAGAATACCCGAAAGGCATCACTGATATGTCTTTCATCAATAACGGGTATGAAGGCGACTTAAGTGCTACAACCATACTTAAAAAGCACTTCCATGATGTTGAACGACTTATCTTTCATATGGTGAATGTCTGCCTTGCATCAAAGACCTCTTCTTGGGATCAGATGTCTTCCCGATGGCAACAGGTACTGTACTCTATCTTTGAACACCAAAATCTAAATTTTTCTGAGATAGTGTTCATGGAACTAAAGGATCTGGCTCAGAAACCTATGGCAAACAGATGGCTACTTTATCCCAGGTTTCTGATGGCCATAATTTTGAATCAATTAAAATCTGATGGTCTTGCTGGTCTTGGACCCTGCTCTAGCTATTTTAGCTGAGGTATACTCCAGACATAACTCAGACCCTACTCTAAAAGGGGCTGCCCGGATGCTAAAACCCAAGCAGAGGGAACCCACAGCCTCCACTTCCAGATCCAAAGTCCCCACCAAACCCAAATCCAAAAAGCCCAAAAAGGCTACTTAGGGAGATGAGTCCCCTGAGGATGCCCCTGTACCACAAACACAGGAAATACATACTGGTTCTAACCCCCCAGTTATGTCTAAGACTCAACCTGCTGAAGCCGCACAGGTATCCTCTCAACAGGATCCTGTTGCAACCACAATTGGGGATCCCACATTTCTGGAACCTATCTCAATTGAGAGGGTTAGCATTGAAGAGCACCTCTCACCCCGGGTGCAATCTGCTTCGGACCAAGCTCCTCATGCAACCGCCCCTCAAAGCCCAACACTGATAGTTGTTAAAGTGCTGAGTCAGTTGCATTCCTCACCCCCTCCCCAGAAACCACTTACCACTAGGAATACCTCAACCATTGAAGGGGAGGACCAAAATGCTTCTGATAACCCACAGCACAGGGGTTACAATGTTCAATCTCCAAGTTGGTAGAAACAGAGATTAGAAGATGTGGTAAGGCTGCCACTTCTACTGATTGAGCAAATGATCAGGATGAAGTGGTAACATCCATAAGACGTTACCAGAGGCAACTGCCAATGAAGGACACAGTCCTGAGGCAGGAAGTCCCCAGTACCAAGATCGGGCACATGCTTCTACTGATCTACACTCAGAGCATGTACATCCTAATTCAATCAGGAGGTCAGGTGATTCAGCACAGACGGATGATGACCTGGGCTTTTTCTATGATGCATTAGCCTATAATACCATCCTAGAGACTGAGGTGAGCAGACTCAAAGAGCTGCTAGCCAAAATGTCTCGGGATCGAAGTCCATCTACCCCACAAACCCCACAGATGGCACCTTCAATTGAAGGTTCACCAAACACTGAGCCTACACACTTAACTGAGCCACCAGCCACCACTTTTGGCACCATCTCTCAGGAATAGAACCCCTCTGAGCAGATGGTTGCTATCTTTCAAAACTCCTTACCTCTCACCACTCCTATCATCACTGACATAGTGCATAAAGCCATTGATGAGAGGATCTCCACAAATCTACAAACCCTCATTGATGATGTTGTTCACAAATCTCTTTCTGCCTTTCAAGCCCCTGATCCCAATACAACCAAAAAGGGGGAGACTTCCAAGTCTAAGGCAGTGAAAGAAAAGAAAAGAAAAAGAGTTGATGATGAGAAAGAATCTACAAAAGAGAAGGTGGTGGAAAAAGAACTGATCTCAGAACAGCTAATCACAGATAAAGAGAAGGAAGATCAGCTGATCACATATAAAAGAAAGAAAAATACTGAGTCAAAAGCTGATGAAGATAAATCCTTAGAAGATCTTGTTAAAGATGTTGATAAAGCTCACAGCAGATCCATGGATAAAATTATAGATCAGCTCTTTCGACAAGGTCATGACACAGCCACACTAGACACTGAGATCAGAAGTCTAGAAATAGAAGAGATTCAAGCTAGATGGCCTGGTTATAGTGTGTTGAAAAGGGAAAGATTGGAGATAATGATCAGATTCATTCCCAAATACCTTGGAAGATCATTGATAGAGATAAAGGCCTGGTCCAGAGACAGTATCTTGGAGATAACCAAGAAAATCTGCTCTGCTGGAGGCTATAATAAAGGGTTGATCATCGAAGCACTGGATGAAACAGGTGCAGGGAAGAGAACTGGAATGGCAAAGCTCTCCAGAGACAAACTCACCACCAAAATGCTACGAAAGTCTTCTCACACTCCCACTCAAACACAACCCTTATCTCTAAAATCTCCCAAATTGATCCCAAAACCAAAGCCACCCACAACTCAACCCACAAAACCAATCCCTTTACCCCAAAAACCACCTCAAACCTTACCCAGTGATACATCCAGAAGGAGGAGAAGGGTGTTGACGGTAGAAGAAGATGATGAAGAAGATGATGATGAAGATTGTCTGCCAATCTCTGCTATTCTCAACGTTAAAACACCTGAGCACAGAAGTCAACAAGTGATTACACCTGACTTGCAAATGCAGATGGTGAAGGTAAAGATTGAAGAAGCAGAACAGCAGAAGCCGCACGATGAGCAGTTTCTCAACATGGTTGACAAGGATTTCCCTCAGTCCTCATCCATTCAAGAAATGAAGAAACAGGCTTTGAGGCTGTACACTCTTAGACATACTTTTCAACATAAAAGAGAAAGAGTGCGGATCTGGCCAGACCCCAGGGTAAGTTCTAGAATTCATAAGAAGAATATACCAAGCAGATATCATGCCCAAGTGAAGAAGACCTTGAATGCTGCAATTACGTTGCCCATGGTAGTCTCACCCTGGGAAATCGTTGAAGAATTCAAGAGAGCTCATAACTCCAAGACAACCCCTCAATCTATTCTTGAGAACAAAATGATCAAGAAGGGGTTGTTATACAAAAGACTTGAAGATCTTTAGAAGAGTGAACTCCAGTTTTTGCTTGAAAGCTCTCACCCTGATGAATTTGCTTACAGAGAGATAACAACTGTGGATTTGAAAAATGGAAAGACAGTGAGATACCTATCTGAGTATTATGGCCGAGAGTTCTTCTTCGAGGGAGAAGTAGAAGAACTCACCAAAGAGGAACAAGTTGTTCTCCTTGAGGCCTATGCTAGTGAGTCTTATAGACTCATTAATGGGAATTAGGTTTCATGGTTGGGAAAAGACTCTGTGTCCAGTTTCCCAAGACAGAGTTCCCTTCCATACTTAGCCAATAAAAAGATTAGAAACCTTTTCCCGGCCTGTGCTTAACTGATTACCTCTAAAGCCGATCAAGAGGGTGTTTCTGCCAAGAATAAGTGGGATATTCAATAAGTTTAGAGGTTTTGGATGCATTGGATCAGGGGGAGTTTGTTGGACCAAAAGAACCAATGAGCCTCATCAGAAAAACCTCTAAGTCCCACAGACATTACAACTGCTGAAGAAGATCACAACAGCTGAAGACATCAGCTGATTACAATGTCTAAAGACAAAGTCTGAAAGTAAAGTACTGAAGAGCAAAGACTGAAGACAAAGTCTGAAGCCATCAGCTGAAGACAAAGTCTAAAGCCATCAGCTGAAGACAAAGTCTGAAGCCATCAGCTGAAGACAAAGTCTGAAGCCATCAACTGAAGACAAAGTCTGAAAGGAAAGTACTGAAGACAAAGACTGAAGACCAAGTGATCAGTAGTTTTCACAACAGCTGAAGTAATTAACTTCAGTAGTTGTCACAACAGCTGAAGTAATTAACTTCAGTAGTTGTCACAACAGCTGAAGTAATTAACTTGAGTAGTTGTGATGGTTTCCTTTCAGTACTTGTAATTTACTTTTGAGTAGTTATAGTTTCAGTAGTTGTAGTTCAGTAGTTTTATGTTTTGTACTTAAGCATTCTCTGTGATGTAATCAGTAGTTGTGAACATTCTCAGTAGTTTGCATATTTTCAGTAGTTTGAATAATTCTGTTAGATGTCACTATCAAGTGACATCAGCAGACGTCACATATTCTATATAAGGAATGTTGACCTAGTTGTAAAGTGTGACATTGAGCCACCACGAAAGCATATGAATGAAATATTTCTTTTGCAGAATTCTCTCTTTCTATATCCGTGTACTGTTACATTGAATATCAATTGTGTTCTTGTGAATTGGTTTAATTCATTGTTCGAATTCCGCTGCAATACTCTCTAATTAATCTAACTTAGATCACTTATCCTAACAAAGCCAACGTGGTGGCGGACGCCCTTAGCAGAAAAGAGACACCCGAGCTGATTCGGGTGAAAGCTTACTGGTTTATCATGAACTCTGATGTGATGAAGCAAGTCAAAGAGTTTCAAGATAAGGCATTTAAAGAAGCTCATCTTAGCTCAGAAAGAATGAAAGGTCTGGTCGCAGAATTTGGTGAAAACACACTTGTGTTAGATTTCGATTCGGGAGGATGTGGATTCCTTGTTTTGGGGATCTATGGGTAAAGATTTTGGATGAAGCTCATAAGACTCGATACTCTATTCGTCCCGGTTCTAGAAAGATGTACCAAGACGTGAAGAAAGTTTATTGGTGGTCGGGTATGAAGCGTGACATAGTTGAGTATGTGAGTGAATGCGTTACTTGTTTATAAGTGAAGGCCGAGCATCAGAAGCCGTATGGGAAGATCCAACCTCTGGATATACTGGAGTGGAAGTGGGAGCCCATCACCATGGATTTCATTACGAAGCTACCGCGTACCCAAAAGGGTATGATGCCATATGGGTGATAGTTGACCATTTGACAAAGAGTGTTCACTTCCTCCCAATATGCGAGACATATTCATCCGAGAGGTTGGCGGATCTATTCATCAAGGAAATTCTAACTCGTCATGGTCTGCCTGTGTCTGTTGTGTCTGATCGTGACACCCGGTTTATATCTAAATTTTGGAAGAAATTCCGCGACGCGATATGGACAAGGTTACATATTAGCATGGCTTATCATCCCCAAACGTATGGTTAGTCAAAAAGGACCATTCAGACATTGCAGGATATGCTTCGGGCATGTGTTATCGATTTTGGAGGAACTTGGGATGACCACCTACCGTTAGCTGAGCTCTCATATAATAACAGTTATCATGCCAGCATTGGTATGCCCCCTTATGAGATATGGCAGGACATGTTGAACACCCGTTTGTTGGGGTGATATTGGTCAGAAGGAGTTAGGGAGCGTCGAGGTAATCGAGGCTACGACTGAGAAGCTTGAAAAGATCAAGGCCTTCATGAAGGCATCCAAAGACAGCTAGAAGTCGTATGCTGATAAACGACGTAGACCAATTGAGTTCCAGGTGGGAGACAGGGTTATGTTGAAGGTCTCACCTTGGAAGGGTATCATTCGGTTAAGAAAGCGGGGCAAGTTGAGCCCGAGATACATAGGGCCTTTCTGAATCATTGCCCGAGGAGGAGAGGTGGCCCATAGACTAGAATTACCAAAGGAGTTAAGTGGAATTCACCCGACTTTCCACGTATCTCATCTAAGGAAATGTTTGGCAGACGAAGATATGATTGTTCCACCGGAAGATATCGATGTAGACGAACAGCTCAATTATGTGGAGTAACTAGTGGCGATCATGGATCGAAAAGAGAAGAGGCTAAGGAATAAAGTGGTTCCTCTTGTGCGTGTACAGTGGAAGCACAGGAAGTGATCCGAGTCTACGTGGGAGACTGAAGAAGATATGAGACAGCATTACCCACGTATGTTTGAGGAATAACATGTTTTAGGGATGAAACTATTAAGGGGGGTGAACTTGTAACACCCGGTTATTTCCCTTGAAGCCAAAGAAAGAAGGAAAAGAGAAAGAAAAGATATAAAGTACAGAGTCGAGGGACCGAACTTGTCGAACGGGAAAAACTTGAATGAGTGGGGGTATAAGAGGGGGGAAGGCAGCCCACACCCTCCCCCGCACTCATAATTTTCGGCCATAGAGAGAAGAGAGGAAGAAAAGTTGTTTCAAGCTTCGGTTTTCATGGATTCGAGCGTGAAAGTTGAGGTGTAGCGGGTTGGATGAAGGTCTACTCGATGGGGTTGTTTATGTGAGTTCTAGGACCCCTCTTTTATATGTTTTCAACTGATTTGGGGCTGGAACACATAGTAAAACCCGTTTTTGAGATGTGCGTGTTGAACCCGTGTGTATGGGTTTGTGTCTAACGCGAGTGAGGTTTGTGTTCGGGCATTTGTGGGCTTGAATGGTGTGGTGGTATGTGTTCCTAAGGTTTAGGATGGTTGATTTTCTCTTAAAACAGGTTTGAGAGGGTTTGGAGACCAAAAAGTGCAGATTGGGTTTGGGATGAACTGCATTCTGCATCAGTTATGGCTATGCGACCGAATGGCATGTGACTGAGGTTCATTCACATGCGAGTCGTGCGACTAGAGTCCATACGCTGATGAGTCGTGCGACTGAGGTTCATTCGCATGGGGGGTCATGCGACTGAGGTCCATATGCCTAGGTCCATCCGCGTTAGGTCCATTCGCCTGGGATCCATCCGCATTAGGTCCATTCGCATGGGATCCATCCGCATTAGGTCAATTCACATGGGATCTATCTGCATAGTGACAATCCGCATTGGGTCCATTCGCATAGGGCGCAATCGCCTGTTGTTCATCCGCATTGTGTTCAGTGGCCTAGGAGGCCATGTGACTGAAGGGTGCCCACACGCCCAAGTTGAGCTTGTGCGCCCGAAAGAGCATAGTTTAAGTTTTTCACTTTTGGGGAAAGTGCAGATGTAAGTTTTGACGTGGGAGATTCCCAGGGGTTCATGTAAGTTGACTTTTGAGGTCATAAGTGTTATGATGGGCATGGATGATGATGATGTATGATGATGTATGTTATGTATGTATGATGATGTAGTGTATGGCGATGTTTGTATGCTTATATTGATGTTCCTTGTTATTTATGATTACTTTCCTCTGGCTTACATTGAATGTAAATGAACGAAATGAAAGTATTATGTAACGTAAAGTGAAAGATAATGAAAGAGGAACATGATGAATGAATGCATGCATTAATGAATGATGGAATGTAAATAAAGTCTTGCAAGCATTGTATGTCGGGACACGCCCCAATGTAGGGTGTTAGCCCAACGGTGTGTGGGTTAGCTACCCCAATGATGAAGATAATAATGGTATTATCTATGTGTACGTATGATGTGTGTTCACATGCAAAGTAAAGGACGATTTTAATGAAAGTAAAGTGTGTTTTAATTATAAAACTAGAACACATTGAGCAATGCTGACTTTTATGTGTTTCCAGTTGGCAGGTAACATTGCTGTGGATGGCACGCGGTAGCTACTCAGCTCTTTTGGATTGCATTCTTTTGTTTAATGCTTTTGCATTGTAATGCGAACGAACGATGTTTTGAAATGAATGATTGTATTAACTTGCAATAGCATTTGTAATCAAATGAAAATTATTTTAATGTCCCACTGCGATGTTTTATGAAGGTTAAATGTAAAGTTATATGTTTTATGTGCAATGATTTACGAGTTGTAAGCGTCCCGGGAATGGGGCCTTACAAAAACACTATACAAGAGTAAATTATGACATTGTTGTTTATATTTTTCCATCAAAATTACAACAGCGTGCACAGATAAAACAATTCACTTGTGAGAGACTTCATAATGCATAGTAGCAATATATCGCATAATATAAGTCGCTAATTAAAACATTTTTGATGAATATAAACTCTATAAGTCTACATAATATATTCAATTGATTGAATCGCACATCCACTTTTGAATTATTTAAAAATCTGGTGGTGTCACGTACAAATAAGTGCAAAATTTATTTTGGTGGGAACCGTTATGGGATTCAATCCCACTAACTCTAATTAGAGTTTAAAATTACGTTGGTGCCCTTGTCATAAATAATTAAATATGTCAAGTAGAAATTAGTTTAGAAAATCTAGTTGGATGGAAACGGTTCTTTTGATATTTTACAAAAAAATGGTTTTCATTTGAATGGATCCCTACACATAGGAGTTTTCAAATGAAAACCTAAATTTTGTTAAAAAAACTCAAAAGAAACAATTATGACCCTTAAGTAAATGATCCACTATATATTATTTAAAGAGCAAATTCATAATTTAGAATTAAAAAAAAACGGACTGAAATTAAACAAGGGCAAGACTGGTATTTCAAATTCAATTAAGAAAACCACCTTCCAAATATTCTTTTTTTAACCTCTACCACTTTTTCTTCTCCCAAATCAAACTCAAAAGCCAGCTTATTAAAAAATTCTTTAACATGTATTATATTTTTTTCCTTGAACGATAGTATTTATTATATTTATTTTTTAAACATATAATGGGAGAAAGCAAGATTAAATTTATTATAATCGAAAATTTCTTATACTCTTGCAATGAAACGGTAATTAAGATATATAAAATATATTGCATTTTTAAATAATTTTAAATATTTTCATTTACAAACTAGACAAATTCTAACACATTTTAGTTGATACACTTTCTTATGTTAGGCTCATGAATTCGGAGATTTAAGCAACTAAGATTTGATAAAACTTGAGATTTGGTCATGATTATAGGTTTTTTATAATGCAATACAATCAAATTTGTAATGTTTAAATCAACATAAAATGCACTTATGCATACGCTTCATTAGTGCACTCAAGCCATCTATGAGTTATAGTAAAACTAAATAGTTGTGTTAAGAAATTCAAATTTAGTACTAAATGCACTCAAGCCATCTATATGATGTGGTTTTTATTTAAAATTTAAGCATGTGAGACCATAGGAAATGAATGTCCCATCTGTATAGTGTACCAGTGTGTATATAAACAAAGTTGATTGATAACATCATAATCTTTTTGTGGAGTATAATCTTTTCTCACGATTAATTTATATAAATAAATAAATAAATAAATATATATATATATATATATATATATATATATGTATATATGTATGTATGTATGTGTATGTATAAATTAATAGTGCTTATATATTTTGATCAAATGCAATTTTGCATTAATGCACACAACGCAATTATGCATATAAGCATGTATATTCAAGTTCATATATATTGAATTGAATCAAAATATGCATTATTGTTGGCATACAATGGTCATTGATTACCAATTTTTAGCAATTGTTATCTTAGTTGATTTAAAAGTTAAAGATGATAAAAAAGAAGGAATATATTTTACGTCTTGATGTATTTATTACTAAGGAGATATCTTATTCAATTCGTTGATTTTGTAAAACTATCTCTCAATTTATATATGACAACCAAGAATGACATGTCTATTATCATTTTTAAATTTACTAGAATTATCGTGCCACTTCAACAAATACTTTTATCCGGTATGCAAACAATAGCTTAGGGTATAACATAGTCTAAATGAAAATAACCAAACAATATACAACAATAAATTATGATATCGTTGTTTATACTTTTCCATCAAAATTACAATAGCGTGTATAGATAAAACAATACAATTTTGAGAGACTTCATGAGGATGCATAAATACATAGTAGCAATATATCGCACAATAAGACACTAATTAAAAACACTTATGATGAATATAAACTCTTTAAATCCACAAAATACATTCAGTTGATTAAATTCCACATCCATTTTTGATTTATTTAATAATCTCTTGGTGTCACCTAGAAATAAGTGCAGAATTTATTTTGGTGAAAACGGTTGTGGGATTCAACCCCACTAACTCTAATTAGAGTTTATAATTACGTTGGTGCCCTTACAATAAATAATTTAATAATCAAGTAGAAATTACTTTAGAACATATAATTAGATGTAAGTGGTTCTTTTGTTTTCTATAGAAAAATTGGTTTTCATTTAAATGGATTAATATTTTGTAAAAAAAAACAAAAGAAACAATCATGACCTTTAATTTAATGATCCAATTAATTGTATTTAAAGAGCAAATTCATAATTTAGAAATTTTAAAAAACCGAAGTTAAATGAAACAAGACTAATACTAGCATTTCAAATTCAATTAAAAAAACCAACCTTCAATATTTTCTTTTAACATCTACCTCTTTTATTCTCTCAAAATGAACTCCAAAGCCAACTTATTTAAAAATTATTTAACATTTATTATATTTTTTCCTTCAAAGGTAGCATTTATTATATTTAATTTGTTTTAAACATATAATGGGAGAAAGCAAGATTACATTTATTATAATTGAAAACTTCTTTCTACTCTTACTATGCAACACTAATTAAGATATATAAAATGTATTGCATTTATAAATACTTTTAAATATTTTCATATACAAAGTAAACAAATTCTAATACATTTTAGTTGATACATTTTCTTATGTAAAGGCTTATGAATGGGATCAGACACCATTATAGGTTTTGAATAATGCAATATAATCAAATTTGTAATGTTTAAATGAACATAAAATGGACTTATGATTGCTCTTCATTAATGCACTCAAGCCATCTATGAGTTACTAAAAAATTAAATAGGTATGTTAAGACATTCAAACTTATTACCAAATGCATTACAACCTTCTATATGGTATGATTTTTTTAAATATAAGCATGTTAAACCATAAAAAAAGGAATGCCCCATCTTTGTAGTGTACTAGTGTGTAGATAAACAAAGTTGATTCATAACATCATAATATATTTGTGGGGTATATTCTTTTCTCAGGATTAATTTATGTGTATATATAAATTAATAGTGATTATATATTTTGACCAAATGGAATTTTGCATTAATACACACAATGTAACTACACATATAACAATGTATATGCATATGCATATGCAAGTTCATATATATTGAATTGATTGAAATATGCATTAGTGTAGGCTTACCATTGTCACTGATTACCAATTTTTAGTGTAAGGTCTTGTTCGCGGGACGCTCATAGCTCGTTGATCATTTCACACTAAAACATGTAATTTACATTTAACATTACTAAAACATTACAGCAGAAACACATTTAAACCATTTCATTTCATTTCATTATAATTGATTTTGCAAAATAATACATCGGTGATAGATTACAAAATAACTCGTTCCATTAGATCACATAGACATTATCATTATACAAAATGGATGCCATCCAAACTAAGCCAAGTAGCCGCCCGTGCCTTCCTTAGCAATCAATTACCTTTCAACCGGAATCATATAAAAGTTAACTGCTGAGTAAGTTCTAGTTTTAAAATAAAATATACTTTACTTTTATTCAAAACCATGACCCAATTACATTCCAACTGAATAAATCAGTGATTGTGTTTATTGATGATATCCCGATTTATTCGAAGAGAGAGATTGAACATGCTGGTCATATTCGGGAGGTTTTGGAGACGTTGAGAATAAGAAGTTGTATGCCAAGTTCTCTAAGTGTGTGTTCTGGTTGCGCGAGGTTCAATTCTTAGGTCATGTTGTGAATCTTGACGGGATTATGGTGGATCCGGCAAAGGTGGAGGCGGTGATGCAATGGAAATCTCCAAAGACGCCATCCGATATTCGTAGTTTCTTGGGTTTGGTGGGTTATTACAGGAGATTCATTCAAGAGTTCTCTAAGATCGCTTCTCCACTAACCAAGTTGACCCGGAAAGATGTAAGGTTTGTACGGGGGTCAAGCTTAAGAGAAGGCATTTGAGGAGTTAAAGGCGAGGTTGACTCAAGCTCCTGTTCTATCATTACCCGATGGAAGTGAAGATCTGGTGGTTTATTTTGATGCTTCCTACTGGGGGTTGGGGTGTGTGTTAATGCAGAGAGGAAAGGTTATAGCCTATTCATCTCGACAGTTGAAGGTTCAAGAGGTCAATTATCCTACTCATGACTTGGAGCTACCGGACGTGGTGTTTGCGATAAAGATATGGAGGCACTATCTTTACGAGACGAAGTGCACCATATTCGCTGACCACGAGAGCTTGAAGTACTTCTTCAAGCAGAAGGACCTGAACATGAGGAAAAAACGATGGTTGGAGCTCATAAAGGATTATGATAACAAGATCCATTATGTAAGGCCCCGTTCCCGGACGCTTATAGCTGGGTTCTCGTCGCACATAAAACGTATAATTACATTTGTATTTCATAAAATCGCAGCGGAAAACTAAAACAATCTTTCATTTCCATGTAAATGCTTTTGCAAATTAATACAACATTCATTACAAAATTGCTTGTTCGCATTACAAGGCAAAAACATTAATCAAAAGAATGCCATCCCAAAAGAGCTTAGTAGTCGCCCGTGCCATCCTCAGCAATCATTACCTGCCAACTGGAAACACATCAAAGTCAGCATTGCTGAGTGAGTTCTAGTTTTATAAATAAAACATACTTTACTTTACATTCGTTCGCGATCATACATCATACGTACATACAGATAATATCAGTATTATCTTCATCATTCTGTTCATTAACTTTGCTCATTCAACGCGTTACATTTTCGTTCGCTTCTCAATCTCGATCCGATCAGACTTTACCCTCTTCGTGGTAATCAGCCACGATTACTGAGGTCGAATGACAAGGATCTTATTCTGTACATTATTTCGATAATTCATTTACATTCATCATACTTCGTTCTTTCATACATAATCTTTTGTTCCTTTATACGTTCGTTCCTTCGAGTCTGTTGCGACAACAGGTTCGCTCACCTCATTAACAATCCCAACGACTTCGCGCTAACCGAGTCTGTTGCAACCATAAAGTTGCTCACCCTAATTGCCAATTTTAATGATAGCATGCTATCCGAGTCTCTTGCAACCATAGGGTGGCTCACCTCATGGAAACTTCATGATAACGCGCTATCTGAGTCTGTTGCAACCATAGGGGTGCTCATCTCATAGCAATCATAAGGATTGCATACCATCCGAGTTTGTTGTAACAACAGGGTTGCTCACCTCATTGCCATTCTCATCGATGGCACGCTATCCGAGTCTCTTGCAACCATCGAGTTTCTCACCTCATATATGTGCTTGCAAGCCTTTCCTTCGTTCGTTAATCATTCAATAATGCATGCATTCTTACTTATGTTCCCCTTTCATTATCTTTCACTTTACGTTACATAATACTTCATTCATTCATTAACATGACACGTAAAGCCAAAAGAAAGATAACATACATCATAATAAGGAACATATCATACACATTCATCATCATACAGGGCAAGCATAAACATGCAACTTCATCATCATCATGCCCAACATGCTCTCTAAGACCCCAATCGTCATCTTACATGCTCTTACAGGAACCTTTACGTCGAAACTTACATCTGCACTTTTCCCCGAAAGTCAGAAGTCAAACTACACTTTCCACGGGTGCGACAGCCCTATTTGGGCATATGGACACCCTTTAGTCGCATGGCATCCATGCGACTGAACATCATGCGAATGAACTAATACGGATGAACACCTATGCGAATGAACATCCAGTCGTGCGAATGGACAATGCGGATGGACCTCATACGAATGGGATTAATGCGGATGAGCACTTATGCGACTGGACCTTCAGTCGCATGTCCTCCATGCGACTGGCCTTTCAATCGTGCGACTGGACCTTCAATCGTGCGAATGGACCCCAATCGTTCGAATGGACCCCAATCGCACCCTAATCGGCCGTATGGCCTCCATTCGGCCTCCAGTCGGTCGCCTAGCCCTAGCTGATGCAGAATGCAGTTCATCCCGACTGCAGCCGAGGGTTTTCGGCCTCCAAACTCATCTAAACCCATTTTAAGCCCAAATCGACCATCCTAAACCTTAGGGATGCATACCACGACACCATTCAAGCACACACAAGTTCACAATCAAGCCACAAACGCATCATACATACACATACACATACACAAACGGGTCAACATACACACACTCAAAAACCCGATTTCAGATGTTTTCCAGCCCCAAAATCGTTAGAAAACAAGTAAAAGTGGGGTTCTAGAACTCACACAAACGACCACGACGAGTAGAGCTTCGGTTTGACTTGTTTCTCAACAACTTTGGCTACTCGAACCAACCCGAACCAACACTTTTCCTCTTTTCTCTTCTTTCTCTCTTTTCCTCTTTCTTTGGCTGATTTCTGAGTGTCGGGGAGAGGGTAAGGGCTGCCCTTTCCCTTATATACTCCCACTCACCCGACTTTCTTTCGTTGGAGAGTTTGATCCCTCGACTTTGGACTTTATTTCTTTTCTTCTTTAGTCGGCTTCAAAATAAATGAATAAATAATCGGATGTTACAAGTCCACCCCCCTTAAATAGGTTTCGTCCCCGAAACCTGTTATTCTTCGAACAGACGTGGATAATGTTGTCTCATTTCTTCCTTAGTCTCCCACGTTGACTCGGATCCCTTCCTGTGCTTCCACTGTACACGCACAAGAGGAACCACTTTATTCCTTAACCTTTTCTCCTTTCGGTCGATGATTGCCACTGGTTGCTCCACATAATTGAGCCGTTCATCTACTTCGATATCTTCCAATGGGACAATCATATCTTCATCTGCTAGGGACTTCCTTAGATGAGATACATGGAATGTTAGGTGAATTCCATTTAACTCATCCGGTAATTCTAGTCTATAGGCCACCTCTCCCACTCAAGCAATTATTCGGAAAGGGCCTATATACCTTGGGCTCAACTTGCCCCGCTTTCAGAATCGGATAATGCCCTTCCAAGGTGAGACCTTCAACATAACCCGGTCACCCACCATGAACTCAATCGGCCTGCGTCGTTTATCAGCATACGACTTCTGTCTATCTTTGGCTGCCTTCATAAAGGCTTTGATCTTTTCAATCTTCTCAGTCGTAGCCTCGATTACCTCGACGCTCCCCAATTCCTTCTGACCAATATCACCCCTACCGTATAGCATCTCATATGGTGGCATACCAATACTGGCATGATAGCTGTTGTTGTAGGAGAATTCAGCTAACAGTAGGTGGTCATCCCAACTTCCACCAAAATCAATCACACATGCTAGAAGCATGTCTTCCAGTGTCTGAATGGTCCTTTTTTATTGACCATCGGTTTGAGGATGATAAGCCATGCTAATATGTAACCTAGTCCCCATAGCGTCTTGGAATTTCTTCCAAAATTTAGATGTAAACCGAGTGTCGCGATCAGACACAATAGACACCGGCACACCATGACGAGTTACCATTTCCCTGGTGAATAGATCAGCCAACCTCTCAGATGAATACGTCTCACGGATCGGTAGAAGTGAGCACTCTTCGTCAGACGATCAACTATCACCCATATGGCATCATACCCCTTCGGAGTACCAGGTACCTTTGTAATGAAGTCCATGGTGATGTGCTCCCACTTCCATTCAGGTATATCCAAAGGTTGGATCTTCCCATACGGCTTTTGATGCTCTGCCTTCACCTGTAAGCAAGTAAGGCACTTACTCACATACTCCACCACGTCACGCTTCATATCCGGCCACCAATAATCTTTCTTCATCTCATGGTACATTTTCGTGGCACCAGGATGAATGGAGTATCGAGTCTTGTGAGCTTCATCCATGATCTTCACCCGTAGATCCCCAAAACGAGGAATCCACACACGACAAAATCGGGTCCTAACACCGAGTGTGTTTTCACCCAATTCCGCGACCAGGCCTCTCTTTCTTTCAGAGTTAAGATGATCCTCTTTCAACGCCTCATCTTGGAACTCTTTGACTTGCTTCATTACATCAGAGGTCATGATCAACTGATATGCTTTCACCCGAATCGGCTCGGGTCTCTCCTTCCGGCTAAGGGCGTCAGCCACTACATTGGCCTTGCCCGGATGGTAGTGGATCTCACAATCATAATCCTTTATATGTTCCAACCACCGTCTCTGCCTCATGTTCAGATCCTTCTGCTCGAAGAAGTACTTCAGACTCTTGTGGTCAGTGAATATGGTGCACTTCGTCCCGTAGAGGTAGTGCCTCCAAATCTTCAACGCAAAGACCACAACTGGTAGCTCCAAGTCATGAGTAGGATAATTGACCTCATGAACTTTAACTGTCGAGATGCATAGGCTATAACCTTTCCTATTTGCATTAACATGCACCCCAACCCCGAGTAGGAAGCATTAGATTAAACTAGTAGATCTTCACTTCCATCGGGTAAGGACAGGACTGGAGCTTGAGTCAACCTCGCCTTCAGTTCCTCGAACGCCTTTTCTTGAGCCTGACCCCAAACAAACTTTACATCTTTTCGGGTCAACTTAGTCAGTGGAGAAGCAATCTTAGAGAAGTCTTGGATAAATCTCCTATAGTAGCCCGCCAAACCCAAGAAGCTACGGATCTCATATGGCGTCTTCGGTGACTGCCATTGCATAACCGCCTCCACTTTCGCCGGTCCACCATTATCCCATCAGGATCCACCACATGACCCAAAAACTGAACTTCGCGCAACCAAAACGCACACTTGCAGAATTTAGCATACAATTTCTCCCTTCTCAACTTTCGCCTCCACTTTCGCCGTCTCTAGAACCTCCCGAATATGACTGGCATGCTCTACTTCGCTCCTCGAGTAAATCAGGATATCATCAATAAACACAATCACTGATTTATCCAGCATCGGCCCACACACACAGTTCATCAAATCCATAAAAGCAGCTGGCGCGTTGGTCAAACCAAAGACATGACAAGAAACTCGTAATGACCATAGCGCGTACGAAAAGCTGTTTTAGGAACATCTCACTCCTTCACCTTCAGCTGATGATAACCAGATCGAAGATCTATGCTCGAGAACCAAAGGCACCCTGAAGCTGATCGATCAAATAATCTATCCTCGGTAAGGGGTATCGGTTCTTCACCGTCAACTTGTTCAGCTCGCGGTAGTCGATGCACATCCTCATACTACCATCCTTCTTCTTTACAAACAGGACCGGAGCACCCCAAGGAGAGATCCTCGGTCTAATGAACCCCTTATCAAGCAACTCTTGCAACTGCTCCATCAACTCTTTCATCTCGGTCGGAGCCAACCGATACGGTGCTTTGGCAACAGGTTGGGCACCCAGTATCAGATCAATCTGAAATTCAATCTCTCTGTCAGGTGGCACTCCTGATAAGTCTTATGGGATCACGTCTGGAAAGTCAAACACAACCGGTAAATCGGCTAGTTGTGGTGTTGGCGTATCCACATCTTTTACATAGGCCAAGTAAGCACTACATCCACACCTCATACACTTTCCCGCCACCGCCATTGAGATCACCTTCGGAATCATAGTAACCCGATCACCATAAACCGTTACTGAACTACCGTCAGGCGCTGACAACCGAATCATCTTCTTGCGACACACAATGTTCGCCTCGAAGTCCGCTAGCCAATCCATCCAAGAACCAAATCAAAACCACCTAAGTCCATCATGAATGGTCTAACAGGAAACTTATGACCCTCAAGTTCCACATCACAATTCTCTATCATCTCAGAAATCCTGGTAGACTTACCTATGGTAGTTTCTACCTCAAAGGGCGCATCAACACGTCTACTACTAACAGGCAGCTTAGCGCAGAAAGCAGCAGAAATAAAACTCTTACTAGCACCAGAATCAAATAACACAGAAGCTAAAGTTTGGTGCACTAGAAACGTACCGGACACAACGTCAGGGTCCGTCCTAGCCTCCTCCTGTGTTATGGTGAATGCCCTAGCGCTCGCCCTCGGTCCATCACCTCCAGTTCTCTTCATCCCAGAACTCTCAGCCTTCGACTTCTTACAATCCTTACTTACGTGACCCTCTTCACTACAGTTATAGCACCGGACTATACGACAGTCCCTTGCTAGGTGCCCCGCCTTCCCACATTTGAAGCACAAGTTTGACCCAAACCTACATTCGCCACTGTGCTCCCTTCCACACTTGCCACACCTTTTCTCCCCCGCACTTGATGTGACCACACGGCGATCATCCGTTCGTGCCTTCTTATTACGCGTCGAGGCATCACCCCGACCAAACCTCTTCCCCGCCAATTTCGATCACCACCACTCTTCTTGCCACCCTCAGTCACCACCACCGTTCTCTCATCGTACAATCTCGCTGCCAAATCCACCGCCGACCTAAACGTACTCGGCCGGGCAGCTATCATGTGCATGTGAATATCCGCTGGGAAACCCTGAATATACCTTTTAATCATTCGTGACAAGAGTGTCACCTGATCTGGCACCAGACGTGCCATCTCGTTGAATTTAGTGGTGTACTACTGCTGCGTCATAGTTCCCGCCTCCAGTTGCAAGAACTCCCTTTCGACCTTGTCCATTTCCTGATGAGGACAAAATTCCTCAATCACCAACTTTCTTAGCTCAGGCCATTTCATTTTCCCAATGGCCCTACTACCCTCAGCTTGGACAATGTTGTCCCACCAGCACAGAGCTGAATCCATAAAAGAGTGGGTAGCAAACTTCACCTTCTGTTCCTCTCGGCACTCGCTGATATCAAGAACAGCCTCCATTTCCCTCACCCACTGGTGAGCAGCTGCAGCAGTGCCATTTCCATCGAAAGTAGGGCGCTTGCATCTCATAAAAGCCCCAAAATTGCATCCTCGTGCCGTCTCCAGCGCAGGCTCTTCTTCTTCCTCTTCGTCATCAAATAGAACCGTTTCCGGCTCTGGTTGTCCCATTCTCCAGAGGATCTGTTTCTTTCTTTTCTTTCCCCTTCTCTTATTGCCTTAATCACTTCGTTCACCATAGATGGTAGAATCGTCTGCATGACCTCATGGACTTTCTACAACAGCCTCCTTTACTGAGGCTCTCAGATTGGCGCTTTCGTCGCCACCCTCTGGATGATGGGTCTCTGGTTCTTCATGAACCACTTTCTCAACTCTGGGTCTCCCTCTCTTCGGTCGCGGTTCAACACCGTGACCTCCACCCCTTGAAGCTTTCAAAGATCTACCTCCGGCCATCACATGCACACTGAAAGATTCAAAACCCACATAGTCATTTAAGGGAACAGCTCAGTTTATGTTAAGTATAGTAAGTCCCTAATTACAGTGGCCAGTTGTGATTAGCCACTTACTTTACTCTTCACACCCCAAGCATTACCTATCCTGACTACATCCGTATTTAAATCCACATACAACACATAACATACCATGCGCACATAAAACCGCTTAACTTTGCGAAAATACCTGATGGCACGCAGCTACTCAGGTTGGCATTCCATTCCTATTTCGTCCCATTCTCAGTTTAAGTAAAGGTTTATTTTGAAACTTTACCCATTTCACTTAAACTTTGGCTCTGATACCAACTTGTAAGGCCCCGTTCCCGGAACGCTTACAACTGGGTTCTCATCGCACATAAAATGTATAATTACATTTGTATTTCATAAAATCGCAGCAGAAAAGTAAAACAATCTTTCATTTCCATGTAAATGCTTTTTCAAATTAATACAACATTAATTAAAAAATAGCTTGTTCGCATTACAATGCAAAAACATTAATCAAAAGAATGCCATCCCAAAAGAGCTGAGTAGTCGCCCGTGCCATCCTCAGCAATCATTACCTGCCAACTGGAAACACATCAAAGTCAGCGTTGTTGAGTGAGTTCTAGTTTTATAAATAAAACATACTTTACATTCGTTCGCGATCATACATCATACGTACATACAGATAATATCAGTATTATCTTCATCGTTCCGTTCATTAACTTTGCTCATTCAACACGTTACATTATCGTTCGCGTCTCAATCTAGATCCGGTCAGACTTTACCCTCTTCGTGGTACTTAGCCACGATTACTGAGGTCGAATGACAAGGATCTTATTCTGTACATTATTCCGATAATTCCTTTATGTTCATTCATACATACTTTTTTGTTCCTTTATACGTTCGTTCCTTCGAGCCTGTTGTGACAACAGGGTCGGTCATCTCATTAACAATCCCAAGGACTTCGCGCTAACCGAGTCTGTTGCAACCATAAAGTTGCTCACCCCA
This sequence comes from Flaveria trinervia, assembly GCA_025506515.1. NCBI lineage: Eukaryota > Viridiplantae > Streptophyta > Magnoliopsida > Asterales > Asteraceae > Flaveria > Flaveria trinervia. The sequence continues at coordinate 24,757,316 of CM046442.1, read as the reverse complement.
ATTGCCAATTTTAACGATAGCATGCTATCCGAGTCTCTTGCAACCATAGGGTGGCTCACCTCATGGCAACTTCACGATAACACGTTGTCCGAGTCTGTTGCAACCATAGGGGTGCTCACCTCATAGCAATCTCAAGGATTACATACCATCCGAGTCTGTTGCAAGAACAGGGTTGCTCACCTCATTTCCATTCTCATCGATGGCACGCTATCCGAGTCTCTTGCAACCATCGAGTTGCTCACCTCATATATGTGCTTGCAAGCCTTTCCTTCGTTCGTTCATCATTCAATAATGCATGCATTCTTACTTTATGTTCCCCTTTCATTATCTTTCACTTTACGTTACATAATACTTCGTTCATTCATTAACATGACACGTAAAGCCACAAGAAAGATACACATACATCATAATAAGGAACATATCATACACGTTGATCATCATACAGGGCAAGCATAAACATGCAACTTCATCATCATCATGCCCAACATGCTCTCTAAGACCCCAATCGTCATCTTACATGCTCTTACTGGAACCTTTACGTCAAAACTTACATCTGCACTTTTCCCCGAAAGTCAGAAGTCAAACTACACTTTCCACGGGTGCGACAGCCTTATTCGGACGTATGGACACCCTTGAGTCGCATGGCCTCCTTGCGACTGAACATTATGCGAATGAACTAATACGGATGAACACCTATGCGAATGAACATCCAGTCGTGTGAATGGACAATGCAGATGGACCTCATACGAATGGGATTAATACGGATGAACACTTATGCGACTGGACCTTCAGTCGCATGACCTCCATGCGACTGGCCTTTCAATCGTGCGAATGGACCTTCAATCGTGCGAATGGACCCCAATCGTGCGAATGGACCCCAATCGCATCGTAATCGGCCGTATGGCCTCCATTCGGCCTCCAGTCGGTCGCCTAGCCCTAGCTGATGCAGAATGCAGTTCATCCCGACTGCAGCCGAGGGTTTTCGGCCTCCAAACTCATCAAACCCATTTTAAGCCCAAATCGACCATCCTAAACCTTAGGGATGCATACCACGACACCATTCAAGCACACATAAGTTCCCAATCAAGCCACAAACGCATCATACATACACATACACATACACAAACGGGTCAACATACACACACTCAAAAACACAATTTCAGATGTTTTCCAGCCCCAAAATCGTTAGAAAACAAGTAAAAGTGGGGTTCTAGAACTCACACAAACGACCACGACGAGTAGAGCTTCGGTTTGACTCGTTTCTCAACAACTTTGGCTACTCGAACCAACCCGAGCCAACACTTTTCCTATTTTTCTCTTCTTTCTCTCTTCTCCTCTTTCTTTGGCTGATTTGTGAGTGTGGGGGAGAGGGTAAGGGCTGCCCTTTCCCTTATATACTCCCACTCACCCGACTTTCTTTCGTTGGCGAGTTTGATCCCTCGACTTTGGACTTTATTTCTTTTCTTCTTTAGTCGGCTTCAAAATAAATGAATAAATAATCGGATGTTAGACATTACCATCTAGGGAAAGCCAACGTGGTAGTGGATGCCCTTAGCCGGAAAGAGAGACCGTAACCAATTCGGGTGAAAGCTTATGAGTTGATCATGACCTCAGATGTGATGAAGCAAGTCAAAGAGTTTCAAGATGAGGCATTGAAAGAAGATCATCTTAACTCAGAAAGAATGAAAGGTTTGGTCATAGAATTGGGTGAAAACACTCTTGGTGTTAGAACTCGATTTGGGAGGATGTGGATTTCTCCTTTTGGGGATCTATGGGTGAAGATTTTGGATGAAGCTCATAAGATTCGATACTCTATTCATCCCAGTGCTACAAAGATGTACCAAGACATGAAGAAAGATTATTGGTGCGAGGTATGAAGCGTGATGTGGTGGAGTATGTGAGTAAATGCCTTACTTCTCTACAAGTGAAGGCCGTATGGGAAGATCCGACCATTGGATATACCAGAAAGTGGAAGTGGGAGCACATCACCATGGATTTCATTACAAAGTTATCGCGTACCCCGAAAGGGTATGATGCCATATGGGTGATAGTTGAACGTTTTACGAATAGTGCTCACTTCCTAACGATCCGCGAGACATATTCAGCCGAGAGGTTGGTAGATCTATTCATCAAGGATATTGTAACTCATCATGGTGTGTCGGTGTCTATTGTGTCTAATCGTCACACCCACTTTACATGTAAATTTTTGAAGAAATTCCATGATGCTATGGGGATGAGGTTGCATATTAGCACGGCTTATCATCCTCAGACAGATGGTCAGTCCGAAAGGACCATTCAAACGTTGGAGGATATGTTTCGGGCATGTGTTATCGACTTTGGAGGAAGTTAGGATGACCACTTACTATTAGCTGAGTTCTCATATAACAACAGTTATCATGTTAGCATTGGTATGCCACCTTATAAGATGCTATATGGTAGGAGATGCAGGACACCCATGTGTTGGGGTGATATTGGCCAAAAAGAATTACGAAGCATCGAGGTAATTGAGGCTATGACTGAGAAGCTTGAAAAGATCAAAGCCTTCATGAAGGCATCCAATGATAGACAGAAGTAGTACGCTGATAAACGATGTAGACCGATTAAATTCTATGTGGGTGACAGGGTCATGTGGAAAGTCTCACCTTGGAAGGGTATCATTCTGTTCAGAAAGCGGGGCAAGTTGAGCCCGAGATACATAGGGCCTTTCTGAATCATTGCTAGAATAGGAGAGGTGGCCTATAGATTGGAGTTACTAGATGAGCTAAGTGGAATTCACCCGACATTCCATGTTTCTCATCTGAGAAAGTGCCTAGCAGACGAGGATATGATTTCACCACTGGAGGATATCAAGGTAGATGAACGGCTCAATTATGTGGAGCAACCAGTGGCAATCATTGATGGAAAAGAGATGAGGCTTAGGAATAAAGTGGTTCCGTTTGTGCGTGTACAGTGGAAGCACACGAAGGGATCCGAGTCTACGTGTGAGACTGAAGAAGAGATGAGACAGCATTACCCACGTCTGTTCAAGGAATAATAGGTTTCGGGGATGAAACCTATTTAATGGGGTGGACTTGTAACACCCGGTTATTTTCCTTGAACCCATAGAACGAAGAAAAAAAGAAAGAAAAGAAATAAGTCCAAAGTCGAGGGACCAAACTTGCCAAATGGGAATAAATTGAATGAGTGAGAGTATAAGAGGGGGAAGGTAGCCCACGCCCTCCCCCACACTCAAAAAATTCAGTCAAAGAGAGAAAGGAGGAGAAAAGAGGTTTCAAGCTTCGGTTTGCGTGGATTCAAGCGTGAAAATTGAGGTGTAGCGGGTTGGATTGAAGCTCTACTTGACGGTGTTGTTTGTGTGAGTTCTAGGACCCCACTTTTACATGTTTTCAACTGATTTGGGGCTGGAACACATAGTAACACCTGTTTTTGAAGTGTGTGTGTTGACCTGTATGTGTGTCTTTGTGTGTCATGCGAGTGCGGTTTGTGTTTAGGCTTGTGTGTGCTTGAATGGTGTTTTGGTATGTGTTTCTAAGGTTTGGGATGGTTGATTGGGGCTTAGAATAGGTTTGAGAGGGCTTGGAGGCTTAAAAGTGCAGATTGGGTTGGGGATGAACTGCTTTCTGCATCAGCTAGGGCTATGCGACCGAACGGCATGCGACTGGGGTTCATTCCCATGCGAGTCGTGCGACTGGGGTCCATAGGCTTGTGAGTCGTGCGACTGAGGTCATTCACATGGGGGGTCATGCGACTGAGCTCCATACGCCTAGCTCCATCGGCATTAGGTCCATTCGTATGGGATCCATCCCCATTGTGTCCATTCGCATGGGATCCATCTGCATTAGGTCCATTCCCATAGTATCCATCCGCATTGTGTCCATTTGCATAGGGCCCAATCACCGGGTGTTCATCCGCATTGTGTTCAGTCGCCTGGGAGGCCATGCGACTGGAGGGTGCCATACGCGCAAGTAGGGCTTGTACGCCCGAAAGAGCATAGTTTAACTTTCTGACTTTCAAGGAGATGCGTAGAGGTACGCTTTGACTAAGAAGGTTCCCAGGGGTTCATGTAAGATGACTTTTGAGGCAATAGATGTTATGTTAGGCATGATGTTGATGTATGTTATGTATGTGTAATGCCCGGTATGATGATGTTGACTGTGTATGTTATGTTCCTTATTATGTATGATTATTTTCCCTGGCTTAACGTTGAATGATAATGAATGAAATGAAAGTATTATGTAATGTAAAGTGGAAGATAATGAAAAGGGGAACGAAATGAAAGAATGCATGCATTTATGAATGAACGAACGAAAGAAAGGATTGCAAGCAAATGTATGGAGGTTCACACTCAATGAGGAATGTTAGCTCAACCATGTGCGGGTTAGCTACCCCATGAGGATGCATATTGGAGCTTAATCTGTGTGATTAAGCAAATGTATGGTGGTTCACACCCAATGAGGGGTTGTCAGCTCAACTGTGTGCGGGTTAAATACCCCATGAGGATGCACACAGGGGTTCAATCTTTTTGATTGACTATATGTATGGGGTCCTTGTCGCTTTATGCTAGATGAATTGCTTGGTGCTCTAGAGGGGGGGTTAAGCACATGACAGGACCTAGATGAAAACGAAAGATAATAAATGTACGAAATGAACGATGCTGAAGATAATAACTATTATCTATGTGTAGGTACGATGTGTGATCACATACTAAGACTGTTATGATTTGAAAGGAAGTAAAGGATGGTTTTAAATGAAAGATAAAGTATGTTTTATTATAAAACTCGAACTCACTCAGCAACGCTGACTTTTATGTGTTTTCAGTTGGCAGGTAATGTTGCTGAGGATGGCACGGGGCAGCTACTCTGCTCTTTTGTATGACATCGATTTTTATAATGCTTTTTTGATGTAATGCAACACATATTTTGTAATTTGATAACGATGTATTGTTTTGCAAAAGCTTTTACAATGAAATGAGATGTCTATTTTGATGATTCCGCTACAATATTTTTTTTAATTTAATGAAAATATGTGTTTTATGTGCAATGATTGACCAGTTGTAAGCGTTCAGGGAACGGGGCCTTACACTAAGTTTCCCCCATGCGCCTGCATAGTGCCCATGCGCATGCATAGTGCCCATGCGCCTGCATAGTGCCCATGCGCCTGCATAGTGCCCATGCGTCTACATAGTGCCCATGCGCCTGTATAGTGCCCATGCGCCTGCATAGTGCTCATTCGCCTGCATAGTGCCCATGCGTCTAAAGACTTAGAAATATTTTCTGATTTTGGGGAATTGTAAAATGTAGGGTTTGACTTGGGAGGTTCCCAGGGGTTATGTAAGTTGACTTTTTGGAAGTGGTAGTTGATGTGATGGGCGAAGTATGATGTATGTTTGATGCTTATGCACGATTGATGTGTGATTGATGATGTATGATAATTATGTATGATTGCATGTTATGTTTTGTTATGTTCCTTATTACGGATAATGATGTGACTTTACGTGGTGTGATATTGTTAATGAACATAAAGAATTATCTTAACGAAGTGAAAGATTTAAAATAATGAAAGTGGAACATAATGAACCAATGAGAAGCCTTGCATGCAAATGAAAGGAGGTTCACAACTTATTGGGAGTTGTTAGCTCAACTGTGTGCGTCTACAACATGCGATTTTGGCTAACTCATAAGGGTTCAAACACACAGTAAGAATTCAGTCTTGCTGACTACTCCAATACGTGTGATTTCCTAATTATTGTGCATTATACAGCGTGCGATCTTGGCGAACTCATAAGAGTTCACACACATAGGGGGAGTCTGTCCTAGTGACCACTCCATACGTGCGATATGGGGTCCTTGTCGCTTAACCCTAGATGAATTGCTTGGTGCTCTAGAGGGGGGTTAAGTACATGAGAGGACCTGGATAGAAGTGAATGATAACAAATGTACAAAATTTGTGATAATTACGAAATGTGTGAAGCGTGCAAAATGTACAAAACGAATGATGAAAGAAGATAATAATATTACCTTGATGCACGTACGATGTGTGAAGACATGTCATAGTAGTGAAAATGTTTTAGTGAATGAAAGTACTATAAAGTTTTATAAAACTAGAACTCGCTCGGAAACAATGACTTTTATGTGTTTCCAATTGGCAGGTAAATGTTGCTGAGGATGGCACGGGGTGGCTACTTGGCTCTTTTTGGAAGGCATCCATTTTTTATAATGCTTTTGTGATGTAATGCAACAAGTATTTTGTAATATGATAACATTGTATTATTTTGCAAAAGCTTTTATAATGAAATGAAATGTTTGTTTTAATGTTTCCGCTGCAATGTTTTCTTTAAGTTAATTAAACTATATGTTTTATGTGCAATGAATGACTAGCTGTGAGCGTCCCGGTTTCAGGGCCTTACACTAACATCATAACATCATCAAATCGTGAATTCCAAGAATAAAAAGTTTCCTCTTAAGGCAATGTCTGAACTAGATGATTAATCCATGGATTTCTTGCATAATCAACATAATATAGCATTCATACAACCTAACTAACATCATATTAACATCTAACAATCAACAATTTCATGTTTTCACACATAAATTTAACTAGGGTTCATCATGAATCAAAAACTATGAAAACTTGATGAAATTTAACATTTAAAAGTGTAGAAAACAAGAATTAAACTTGCTAACACCATGCAACCACTTGGAACCAATCAAAATCCACTTGTTTGTGCTTCTACATGCTTAATTTCGAAAATAACGAAGGGTTTGGAGCTGCTTGTGGCCGAAATTGGGTTGTGGGAGGCTAGGGTTTGGATTTTTACAATAACTCACACAACACCTGGAATACATAAATATAACACATTGTCACGTTATCGCGTAAAATTTATAAAATAAACATTTAAAAATCTATAAATACATGCATCACATAATCACAACTAATAACCAACATTATTAATTAGATTATCATTGTTTATGATAGGTTATTATTATTAAGTCACCAATGTTCAATGAAAAGTAGTGTTTGCTCATGACACGTGTATGCAATACCTAACGGAACTAATAAAGTTTGATAACAGAAAATTACCGCATGTCATAGTGATAGAATTCACAACGTTGGATCTATGAGATGCTTGTGCTACTTCCCTTTAACGCATGCAACACAATTATCTTTGCAGAAAAATTCCTTTTTAGGCAAACCATCTACCAAGTTATTTTTAACCAATTTGTTCATGGTTTTAAAATTTACATGACACATACGTTTATGCCATAGTGTTGACTCATCACCATCAGCTTTGGAAAGAAAGCATAATACTTCATGCGGTGGGAAAGCATAGTTTATATCTCGCTTCTACAAATCCTTTTTCCTGGGAGATCTAAAAAGCACCAATTCCTAAGGAATGATCATCCCTGGTCTGAAGATAATGCATTCATGTTTTGTGAAAAGCATTTGATGGTTTTGATCATAGAATTGAGAAACATTTAACAGGTTGTGTTTAAGCTGTAACCTAAGCCAAGGAAATGTAAATTGGTTACGGGGACATCCACCCGCGAGCACCCATGATTCCCTGTAGTAAGTCATCAGGACAAAGTGTACTTTATCAACTTTTAACTTGTCGTTGGATACACTCCCTCTGCCAAAAATGTATCCTCTAGCCTCACCTCCAAATTAAATAGGACCTCCATTAAAATGTTGATATTGTTAAATAAGAGATCTCTTACTTGTCATGTGCCTGGAGCATCCAATGTCTATGATCCACACATTATTGTTCTTATCATATGGATGTCCCTACACATAAGGTGAAAAAGTTAGTTTTGATTGAAAACCCAATCCATTCAAATAAGGTGAAAAATTATGATGTTATCGATCAACTTTGTGTGCAATTGTTATCTTAGTAAATTTAGAAGTTATAGATGACGAAAAAGAAGGAATATATTTTATGCTCTAATGTGTTTATTACTAAGGAGACATCCTATTCAATTCGTTGATTAGGTAAATTTATCTATCAATTCATATATAACAACTCATAATGACATGTCTATTATTATTTTTTTAATTTACTAGAATTGTATAATACATTATCATTCGTGTCACTTCAACATATACTTTTATTTGGTATGCAAACAATACCTTGGGGGTATAATATAGTCTGATTGAAAATAACCAAAAAATATACAACACTAAATTATGACATCGTTGTTTATATTTTTTCTTCAAAATTACAATAGCGTGTATACATAAAACAATTCACATCTGAGAGACTTCATCATAATGCATAAATGCACAGCCGCAATATATCACATAATATAAGTCACCAATTAAATACCCTTTAGATGAATATAAACTCTTTAAGTCTACATAATACATTTAATTGATTGAATCGCAAATCCAGTTTTAATTTATTTAAAAATCTCCTGGTGTCACATAGAAATAAGTGCATAATTTATTTTGGTGGGAACAGTTGTGGGATTAAACCCCACTAACTCTAATTAGAGTTTAAAATTATGTTGGTGCACTTGCGATAAATAATTTAACTAGTCAAGTAGAAATTAGTTTAGAAAAGCTAATTGGATGGAAGTGGTTCCTTTGGTCTTTTACAAAATAATAGTTTTCATTTGAATGGATCTCTACATAGATGGGTTTTCAAATGAAAACCAATATTTTGTAACAAACCAAAAGAAGCAATCATGACCCTTAATTTAATGATTCAACAAATGGTATCTAAAGAGCAAATTTATAATCTAGAATTTTTAAAAATTCAAGGCAATACTGGTATTTCAAATTCAATTAAGAAAACCACCCTCCAAGTAATCTTTTTTAACCTCTATCACTTTTTTAATTCACCAAAAAGAATTCCAAAGCCAACTTATTAAAAAATTGTTTAACATTTATTATAATTTTTCCTTTATCGGCAGTATTTATTATATTTATTTTTTTAAAACTCATAATGGGAGAAAGCAAGATTACATTTATTATAATCGAAAATTTCTTTCTACTCTTTCTATGCAACATTAATTAAGATATATATAATGTATTGCATTTTCAAGTAATTCAAAATATTTTCATTTACAAACTAAATGTGACATCCGTTAATTTTTCAATACCAAAATCCGTTAGTTCCGTTATGTCTTGTATACACGTGTCATGAGCACACACTAGTTGTCGTTGAACGTTGGTGACTTAATAATAATAATAATATATGATAAACAATAATTATCTAATTAATAATGTTCATTATTAGTTGTGATTATGTGGTTCATCGATTTATAGAATTTTAAATATTTATTTTTTAAATTTTACGTGATAACGTGACAACGTGTTATATATAGTTCATGTGTTGTGTGACTTGATGTAAATGTTTTTGATTATGATTATTGATTAATAATAATTGTAGTTTGTAGTTAAAATTGTTAAAAAATGCTAAAGATATTATTTGTATAAAAGTTGGTTAAAAGGGGGGTTTATATGCAAAAATCTATTTATGTTAACTTGAAAAATCCCAACCCTAGCCTCCCACAACTCAATTGTAGATACATGTGTCCCTAGTTTCTGAACTTAATATAATATGCCTTTATTGTCTTACACATATGTAATTGTACGGGTACTTAATGAAATACAATGTGTGGTTGTGCTTATAATGTTGAATATTTCATTGCTTGGTATGTAATAACGCTTATCGAACTAATTATATAGGTTTGTGTTGTTTGAATAGATCTAAGTCAAAAAATGATTATAAAACTTATTCAAACTTGATCATATGAAGTTCTCATGCGATTGGCCCATGCTAATGGACCATACGCATGAACAACTTCATGCTAATGAACCAGTCGTATGAATGAATCAGGAGAATGGATCAGTCGCACGATTGTAACATGGGATTGGCTCAGTTGCACGACTAAACACTTAGTCGTGCGAATGGATCAACTGCATGAGTCAATCGCACGACTGAACCATGCAAATGGTTCATTCACCCGAATGAAAACCCTAACCTATAAATACCATTAAAATCGTGGAAAAACAAGACACTTTTGAATATTTCGATACCTACACGTACCCTAGCCGTCCAGAGACCTCTAGCAACTTGTTCCAACTTCATAGATCGCGGTAGATCGATTGCTAATCGTTCTTAACGTTTAGATTCAATCTTTAAGTGATTCTACGTGCATTCTCACTGATTGGATTGCCGGTCAAATAGGATTCCACACTATTTGATTCAGTATACACGTACAAAACCCCAAAGCTAATCACACCAGACGAATACCCACAATGGCGACAATGTTCCGAGATCTACTTAATGGAGTAGATCCCAATATGTGGGAATCTATAGAGACAGGGTACAACATGCCAGTTGGAGCTAATGGTGTAAACCTCGCACTTGGTGGCATGACTGATGGACAAAAGGTCGAATACAATGCTTAAAAGAAAGTTTATGCTTTGCTTACATAGTCAATTCTAAAGGATATTTTCCATCAATTCTCGAAGTATACACAAGCAAAGAAACTATGGGATGCATTGGAAGAAAGGTATGAACGAAACGCATCATTGAAGGCTATAAAGGCTAAGGCTTTAAAGAACGAGTTTGAAAACTTCTCCTCGATGGGAAAAGAAAGCTAGATGATGTAATCGATAGGTTCTACCACTAGATGTGTGAGATGCACACTCATGGAGTATCGACGTCAATGGAGGACAAAGTGTCTAACTTTGCAGATGGGCTGCTGGACAAATGGGTTTCATTTGTTTCACATCTCAGACAGAATGGTATGCTAACGAAGTTAGATATCAATGACTTCATTCTGAAGCTGAGAGAGGAAGAGCTAAGGATGAAGTATATAACACAAAAGTCTTCCAATGATGAGAGCATAACCCTATACAACACGACTCCTCAAGCCAAAACATCTGGAGCACCTCTTCAGATAGCTTTTGTATCAAGCTTGTCTGGTCCTTCTCAAGCCTCTACTTCAGGTCAGAAACAACAGGGTCGTTTGGTACCTAATACATTGTACCTGAAGCCAATGCAGCAAATCTGAAGACTGAGAATTTCGGTAATGTAACTGTTGAGGTAGCTAAAGAACACATTGTTGGGGATCGTGTACTCGACGAATACTAATAGATTTACGCGTATACTGAATCAAATAGTGTGGAATCCTATTTGATTGGCGATCCAATCAGTGAGAACACATGTAGAATCAATTAAAGATTGAATCTAAATGTTAAGAACAATTAGCAATCGATCTACAACAATCTTTGAAGTTGGAACATGTTACTAGAGGTGTCTGGACGGCTAGGGTACGTCTGGGCATTAAAATATTCGAAGTATCTTGTTTTTCCACGAATTAAGTGGTATTTATAGGTTAAGGTTTCTCAATCGTGTGACTGGACCATTTGCATGGTTCAGTCGTGCGATTGAGTCATGCGGTTGATCCATTCGCACGACTGAGTGTTCAGTCGTGCAACTGAGCCAATCTCATGTTTCAATCATGCGACTAATCTAGTCTCCTGGTTCATTCGTACGACTGGTTCGTTAGCATGAAGTTGTTCATGCCTATGGTCCATTAGCATGGGCCAATCGCATGAGAACTTCACATGATTAAGTTTGAATATGTTTCATAGTCATTAATTGATTTAGATAGTATTCAAACAACCACAACCAATATAGTCAAGTCAAAAAGCGTTACTACATACCAACCAATGAAATCTTCAACATTAAGCACAACCACATATAGTATTTCATTAAGTACCCGTACAATAACAATTACATAAGTTTAAGACAATACAAAGATATTACATTAAGATCACAAACTAGGGACACATGTATCTACAAACTCCCCCTTGGCCCTAGTTTCATCTAATGTCTTACATCCTTTATGAGTTCCTCAAACTTCTTGTACTTCTCTTCTCTAGTGACTTCGACATGTATCTCAAAAGCAAAACAAAGTCTTATAACGTTCTGAAATTGTAGAGCTTGTACAATATCTTGAGAGTCATAGAATAATGGCCACGTTTATAATGTATAAACATCATCTGCAAACAAGTTTGTAAGCCACATAGTATCAAACACCCATGGTTTCCATAACACCATTCTTATTCAAAACTATGACTGCCTCTCCTGTCCTCCAATCATAGTACCACCATTTGAAGTGTGGAGTGAAGTCCTGTGACATCTCCCGTAGAGGGATCTTTGACATTGTGCAAGGAGGACTCCACTTGAGCACTATTTTTGGTTTTCCAGTTATGGGATCAACCTCAGACCGTCTGAGATACCTCGTTGGCTATTGAGGTTCGAAGTTGACCCGTCTGGTGTGGTACTCTCTTTTAAGAGCAATCTCAAACCGGCCTGACATTTTCCTTGGGTCAGCGTATAGCAATTTTAACTTTGGTAACTGGTTAGCTCAAATCCAGGAAGAGTCTTCAGGTCATGATGGAACCTAAAATACTCAATCCCTTTTTCATGTTTAACTACATAAACGTTGAGATCTTCGATATACACCCATGCTATGATTCTGCCAGACACCTTTTGATGTTTCTTTACTTTGTACAGCTTGGTGTAGGCAATTGACGTTGAAGCACCGCATCGGGCTCTTATTTCTTCAAAGCATGCAGCCCACTCAGCCTTTCTGATATTAACTTCAGCTCCCGAGGCTTGGGCTGTGTCTTCTTTCTTGTCTGAGTCTTCTTCCATTCTATCCAGAGTCTCAAAAGTTTCACTAACAAGGTTGTCTCCCAGATTGGGAATGACAATACCTTCAATGTATGTGTACTCTGGATAGTTTTGGTCTGTGACATCTTCTATCTTGATCTCATCAACATTGTTGAACTCGTCTCACTTTCCACTTGGACTGTTGGAGCATCTTTCACGATCTCATCCAGATTAAGTCTGAATATTTCAGTGAGTTGCTCGTCTGTGAGATTATGAATTATCTCTCTTTCTTCAGGAGTGTAATTCACTGATCTCTTGACTATACCCTGCACATCAAGAATCATCGTGAGCTGAGTCTTGATCTATTAGAGGGGAGCAAGATCATATTCATCTCTCTGGATGTTTTGATCTGCTTGATTTAAAAACATGTAACACATTAACCATTAGTCAACAATCAAAGCAGTAAACATCAACATTAAATATAAACATTCATTACATTAATTTGATACAAGATTCAAATACATATGATGTAAATAACATAAACAACTAAGTATTACTCTTGTCTTGTATCATATGCTCCTTTGCTGATGGGGATGAAGTGGAGGCACCTTGGCCTTCAGTTCGTTTTGTCCTGCTTTCACTCGCAGATGTGGCACCCGCAGTAGATGTATCCTCATCATCATTATCAACATCATCATCAGCATCATCACTAGCACCAGTATCATCTTCTTGCTCATCACCATCATCATCATCATCATCATTGTCATCATCATCACCATCATCTCCATCTCCCTCTTTGATCTTTAATGTCTCCTCTTTAGATCCTTTGAGCTTCAGCATGATGGTCTTGTTGGTCGTCTCCAACTCCTCTATTCTTATGGCTAATTGGACATGTTGCTCCTGGAGTTGAGACACCTTTGAGCTCTGTGCAGCAATCTGCTGTGCCTGCTTCTCAATCAACTGAGCTTGCTGAGATATTCGCTAAGATTGTGCAGTAGCAAGATCTACTAGATGACGAATCTGGGCAGTCTTCTCGTCGTCGACTGCCAACAGATTCAGCACCATACGATTAAGTGCCGAAATCTCTTCGTCTACCCCAATAGGAGGTAGAGAGGATCCAGATTGATAGGAAGGGTAAGATCACGGTCCTACATGATGGCTACTTGTGGTGGTGGTGGCGGCAGTGGTGAAGATTGGGGGTGGTATAGATGAAGGTGGTGGTGGAATGATAAAGATTGGGGATGGTATAGATGAAGGTGGTGGTGGAATGGTGAAGATTGGGGGGGTATAGATGAAGGTGGTGGTGGAATGGTGAAGATTGGGGGTGTATAGATGAAGGTGGTGGTGGAGTGGTGAGGATTGGGGGTGGTATAGATGAAGGTGGTGGTGGAGTGGTCAGGATTGGGGGTGGTATAGATGAAGGTGTGGTGGAGAGGTTGTGGTAGGGGTGTGTGAGGTGGTAGATAATATGGTGGATGGGATAGTGGTAGTGGTGGAATGGTGGAAGTGGTGGTAGTAGTGGTGGTGGTGATGAAGATCATCCTCCTTTTCTTCTTCTTTAACCCATGGGGCTAAGCCATCCTTTTCATCCTCGATCCCCTCAAGGTGGATGTTCCCCCTGGAACACTACTGGACTGATCAGGAGCATACGTAGGATCAGTGTCAGCCTCCCCAAACACTCCAGAGCATCCTCCAACCTCTTGAATACCTCGATCGGTGGCAACCACCTGGCTCCCCATAGTGCGGGTTAGGATCTCCTCATCCGTCTCCTCCTTATCATCAAGATGAAAGTCCTGATGGAACCCTGCAGCCTCTACTCCACCTTGGGTGGATGCTGGAGATGCTATATTAGTAGTGGGGGCCCTCGGTTGAGTGTGCCCTACATCTCCACCATCACCGCTGTCGTCGTCGTCGGAGTCGTCTTCAGCAGCTCAAGCTGCTCGACATCCGAATCACTGTCTACATGACCCCATTTACGCCTCCCTGGTGCCACGTAGTCCACCTTGGCCAGATGGCCTATAAGTCTATTTACTGGGGGTTTGACTTGCTTTCCCCAGTAAACCTTCATACGACCCAGGGTCGTATCATCCATAATCTCAAATGACACAACGTCGTGGCTCTCCTTTTGCAGTGTGAGCAGCTTCTCATCAAAGATCATCTGTAAGAACCTAGGGTACATGCAGAAACCCTCTTTGCCCTTCGCTTCCAAGTTCTCTTATCAGGTAGGAGAAGATCATGCTAGAAAAGCTGAAAGGGTGGTTCAGCACGAGTGCCACGTAGGCATTTTGAATCTGGTCTGATAGGTCATCGAACCCACCCCTTGGTGACGCCAGGCACTTGAGGATGACGTGTGCCAAGTACTTGTACTGGGGACACAGGTTGCTCTTGTTTAGCACCCCTGTATTGACATTCCTAGTGTACTTCATCCTCATGAAGAACCCTATCACTGTCAGTGGGTGAAGTCTTGTGGGGTAGTTTGTATCATCTCCCAACCCAAGTACACACTGAATGTCTTTAGCAGTGATCTCTATATCCAACCCAAAGATAGAACTCCTTATGTTGTATGGCTCACGTGATCGATCAACCAATGCATTCTCCTAGAAGGCATGTTGTATAGACTTGTAGGGGGTGCATGGTGTAGATATCGCTTTGTGGATCCTTGATCAGTTGAGGAAAGCGATGATCCCTGCAAACTCGGCACCACTTCGAGTTGTGGTGTCTAAGTGAGCACAGATGTTGTGCTTGGGGTTGATGGACCACTTGTCTGCCATCAATCTGTAACACAAAACACATAAACATTATCTAATCACATGACAAAAATCAGTTCAAATTAACTTGGTTGAATTCATTCTGGATCACTCATGCGATTGAACCATGCGACTGTGTTTAGTTGGTTGACTTGGCATGCGACTGGATACAGTCGGGTGACTAAGTATCCGACTCAGTTCAATTGGTTAACTGAACCTGTGATTGGTTTAGTCGGCCGACAGAGCTCATTCGTATGAGCCATTTGGCAGATTAAGCAATTCGATCAGCTCAATCGTGCGATTGGAGTTCATCCTGACGTCCAGTCGCATGACCCACTGTTCGGTTGACTGAGATTCATATTTTAACCAATTCTTGAAATTAGACGTCGTGTAATGGTTCTTTAGACTCGCAATCACTTGACTAATAACCTACTAACTTTAAATTAAACATTTTATTCAGTTTAGTTAGGTTATTTGTCCAGTAAATGGTTCGGTTCTTGTGTGGGTCGACATTCTAAAATTATGGCACCATTTCATTAGATTTGAGTGAGATATCATCACATTCTATATGTATAACAATCCACAATTGTCAGAATATCAACAGAAGTCAGAAATTTGGGTCTAATGAAATTTGGGCAAGGTAACGGTAGTCTCTGCGATATGAGGGCCATTAGGGGGTGATGAGTTGAATGCGATCGACTGTGGCCCTATTTAGACTGAATCTGATTTCAATTGGCCGACTGGACACATTTGCACGGTTCATTCGTGCGATTGGCTCAGTCGATTACATTCAGTCGGCCGACTGGATTTCAGTCGGGGAACTGACTCATTCGCACACTTCTATTCGGTCGAATGGCTCATTCTAATAGTCATTCGGGTGAATGGTCAATACTCATGTGCCATTCGGCTGTTTAGTGCATGAGTATGGTCCGTTCGCACTGTAGGTCCATACTCATGGTCCAGTCGTGCGATTGGATCATACTCATGATTTTGACTTTATGACCATTTCTCACTTAACCCTTTTTAACTTTTGATTAAACTTAATATGCATTTGATCATCTCAGACATGATCATTTTAACTTGAAAAACTTTTGACCGCCTCAGACGTGATCCTTTTAAACAAATTTGTCACCTCAGACGTGACTAATTTTACCGTTGAAAAGCACATGTGGTCACCTCAGACATGACCCTTTTTAGATGATTTAAATCCCCTAATGAATTCCATGATGTAGTCCGATATCAAACAAATTGAATTGACTAAATTGAGAAAAAATAAAAGACTTAAACTGAAATACAAAACTAAACTTGTTTTTGACCTTTTGTGTAAGGTATAAATCCTAAGATAGAAATTTAATGGATTCGGTTCCGAAATAGGTAGCTTCAATTACTTTTGACCATCACTGGACCAGTTCAAATTGCAATCATACAGGCAAGTCAAATCATTTGGGACATGTTATCAACACCTTTTGATGCTCAATTCTTGTTTTTCATCTAGAGTCGTTAGCAAGTTTAGGAAATCATACTAGTACTATTAGATCCCACCTTGATTTGGAATTTCAATAATTGTAGCCATGATGATTGTCAGTATACTGGTCCTCTTAAATCCCTACACAGACCGGTTATAGTTTAGGTTTGATTATTTCAACAGCCATTTGTGGATCGCACACTTATATGGTAATCAACATTCTGAGGAGATTTTTTAGCGGTCTCAGGGTATTTTCAAGAAGAAACTATTCTTACAACTTTCAAAGAGAAGCCAAGCCTTAGGTCAGTGCCACCGCACAGCAGAGAGGCGGCAAACAACAATGAAGTCTAGAATATATAGGTTATGTTTATCCTCAGGTCTGTGCCACCGCACATTAGAGAGGCACATAACCTATCTTCATGTTTGAGCAATTTTAATCTTTTTGCACAGTTCTTACCAACAACATAAGTTATTAGTTTCATTGCTTTTGCTCATATTTTGGTCTTACGCACACATTTATGGCATTTAATCTGCTCGTCACCCCTTATTGGAATTTGTTGATTATGTTAACTAGGGATAAGATGCTAACCCACAGCTTGTTTAACAACTTAGTCTGTTCTTGAAATCACCAATAAGGTCTAATCGTCTATTGTGTTGAATCTTCCGACATATCATCGATGGTCTAACAACCTCTACGTCTACTTTCTTTGTGTTACCTTAGTAGTAGCTAGTCTTACTATCATTTTTCCTTTTATATTACTCAGACTACACAAACATATACTTTGAACTTTGCATCTTATTTTATTTAATCTTTTAAAGTCCCAGTGATTTGTACGTGTGTACTATCATTTTCCAAAGTCATTAATCGGTATCACAGATACAATCTACTTGCTATTCGCTAGTGTCTCCTTCTCCCTCATTTTTTTTGTTTATGTTACTAACTGGCCTATTCTCCCCCTAAAATTCTACGACCGTAACCGATTTACGCTTTTTAGGATTTTAATAGGGGACCGAATAAACTTAGTTTAATTAATCAACTTAAAGTTAAACAAATAAATAAGGAAAAAAAAAGACAAATGGACAATACGCATCGGACTACACGTGGTCATCATCAGGAATTACATCACTTTTCTTTTTAACGCCATTGACCTCTAACAGATATAGAAAACGTGGTTTGTCAAAAGCCTTTGTATAGAGATCAGCGCATTGAAAATCAGTATTTATTTTAATCACATCGATTAGGTTCTTTTCAAAGCAATCACGTATAAAGTGATATTTTATACCAATGTGTTTGGTCTTAGGATGTCGGATCGGATTTTTAGTTACTGCTATTGCAGTAGAGTTATAAACAAATATAGGAGTAGATGAGAATTTCAAACCGTAGTCCTGCATTTTCTATTGAATCCATATGATTAGTGAACAGCAACTTGCAGCAGCAACGTATTCGGCTTCACAGGTTGATAAAGCAACCAAGGTCGGCTTCTTACACTGCCAGGTCACTAATCTCCTCCCAAAGAATTGACATCCCGCTGAAGTAGACTTGTAGTTCGTCTTCCAGCCACTATAATACGAGTCACTATAGGCTGTCATCTCGAAGTCATCGTCATGAGGATACCACAACCCAAGTGTTGGAGTACACTTCAGATAACGAAAGATTCTTTTGACCCCTATCAAATAGTTAACTTTTGGCTTTGCCTGATATCTTGAACATAAACACGTCGCGTACATGATATGAGGTCTTGAGGTAGTGAGGTACATGAGAGATCCAATCATACCTCGGTACATAGTGGCATCAACCATATCACCATTCTCATCGGGTGCTACATCATGGTTTGTAACAAGTGGAGTCCCAGCTACGGAAGCATTCTCCATGTCAAACCGACTAAGGATATCTCCTACATACTTGGTCTGATATAGGAAAATCCCTTTTGGTGTCTGATCCACCTGTAACCCAAGAAATAATTTCATCTCCCCCATCGCACTCATCTCAAACTCAGCCTTCATTACTGCTTCAAACTCCTTACATAGATCTTCGTACTTTGAATTATGTCATCGACATAGATTTGAACAAGCAGTAAATCTCCATCCTTTTCTTTTATGAACAGTGTACAGTCAATGACACCTCTGCGAAAACCGTGTTTCACAAGGTGAGTCGAGAGTTTCTCATACTAGGCTCTGGGAGCTTGATGAAGTCCATATAGAGCCTTGTCGAGTTAGTAAACTCTGTCTCAATGATATGGATCCTCAAATCCCTTCGGTTGACTGACATGCACTGTCTCTCTTATTTCACCATGAAGGAAAGCACTCTTCACATCAAGTTGATAACCTTTAATCTTCATATAAGATGCATAGGCAAGGAAGATGCGGATTGCTTCCATTCTTGTCACGGGTGCAAACATTTCATTGTAGTCAATGCCCTCGACTTGTCAAATCCTTGGACAACAAGTCGAGCCTTGTTTCTGATGATCACGCCTTGATCATTTTTCTTGCATTTTAAGACCCATTTTGTGCCAATGACCTTAGCACCTTTAGGTCTATCAACCAGAGTCCATACACCTAACTTCTTGAATTGCAGAAGTTGTTTTTGTATGGCACTCACCCATGCCTCCTCATTTAGGGCTTCACTAACATAATTTGGCTCAAACGGAGACACAAACCAATGATATGCATCATAATGAATGTAACCCTTTTCCATCACTGAGGCATAATCAGCTAAATACAACTGATTTCTGGTCTGAAATGCTGATCTCACATCTCCAATGACATTATCCAAAGGATGATACACATTTAGTTGTGAAATACGAGTGGTTGGAACAACTACCTCCGAATCAAGATTATGAACATTCGGTTCAGTATCTGAGGCAGAAGGAGTCTAAGGTTTCGAAGACGCAGAGGCATCAACGTCAGATGCTTATGGACTATTGGTAGGGGGAACCTGTTGCTCCTGATTGTTCTAATTAGTCTCTACAGCTTCTTCATCAGAGGAAGAGTCACTATCTGCAAGTGCTCCCCCTAAGTTGGTAGATGAAACACCTTGTAGGCCAGATGATGTACATTCCTGAGCTGGTGTGTTTAGAACATCATACATCATCTTTGTAGCTAACTCATCATTAGAAGTGGAGAGTGGTATGTTGTAGGACTTGAAGAATCCATCATAGTTGAAAAAGAAGGTGGGTCCTTTTCCAGTAGGTGGTGTGGTGTATCTCTGAACATCAACATTACCCCATACTTCTAACTGACCTGTTGAGTTGTTGTAGACCCTCTTGTTCGGCATATTGTATCCTAGAAAGATACCTTCATCAGCTTTCTCGTTGAATTTCCCTTCCTGAGTCTTCTTCAGTAGGGTGCACGAAGCGCCAAACGGCTCGAGATACTCTAGATTTGGTTTACGTCATTGTAGTAGCTCGTAGCTCGTCTTCCCATGGCATTTGACTACCAGAACTGTTTGGTGTATAACATGCATTTGCAACTGCTTCATTCCAGAATTGGACAGGCAGTTTTGAGTCTGCTAGCATTGTCAGTGGCGTCTGTATCAAGCTGTGATTCTTTCTTTCAGCTAGGTCGTTCATCTAAGGAGTGTAGGCAGATGTGAACCGATGCACAATTCACTTTTCCTTGCTGTAAGCGTCCATCCATTGATTCTTGAACTCGGTTCCGTTGTCTGAGCGCACTTGACGTACCTTCAACTTCTATAGGAACTCCAGAGTAGTTACTAACCCCATGAATGACTCAAATGTTTCTGATTTGGATTTCAGAAACATCACCCAAGTGAATCTTGAGTAGTCATCAGTAACTACATAGTAGTACAAGTCGCCTGCAATGCTTCGTTTACTGACTGGACCAAACAGATCCATGTAAAGAAATTCAAGAGGAATTTTGATAGAATGAACTTTCTTTTCCTTATGAGACTTCTTCGTATGTTTGCCCTTCTTGCACGCAACACGGAAATCCGGAAGTTGGAAGTTTTTGACGTTGACTCCTCTCACTAGATCATTCTGTTTCAAGTGATTCATTGTCCGTGGATTAATGTGTCCTATTCTCCTATGCCAGGAGATGGATTCCTTCTCAGTAGCTTTTGACAAGAAGCACTAAACTTCATGATCCGTTATGGAGGCCTTTGAGAGATCCAAGACATAAAGATCCTTATATCTTGAGGCAGACATTAATACTTGATCCTCTGAGATGACGTAGTCCTTTTTCAGGACATAGCACTTCTTATTGTCAAACATTATCTTAAAGTATTTATCACAAATTTGAGAAACAGAAAGCAAGTTATTCTAAAGTTGTTGGACATAATTTACCTTGTCAAACTTCACTTTCTGATTACCTACTTCTCCTTGAGCTATGATGTACCCACCTTTGTTTCCAGCAAACTAAACGTGACCTCCTTTTATCTGTTTGGCGTTTGATAAAAGATCCTTGTTCCCTGTCATGTGCCTGGATGCTCCGCTGTTTATAATCCAAGTGTTGGTTTCAACACTATATCGAAACCCTACACATTCAATTTGAAAACATTAGTTCAGGTTAGGGACCCAAGCCTTCACTGGCTTGGGTTTCCCAGAGGTATCACACTTCATAAAGGTAACCCATTGATCGTTCGAGGATGAGGGAAGTTCAGACGGTTTAGATGTTTTCTTGTTCTCATTATCATACAATGAGGTTGATTTCTCCTTCCACAAGCTAGCTTTGTGTAAGGTCTGTTTGTGATAGACAGACGACTAGCTAATGTGTTGAACTTTTGGTTCACTATCTCTTTTAGGTGGCGTCACTAAGTTCCTCTTAAAAAAAGGTATTTGTTCAGGAAGTTCAACTTTCCTCCTTGGTGTCTCATAGTAAGAACAATGAGACGCAATGTGTCCATACTCTCCATAAATGTAGCAAGCTCTGCTTTCGACTTTATGATTTAATTGTTTTTGTGGAGATGTATATGACACCCGGGTCACCTTACTCTGTTTGGGTTTTGACTCTGATTGTTTAGATGTTCTGTCTTGTTTAACAAGATTAATTGCATTAACATTTTTAACATCCTTTTCTTTTCTATTTTCTAGACTTAGACATGATGCACATGATTGGTTAACATTACTGGTCTTTTTAGGTTCAGATTTGACAACTTTTGAATCAGACTTAATACTAACCTTTTCAAACTCTTTGTCCAGATTAATGCAAGGCATTTTAACTTTTGCCTTTGAAGTGGCCTCCTTTTGTTTAGTGTCACATTCATTTAAAGAACATATGGAATATGGATCACTTACAAGAGGAGTAGACACTACAAGATCCTTGATTGGATTATTATTAATTGGTTTACATTTTGTGTTCATGAAGATCTCATGTGGTGGTGGAACCACTTTATAACCCAATCTGTTAGGACCTGATATTTGAACGAAATACCTAATGATTAACGTGTAAACCAAACCAATAGTGCAGAATCCTATTTGATTGGCGATCCAATCAGTGAGAATGCACGTAGAATCAATAAAGTATTGAATCTAACGTTAAGAATCGATTGCGAATCGATCTACTGCGTTCTATGAACTTGGAGTATCTACTTGGAGGTTTCTGGACGGCTAGGGTACATCTGGAATCGAAATAGAATTAAAGCTCTCGTTTTTCCATGAATTGGGTTGTATTTATAGGTTAGTATTGTACATTCGTGCGAATGAACCATTAGTATGGTTCAGTCGTGCGATTGAATCATGCGGTTGATTCATCCGCATGACTAAGTGTTCAGTCGTGCGCCTGATTCAGTCGCATGAAGTTGTTCATGCGTATAGACTATTTAGACGCATGGACACTCAGTCGCATGGCCATTCGGACGCATGACCACTGTTAGGCCGTATGGTCCAATCGGACGCACGAGAACTTCACTTCACCAAGTTTGAGTGTATTATAACATTATGCCTAACACTTCAAACAATCACAAACCTAATTAACCAATTCAACATCGACTCATTAATGAAATACTAAACGTTATAAATGACAAACAATCAATATCATTTCATTAATCATTTCAACCATTACATCAGAATCACACAAACAAGATCTATTACATTCATATCATGATCTAGGGACATACATGTACCAACAAACTCCCCCTTGGACCTAGATCTCTCTAATGTCTTGTTGTCTTGATTACCTCCGGATAATTCTTGTACACATCCTCTTTTGTGACTCCTGCATGAATCTCAAATGCATAACAGAGTCTTATGACATTCTGGAACTGGAGGGCTTGTACTATATCCTGCGTATCATAGAACAGTGGCCACTTGTATAGAGTGTAAACATCATTAGCTGACAAGTTGGTAAGCCACATTAGGTCAAATACCCTGATAGTATCCATTTGGCCCTGTTTGTTTAGGACTATGACCGCTTCTCCTGTCCTCCAATCATAGTACCACCACTTAAAGTGTGGAGTGAAATCCTGTGGCATTTCCCTGAGTGGGATTCTTGACATCGTGCGCGGAGGACTCCACTTTAACACTATCTTTGGCTTTCCAATAATGGCATTAACTTCAGACCTTCTGATGTACCTGTAGGCTGTTGGGGTCTGAAGTTAACCCACCTGGCGTGGTACTCCTTCCTTAGGGTAGCCTTAAACTAGCCTGACATTTTTCTCGGGTCAGCATACAACAGCTTTAGTTTGGCCAGCTGGTTGAGCTCAAAACCTGGTAGAGTCTTTAGATCATGTGGAAATCTAAAGTACTTTATGCCCTTCTCCCTCTTAACGGCATAAACGTTAAGGTCCTCCAAATATGCCCATGCTATAATCCTGCCTGACACCTTATGATGTTTCTTGACTCTGTAGAGTTTGGTGTAGGCGTCCTGTTTAGGTGCAACGCGTTGGGCTCTAACTACTTTAAAACAAGCAGCCCATTTAGCCTTTCGGATATCAACATCATCATTTGAGGCTTGGGTCGATCCCTCTTTCTTCTCTGATTCCTGCTCCATTTTTTCTAACACCTCAAATGTATCAATGACAAGAGATTCACCCAGATTGGGGACCACATTTCCCTCATTGTTAGCATACTGAGGGTAGTGATCTGCAGTGACATCTTCTATCTCTATTTCATCAATGTCATTGAGCTCTTCGTCACTTATCGAGTCGCACGTTGGAGCATCCTTCACAATCTCATCGGGATTTGGCTTGAAGATCTCAACTAGTTTCTTATTTGATAGATCGTGAATTATTTCCCCTTCTTCAGGGGTATAACTCACCGACCTTCTGACAATCCCTTGCAGATCAAGAATCATAGTTAGCTGAGTCTTGATCTGCTGAAGGGGAGCAACATCAAATCATCCCTCTTGTAGTTTGGATCTTTTTGATTTAAACATGTAGCACATCAACCATTAGTTAATAATCAAAACAGTAATACATTAATCTTATTATAACCATTAAATACATAAGTTTAAATACATGATTCAAATACAAAAGTAAACAAATACATAGACATCTAATCATTACATTCGTCTTGGATCACTGGGTCATCACTTGGTGGAGCAGAGGAAGAAGCTTGTTGGTCTTGATTCTTCTTAGACCTTCTTTCTTGACCTTGAGCTGAGGCTGATGCAGCTGCATCTCCTCCTTCATCATCATCATCCTCCTGCCTGGCCTATGTTCTTTCTTCCTCATCCCCTTCATCATCATCACTCTCTTCATCTTCATCCTCATCATCATCTACACCCTCATCACCATCTCCTTCCTTTATCTTCAGAGGCTCATCTTTAGTTCCTTTGAGCTTGAGCATGATAGACTTTTTAGCATCCTCCAACTCCTCAATCTTCTTTTCTGATATGACTCTGTGCTATTGGAGTTGGGCAATCTCTTCACTCTGGTGGCTGTGGCTGTAGAGGTGGCTATGGTGGTGGCTGAGGTAGTGGGTGGTATGGTAGATGTTGTGGGTGCTTTGGTGGTGATGAAGGTGAGCCGTCTCTTTTTCTTCTTCATCCCATGGGGTTAAGCCATCCTCTTCTTCCTCGACCAAGTCGAGGTGGATGCTCCCCCTAGGATACGGCTGGACGGCTCTTGAGCATAGGTCGGGTCAACGACAGTCTCTCCAGATCCACTATGGCGTTCACCAACCGCCCTGAGTCCATGTTCTGTGGGAACGACTTTGCTTCCCACAGTCCTAGTCAGTGGCTCCTCTTCTGACTCTTCTTCCTCCTCACCAGGTATAAAGTCCTGGTGAAACCCGGCTGACTCAGCTATGTCTCCCATGGAGGCAGATACTGGAGGTATAACGTCTATAGCTTCACTCCTCGGTGGAATGGGCATGTCATCTCCAGCATCCCCACCGTCATCATTATCAGAGTCATCGGCGGGTAGAGCAATCTACTTAACATCAGAATCACTGTCGTCATGGCACCACT
This sequence comes from Flaveria trinervia, assembly GCA_025506515.1. NCBI lineage: Eukaryota > Viridiplantae > Streptophyta > Magnoliopsida > Asterales > Asteraceae > Flaveria > Flaveria trinervia. The sequence continues at coordinate 24,732,109 of CM046442.1, read as the reverse complement.
TCCTCCTAGCTGGCACCACATAGTTCTCACGGGCCAGATGCCCAAACAATCTTCTAACAGGGGGTTTTACCTGCTTCCCCTTGTATAACTTCATCCGGCCCAAGGTGGTATCATCCATTACCTCAAGCACTACAGCATCATCCTTCTCCTTTGGCAGGGAGGGGAGCCTCTGGTCTATGATCATCTTCATAAATCGGGGGTACATGCAGAAGCCCTCCTTCCATTTCCCCTCAATGTTCTCCACCAAGTAGGTGAAGATCATCCTGGAGAAGCTGAACGGATGGTTCAGCACCAACGCAACATAAGCGTTCTGGATCTGGTCAAACAACTCATCAAATCCTCTCTTCTTGGATGCTATGCATTTCAGCAATACATGAGTAAGATACTTGAACTGGGGACAGAGGTTGCTCTTGTTGAGCACCCCAGCATTGATGTCCCCAGAGTACTTGGCTCGAAGAAAACATCCTCTGACAGTAAGTGGGTGTAATCTAGTAGGACATTCAGCATCGTCCCCCAACTATAACACGATCCTAAGATCCTCCTCCGTGATAGCTATAGCCTCTCCAAAGATAGTACCTGTGATACAGTGAGGCTCAGAGGATCGATCAACTACCGCACCTTCCCAGAAGGCCTGCTGAATAGATCGATAAGGTGTACATGGAGCAGATATAGCATGTGCAATCCTCGATCTCCTAAGGAAGGTGATAATGCCCGAGAAGTCTGAAGCATTTCTGGATGTCAGATCCAGATGAGCACAAATATTGTGCTTCGTACTCATAGTCCAACGGCTGGCCATCTTTTACACAAGGAAAGTAAACATTAGTACCCATTGGTTAAGAATGTCATGAAACACTTGGACTTGAACAAACTTCTTTTCTTTCATGCGAATGAGGCTGTGCGACTGGGATTCACTCGTGCGAATGGCTCCATACGTACTACTGAGTGTGCGACTGGACTCATGCATATGTAGCCTCATGCGGTTACACCAGTCATGCGACCGAACTCATACGCATAGTTCAGTCGTGCGGTTAAGCTGTTCGCACTCTTCAGTCGTGCGACTGAAATTCATCAACCTGTCCATTCGCACGTCGTTTTGTCCGCTCAATTCAAATTCAATTTTTCACCAATTTTGAGTTTTAGACTTCGTGTTTTGGTTCAATAGGCTCGGAATCCATTAGTTTAACATCTAAAACCTTTAATTTCATTTGTTTACTAAAAGTATTGATCTGCCCAAGATTCATATTAAATTGATGTGGCTAGTGTAATATGATCCAAGTCGGGTCATACCCAATAACAAGCCAAACAAACACCAAAAGGTAATTTATTTGTTGATAAGATCACACAAATAAATAATGACACCAATTTAGAAAATTGGATTTTCTAAATTATTGCTTTTGTAGATAAACATCATTATATAGATAATTTGTTCATAAAAGATTATTTGTACATTATTTAAATTAGTTAAACAATGGCAAATAATAGTGTGTGTTAGTGATATAAAATTAAAATGGTTTTAATTTTATAAAACAAGGGATGTGATTGTATATTTTATAAAATTTGAATTGAGAGGGAAAACAAAAGGGGGCCATTTTCGGCTGCCCCTTGGTCTTGGATGCCCCATTTTATTAGTTCCAAGACATGCAAGTCTTGGACACTTGAACACTCATTCATTCTATCACATCCAAGAACACACACAACCAAAGCTCTCTCTCTACTCTCTCCTCTAATCTCACGGTTTTGGGCAGAAAAAGAAGAGATTTTCAGCCAACAAAAGGTGTTTTGTAGCTGGAAATTGGTGTCAAAGATCCTAGCATTCAAGGTGATTTGTTGGTAGGCTTGGGGTATGCTATCTTGAGAACTTCTACCTTGAAGTTTAGCCACAAGAACACATCCTTTTCATCTCTTTAATCTCGGTTTTCTGCAGCTCCAAAGGTTGTGGTTCTTACATTTTATGTTTCTTTCATTGTATGTATTTTGTATAATGATCCATGGCTTTAGGGTTCATATTAAATGGGTTTAATAATCATCTTATTAACATGTTTTAAATCTTATATCCGCTGCGTTTTTCATATAAATAAGGTTATATGAACTTTGATAAACATGTTTAAACCCCACAAATGGCATCAAGAGCCACTTATACATATGCATACATGTTTCTCATTACTAGCTCACGGTTTTGTGTTGCTTGACACACAAAAATCCGTGAGTTAGGGTCTGGATTTTGCCCCCTTTTGGTGATTTAAAGATGCTACTTTATGCATATTGGGATCTTTAAAACTCTAGATTATTATATGATTGTTTATGTGTTCTAAACCCATTTGTTCTTGGTTTATGTTGGCCAAAAACATGGGCCACAAGGGGCTGAAAAATCGATTTCTTATGTATGTTTGCTCATTTTGTTGATTATGCATAACAAAGCCTTGACCTTTTGGATTGTATGATTGGTTGTCATGTTATATTCATTTGGGCATGTAATAATTTGTTTTATTTCAAGTCTTGTTTTGTAATCTATTCATTCATATGGTTTGTAATAAATAGATTAGGAGTTTATCTTTACTACAAAAATGTATTAGGATACATATTTTGTAAGGATGCTCAAGATCAAGACTTGAAGAAAAGATGGGCAAAGAGGATACTTGAAGATGTGGATTCTAGTAGGAGTTCCTTTTGTCAACCATGTGTCATGTTCTTAACCCTTAGGACAAGACCTTTTGGCACACTTGTTTGGGCTAAACAAGTGTGCTCAACTTAGTATGCTTTGTTATGCATATATGAATTGTTTGGTTATACTTGGTTGAATGCTTATGATGTTGTTTTGTTTTGTATATTTGGATGTGATTAACAAACCATCAACTATAACAAGAAATTGGTTCTCATATCATTAAGCTAAATTGAATGGTTCTATAAAAGGGGTTAATGTTTTGCCAAATAAAATGGGTTTTATTTAAAAGAATCAATAGAGTACCATATGGTTGAATGCATACAATCATATGATACATAGACTTTTCTATAACAAGTATTGTATACCCTTTTGAAAACAAGTTAAGCACCATCCTTTTACACAACACTTAGGTTACTTGCAAACTCTTAGTGGGATAAAGGTCACCTAACCACTTTGAGGGAACTTGTGACTTGAGGTGAGAATACCATGTTTGTGGATAAAGGTCACCTAACCACTTATGTAGTAAACTCACACGTGTGTGTTAGTAGGACGACTTGATTTATAAAATATATTGAATGGATCACCTAAAATATGTTTTATAAAAGGTGTTGATGGGGTAAACATGCCGTAATAAACATAAGATGTTCAAACGATCCCATACTACTAGAAGTTGCAATGGGTTGCAATTGTCATTTATGACTACCTTGTTTATTTAAATAATGGGATAAAGGTCACCTAACCAATGTTTAAATATAACGTTGGATTCTAAAATTTTTGTTTATTAATAGTCTATGAGACATGAAGGGTATTAATAAATGAAATACATCTATTTATATCAACGATTACTAAAATGAACTTTGTAAAATCTTGTAGATGGCCGACCACAACAACGCTAATAACGATGTACCAAACCAAAACAACCAATCTCTTAGGGCGATCCTTCAAAGGGATCGTCTAACGCCTAACAACTTCATGGATTGGTACCGCAACTTGAGAATTGTTCTCAAGCAAGAAAAGCGGGCCTACATCCTTGATGATCCCATCCCCGATGAACCTAACGAGGAGGATGTGGAGGCCTATAATGATTGGGTAAAGTATGTAGAAGACTCCGTCCAAGTCTCTTGCCTTATGTTGGCAAGTATGACACCTAAACTCCAAAAGGAGTATGAGCTCCATGGAGCCTATGACATGATCACTCAGTTGTGGGAAACGTTCCAGCAACAAGCTAGAGTGGAGCGCTTTGAAACGGTTCGAGCTCTTCATGCATGTCGGATGGAGGAATCCCAATCAGTTTCATCTTATGTTCTTAAGATGAAAAGCCACATCGACCGCCTTCAAAGGCTAAATTGTCTTGTATCAAAGGAGTTGGCCACGGATTTGATCCTTAATGGCCTAACTAAAAGGTTTGAGGCATTCGTCATGAATTACAATATGAACGGATGGGACAAAAGCATAAATGAACTTCATTCGATGCTCAAATCAGCTGAGGCGGGAATGAGCAAAAGGGTTTTACCCGTTCTCACCATTAATGAAGGTGGGAAAAGGAAGAGGCCTCTACCCCCTCCTAAGGCAAATGTTGCCAAAGGAAAGGGGCACGTTGGAGGAAAGGGGAAGATGGCTGTTAGGGCGATACCTCCAAAGCCCAAGGAGAAGAAGCAAAAGGTTGCTGTAAACGACCCATGCTTCAAATGTGGTGAGATAGGACATTGGATGAGAAATTGTCCAGTCTATCTCAAAGAGTTGAGAGAAAAGAGGGATGCAGGGAAAACCTCAGGTATAATTTACATGATACATGTTGAGCTAATGTTATTTCTTCTAACACATGGGTATTAGATACCGGATGTGGAACTCACATTTGCAATTTGTTGCAGGGGTTCAAAAGAAATGAGGATTTTGCAAAAGGGGAAATAAGTCTCTTCATGGGCAATGGTGCAAAGGTTCACGTAGAAGCCCAAGGAAACTACATTTTGAAGCTTCCAAGTGGTTTGGAAGTTATTTTAAACAATGTATATATGCTCCTAGTTTGACTAGGAACATAATTTCTGTTTCCCGTTTAAGAAAATGTGATTATGATTTCAAGTTTGTTGACAATGATAATCATGTTTCTTTAAATCATGTATTTTATTTTAAGGCTATACCTTGTAATGGTATTTATGAATTGTTTCATGAAAACATAACATATGATAGCTCAATATACCAAGCAACCACCAAAAGACTCAAATTAGATTTAAGTGATACCTATCTTTGGCATTGTCGTCTTGGTCATATAAACAAGAAACGTATACAAACACTACAAAAGAATGGTCTTTTAAAAACAAATGAATTTGATTCATTTGATGTGTGTGAATCTTGTTTACAAGGAAAAATGACTAAGGCACCTTTTAGTGGAACTAACGAAAGGGCAAAAGATTTATTAGGTATCATACATTCAGATGTATGTGGTCCTTTTAAGCCAATGACTAGGAATGGTGAAAGATACTTCATTACCTTTACCGACGATTATAGTCGCTATGGGTATGTGTACTTATTAAGGCACAAAGATGAAGCTTTTGAAATGTTCAAAATCTTCAAGAATGAAGTAGAAAATCAACTCAACAAGTCAATTAAAGTTCTCCGTACCGATAAAGGTGGTGAATACTTGAGTGATGTTTTTCAAGATCATCTTAGGAGTTGTGGGATCATCTCACAACTCACTCCACCTGGAACACCACAACATAATGGTGTGTCTGAGAGGAGGAATCAAACCTTATTGGATATGGTTCGATCTATGATGGCTAGAAGCACATTGTCTCCATCATTTTGGGGTTTCGCTTTGCTCTCCGCGGCCCGTATTCTAAATATGGCCCCAACCAAAAAGGTGGAAAAGACACCTTTTGAGATATGGCATGGAAGAGTTCCATCCCTATCGTACTTAAGGGTATGGGGTTGTAAGGCTTATGTTAAGACTCCCACCCCAAACAAATTAGATGTCCGATCCACCAAGTGTATCTTTGTTGGATATCCTAGAGATTCTATGGGATATTATTTCTATGATCCACTGGAACGAAAGGTGTTTGTTGCCAGAAAGGGTGATTTCTTAGAAGCCAAGTTCCTTATGGAAGGAGCTAGCAGTAGAACAGTGGATCTTGAGGAGGATCAAGAACCACAACCCGATGCACGTTTGGTTGAAACTAGCACTCAACATGAGGATGTTGAGGATGATCAAGTGGTTGATCATACACACAAAACGTTCGCAGAAGTGGTAGAACTAGTAATCCACCTGAAAGATACGGATTTTTTATGGATGGATGCTACGTGGTTGATTCCGATGAACCAACCACATATCATGATGCAGTGTCCAATTTGGATTGTGATAAATGGCTTGAGGCCATGAACGTTGAGATGCAATCCATGTACGACAATCAAGTTTGGGAACTTGTTGTGCCACCTCTTAATTCCAAGTAGTTGGAAGTAAGTGGGTTTTTAAAAGGAAAACCGATATGCATGGAAACTTGGATACTTACAAAGCTAGACTTGTAGCAAAGGGTTTCACTCAAACTCAAGGGGTTGATTATGATGAACCTTCTCACCTGTTGCAATGCTCAAGTCTATAAGGATATTATTTGCCATAGCAGCTCATTATGATTATGAGATTTGGCAAATGGATGTCAAAACCGCTTTCCTAAATGGATATCTTGAGGAAGATGTCTATATGGTACAACCTGAAGGTTTTGTCGATCCAAAATATCCTAACAAAGTATGCAAGTTAAAGAAATCAATCTATGGATTAAAACAAGCATCAAGAAGTTGGAATCACCATTTTGATGATGAAGTAAAGAAATTTGGCTTCATCAAAAATGCTGACGAGGCTTGTGTGTATAAAAGGGCTAGTGGGAGCACAATAACCTTCCTAGTATTATATGTTGATGACATACTACTATTTGGAATGACATTCCGACCTTGGAAGGCATAAAACCTGGCTTGGAAGTTGTTTTTCCATCAAGGGTCTTGGTGAAGCCACCTATATTCTGGGAATAAAGATCTATAGAGATAGATCAAGGCGGCTGATTGGTTTAAATCAGAGTGCATACATTGACAAAATCTTGAAAAGGTTCAAGATGGAGAACTCTAAGAAAGGTAATGTACCTATTCAGAGAGGGACAATATTAAGTATGACTCAATGTCCAAGCTCAAAGGAAGAACAAAATAGAATGAAGGCAATCCCATATGCATCTGCTATAGGATCCATCATGTATGCAATGATATGCACTAGACCAGAAGTGTCATGCGCTTAAGCATGACAAGTAGATACCAGCAAAATCCTGGTGATTGTCATTGGATGGCTGTCAAGAACATTCTGAAGTACCTAAGGAGGACTAAGGACATGTTCTTGATCTATGGGTCTGGTGAAGAGGAACTCGTTGTAAGAGGTTACACAGATGCGAGTTTCCAAACCGATCGAGATGATTCACGATCTCAATCGGGGTACATCTTTATTCTGAATGGGGGAGCTGTTTCTTGGAAAATCTCAAAACAAGAAGTCGTAGCGTTGTCCACTACAGGATCAGAATACGTCGTCGCTTCAATGGCAGCACAGGAAGCTGCATGGCTGAAGAAATTCATAGCCGGTCTAAGGGTAGTCCCTTCCATTCAGGATCCCCTAGAGATCTTTTGTGACAACGAGGGTGCGATTGCTCAAATCAAGGAACCTCGTGCTCATCAAAAGACTCGGCACATTGAACGAAGGTTCAACTACATAAGGGATGAAGTTAAAAAGGGAAAGATATGTATTCGCAAAGTTCACACTGATAAAAATGTTGCGGATCCACTCACAAAGCTCCTCGAAAAGGCAAAGCATGAGGGGCATGTTTGTGCCATGGGACTTAGATATTCAAGTGACTGGGTTTGATGTTGTATTTTGCATATAGATATTGGAACTAATGTTATTTGACTTAATTATATAGTTATAATTTCATTTGTTCTTCTATTTTAGCATGTTTAAATCCATGAATAATTAAGTTAATCTAAACGTCCGCAGTCGATTATACTTGTGGGAACAACTATAAATATAAGACTGTAATGAACTTGGATTGGTTGATATTCATATGGTATGAATATACAACAAGAGGTTGCTACCAAGGTTCATTGATATCTATGGGATATAGATATTGGACTGACCCGCTCTCAATTATTTCTGCATGGAATCTTGCTAATTAGTGTTGGACCAAAAGAACCAATGAGCCAAGATCAGAAAACCTCTAAGTCCCACATGGTATCACAACAACTGCTGAAAGCCTCATCAGTAGTTTGACAAGTGCTGAAGACTACAACAGCTGAAGATCAAGTGCTGAAGACCTTAACAGCTGAAGAACCAAAGTGCTGAAGTACAACAGCTGAAGAACACAAGTACTGAAGCTGAAAGACCAAAGTACTGAAGTACAACAGCTGAAGAGTTCACAAGTACTGAAGATCAACAACTGATGTACAAAGTCTGAAGACAAAGACTGAAGACATCAGCTGATGATATCTACTGAAGTCATCAGCTGATGAAACACCTGAAGGTCAAAGTCTGAAGATCAAGTACTGAAGCCTCAGTAGTTTGTCACAACTGCTGAAGAGTACTTCTTCAGTAGTTGTGATATCAGTAGTTTTATTTTCTATGTTTCAGTAGTTTTGTAAAACGACTGAAGAGCTTGTTCTTTAGTCGTTGTAGTTTCAGTAGTTTTATATTTTACTTAACATGCTGATATGTTCTCGGTAGTTGTGAACATTTCAGTAGTTCGTTAAGAATTAGTTATTTTTGTATTGGATCTGCCAGTTGTCACTTTCCGTGATAACAGCAGTGACTGTTGCACTCTATATAAGGAGTGACAACCTATTGTAATCAATGGGGAATGAGTAATTGAATGGAATGAATGATTGATTTGATTAGAAATATTCTACATCTATAAACATTCATAGAAATCAGAAATACATATTCTCTCCCTATAACCGTATGCGATCTTAATGCTTACAAGTATCGATTGCTTGCTACAATTTGTCTAATTCTAGTCTGTATTCCGCTGCTTTGTATTCTGATACATCAAACTTGTGATCGCTGATCCTGTCAAATGGTATCAGAGCAGGTTAATCATTGATCGATCTAATAATTGATCATTGAAACTGCTATTCAAGATCTAAGTTTGATTGAATTAGCTTTTGTTTTTGCAAGAAACGGTTATAGAGATTGAATTTTCTGCATTTCTGCTCATTCATCCTGAGATCTTTTTCTTGGTTCTCATTGAGTTTGTTGTGGTCTGTCTAAAACTTTTAAAAGCTTGAACTAAATGTTTTTGAACTGAAAATGACTACTCCCTCCAATGATCCTCACAATACTGGTTCCTCAACCAAGCCACCTATGCTGGTTAGGAATGAGTATAACATATGGCAAAGACGTATGCTCCATCACCTGTCTGTTAACAGCGCAGGGTGTTGGACATCAGTGGTACATGGTCCACACAAGCCTATGGTGAATAACCCGGAAACCAATCAAATGGTTCCGAAGAGGAGGGAGCAATACTCAGATGAGGATAAGAAGTTGCTTGAGATTGATGCAAAAGCCCATGGAATTCTGGCCATGGCATTGCCCAATGAAATCTATTCTGGGCTAATGCATCATGAAACTGCCCATGACCTCTGGATTGCTTTGAAAGAACAATTTGGAGGAACAGATGAGGTCTTGGCAAATAATAGAGAAATTCTTGCCCAACAATATGAGACATTCTCTCATAGAAAGGGTGAGACACTGACTCAACAATATGAGCGGTTTTCTTGTTTGATCTCTGAACTAAAAATGGTCAAACTTGAATACACCAATATTCAGATGAATAACAGATTTCTCAGATCACTGCCTGAGAGATGGGACACATATACTATTGTCCTACGCTCCAGTGCAAGTTTGGACAAACTATCTCTCACCCAACTACATGGGAAATTGCTCCCTTTTGAGAGAGAGATAGAACAGAAGAGAAAGCTGTCTTCATCCGGAAAGCTCACTGAAGACTTTGTACAAGGCAACACTGCCTTGGTGGGTCATGAGTCAGAATATGCTTCATCTGAATGCCAGTATGATGAGCATATTAATTTCTCTTCAAGCACTTCTGATTCTGCATTTGTAAGTGTTGATGGTCAGTTTACTGGGTGTAATAATGACAATCTATGTTTCATCATGGATGATCTCAAGGGGATTGCTGATGATGACTTAGAAGAGATGGATATTTTGAGCCAAATGGCCTTGATAAATATCAGATCTCAGAAGTTCTACAAAAGAACTGGAAGAAAATTCCCAGGACTCTCTGGCAAAACCAAAGTTGGTTTTGACAAGAGCAAGTTGAGGTGTCACAAATGCCAACGGCTTGGACACTTGGCAAGAGAGTGTAGATCAACTGGATCTAACTCTACTGCACCCTTTGTGACTTTTCCTGGCAATAGTCAACAACACAGAGGGCAACATCCTGTCACATCTAGTCATCATCCTCAACAACAATCTCCGGCATATTTTGTTCCGGACCCTCATTGAAGCGAATATCATTGTATCCTCAGACCTGAGATACATATTGGGTCTTGATATTCATCGAGTATTGTACTTTGACTTAGTTCTTTGCTGTTCTGAAAAGGCAGTACATAAGGTTGAGTTCAGGTATAACATGAGGTGATTGTGAGAGACGTATGTAATCGAGATGGAATTTGTTCCTCTTATTCGTTGAGAGTTAGATGTCTAAGGCCAGCTAAAGTTAAATCATCAGAGAATGACAATTCTCTGTCTCTTGGATTTAACATGACATCTGCAACAAAAGGATAGATGATTAATTCACCTAATCATATTCAAGTAAGGTACTTGAAAAGGATAATGTTATTGAATGGCACTTAGTCATATACATTAGGGGTAGCAAACTGTTGCTAGGCGTTATTTGCTGCTTGCATCAATCTTCTATAAATCTTGTGCAAGTGGGAGATTGAAAGTATTGATCTGCCCAGATTCATATTAAATTGATGTGGCTAGTGTAATATGATCCAAGTCGGGTCATACCCAATAACAAGCCAAACAAACACCAAAAGGTAATTTATTTGTTGATAAGATCACACAAATAAATAATGACACCAATTTAGAAAATTGGATTTTCTAAATTATTGCTTTTGTAGATGAACATCATTATATAGATAATTTGTTCATAAAAGATTATTTGTACATTATTTAAATTAGTTAAACAATGGCAAATAATAGTGTGTGTTAGTGATATAAAATTAAAATGGTTTTAATTTTATAAAACAAGGGATGTGATTGTATATTTTATAAAATTTGAATTGAGAGGGAAAACAAAAGGGGGCCATTTTCGGCCGCCCCTTGGTCTTGGATGCCCCATTTTATTAGTTCCAAGACATGCAAGTCTTGGACACTTAAACACTCATTCATTCTATCACATCCAAGAACACACACAACCAAAGCTCTCTCTCTACTCTCTCTCTAATCTCACGGTTTTGGGCAGAAAAAGAAGGAGATTTTCAGCCAACAAAAGGTGTTTTGTAGCTGGAAATTGGTGTCAAAGATCCTAGCATTCAAGGTGATTTGTTGGTAGGCTTGGGGTATGCTATCTTGAGAACTTCTACCTTGAAGTTTAGCCACAAGAACACATCCTTTTCATCTCTTTAATCTCGGTTTTCTGCAGCTCCAAAGGTTGTGGTTCTTACATTTTATGTTTCTTTCATTGTATGTATTTTGTATAATGATCCATGGCTTTGGGGTTCATATTAAATGGGTTTAATAATCATCTTATTAACATGTTTTAAATCTTATATCCGCTGCGTTTTTCATATAAATAAGGTTATATGAACTTTGATAAACATGTTTAAACCCCACATTTACGTCGTTTGGTTATGTTATTTTGACAGATAAGTCGCGGTTTTTCTAATGAGTCCAATTGTCAAGATTCAGTGTCAAATTGAAGATTTGGTAGTGTTTCTGCACCACAAATTACCTGTAGAATCAATGCAGAAGGTCAATATGTGAGAATCGAGGGTTTATAGAGATCAAACGAAATTTGGGCAGCGTAACGTTAGTCGTACGATTTAGGGTAAATATGAGAGTCGTGAGTCTCTGTGACCGACTCTCTCTCTATTTATACTTACCCTGTATTCAATCGTACGATTGGGCTCATACGCACATTTCATTCGGTCAAATGGGCCTTAGTCGTGCAATGGTTTAGTCGCCCCATTCAGTCGTCCGACTGGAGTTCAGTCATGCGACTTACTCATTCGATCGCACTTAAACATCTGACTTGGTCATTCGTATGGACCATTCGTTTGGATGGTCCATACTCATGATGCATTCGTACAAACGGCTCCCTTTCGTATGATAAGGCCATACTAATGGTCCATTGGTGCGGATGGGTCATACATATGAAATTTTCTGCATTTCTTACCATTTTACATTTAAACCCATTTCAAACTATAGTATAAACATTCTAAGCATTTGATCATCTCAGACATGATCCTTTTAACTTGAAAAACTTTTGATCACCTCAGACGTGATCCTTTTAACTTGAAAAACTTTTGATCACCTCAGACGTGATCCTTTTAAACAATTTAGTCACCTCAGACGTGACCCTTTTAATCAGTTTAGTCACCTCAGACGTGACCCTTTTAAACATTGGAACCACATGTGGCCATCTTAGACATGACCCTTTTAGGTGAGCTAATCCCATACTGATTTTCATGATGTAGTCCGACGAACAGGCAAACTAAAATGTCTAACTAACTAGAACCTTAAACTAAATACAAAAATAGAACTTGTTTTTTGAGTTTTTGTGAGAGATAAATCCTAAGATAGACATCTCCTGGATTTTGTTCCAAAATAGGCAGCTACAATTTAGTTTGACCACACCTGGAACAATTCACTTTTGGAATCATACAGGCAAGTCAAATCATTTGGGAGTCGTTATCAAAACCTTTAGATGCTCACTTCTTGGTTTTCGTCCAGAGTCTTTAGCAAATTTAGGAAATCACACTGGTACTACTAGATTCCCACATTGATTTGAACTTTCAAGAATTACATCCACAAAGATTGTCAGTATATTTGTCCTCTTAAATCCATACACAGACTTTAGACACAAACAAGTGATAGGTTTAGGTTTAATCATTTCAACTGACATTTATGGATCCCACACTTATATGGTAATCAACATTCCTCAGGAGCTTTTTGAGCGGTCTACGGGTATTTTTACAAGAAGAGACTATTCTTAGAGCTTTCAAAGAGAAGCCAATCCTCAGGTCAGTGCCATCGCACAGCAGAGAGGCGGCAAACAACAATGAAGTCTAGAATATCTAGGTTATGCTTATCCTCAGGTCAGTGCCATCGCACAGCAGAGAGGCACATAACCTATCTTCTTGTTAGAGCAGCTAAATTTTCTTTTACACAGAATGCACCAACAACATATGTCATTAGCTTGATTGCATTTGTCTTTCATCATTGTTCTTTCATGCTTTGCTCTAATTTTGGTCAGCCGCACACATTTGTGGCGTTTACATGCTCATTACCCCTTATTGGAATATTGTTGATTGTGTTAACCAGTGATAAGATGGCAGCCCACAGTCAGTTGAACAACTTAGTTTGATCTTGAAATCACCAGTCAGGTCTACTCATCTATTATGTTGAATCTACCGATATATCATTTGTTGTCTAGCAACCTCTAGGTCTACTTTCTTTGTGTTACCTTAGTAGTTACCAGTTTTTCTATCATCTTTCCTTTTTATATTGCTTAGACTACATAAACTTATACTTTGAATTTTGCATCTTTTCAAAATTAAATTTTAAAGTCCCTTTTGATTTGTTCATGTGTACTATCATTTTCCAAAAGGTTTGAATCGGTATCACAGATACGATCTACCTTATATCGGCTATCTACTCCTTCTCCCTCGTGTTTTTTTAATAATGTTACTAGCTGACCTACTCTCCTCCTAAAATTCTAAAATTATACTGGATTTAATTATTTTAGGATTTTAATAGACAGCTAAAGAACATGAATTTAATTTAAAGAATAAAATAAATAAAGAAAAATTGAAAAAGAAAAATATAACTGCAATGCATCGGACTACACATGATGATCATCTGGAATAACATCACTTTTCTTTTTAAAGCCGTTGACCTCTAACAAATATAGAAAACGTGGTTTATCAAAGGCTTTTGTATAGAGGTCAGTGCGTTGAAAGTCAGTATTAATTTTTACCACATCGATTAAGTTCTTTTAAAAACAGTCTCTTATGAAATGGTATTTAATACTGATGTGTTTGGTCTTTGCATGTTGTACCGGATTTTTAGCTACTGCAATTGCAGCAGAGTTATGAACAAAGATAGAAGTAGAAGAAAACATTAAACCGTAATCCAGCATTTGCTGTTGAATCCAGATGATTTGTGAACAGCAACTTGCAGCAGCAACATATTCGGCTTCACAGGTTGACATTGCAACCAAGGTCTGCTTCTTACACTGCCAGGTAACTAATCTCCTCCCAAAGAATTGACACCCTGCTGATGTAGATTTGTAGTTCATCTTGCATCCCCCATAATTTGAGTCACTATACGCCGTGAGCTCAAAGTCATCATCATGACGATACCACAACACAAGTGTGGGTGTACCCTTCAGATATCGAAATATCCTTTTGACGCTGATCAGATGGTTAACCTTAGGCTTAGCCTGATATCAAGAACATAAACATGTAGCATACATGATATCAGCTCTTGAGGCAGTGAGATACATGAGGGATCCAATCATTCCTCGGTACATTATGGCATCTACCAGATCTCCATTTTCATTAGGTGCTATATCATGATTTGTAGCAAGTGGATTCCCAACAGCAGACACATTCTCCATGTAAAACCGACTGAGAATGTCTCCCACATACTTGGTCTGATGTAGAAAGATCCCATTCGGTGTCTGATCCACCTGTAACCTGAGAAAGAATTTCATCTCCACCATCGCACTCATCTCAAACTCTTTCTTCATAACTACTTCAAACTCTTTGCATAATTCTTCGTTCTTTGAACCGAAGACTTTGTCATCGACATAGATTTGTACTAGCAGCAGGTCTCTATCTTTTTCTTTGATGAACAGTGTGCAGTCAATGACTCCCCTGCAAAAGCCGTGTTTCACAAGATGAGTTGACAGTTTCTCATACCAGGCCCTAGGAGCTTGATGAAGCCCGTATAAGGCCTTGTCGAGTTTGTAAACTCTGTCCCGATGATATGGATCTTCAAATCCCTCGGGTTGACTGACATACACTGTCTCTCGAATTTCCCCATGAAGGAATGCACTCTTCACATCTAATTGATAGACTTTAATCTTCATATACGATGCATAGGCAAGCAAGATACGGATGGCTTCCATCCTTGCCACTGGTGCAAACACTTCATTGTAGTCAATCCCCTCGACTTGGTGAAATCCCTGAACAGCCAGTCGAGCCTTGTTCCTGATAATGACCCCTTGGTCATCCTTCTTGCATTTTAAGACCCATTTGGTGCCAATGACCTTAGCACCTTTAGGTTTATCTACCATAGTCCATACTACTAACTTCTTGAACTGAAGAAGTTCTTCTTGCATGGCACTCACCCATGCCTCATCGTTTAGTGCATCACTGACGTATTTTGGCTCAAACTGCGAGACAAAACACCGATAAGCACCATCATGAATGTATCCCTTTTCCATAACAGAGGCATAATCAGCTGAGTACAGCTGATTTCGAGTTTGTACTCCTGATCGGACATCCCCAATGACATTGTCTAAGGGATGATAAACGTTTAGACGTGATCCAGGAAAAGTAGGAACAGCTACCTCAGAGCCAAGGTTATGAACATTTGGTTCTGCATCTGAGGTAGAAGGAGTTTGAGGTTCTGAAGTCGAAGGTGCATCCATGTTAGATGTTTGTGGACTTTCAGGAATTGGAACCTGTTGCTCCTGACTGTTCTGGTCATCTTCTTCATCCTCATGTTCAGAGGAGGAGTCACTGTCGTCGACTACTCCCCTTGACTGAGTAGATGATTCTCCCTATGAACTCGATGATGTTGGATCAACAGTTGGTGTACTCAAGATATCATCCATCATTCGAGTAGCCAACTTATCATCAGAAGGAGAGATAGGGATGTTGAAGGACTTAAAGAATCTATCATAGTCAAAAAAGTAGGCGGGTCCTTTGCTAGTAGGTGCTGTGTTATATCTCTAAACATCAACATTACACCACACTTCTACTAGACCCGTTGAGTTGTTGTAAACTCCCTTATTCGGTATGTTGTATCCTATGAAGATTCCTTCGTGAGCCTTCTCGCTAAATTTACCTTCTTGAGTCTTCTTCAGAAGTGTACACGGTGCGCCAAATGGTTCGAGATACTCCAGATTCGGTTTACGTCGTTGTAGTAGCTCGTAACATGTCTTTCCGTGGCGCTTGACTATAAGAACTTGATTTAGTGTATAACACGCATTAGCCACTACCTCATTCCAGAATTGAAAAGGCAGTTTCGAGTCTGCTAGCATTGTTCGTGCTGTCTATATCAAGCTTCTGTTCTTTCTCTCAGCAGCACCATTCATCTGATGCATCTATGTAGAAGTAAATTGATGCACAATTCCCTTTTCCTTGCAATAAGTCTCCATCCATTGATTCTTGAACTCGGTTCCGTTGTCTGATCGCACCTGTCTTACCTTCAGCTTGTATAGCGATTTCAGTGTAGTTACCAATTCCTTGAAGGATTCAAATGTTTCTTATTTGGATTTCAGAAACATTACCCAAAAGAACCATGAGTAGTCATCAGTAACTACTTAGCAATACAAGTCGCCTGTGATGCTTCTTGTACTGACTGGACCAAACAGATCAATGTGAAGAAGCTCAAGAGGAAGTTCTATAGAATGAACCTGCTTTTCCTTATGAGATTTCTTCGTCTGTTTGCCCTTTTTACATGCAACACAAAAATCACGAAGTTGGAAATTCTTAACATTAACTCCTCTCACAAGATCCTTCGGGATCAAGTGATTCATCTTCCGTTGATTCATGTGTCCCATTCTCCTATGCGAGGAGATGGAGTCCTTCTCAGTGGCTTTTGATAGAAAGCACTGAACTTCATGATCCGTTGTCAAAGCTGTTGAAAGATGCAAAACATAAAGGTCTTTATATCTTGAAGCTGTCATCAGAACTTGGTCCACTGGAATAACGTAGTCTTTCTTAAGGACGTAACACTTCTTGTTGTCGAATATGACTTTAAAACCTTTATCACAGATTTGGGAAACAGAAAGTAAGTTGTTTTGAAGTTGCTGAACGTAGTTCACCCTATCAAACTTAACTTTCTGATTTCCAACTTCTCCCTGAGCTCTGATATGACCCCCCTTGTTTCCAGCAAACGAAACATGCCGTCCTTTTATTGCTTGACGTTTGATATAAGAGCTCTGTTTCCTGTCATGTGCCTGGATGCTCCGTTGTCTACAATCCATGTGTTGGTTTCAGCACTGTAGTGAACACCCTGCACATACAAAGTAAAACATTAGTTTAGGTTAGGAGCCCAAGCCCTTACTGGCTTGGTTTCCTAGAGGCATCACACATCATTAATTCAACCCATTGTCCCTTAGAGGGTGAGGGAAGCTCAGGTTCCTTCTTGTCATCATTATTAGACACAGAGGATGACTTCTCTTTCCATAGGCCAGATTTAGGCAATGCCTGTTTGTGATAAACAGTCGACTGGCTAATAGGTTGAACGTTATGTTCGCTAGTTCGTCTAGGTGGAGTTAAGAACTCGTCTTATATGACCTAGGTTCTGAATTCTGAAGTTCAATCTTCTTCCTAGGTGTCTGATAGTAATGAAAAAAGGAAGCAATGTGTCCACACTCTCCACAGTTGTAGCACCACCTGCTATCAAGTTTATGATTAAACTTTCTTTGTGAAGATGTGTGTGACACCCTGGTAACATTACTTAGTTTGGGTTTTGACTCTGTTTCTTTTCATGTTTTCTCCTGTATAACAAAATTAATTGTTTTAATATTTTTAACATCTTTTTATTTTTGATTAACTGGTTTTTGACATGAAGCTTGGGAAAGAGTTACATTAGCAATCCTTTTAGAATCAGATTTGACTTTGTTTGTCCCGGACTTTATATTAATCCTTTCAAATTCTCTTCCAGATTAACACAAGGCATTTTACCCTTTCTCTTTGAAGTGGCCACCTTTTGTTTTGTTCCAGATTCAATTGATGAACATGAGGAATCTGGATCACTAACAAGAGGAGTAGACACCACATGATCCTTTATGGGGTTGTTTTTTATAGGTCTACTCTTAGTGCTCATCAAGGTCTCAGTGGTGGAGGAACCACTTTATAACCCAAAGCCTCCCCGTTGTTTCGTTCTCTCACTATGTGTTGGACAATGTGTGATGAACTTGTCCAACTGTGCAGTTTTTGCTTTAATGAGTTTACTTCTACTTCTAAAACTGCCTTTTGCTTCTTAGTGTCTTGTAGGGAGTTAAGATAGTACCTAATGTCATTAGCTTGGTTAATTGCAACTACCTCAGTTTCCTTAAGCTGTTTAGTCAAAATGTCTATCTTTTTTCTTTGTAACTATGCTCATTTTGTTTTAAAACTCTATTAAGCCACAGTGCATAATTGCAAATCCCTTACTAAGTTATCATTATGATCTAATAACCTAGCAAATTTCTCATCTATGCTATCTCTAAAAGTATCATAATTAGAACAAGCATGATTATTAAACAGTTGGTCAGTGGTAGTTACCTGAGGAGGTTCAGTAGAGTTAGCCATCAACGCAGCATCAGATGTCTCTGGTTCTGATGATTCTTTCTTTGTTGTTGAAATCTCTTCTTCAGGCTTGTAGCTGACCTAAGTTGCAGTTGTGTCTTCTATATTTGACATTACTATCTCAACCACAATATCTCCCTCACTCGCGGAATCATCATCTAAATCTTCGACACTAGAATATTTGATTCCCCTGGACAGACAAACCGAAAACTCCAGTCCTGGCCTTCATCATCATGAGCAGTCAAAGCTCTTGGATCCTTGCTTGATGAGGTAGAACTGCTAGCTTGCTTGTCTTGACGAGTGAAGGATGAGAATGGGTTCCCGTTCCCAGTCTTCTTCGGCTTCACACGTTCTCTCTTGAAATGCCCCTTTTCTCCATAGTTAAAGCAGGTCACGTTATTCTTGTCAAAGCCAAATGTGGTATCATTAGTAGCAACCAAGTTTTGTCTGATCTTTTTCACAAACTTCTTCGCCCTCCGGACAGCACTAGCTATGGCCCACATAATATCCATTCTTTCCAGCTCCATTTCATCCACCTGCTCGTAGTCCTCATCTGCCAGATGGCAGTTTCTGATCTTCCCAGCAATCAGTCCATCATAGGAATGTACCACTGCTGCCAAAAGATCCATGTGCTCTCGAGCTACTTCCACAGTCACATTACCGAGTTCTCGGTCTTCAGTCTAGTAGCATTCACTTCAGTTCCAATGTAATGGGTACAAGAAGACCCTAAAGCTTCTGAACCTGAAGGAGTAGCTTGTGAAGGACCCATTGAGCTAGACACAAATGCAATCTGAAGAGGTGCTCCAGACGTCTTAGCTTGAGGTGTGGCATTGTACAAAGCTGGATTCTGAGTGTACGAAGACTTTTGAGCTCTGTACTTCTTCCTAAGTGCTTCTTCTCATAGCTTAGAATGACGTCATTTATATCCAACTTTCCCAGCATCTCATTCTGTCTCAGATTTGACACAAATAAAGCCGACTTTTCCGGCAATCCGTCTGCAAAATTTGACACCTTTTCTTCCATGGTAGTAGCAATGCCATGTGTATGCAGTTCACTCATCAGATGGTAGAATCTATCAATAACATCATCCAAACTCTCGTTTCCCATTGATGAGAAGTTGTCAAATTCCTTCTTCAGTTCCTTAGCTTTAATTGCCTTCAGCGAAGCATTCCCGTCGTATCTCTTTTCCAGCTCACCCCACAACTTCTTGGCCTGCTTATTCTCCGAGTACTAGTGGAAAATATCTTTAGGAATAGACTGTGTAATCAATGCATAAACTCTCTTCTCTGCATTATACTTGACTTTCTGAGCATCAGTCATCCCTCCCAAAGTAAGCTTTACCCCATCTGCTCCCACCGGCGTACTATACCCAATCTCGGTAGCTTCCCACAAATTTGGATCCACTCCATTGAGGTAGATCTCAAAACGTTGTTTCCAGTGGGGAAACTCATCTAATGTTAAAAGTTTTGGTGGTTTATTATGATTCCCCACCTCACTCTTAAGCAACAGTAGGTCTGGATCCTTGAGTCTTTTCCGGTAGTAAACGCTGACAACTGATCTTCCATCTCGATTAACTTTTAAAAGTACTAATCAAATAGTCAAACTGGTGCGACTGGGTGATGCGAATGGGCTATCCGTGCGAATGAAATATGCGATTGGTTCAATCGTGCAGCTGAACTAAGCGATTGTTCAGTCGAGCGAATGAAGCTGATGCGTATGAACACTGCGAACGGATGGCTCAATCATACTAATGTAGAGGCGACTCAGTCCAATCATGCGTCTGGAGTATGCGAATGAGTCCAGTCGTGCGAATGGCTCACTCGTGCGACTGAAGCTGCTGTTTTGCGAAAATTTCTAGGTTGAACGTGTTTTAGCCGTAAAACTTCAAAATTTTGCAAAGCCTAATCACCTAAGGCTGTAGAAACCGAAACTTAATGAGCAGGGTACTTCCAAGACAACTTTTGAAACAAAAGATTGCGTTTTTAGTGTAAAAACACAAACCTTTATCAATCTTGATTGAATTACATGTAATCAAGAGCCAATGCTCTGATACCACTTGTTAAGACCTGGTATTTGAACGAAATACCGAATGATTAACGTGTAAACCAAACCAAATAATGCAGAATCCTATTGATTGGCGATTCAATGAGTGAGAACGCACGTAGAATCAATAAAGTATTGAATCTAACGTTAAGAATCGATTGGGAATCGATCTACTGCGTTCTATGAACTTGGAGTATCAACTTGGAGTATCAACTTGGAGGTTTCTAGACGGCTAGGGTACGTCTGGAATTGAAATAGAATTAAAGCTCTTGTTTTTCCATGAATTGGGTTGTATTTATAGGTTAGTATGTTCATTCGTGCGACTGAACCATTAGTATGGTTCAGTCGTGCGATTGAACCATGCGGTTGATTCATCCGCACGACTGAGTGTTCAGTCGTGCGCCTGATTCAGTCGCATGAAGTTGTTCTGCCGTATAGACTATTTAGGCGCATGGACACTCACTCGCATGGCCATTCGGACGCATGACCACTGTTGGGCCGTATGGTCCAGTCGGACGCATGAGAACCTCACTTCACCAAGTTTGAGTGTATTATAACATTATGCATAACACATCAAACAATCACAAACCTAATTAACCAATTCAACATCGACTCATTAATGAAATATTAAACGTTATAAATGACAGAAAATCAATATCATTTCATTAATAATTTCAACCATTACATCAGAATCACACAAACAAGATCTATTACATTCATATCATGATCTTGGGACATACATGTACCAACACAATCCCTCCCCATTGTTTCTTTCGCTCACTAAGTTTTGGACTATGTGTGAAGAACTAGTCCAACTATGCAGTTTTTGTTTTAGGGAATTAACATTTACTTCTAAAATAGCCTTTTGTTTCTTAGTGTCCTCTAGAGAGTTAAGATAGTACCTAATGTCATTAGCTTGGTTTAAAGCAACAACCTCGGTTTCCGTTAGTGGTTTATTTAAACGGTCTATCTTTTCTTTGTAACTATGCTCATTTTGTTTTAGAACTCTGTTAGCTTCAGTGCATAATTCCAAGTCCTTTACTAAGTTATCATTATGATCTAATAACCTAGCAAATTTTAAATCATTGCTTTCCTTAAATTTATTACAGTGAGAACAAGCATGATTATTAAGAGTTGGTCAGTAGTACTTACGTGAGTGGTTTCTGAAGAATCAGCCATCAATGCAGAATCTGATATTTCTGGAGATGGTGATTCTTACGTTGTAGTAGTTTTCCCGTCTTCAGGTAGGTAGGTGACCACTCGTGCAATTTCTTCTAATGTTGACATTGCAAGTTCAATTGCTATATCTCCTTCACTGGCAGAGTCATCATCGATATCCTCCACACTAGTGATATTGGATTCTCCCGGTGAGACAAACTGAAAGCTCCAGTCCTGTCCTTCATCATCATGAGCAGTCAAGGCTTTGGGATCCTGCTTGATGAAGTAGGACTGCTAGTGGGTTTCTCCTGAAGATTGAAGGAGGAGATGGGATTCCTATTGCCAGTCTTCTTTGGATTCACGCACTCCCTTTTGAAGTTCCCTTTCTCACCGCAGTTGAAGCAGCTAACTTGGATTTATCAAAGCCGAAGGTAGTGTCCTTAGTAGCAATCAAATTTTGTCTTGTCTTTTTGACAAACTTCTTAGCTCTCCGGACTGCACTGCTAAGGCCCATATTATGTCCTGTTTTTCAACGAATTAAGTGGTATTTATATGTTAAGGGTACGTCTGGGTATCAAACTATTCGAAGTGTCTTGTTTTTCAACGAATTAAGTGGTATTTATAGGTAAGATTTCTCAATCGTGCGATTGGACCATTTTCATGGTTCAGTCATGTGATTGAGTCATGCGGTTGATCCATTGGCACGACTGAGTGTTCAGTCGTGCGACTGAGCCAATCTTATGTTTCAATCATGCGACTGATCCAGTCTCCTGGTTCATTCGTACGACTCGTTCATTAGCATGAAGTTGTTCATGCGTATGGTCCATTAGCATAGGTCAATCGCATGAGAACTTCGCATGATTAAGTTTGAATATGTTTCATAGGCATTAATTGATTTAGATAGTAGTCAAACAACCACAACCTATATAGTCAAGTCAATAAGCGTTATTAGATACCAACCAATGAAATATTCAACATTAAGCACAACCACATATTGTATTTCACTAAGCACCCTTACAATTACAATTATTAAGTGTTAGACAATAGAAAGATATTACCTTAAGATCAGAAACTAGGGACACATGTATCTACACACATGGATCTCTTAGCTGCAGTAGCCCACTCCTGTGGTGGACTAATTGCTGGTAAAACTGGAAACTGCCATCTGGCAGATGAGGACTATGAGCAGGTTGATGAGACAGAACTGGAGCGGATGGAAATAATGTGGGCCTTAGCAAGTGCTGTCCGGATAGCTAAGATGTTTGTCAAAAAGACTGGACAAAATTTGATTGCATCTAAGGACACTACCTTCGGCTTTGATAAGACCAAGGTAACTTGTTTCAACTGCGGTGAGAAAGGTCACTTCAAAAGGGAGTGTGTGAAGCCAAATAAGACTGGCAATAGGAATCCTTTCTCCTCCTTCAATCGTCAGGATAAACCCATTAGCAGTACTACTTCATCAAGCAAAGATCCCAAAGCCTTGACTGCTCATGATAATGGATGGGACTGGAGCTTCTAGTTTGTCTCATCGGGAGAATCTAATATCGCTAGTGTGGAGGATATAGATGATGACTCTGCTAGTGAAGGAGATATTGAAGTCGAACTTGCTATGTCAAACTTAGAAGAGACTGCACCAGTGGTCAACTACCTGCCCGAAGAAGGGAAAACTACAACAACGCTAGGATCACCAGCTCCAGAAACACCAGACTCTGCATTGATGGATGTTTCATCAGAACCCTCTCAGGTAAGTACTACTGACCACCTCTTTAATAATCATGCTTGTTCTAATTGTAATAAATTTAGGGAAAGCATTGATTTAAAATTTTCTAGGTTATTAGATCATAATGATAACTTAGTAAAGGACTTGGAACTGTGCACTGAAGCTAACAGAGTTCTAAAACAAAATGAGCATATTACAAAGAAAAGATAGACCGTTTAAATAAACCACTAAGGGAAACCGAGGTTATTGCTTTAGACCAAGCTAATGACATTAGGTACTATCTTAACTCTCTAGAGGACACTAAGAAACAAAAGACAGTTTTAGAAGTAAAAGTTAATTCCTTAAAGAAAAAACTGCACAGTTGGACAAGTTCATCTCATATTGTCAAAACACAGTGAGAGAGAGAGAAACAACAAGGAGGGATTGGGTTATAAAGTGGTTCCACCAACACATGAGATCTCGATGAGCACAATATGTAAACCAATCAATGATAATCCAATCAAGGATCATGTGATGTCTACTCCTCTTGTAAGTGATCCAGATTCCACATGTAATCAAATGAATCTGGTACTAAACAAAAGGAGGCCACTCTAAAGGCAAAAGGTTAAAATGCCTTGCATCAATCTGGTCAAAGAGTTTGAAATGGTTAATATAAAGACCAGTAATGTTAACCAATCACGTGCATCATGTCAAAGTCCAGAAAATAGAAAAGAAAAGGATGTTAAAAATGTTAAAGCAATTAACTTTGTTAAACCAAACAAAACATCTAAGCAAGGAGAATCAAAACCCAAACAGAGTAAGGTCACCCGGGTGTCACATACATCTCCACAAAAACAGTTAAATCGTAAATTCGAGAGTAGATCATGCTATAGTTGTGGAGTGTATGGACACATTGCGTCTCATTGTTCTTACTAAGACACCAAAGAGGAAAGTTGAACTTCCTGAACAAAAACCTAACCGTTTTAAGAGGAACTCAGTGACGCCACCTAAAAGGGATAGTGAACCTAAAGTTCAACATATTAGCCAGTCGTCTGTTTATAACAAATAGGGCTTACACAAAGCTGTTTTATGGAAAAAAAATCAACCTCATTGTTTGATAATGAGAACAAGAAGACATCTGAGCTTCCCTCACCCTTGAACGGTTAATGGGTTACGTTTATGATGTGTGATGCCTCTGGGAAACCCAAACTTGTGAAGGCTTGGGTCCCTAACATGAACTAATGTTTTCAGTTGAATGTGCAGGGTGTTCGCTATAGTGCTGAAACCAACACATGGATTATAGATGGCGGAGCATCCAGGCACATGACAGGGAACAGGTCTCTCTTATCAAACGTCAAACAAATAAAAGGAGGTCATGTTTCGTTTGTTGGAAACATAGGTGGGTACATCATAGCTCAAGGGGAGGTAGGTAATCAGAAAGTGAAGTTTGACAAGGTAAACTATGTTCAACAACTTAAAAATAACTTGCTCTTTATTTCTCAAATCTGTGATAAAGGGTTTAAGGTAGTTTTTGACAACAAGAAGTGCTATGTCCTGAAAAAGGACTATGTCATCCCGGAGGACCAAGTCTTAATGTCTACCTCAAGATATAAGAACCTTTATGTCTCGGATCTATCAAAGGTCTCCACAACAGATCATGAAGTTCAGTGCTTCTTGTCAAAAGCTACTGAGAAGGATTCCATCTCCTGGCATAGGAGAATGGGACATATTAATCCACAGAAGATGAACCACTTGATCCAGAATGATCTAGTGAGAGGAGTTGATGTCAAAAACTTCCAACATCCAGATTTTCGTGTTGCGTGCAAGAAGGGCAAACAGACGAAGAAGTCTCATAAGGAAATGAAAGTTCATTCTATCAAACTTCCTCTTGAACTTCTTCACATGGATCTGTTTCGTCCAGTCCGTACGAGAAGCATCGCAGGCGACTTGTACTGCTATGTAGTTAATAATGACTACTCAAGATTCACTTGGGTTATGTTTCTAAAATCCAAATCAGAAACATTTGAGTCATTCAAGGAATTAGTAACTACTATGGAGTCCCTATACAAGTTGAAGGTACGTCAAGTGCGCTCAAACAACGGAACGAGTTCAAGAATCAATGGATGGAGGCTTACTGCAAGGAAAAGGGAATTGTGCATTAGTTCACTTCTGCCTACACTCCTAAGATGAATTGGGTTGCTGAAAGGAAGAATCGCAGCTTGATAGAGACAGCATGGACGATCTTAGCAGACTCAAAACTGCCTATTCAATTCTGAAATGAAGCAGTTGCAAATGCATGTTATACACTAAATCGAGTTTTGGTAGTTAAACGCCATGGCAAGATGTGTTACGAGTTACTACAATAACGTAAACCCAATCTAGAGTATCTCGAGCCATTTGGTGCTCCGTGCACCCTACTGAAGAAGACTTAGGAGGGAAAATTCAGCGAGAAGGCTGATAAAGGTATCTTTCTCACATACAACATACCGAACAAGAGGGTTTACAACAACTCAACGGGTCAAGTAGAAGTGTGGTGTAACATTGATGTTTAGAGATACACCACACCACCTACTGGAAAAGGACCCGCCTTCTTTTTCTACTATGATGAATTCTTCAAGTCCTTAACATACCACTCTCCACTTCTGATGTTGAGTTAGCAACAAAGATGATGTATGATGTTCTAAACACACCATCTCAGGAATCTACATCATCCGACTTACAAGGTGATTCATCTACCAACTCAGGGGGAGCACTTGAACATAGTGACTCTTCCTCTGATGAAGAAGTTGTGGAGACTGATCAGAACAACCAAGAGCAATAGGTTCCTCCTACCGACAATCCACAAGCATCTGACATTGATGCCTTTGAGTCTTCGGAACCTCAAACTCCTACTGCCTCAGATACTGAACCAAATGTTCATAATCTTGATTCTGAGGTAGTTGTTCCAACCACTCCTGGATGATGCCTAAATGTCTATCATCCTTTGGATAATGTCATTTGGGATGTGAGATCAGGGGTTCTGACTTGAAATTAATTGTCTCCAACTGATTATGCCTTAGTGATGGAAAAGGGTTACCTTCACGATGGTGTATATCGTTGCTTTGTGTCTAAGTTTGAGCCAAAGTATGTTAGTGAAGCACTGAATGATGAGGCATTGGTGAGTGCATGCAAGAAGAAGTTCTTCAGTTCAAGAAGTTAGGTGCATGGACTCTGGTGGATAGACCAAAAGGTGCTAAGGTCATTGGCACAAAATAGGTCTTGAAATATAAGAAAGATGATCAAGGCGTGATCATCAGAAACAAGGCTTGACTTGTAAGGATTTCGACAACTCGAGGGCATAGACTATAATGAAGTGTTTGCACCCGTGGCAAGAATGGAAGCAATCCGTATCTTCCTTGCCTATGCATCATACATGAAGATTAAAGCTTATCAACTTGATGTGAACAGTGCATTCCTTAATCTTTAAATCAGAGAGACAGTGTACATCAGTCAACCTGAGGGATTTGAGGATCCATATCATCAGGACAGAGTTTACCTTGTGAAAGGTGCATTCCTTCATGGCTTCATCAAGCGCCCAGGGCCTGGTATGAGAAACTCTCAACTCAACTTATGAAACACGACTTTCGTAGAGGTGTCATTGACTGCACACTGTCATTAAAGGAAAAGATGGTGATTTACTTCTGGTCCAAATTTATGTAGATGACATAATCGTCGGTTCAAAGAATGAAGATCTATGTAAAGAGTTTGAAGAAGTAATGAAGGCTAAGTTTGAAATGAGTGCAATGGGAGAAATGAAATTCTTTCTCGGGTTACAAGTGGATCAAACACCAAAAGGGATCTTCCTACATTAGACCAAGTATGTAGGAGATATTCTTAGTCGGTTTGACATAGAAAATCCTTCCGCAACTCGAACTCCACTTGCTACAAGCCATGATGTAGCACCCGACGAGAATGGTGATCTGGACGATGCCACCATGTAACAAGGAATGATTAGATCTCTCATGTACCTTATCGCCTCAAGACCTGATATCATGTACATGACATGTTTATGTTCAAGATATTAGGCAAAGCCAAAAGTTAACCATCTGATAGGGGCAAAAGGATCTTTCGTTATCTAAAGGTACACCAACACTTGGGTTGTGGTATCCTCATGACGATGACTTCGATCTTACAGCGTATAGTGAGTCGGATTATGATTGCTGCAAGATGAACTACAAGTCTACATCAGCGGGATGTCAATTCTTTGGGAGGAGATTAGTGACCTGGCAGTGTAAGAAGCAGACCCCGTTGCTTTGTCAACCTGTGAAGTTGAATACGTTGCTGCTGCAAGTTGCTGTTCACAGATCATAGGATTCAACAGCAAATGCGGGACTACGGTTCGAATTTCTCTTCTACTCCTATTTTTGTTGATAACTCTGCTACAATTGCAGTAACTAAAAATCCGATTCAACATCCTAAGACCAAACACATCGGAATAAAATATCACTTTATACGTGATTGCTTTGAAAAGAACCTATGGATTCAAGGCTTTTGATAAACCACGTTTTCTATATTTGTTAGAGGTCAATGGCGTTAAAAAGAAAAGTGATGTAATTCCTGAAGATGACCATGTGTAGTCCGATGCGTATAGTCCATTTTCTTTAATTTTTATTTTCTTTGTTTATCTGTTTAACTTTAAGTAGCTTAATTAAATTGGTGTTATTTTGTCGCCTATTAAAATACTAAAAAATGTAAATCGGTTACGGTTTTAAAATTTTAGGGGGAAAATAGGTCAACTAGTAACATTAACAAAAAACAAAAAAAACAAAAAAAAGACGAGAGAGGAGGAGTGGGTAGCTGATAGAAACTAGATCATTTCTGAGATCGATTCAATGACTTTGGAAAATGATAGTACACAGGAACAAACCACTTGGGAGAAGTTCGAAGTATAAGTCTGTGTAGTCTGAGCATATAAAAGGAAAAATGATAGTAAAACTAGCTACCACTAAGGTAACACAAAGAAAGTAGACCTAGAGGTTATTAGACCACAGATGAAATGTCAGTAGATTCAACACAATAGATGATTAGACCTTGTTGATGATCTCAAGAACAAACTAAGTTGTTCAACAAGCTATGGGCTAACATCTTATCCCTGGTTAACACAATCAACAAAATTCCCATAAGGGGTGACGAGCTGAATAAACGCCATAAAAGTGAGCGTAAGACCAATATATGAGCAAAAGAAATCAAACTAATAATTTTTGTTGTTGGTGAGATCTATGCATAAGGATTAAGAAATGCTTAGACAAGAAGATAGGTTATGTGCCTCTCTGTTGTGTGGTGGCACTGACGTGAGGATAAGCATAACCTATATATTGTAGAATTCATTGTTGTTTGCCGCCTCTCTGCTCTGCGATGGCACTGACCTGAGGCTTGGCTTCCCTTTGAAAGTTCTAAGAATAGTCTCTTCTTGAAAACTACCCTGAGACCACTGAAAAATCTCCTGAGGAATGTTGATTGCCAGATAAGTGTGAGATCCATAAATGCTTGTTGAAATAATCAAACCAGAAACTATCACCAATCTGTGTCAAAAGTCTATATATGGATTTAAGAGGACAAGTATACTGACAATCATCATGGATATAATTCTTGAAAGTCCAATTCAATGTGGGGATCTAATAGTACTAGTATGATTTCCTAAATTTACTAAGGACTCTAGATGAAAAACAAGAATTAAGCATCAAAAGGTGTTGATGACATGTCCCAAATGATTTGACTTGCTTGTATGATTCCAAGTTGAATTGGTCCATTTATGATCAAAATGAATTGAAGCTGCCTATTCTCGAAGCGAATCCATTGGATTTCTATCTTAGGATTTACACCTCATACAAAACGTCAAAAACAAGTTTTAGTTTTGTATTTCAGTTTAAGTCTTTTATTTTGTTTAAATTTAGTCAATTCAGTTTGTTTGATATTGGACTACACCATGGAATTCATCAGGGGATTTAATCAGCTAAATGGGTCACGTCTGAGGTGACCACACATGTTTTCAAATGTAAAATTAGTCATGTCTGAGGTGACAAATTACTTAAAAGGATCACGTCTGAGGTGATCAACAGTTTTTCAAGTTAAAATAATCATGTTTGAGATGATCAAATGCTCATAATGCATATTCAAAAGTTAAAAGGGATTAAGTGTGGTATGGTCATAAAGTCAAAATCATCAGTATGATCCAATTGCACAACTGGACCATGAGTATGGACCAACCGTACAAAAGGACCATACTCATGCCCTAAACAACTGAATGGCACATGAGTATGAACGATTCACCCGAATGACTTATCAGAATGTGCCAGTCGACCAAATGGTACTGTGCGAATGAGTTAGTCGCCCGACTGAAATCCAGTCGGCCAACTGAATGTGATCGACTTAACCAATCACACGACTGAGGTCCATTCACCCGAATGACCGAGCGAATGGGTCCAGTCGCCGACTGAAATCAGATTCAGTATAAATAGGGCCATAGTCAATCGCATTCAACTCATCAACCCCAATCGCCCTAAAATCGCACAGCCTACCGTTACGCTGCCAAAATTCCTCTGACCCAAATTGCTCACATATTTTGATACTCTGACATTCTCTGGTACATATACAGGTAAAATGCGGTTTGAACATGCCAAAAACTCCGTCGATTAGACTCCAAAATCAAAAAATCGGCCTAACATGACCCAGACTGTAAATGGACAAATAACCTAACTAAACCAAGTAAAATGTTGAAATAAAGGTTATTAGGTTATTAGTATAATGATTACGAGTCTAAAGAACCATTACACAACGCCTAATTTCAAGATTTGGTTACAATTCGAATCTCAGTCGACCGAACAGTGGGACATGCGACTGCACACCAAGATGAACTCCATTCGCACGATTGAGCTGGTCGAATGGCTCAATCAGTCGAATGGATAATACGAATGAGCTCACTCAGCCGAGTGAACCAATCGTAGGATCAGTCAACCGATTGAACTCAATCGCCGGCTCAGTCACACGACTGAATCCAGTCGCATGCCAGATTAACCGACTGAACACACTTACATGGTTCAATCGCATGATTGAACCAGACAGAATTCAACCAAGTTAATTTGAACTAATTTGTGTTGTGTGGTTATCTAATGTCTATGTGTCTTGTGTTACAGATTGATGGCTGACAGGTGGTCGATCAACCCCAAGCATATGTGCTCACTTAGATGCCACTACTCGTAATGGCGCCGAATTTGCAGGGATTATCACTTTCCTTAAGCGATCCAGGATCTACAAGGCTAGATGCACACCATGCACTCCCAACAGGTCTATTCAGCATGCCTTCTGGGAGGGGGCATTGGTTGACCGCTCTCATGAGCCATACAACATCATGATGTCACTGCTAAGGATATTCGGCATTTACTTGGGTTGTGTGATGATGCAGACCACCCTACCATACTCACCCACTGACTATGAGACGGTGCATCTTGAGGATGAAGTACGTTGGGATATTAACGCAGGTGTGCTCAACAAGAGCAATCTGTGTCCCCAGTACAAGTACTTGGTACATGTCATCCTCAAGTGCTTGGCTTCGCGAAGGGGTGGGTTTGATGATCTGTCAGACCAGATTCAAAATGCCTACATGGCACTGTACTGAACCACCCTTTTAGCTTCTCGAGCATGATCTTCTCTTACTCGATAAAGAATCTGGAGGCCAAGGGCAAAGAGGGTTTTTGTATGTACCCTAGGTTCCTTCTAATGATTTTGATGAGAAGCTGCCAACACTGCCCAAGGAGAGCCACGACCCTGTGTCGTTGGAGATCATGGATGATACGATACTGGGTTGTATGATAGGATCTCAGCATCTAGTTTGATCGATTCGAATGATTTCAGCAGCGGAATAGAGTACCAACTAGCACAATTCGAGCAAGAATACCAAAGATATAGCAATGAACAGAATTAGTTATAGAGAGAGAAAGTTTCTGCAAAAGAAATATTTCATTCAATCACACGCTTTGGCATGGCTTTCGCAAAATTACAATTTAGGTCATTCTTCCTTATATAAGGAAAGATGACGTAGGCTGATGTCACTTGATAGTGACATCTAACCGCTATTTAACAAACTACTGAAACACTAAAACTACTGAAGATGTCAAGCAGCTGACATCTTCTTACAAGAAGCTAAGTGTTTACTTATTACAAAACTACTGATAAGAAACTATTGAAACTACAACGACTGAAGAACAAGCTCTTCAGTTGTTTTACAAAACTACTGAAAGTAAAAACATAAAACTACTGATAAACAAAACTACTGAAGAAGTACTCTTCAGCTGTTGTGACAAACTACTGAAACTTTAGCACTTGTGGACTTTTCAGCTGTTGAACTTCAGTACTTTGGTCTTCAGCTTCAGCACTTGTATTTTTCAGCTGTTGAACTTAAGCACTTAGTCTTCGGCTTCAGCACTTGTGTTCTTCAGCTGTTGAGCTTCAGCACTTTAGTCTTCAGCTTCAACACTTGTATTCTTCAGCTGTTGAACTTCAGCACTTTAGTCTTCAGCTTCAGCCCTTGTGTTCTTCAGCTGTTGAGCTTCAACACTTTAGTCTTCAGCTTCAGCACTTGTGTTCTTCAGCTGTTGAGCTTTAGCACTTTAGTCTTCAGCTATTGAAGTCTTCAGTACTTGATCTTCAGCTGTTGAAGTCTTTAGCACTTGTCGAACTGCAGATGAAGCCTTCAGCAGTTGTTGTGATATCATGTGGGACTTAGAGGTTTTTTGATCTTGGCTCATTGGTTCTTTTGGTCCAACAAACTCCCCCTGAACCAATGCAGCCAAAACCTCTAATTGATTTATTTTCCCACTTATTGTTGGCAGAATGGTTGGTATTTTTCCTTCTTGATCAGTGAGAAGATGATGACCCATATAAGCACTGGCCTGGGAATGAGTCTCTGATGATTTGGTTGGCAATGTATGGATGGGAACTCTGTATTAGGGAAATGGACACTGAGCTGTTCCCTATCCATGAGACTCACTTCCCAACTATGAGCCTGTAGGATTCCCTGGTGTAGGCCTCCAAAAATACAATTTGTTCCTCCATGGTGAGCTCCTCTGCCTCACCATCAAAGAATCCTTCTGGCCCATAGTACTCAGACAGGAATTTGACCTGTTTTCCATTTTTGAGTACCACTGTTGTAATCTGTCTGTAAGCAAATTCATCAGGATGATGCCCTTCTAACAGTAGTGGTAACTCATCCTTTCTATCTCATTCAGCCTCTTATACACCAGCCCCTTTGTGGTCATTTTGTTCTCCAGCATTTTTTGTGGGGGCATGTTTGAGGTGTAGGCCTTTTTGAAATCTTCCAGGATTTCCCAGGGTGAGACTACAAGGACTAAGGAGATCACTTCATCTACAATCTTTTTCACTTGACCATTGTATCTCTGAGGGATATTTTTCTTTTGTATTCTGTGAGCCACCCTGGGATCAGGCCAAATTCTTACTCTTTCTTTCACATACTGAAAGTATGTCTAAGAGTATAAATCCTCTGAGCTTGTTTTTTCATATTATGATGGAGGAAGTGGCTGCATATGCTTTATCTACTCTCCTCAATAACTCTTCATCGTGCAATGTGTGTTGTTCTTCTTCTTCCAATTTCACTTTGATTGCATCTCTTTGTTGCTCAGGAGTTCTTGCAAGAGAGAGATCTTTGGCCTTAGGCAACTGCAGAACAGCTGAGATCAGCAGCCAGTCTTCATCATCATCTTCTTCTTCTTCCAGCCTCAACACCTTTCTCTTCTTCTGCTTAGGTGCATCATTAACTGTTGGTTTTGAGGGTAAGGGAGTTGGTTTTGTGGGTTGTGGTTGTGGTTGTTTTGGAGAGGGAATGTTGACACGCTGAGTTAGCATTTTGGAGGTGAGTGTGGCTTTTGAGTGTTTGGCTAGCTCCGTCCTACTCCCTGCTCCTGCTTCATTCAAAGCTTCTATTACTAATCCCTTAGTATATGCCTCAGACGAACAGATCTTCCTCCATCAGCATCAGCCTCTTTAAAACCATTTCATTCATGTTTTTCTCTTTTCAGCACTTTTCTTTTTCTTATATGTGACATGAAGTCCTTTTGACTTTCATGTACTTTCTCCTTTTCAGCTCCTTCTCATTCTCATTCTCCTTCTCTTTCTGGTCTCATACACACATCCTTCTCTATTTCCATTCTTTGTCCTTCTCTTTCTCTTTCTCCTCCATCCTCTTTCTTTTAGCTTTCACTGTTGGAATCTCCCCTTTTGGGTGCATTGGTTTTAAGGGTTTGATCAGCAGAAAGCTTTTGGCTCAGTACATCCTCCACCATAGGTTGTAAGACATAAGAAAGTCTCTCATCAACAGTTTTAATGACAAGTTCAGTTATCTGCGGTGTGATGAGAGATAGGGGATTTTGAGGGATAGCATCCATTTGCTCAGGGGGGTTTTGGTCCTGAGAAATGGTGCCAGAAACAGAGGCAGGTGGCTGAGATTCTTTGAGTGGCTGTGTGTTTAAGTGAACTTCAGAGGAAGGTGCCATCTGTTAGGTTGATGTGGTGGTAGATGGTCTTTCTCCCTGAGAGAGTTGGTCAAGTAGTTTTTGCAGCCTACTGACTTCCTCCTCTAGGATTATGTTCTGGGCAAGAACCAAAATCATAAAAAGCCAGGTCCTCATCAGACAGATGCTAAATCACCTGACCTCCTGCTTGTAGCAGGATGTACATGCACTGGGTGTAGACCAAATGTAGCATGTGCCCCTTTGTCTTGGAACTGGGGACTTTCAGCCTCAGGACTTTGTCCTTCATCAGCTGTTGCCTCTGGTGAGGTCTAGTTATGTTACCAACCTCATGCTCATCATATGCTGATTCAGAAGAGGTGGCAGCCTCACCAGATGTGTGATCTCCATATCCACACCAGGAGATAGAACATTTAAAACCCGGTGCTGTGGGTTGTTAGAAGCATGTGTATCCACTTTCTCAATTGTTGTTGTTCTCCCCTTTGTTGGTGGTTGTAGGGGAGGAGGAGAGGCATGCAGTTGAGTCAGCACATTAGCAATTATAATGGTTGGACTTTAGGGGGCATTTGCATGGGGAGAGGGGATAGAAGCGGATTGCATCTGGGGAGAGGGATGCTCTTCAATGATAACCTTCTAAAGTGAGAGAGGTCTCAGTAATGTGGTTTCCCCTGAAGTGGTTGCAATAGGATCCTTTTGAGAGAATACCTATGCGGCTGTTACTGGTTGAGTCTTAACACTGCTGGAGGGTTTGAACCAGTAGGTTTATCTGTTTGGGTGGTACAGGAGCATCATCAGGGGACTCATCTCCCTGATTAGCTTGTTTAGGTTGGATTTTGGCTTGGTGGGGACTTTGGATCTGGCAGTTGAAGCTGGGGTTCCCTTTGCTTGGGTTTGAGCAAACGGGCAGCTTCTTTGAGAGATTGGTTGGAGTTATGCCTGGAGTATACCTCAGCTAGAACAGCTAGTGCAAGGACTCCAAGGCCAACAAGGCCAATCAGTTTGTAATTCATTTAAAATTATGGCCATCAGAAACCTGGGATATAATAGCCATCTGTTTCCCACAGGTTTCTGTGCCAGATCTTTGATTTCTAGAAACACAATTTGTGAAAAATTTAAAGGTTGGTGTTCTAGAATTGAATATAATACCTGTTGCCACCGGGAGACATTTGATCCCATGAGGATGTCTTCGAGGCTAAGCAAACATTCAACATAGGAAATATCAGTCTTTCAGCATCAGCGAAGTTCTTCTTCAGTATGGTAGCAGCTCGAAGACTTCCGTCGTACCCATTGTTGATGAAGGACATATTAGTTGTGCCCTTCGGGTACTCAGTCACAGCAGTAGCATCTTGTAAATTTAGCACTCGACGAATGCTATCAGGTGTAACCTCTACTTGTTTTTGGTTGACCAATGAACGAATAGAAATTTGGCCGGAAGGCACATCAGTGTGAACGTAGGCATTGGACCAAAACTGACTTAGTGACTCTGGGTAGATGGTCGGGTTTAAGAACAGAGCAGTACTATACTGAGAATCAGCCATTAGGTCTATGGCGTGTGAACAAACTTTGTCCAGAAGGCCGATTTCGTGAGATAGGCGACGCAATTATGTCTGGGTTTTACACTCATGGTTGCCATTTTTGAAAGTATGAAGGTCAGAAGAATGGCTAATGGAACGTTTAAGAAGAAGACAGGTTCATAGGGTAGGAATAGGAAAGGCTGAAAGAAAACTACTGAAGGTTTTGGTGTGGTCATCAACTGTTTGAAAATACTGATGACGTGGTATTAACCTTCAGAGGTTTAAAACGACTGACAGTGGTGGTGTGTCATCAGGTGTTATAAACACAATGAAGACTTGGTTTTGACCATCAGACGTTGAAACAGCTGAAGTCTTGGTGTTAACCATCAGTATTTATGAAACACTGAAGGTGTGGTTTTGACTTCATATGATGTAAACAACTGAGGACTTGGTGTTTGTCATCAGTAGTTATGAAACTACTGAAGACAGTGGTTTTGCCATCAGTTGTTGTAAACAACTGAAAATTGGTATAGTTATAGTAGTTGTGTGAAACTACTAAAGACTGTGGTCTTGCTTCAGTGTTTAGAAACAGCAGTTGTAGAAACAACTGAAGAGAAATTACTCATCAGCTGTTTTCGTCAATTCTTAGCTTTTTAGCTGTTTCATACTGTCCTCAACACTTACTCATCAGACTTTTCATCTGCTTTTCAGGTGTTTCATAGGACGTCAGTACTTATCTGTTTGTACTGATTCAGTAGTTGTAACTACATCAGTAGTTGTAACTACATCAGTAGTTAGAACAGATAAAGTACTTAGTACTTGTGAGGTATTTAGCCTTCAGTAGTTATAAAACTACTGAGGGTAAAGAATCATCAGTACTTATATGTGACATGGTTACCAATGATCATCAGTACTATTACTGAGATCATCAGTAGTTGTCACTTATTCTAGCTGCAGCATACCAAGCCTTAACACCAGGTTATGGAAAGTTGAACTATCCAAAGGCTTAGTAAAAATGTCTGCAAACTCATCAGCACTAGGCACAAACATAGGATTAATTAGACCCTTTTGAAAACAATCTCTATAAAATGATGTCTAATTTCTATATGTTTGGTCCTAGAGTGCTGGACTGGATTTTGACAATGCAAAGAGCTGAGGCACTATCCATTAATAACGGAGTCTTAGTCTCTGTAATGCCATAATCCAAAAGTTGATTCTGAAGCCAGAGTACTTGGGATGTACAACTTGCAGCAGCAATGTACTTTGCTTCAGCAGTAGATGTAGCAACAGATGTTTGTTTCTTACTCTGCCAAGAAATCAAACAGTTGCCTAGAATTGACATCCCCAGAAGTTGATTTCCTAGTTAACTTACACCCTGCATAGTCAC
Organism: Flaveria trinervia; assembly: GCA_025506515.1. Lineage (NCBI taxonomy): Eukaryota > Viridiplantae > Streptophyta > Magnoliopsida > Asterales > Asteraceae > Flaveria > Flaveria trinervia. The sequence continues at coordinate 24,695,334 of CM046442.1, read as the reverse complement.
TATCAGAGAAAGCAACTAATTTGCAAGAGTGCCCAGTGGAATACCATAAACCTAGAGATTGTGTACCTTGAAAATATCTAAAGATCCTCTTGACTGCAATCAGATGAGACTCTTTAGGTGCAGCCTGAAATCTAGCACAAACACATGTAGCAAACATAATATCTAGTCTAGAAGCTGTTAAATACATCAAGGACCCAATCATACATTTGTAAAGCGTTTCATCAACAGCTTTACCTTTCTAATCAATATTCAATTGTGGGGTGTTGCACATGGGAGTAGAACAGGGCTTACAGTTTTGTAAATTAAACTTATTTAAAAGATCTTTTGTATATTTAGACTGATGAATGAAAATCATCAGCTTTTTGTTTGATTTGCAAGCCTAGAAAGAACTGTAATTCTCCATTGCACTCATTTCCAACTTCCTTTGCATTAATTTTGTAAAATCATCACACAACTGGGGATCAGAGGAAGCAAATATAATATATCAACATAAATTTGAACAAGTAGCTTATGCTGATCCACCTTCTTAATAATAAGGTTTTATCTATGGAGCCTCTAGTGAAATTATTTTGCAGAAGAGAAAGTTAGATAATGTCTCATACCAGGCTCTAGGAGCTTGTTTCAACCCATAAAGAGCCTTATCAAGCTTGTATACCAGTCTGGGTGTTTATTATCTCAAAACCTGGTGGTTGACACACATAAACTTCTTCTTTTATTTTACCATATAAAAATGCACTTTAACATCCATTTGAAAAACTTTAAGATTGTGGAGTGCAGCATAGGCTAAGAACAATCTAATTGCCTCCAGTCTGGCTACAGGGGCAAAGGTTTCATCATAATCAATACCTTCTTCTTGTGCAAACCCCTGAACAACCAGTCTGGCCTTGTTCTTAACAATAGCCATTTTCATCTGTTTATTCCTAAACACCTATTTAGTGCCTATTGCAAACTTACCTGGGGGAAGAGGAACAAGCTCCCACACTTGCTGCTTTTTGAACTGAAGAAGCTCAAGCTGCATTGCTTCAACCCAGCCATTGTCTCTAAGTGCAACATGATAATTCTTGGCTCTAGCTGACTGATGAAGAGAGCATAGAAGCAGAAATTGGACAATTGACTTCTGGTTGAAACTCCAACATTGATATCACAATGATTTGAGACATGGGTGATTCTTCAGCTCGTGATAAACAATGAGATCAGTGCAAGTGTTGTAGAACCTTCAGCAGCAACAGATGTTGATGTAGACTCTTGAAACCATATAGATGGTGGCAACTCAAATGAAGTTGAAGATGCAGAAATCTCATCAGCACTTGTTGTGGATAAAGCTACTGAAGCTACAGGAGCATCAGGTTTAGAGGACACAGGCAGTTGGTCACTAAACCTGAAGAGGTGAGTACTGTTATCATCATCATCATCAGCACCAGCAGTACCACCAGGTGGTGAACTGTTGACAGGAGCAACAACAGGAGTTTGGTAAGGAACATATTGCAGTATGTCCAAATCAAATAGCTCCACAGGGCTTTGGGAATCTTGTCCTTTGGAGATTCATTAAAACTTAACATGGAGAGTCTCTTCAACCATCTTTGTTCTGCAGTTGAAGACTCTGTATGCTTTGCAGGTTGATGAATAACCAACAAAGTACCCTGCATCCACCTTAGGATCAAATTTTGGAGTTGATCCCGTGTGTTGAGAATGAAACAAGGACACCAAAAGCTCTGAAGAATGAAATTAGAGGGGCCAAATGATGAAGAACTTGATATGGAGTCTTCATCAACCTCTGATTTACTAGAACTCTATTCTGTACATAGCAAGCTGTATTGACAGCTTCAGCCAAAAAGTCATTGGCAGACCAGAATCAGCCAACATGGACCTTGCAGCTTCAATAAGGGTCCTGTCTTCTTTCTCTCCACTACTCCATTTTGTTCAGAAGTTTTTGGAATGCTAAACTGCCTTTTGATTCCCTTTAAGAGGTAGAACTCATCAAGTGTATTGTTTCTGAATTCTGTTCCATTATCACTTCTAATACACTTGACTGAGAGGGAATACTGCTTCTCACATACAACACAAAGTTGATAATGTTTTGAGCTGCCTCATCCTTTGAATGCAAGAAGAAGAAATTCTATACAAATCTGGAGTAATCATCCACAATTACCAAATAGTATTTCTTCGTAGCCATACTCATCACTCTCACAGGACCAAAGAGATTCATGTGAAGAAGTTGTAAGCAGGCAGTGGACTTAGGTTCTTCTATGGAGGGAAATGAAGCTTTGTGGTGTTTCCTTTTAACAAGCAGTAGTGCATTATCTTCACATTTGAACTCCTTCATAGGCAGTCCCCTTACTAAACCATGGTTTATCAGCTGATTTATGTTTTTGAGATTAACATGACCCAGCCTTTATGCCATAGAGTATATTCTTGAGGGGAAGCCTTGGAAAATAGGCAAGGATGACCTTTGAGATCTATTTTCTTGGAAAGATCTAAGGCATACACTCTTCCTGTCCTGTTGGCCTTCAGGAGAGTGTATTCATCCAACACCTTATCAATCAAACTTAGAACTTGGATGACAGAATCCGATAGTTCTGACTGGTGAAAAGAGCAACATGGCTTTGTCACACATTTGACTCACTCAAGAGGTTGTACTTGAGATTTTCCACATGATTAACATCATCAAAGTTTATTTCCCCATTGGAAACAAAGCCTTTGCCGATGATGTAACCCTTTGCATCATTGCCAAATGACACAAACCCCTTCCTTCCTTGAGAGTAGTCATTAAGAAGTGATCTGTTTCCTGTCATATGCATGGATCCTCCACTGTCTACATACATATGCCTCTGTGGCATGTTGAAGAGCCCTGTAAAACACAAAAATTAGTTAGATTTTGAGACCAAACCTTTTTGGTTTTGGGCCTGTTCTCATCAACAGATGGTAAACTAACAGGTTTGTTGGAAACAACAGCCTGAGAGGAAGAAGATGGTGAAGAAGAGAAATCATTTGGCTTGGACCTCCTTTTCTGTGGTTTCAACATAGGAACATCTAATTGGTTAACTCTTCCCAATAGATGTTGAACCATCATAACCAGCTGTGTCTGATTTTGTGATAAAGCTTTCAGCTCTCCAGACACATTGGCATTGGAGTTTGATAAATTCCTATGTTGCACCTTCTTCTTTTGAGCAATCTCAGCTGTTACCTGTTTAACCCCTTCCTTTTTGGATTTCTTTTTAGACTTAAGGGTTACAGGATTTGATGTTGCTAGTACAAATGTGGCTTGAAACTCAGTTTTCATTTTAACCATTTTCTCTTTAATTTCCTCTTTATGTTTGAGTTTGGATCCTCTTTTGTACCAACAATTATCTGTAAGATGATTGAACAAACCACATATTCACATGGTTCTTCTTCATCTTATGTTGATATCAACTAAAGAGAATGAAACTACTGAAGACTTGTTCTTCAGCACTTTGGAAGCACTATTAGCTTTCTTGACTTCCTCTTTAGTAGTCTTCAAACCCTTTCTACTAACAGTTTTCTTCTCTTCAGTGCTGACAGTAGTTGGAGTTTGAACTTCAGGTGTTAAATCTTGCTCTCCAGTCCTTTCAGGACTTCCAGAAATAACTCCTGAGTTGATCAACTCTTTGATCATGTGTGTGTCAGTATTTGAACCATCAAGATCAGCTGATAGGTTCAACGAGGGAATAATACTAACTTCAACTTCTGATGGTGCTCTATCAGAAAGTGAATCACATGATGAGGTGGATTGGGTATTGCTTTCTCCATCAGATTTCACTTCTGCTCTTGAAGCAAAATCTTAGGAGGAGCAGTGTGATTATAACCAATGCCAAACTTTACATTGGAAGCTGATTGCTTACTAAGAAGCATTTCAAAATCTTTGCATGATTGTACCCATCGATCACACTCTACTGGGGTGACTGCAAGGGTTTCTTTGAGGTCTTTGTACTTTTCTAAAAGTACCTCTTCCCTAGCCTTATCATCAGTGATTTGGCATTTAATTATAAATCTCATCATTTTTCTCTTTAAGCATAGACTCAAACTCAGCTTTTCTTTTGGAAATGATCTTTTCTAGCTCTATGTTCTTATTAATTAAAGCTACATGTGCTTCCTAATAGAGGCAAATGCTGCTATGCATGTTTCAGAACATAATTTGGCCTTAGCCTCAGAGGATACCTGTGATACCTGTGATGAAGAGGCATTTGAGGATGATCCATCTGCAGACTCTAGAGCCATAAGTGCCAGATTCCCAAAAGGACTGTCACCACCATGTTAACCAGCACCTGTGAACAGTTATTCATGACCAGACATGTCATCTGGTAAACTGCTCCAGTCAACAACTCCAGGGGTGAAGAAGTTGTGTTGTTGAGGTTGAGGAGGTTGATGAGATTGAGATGGTTGAGGTTCAGGAAGAGCATGTGGTTGTTGAGCAATGGGTGCTTGAACCTGACTGGTTTGTGGCATGTAATAACAAGGGTAAGGATGTGGCATTGGAGCCTGAGGAACAAAATACGCAGGAGATTGTGGTTGAGAATAACGACCAGAATTGACAGAATGTTGCCCTTTGTGTTGTTGACTATTGCCAGGGAAAGTCACAAAGGGTGAAGAAGAATTAGATCCAGATGATCTACATTCTCTAGCAAAGTGTCCAAGCCTATGGCATTTGTGACACCTCAACTTACTCTTGTCAAAACCAACTTTTGTTTTGCCAGAGAGTCCTGGGAACTTTCTTCCAGTTCTTTTGTAGAACTTCTGAGATCTGATATTTATCAAGGCCATTTGGCTATCCATCTTTCTAAGTCATCATCAGCAATCCCCTTGAGATTATCCATGATGAAGCATAGATTGTCATTATTCACACCAGTAAACTGACTATCAACACTCACAAATGCAGAATCAGAAGTGTTTGAAGAGAAATCAATATGCTCATCATACTGGCATTCAGATGAAGCATATTCTGACTCATGACCAACCAAGGCAGTATTGCCTGGTACAAAGTCTTCAGTGAGCTTACCAGATGAAGCCAATTTCCTTTTCTGCTCTATCTCTTTTCGAATGTAAGCAGTTTCCCATGAAGTGGGTGAGAGATAGACTATCCAGATTTGCACTGGAGCGTAGGAAAATGGTATATGTGTCCATCTCTCAGGCAGTGATCTGAGGAATCTGTGGTTCATTTGCTTTTGGTATATTCATGTTTAACCATTTTGAACTCAGAGATTAAACATGAAAACGCTCAAACTGCTGAGTCAGAGTCTCACCCTTTCTATGAGCAAAAGTCTCATACTGTTGGGCGAGGATTTCCCTGTTGTTTGCTAAGACCTCATCAGTGGCACCAAATTGTTCTTTCAGTGCATTCCAAAGGTCATGAGCAGTTTCATGATGCATAAGCCTGGAATAGATTTCATTAGGCAGTGCCATGGCCAGAATTCCATGGGCTTAGCATCAATCTCAAACAACTTCTTGTCCTCATCAGAGTATTGTTCCTTCTTCTTCGAATCAACTGATTTGTTTCGGATGAGTCACCATTGGCTTATGTGGTCCATGTACCACGGATGTCCAACAACCTGAACTATTGACAGACAGGTGATGGAGCATTCTTCATTGCCAAATGTTAACTCATCCTAACCAGCATCGGAGGCTTGGTTGAGGAACCAGTATTGTGTGGATCATTAGAAGGTGTAGTCATTTTCGAAAATTCAGACAAATTCAAGATAAGCCAAACAAATTAGCTCAAAACCACTAAGAACCTCAATTAAAAATAGCCAAAAGCGACAGAACTTCAATCTCTATAACATATTCGTGCGAATTTCTAGTTCGATCAAACTTAGAGCAAATGAGCAGTTTCAATGATCAATTGTTAGATCGATCAATGATTACCAGCTCTGATACCATTTGATAGGATCTCAGCATCTAGTTTGATCAATTCGAATGATTTCAGCAGCAGAATAGAGTACCAACTAGCACAATTCGAGCAAGAATACCAAAGATATAGCAATGAACAGAATTAGTTATAGAGAGAGAAAGTTTCTGCAAAAGGAATATTTCATTCAATCACACGCTTTGGCATGGCTTTCGCAAAATTACAATTTAGGTCATTCTTCCTTATATAAGGAAAGATGACGTAGGTTGATGTCACTTGATAGTGACATCTAACCGTTATTTAACAAACTACTGAAACACTAAAACTACTGAAGATGTCAAGCAGCTGACATCTTCTTACAAGAAGCTAAGTGTTTACTTATTACAAAACTACTGATAAGAAACTACTGAAACTACAACGACTGAAGAACAAGCTCTTCAGTCGTTTTACAAAACTACTGAAAGTAAAAACATAAAACTACTAATAAACACAACTATTGAAGAAGTACTCTTCAGCTATTGTGACAAACTACTGAAACTTCAGCACTTGTGGACTTTTCAGCTGTTGAACTTCAGTACTTGGTCTTCAGCTTCAGCACTTGTATTCTTCAGCTATTGAACTTCAGCACTTTAGTCTTCAGCTTCAGCACTTGTGTTCTTCAGCTGTTGAGCTTCAGCACTTTAGTCTTCAGCTTCAGCACTTGTATTCTTCAGCTGTTGAACTTCAGCACTTTAGTCTTCAACTTCAGCACTTGTGTCTTCAGCTGTTGAGCTTCAGCACTTTAGTCTTCAGCTTCAGCACTTGTGTTCTTCAGCTGTTGAGCTTTAGCACTTTAGTCTTCAGCTGTTGAAGTCTTCAGTACTTGATCTTCAGCTATTGAAGTCTTCAGCACTTGTCGAACTGCTGATGAAGCCTTCAGCAGTTGTTGTGATATCATGTGGGACTTAGAGGTTTTCTGATCTTGGCTCATTGGTTCTTTTGGTCCAACATTGTTTGAAGGTATAACGGGGAAAGCAAGTCAATCCCCCAGTGAAGAGACTCATCGGCTATCTGGCCAAGGTTGATTACGTGGCGCCAGGAAGGCGTAAATGGCGCCACGCAAAAAAGTGATTCGGATGTCGAGCAACTTGAGCTCCCTGAAGATGACTCCGACGAAGAAGACAACGGTGATGATGGAGATCCAGGGCCCACACAATTGAGGGCCGCCATTGCTGATATAGCATCTCCAGCATCCACCAAGGTGGAACAGAGACAACGGTTCTATTAGGACTTTTGTCTTGATGAGGAGGAGGAGACAGATGAGGAGCCCTTGACTCGTACTATGGGGAGAAGGGTGGTTGCCACCGACCGAGGCATTCGAGAGATTCAAGGACTCCCTGGCGAGTCTAGGGAGACTGTTACTGATCCTAGTTATACTCCCGATCAGCCCAGCAACGTCCCTGGGGGAGCATCCACCTCGAGGGGCTTGAGGAAGAAACGAATGGCTCAGTCCCACAGACCGAAGAAGAAGAGGAGGAGGAGGACATTTATCACCACCACCACTACTACCACCACTTCCATCACTCCACCTACTACCACCACTACCACCATTCCACCTACCACCACTACTACCACCACTTCCATCACTCCACCTACTACCACCACTACCACCATTCCACCTACCACCACTACCACCATTCACCCACCACCATATCTACCACCTCACACACCACTACCTCACCCACTCCACCACTTACCCGCATACAATCCACCTCCACTACAGCTCATCCACCAACACCATCATCTATACCACCCCCAATCTTCACCACTGCCACCACCACCACCACTAGCCACCAAGCAGGACCGTCACCTTACCCATCCGTTCCATCTGAATCCTCTCTACCTCCCAGCGGGGTAGAGGAACAGTTCTCAGCACTGAACCATATGATGCTGAAGCTGTTGGCAGCCGATGACGAGAAGACTGCCCAGATTCATCATGTAGTAGAACTTACTGCTGCATAATCTCAGCAAATATCTTAGCAGGCATTGCTGATAGAGCAACAGACTAGAGCTCAGAAATGTCCCAACTCCAGGAGCAACATGTCCATTCAGCAAAATGGATAAAGGAGTTGGTGGCAACCAACAAGACTAAAGATCAAGAAAGGAGATGGAGATGATGGTGATGATGATGACAGTGATGATGATGATGATCATGGTGATGACCAAGGGGAGGATACTGATGCTAGTGATGATGCTGATGATAATGAAGGAGATGATGATACTTCTTCTGCGGGTGCCACATCAGCTCAAGGTCAAGAGAGGCGCACAAAGAAGAACCAAGACCACGGAGCCCCATCATCTTCTGCTGATCCTACTGACACCCCATCTATTCAAGACTAGAGTAATACATAGTTGTGTATTTGAATCTTGAATCAAATTAATGTATTTAATGTTTATATTTATTATTGATGTTTACTGCTTTGATTGCTAACTAATGGTTGATGTGTTACATGTTTAAATCAAGCAGATCCAGATTATCAAAGAGATGAATATGATGTTACTCCCCTCTAATAGATCAAGACTCAGTTCACGAGGATTCTTGATCTGCAGGGAATAGTTAGGAGATCAGTGAATTACACACCTGAAAAAGGAGAGATAATTCATGATCTCCCCTGATGAGATCGTCAAAGATGGTCCAACTCAATCTTGATGAAATCGTGAAAGATGCTCCAACAATCCATGTGGAAAGTGACGACGAGCTCAACGATGTTGATGAGATCGAGATTGAACATGTCACGGACTAACACTATCCAGAGTACACTGACATTGAGCGTAATGTCGTTCCCAATCTTGGCGGCAATCTTGTCAGTGAAACTTTTGAGACTCTGGCTAAAATGGAACAAGAGTATGACAAGAAAGAAGATAAGGCCTAAGCCTCGGAAGCTGATGTCAATATCAGAAAGGCTGAGTGGGCTGCATGCTTTGATGAAATAAGATCCCAATGCAGTGCTTCAACATCAAATGTCTACACCAAGCTGTACAAAGTGAAGAAACATCACAAGGTGTGGGGCAAAATCATAGCATGGGCACATTTTGAAGATCTCAACATTTATGCAGTTAAACGTGAGAAAGGGATTGAGTACTTCAGGTTTCCACATGACCTGAAGACTCTTCTTGGTTTTGAGCTTAACCAGTTAGCAAAGTTGAAATTGCTATACGCTGACCCACGTAAAAAGGTCAGGCTGGTTTGAAGAAGGTCAAAAAAATGAGTACCACACCAGATGGGTCAACTTCAAACCTCAACAACCAACATGGTATATGAGACGATCTAAGGTTGATGCCATAACTAGAAAACCGAAAATAGTGCTGAAGTGGAGTCCTCTGTGCATAATGTCTAAGATCCCTCTACGGGAAATGCCACAGGACTTCACTCCACACTTCAAATTGTGGTACTATGATTGGAGGACTGGAGAGGAAATCATAGTATTGAACAAGAATGGTATAATGGAAACCATTAGGGTGTTTGACCCAATATGGCTTACAAACTTGTCTGCTAATGATGTCTATACATTATACAAGTGGCCACTGTTCTATGACTCTCAAGATATTATACAAGCTCTACAATTTCAGAACATGATACGACTCTGTTTTTCTTTTGAGATGCACACAAGAGTCACTAGAGAAGAGAAGAACAAGAAGTTTGAGGAACTTATGAAGGACGTAAGACATTAAATGAAACTAGGTCCAAGGGGGAGTTTGTAGATATATGTGTCCCTAGTTTCTGAACTTATTGTAATATGTCTTTATTGTCTTCACATATGTAATTGTATGGGTACTTAATGAAATACAATGTGTGGTTGTGGTTATAATGTTGAATATTTCATTGCTTTGTATGTAATATGCTTATCAACTAATTCTATAGGTTTGTGGTTGTTTGAATATATCTATGTCAAATAAGGATTATCAACTTATTCAAACTTCATCATATGAAGTTCTCATGCGATTGGCCATGCTAATGGATGATACGCATGAACAACTTCATACAAATGAACCAGTCGTACGAATTAACCAGGAGACTGGATCAGTCGCACTATTGTAACATGAGATTGGCACAGTCGCACCATCAACCACATGACTCAATCGTATGACTGAACCATTCAAATGGTTCAGTCGCCCGAATGAGAAACCCAAACCTATAAATACCACTTAAATCATGGAAAAACCAAACACTTTTGAATATTTCGATACCTACACATATCGTAGCCGTCCAGAGACCTCTAGCAACCTGTTCTAACATCATTGAGCGTAGTAGACTGATTGCTAATCATTCATAGAATTTAGATTCAATCTTTAATTGATTCTACGTGAGTTCTCACTGATTGGATCGCCAGTAAATAGGATTCCGCACTATTTGATTCGGTATACGCGTAAATCTGTTAGCATTCGTCCAGTACATGATCCTAACACCAATTCCAGCCACAAGCAGCCCCAAACCCCTCATTATTTTCAAAATATCAAGAACAAGCACATACAAGTAGATTTGATTAGTTCCAAGTGGTTGCAAGGTGTTTGCAAGCCTAATTCTTGATTTCTACATGTTTAAATGTTAGATTTCATCAAGTTTTCTTAGTTTTTATTCGTGATGAACCCTTCTTCGAAATTATGTATGAGAATATGAAATCGATGATTGCAAGATGTTGATATGATGTTAGTTAGGTTGTATGAATGCTAGAATATGTTAATTATGCAAGAAATCCATGGTTTGATCATCTAGTTCATACATTGCTTAAAGAAGAAACTTTTTCATCATGGAATTCATGTTTTGATGATAGGCATATGTTAGATGGATTGTTATGATTGCTATGAACTAGATTCGGGATGTTATTGATGAATTTGATATTAAAGTTGATGAAAATATGGATTTTGGATTTGACTTTCCTGAAAGGGGAACTTTATTCATATGAAGTTTATGATTTTGTGATTTGATCATGATTTGATGATTGTATGATGTTAGTTTAATTTCTTTGATGGTAGTTTACATGGATTGTGTAAGAAAGATCATGAAATCTAGTAGTTGTTCATACCTTTCTATAAGTAGAAACTTTTGGATATGAGGTTTATGAATTATGATGAATTGATGATGTTGGTCATGCCTAGATGATAGTTATGAACTTGATTTGGTATATAGTTAATGAACATGATTTAATTTCAATGTTAGATTGATTTTAATTGTTACTTTCCCAAAAGGCAACTTTATTTGTGTGGAACATTGGATATGGTGAATTAGATATGTTTGTGATATCAGGATCATGTTAGAATGCTTGTTGATGATGTCTAATGTGTTGGAATGTGTTAATTGAATTGTAGGGATACTTGATTGATCATTTAGCGAATTTATGTTCTTGATTATTATACATAATGATGGATTATAGTGAGTAATTAAGGAATTATGTTTGGGATTGAACTTGATCATTGTTGAGCATGTTGATTGTTTGAGATTCACATGAGTTGTATGATAATCTAATATAATATGATGAAATTGATAGAACTTGGGTTGATGATGTGATACATTTGAATAATATGTATCATATTCATGTATGTCAAGTTGATATGCATGATTAAACAATAATTCAATTAATATGTCACCAATGGGTCAAAAGGGGTCAACTATGTCAAATGAGTCTTGCATTCTAAAACCTTGGATCAATGTGTTTATTGATCACCTAGGGTTGTTAAGTTTTTTGTGAACACGTACTTATGTACTTGCGTGTTCTAGGTAACCTTTGAAGGGTTGTCTTTCCGTCCGTGTTAGCTTTAATCATTGTTCGTTGTGCATTAGGTGAGCTCTTGTCTCTCTATTTTATAAACCTTCTTCTTGGGGCAGTTGCATAATTGTACTCAAATGCTATTTTATTATTATAACTTGTGTATGTTTAAAATAGTGGTAAATACCTTGAAAGTCCTCACACTTTCAGATCGTTAATAATGGTAACTAGCGGGAAATCATGGGTAGTACTACAGGGTCTGACGAGCCCCACCTGTGCGACTCGAGGTCAAATGGGTGCAATTTTGCCCTAAACACAAACATCATCATGACCTGGTAAGTCGTGACAGGAGGCAACAAATAAAACACAGTCATCTTCGATCGCGAAATCACTATGGTTATTACTTGTGAATATTGACTAGCTTGCTTTTTTAATGCACTTCTTATGTTATGCAAATATTATTGATTATATTAAATGCAAACTCTTTAACTCACCAACCATTGTGTTGACATTTTAGTATGCTATTCTCACGTCATTAACTCGGCTTGCCATTAGGAGCACAACACGGGTCCAACATGCATGCTAAGACTCTATTTCAAATACGTACTTGTTGGTTCTCATTATGTGTTTTAAATATTGGGTTGGTGCGTGTTTTGCCAAATTATGCATTTTTATACTTTGGGTTTGTCTTATTTACAAAATGCTTCCGCATGGTTTTAACTTTGAACTTTGGTTATTTTATTTGAAGTATGGAATATAGTGTCGTGGAGTAACTAGTGACTGTGATCCTAGTTTGTTCACATGTTTCGTGGTAAAACTCTTCATATGGATTTTGAGGGTGTGAGAAATTGGTATCAGAGACACTGGTTATAGGAAACTAGGTTGCGTACACACTAGGCTATAACTGCACACAGTTAGTTAGTTACTCGTTGCTTATCCTCTTACTCTATACTCATTGGCATAAACATCTCATACATTGCAATATGGCGTCTTTACCGTCTTCATCCCATGTTTGACACACACTAGAAAAGGAACCCGAGGTTCCTATTCTTCCTTTGGTGTCAACGAGTTATGGTTCTAGACCCCGTATTTATATCTAATGTTTACTTTCTAGACGAATCAAATTTTTAGCGAGACATCGTTAATTCTGACAATTGAGACTGGTATCACAATACACTAATGAGGATGCAAGAAAAGAAAAAAATTATTCCATGTACGATCTCTACCCTAACTAGAGGCGCCATATTATACCCCTACCCTTCACACCTCATATGGCTATTACAACTTTAGGGTCCTCATATCACGAGGATATAGTTCATATACATAAGCTATAAAACTAGCTCGAGCAACGGTAGGCCCCTGGGAGGGAGCCTAAGGAGGAGCCAAAGGAACACTTGACGGTGTAGAGCTCTCATGGTGGAATGCTCAAGTATAGACAGAGGGCCAAGAGTTGGCTAATGCTTTATCATAAGGTGAATTCAAAGCAATGATGATGGAGGAATCTTGTCCTTGTAATGAAGTTTAGAAACTAGAAGCTGAGACTGGTAATTAAAGATAGAAGGATCTGACATCAAGGCTTACCCCACTAGGTCTCACAAGCTGGTGACAATCTATCCTGGCATGGTTGATCCGTCAAGTTGACGAATTGAGCTCTACTTACGTGGTTTGGTGTCAGAGAAATGGTGACTGCAACAAATCTCCCTACCATTCGACAGGTTATACAACTGGCTCAGAAGCTCACTAACTAAGTTGTGGAACAAAGAAAGTTACCCAAGCGGGGCACTGTGGCAAGCGTGCCTGATAACAGACGCAAGTGGGAGAACAGTGCTAGCAAGGGATCGTCATCCGGTAACCAACCTAAACAGCATCAACCTCAGCAGCAGCAACAACAACAGAGGCGGTTTGATGACAATTGCAACTTCAACCAATTATCTTCATAATCTCAAGGACAAAATGGTTACGCAGGGAAAAATCCCAAGTGCAATCAATGCAACTACCACCACACCGGTAGGTGTCATAGTTTTGGATGCCAACATTGTGGGAAGGTTGGACATGTGGCAAAGTTTGTCGTCGGGACTTGATAAAGAAACCTCAGCAGCCTCAGCAGCCTTAACAAACCCAGAAGCCCCATGAAACACCAAATGGTTGCTTTGAGTGTGGAAAGGAAAGGCATTACAAAAGGAACTGTCCTGAAGTGAGAAGAAATGGGATGACTACGAGAATGGTGGCAATAACACAATAGTGGTAATGGTGACAACAACAGTGGCAAAAATGGTAGAGCTAAAGGGAGAGCCTTTGTCATGGGTTCAGGTGTGACTCTAAACTATCCTAATGCTGTTACTGGTAAATTCCCTATTAATGGTCATTTTGCTTATGTCCTATTGACACTGGGCCCATAGGAGTTTTATCTCTACTATGTTTTGTAGCGTCTTAAGTGATATGCCTTCTGTATTGGAGTCTAAGTATGTCATAGAATTGGCCGATGGTAACTGAATCTTTATTATGTATATCCTTAAGGATTGCAAGATAGAACTTGTTGGCTAAACCTTCGACATTGATCTCATGCATGTTACTCTTGGAAATTTCGATGTGGTCGTAGGCATGGACTGGCTGTCCAAGAAGCAAGCATAGGTTATTGTCATGAGAAGGTCATTCACATTCCTCTGATGGATGGGGAAATTCTTTCGGTTAAGAGCTAGAATACATGTGCTGCCATAGGCATCATATCATTCATGAAGGCTCAGAAGTGGCTAGGCAAGGGTCACTTAACCATATTAGCCCTCGTCTCCGACAAGCAACAAGGGGAAAGAAAGTAGAGAATATTCCGGTGGTTCGTGACTTCCCAGAGGTGTTTTCAGAGGATTTGCTTGGACTACCACCTCATCATCAAGTTGATTTTCAGATCGATTTGACTTTCGAAGCTGATCCGATTGCGCGAGTACCTTATAGGTTAGCACCAAACAAACTACAAGAACTATCCACACAACCCTAGGAGCTATTTGATAAGGGGTTTATTCGACCGAGCTCATCACCATTGGGAGCCCTGGTTCTCTTTGTTAAGAAGAAAGATGGCACTCTTCGAATGTGCATCAATTAAAGGGAATTGAACAAGATCACAGTCAAGAACTGATACCCTTTACCTGGTATCGACGACTTGTTTGATCAGCTTCAGGGATCAAGCAATTATTCAAACATTGACTTGAGATCTATTTATCATCAACTGAGAGTCCAAGAGGAAGACATGTCCAAAACTACATTTCACACTAGTTATGGTCATTATGAATTTTTGGCCATGCCATTTGGGTTGACTAACGCACCTGTGGTATTCATGGATCTCATGAATCGGGTGTGCAAACCCTACCTCGACCAGATTGTTATTGTGTTTATCGGTGACATATTGATTAATTATAGGACCAAGGAGGAACATGAGGAGCACTTATGTTTAATCCTAGAATTATTTAGATAGGAATGCTTTGACGCCAAATTTTCTAAGTGTGATTTCTGGATTCCTAAGGTGCAATTTGAGGGTCACATTGTTAACAAGAAGGGAATACGTGTGGATCTTGCAAAGATTGAGGCTATAAAGAACTGGTCGGTACCCAAGATGCCTAGTGAGATAAGACAATTTCTTGGACTGGCAGGGTACTATTGACGTTTCATTGAAGGATTTTCAAAGATCGCTCAACCTCTCACAACTTTGACCCATATAGGGACACCCTATAAATGGGGTGAGAGTCAAGAAACTGCTTTTTAGTTGCTGAAGCAGAAACTCTGTAGCATACCAATATTAACATTACCTAAAGGAAGTGATGATTTTATTGTTTATTATGATGCTTCTATCAAACGACATGGTTGTGTCCTGATGCAACATGACAAAGTAATAGCTTATGCCTCGCGACAACTAAAGGTACAAGAAACGAATTACACTACTCATGACTTGAAGTTAGCAGTAGTGGTCTTTTCCTTGAAGATTTAGAGACATTACTTGTACGATACCAAGTGCACTATTTGCCCTGATCACAAGAGTCTTCAGCGTATCTTTGAGCATAAAGAGCTTAACATGGGGCAACAATGCTAGGTGGAATTGTTAATTGATTATGATTGTGCTATTAAATACCACCCCATAAATGTGACTGTAGTCACTGATGCCTTGAATAGAAAGGAATCTGCTAAGCCTAGACGAGTGCATGCTCTACAACTTAAGATTAGCACTCACTTGCTCGAATAGATCAAGGAAGCTCAAACAGAAGCCTTGAAAGGTGAGAATGTTGGATCTGAATCTTTACGCAAGATGGACAAATAGTTGGAAGTCAAATCTGATGGAATTCGGTATTTCATGGATAGACATTGGATATGTTTGCATGGGAATCTAAGAGACTTGGTTATGAGTGAACCACACAAGACTTAGTATTCCATACATCTTGGCTCTGACAAAATGTATCATGACTTGAAGGCACACTACTGGTGTCCTAACATGAAGGCAGATGTAGCTACATATGTGAGCAAGTGTTTGACCATTTTTAAGGTTAAAGTGGAACATCATAAACCATCTAGGTTACTACAACAACCTGAAATCCCCTTATGGAAGTGGGAACAGATTTCTATGGATTTCATTACTAAGTTATCGAGGACTCCTAGTGGTTATGACACTATATGGGTGATTGTGGATCAACTCACTAATTCAGCTCACTTCTTGGCGATCAAGGAGACTGGCAAAATGGACAAGTTACCCGAATTTACATAAAGGAGTTAGTTTCGAGACATGGTAGGCCAAACTTGATATTTCTAATTGGGATGCTCATTTTACATCTCATTTCTTGCAATCGTTACAGAAATATTGGGTACACGTCTAGATTTGAGCACTACCGATCATCCGTAGACCGATGGGCAAAGCGAACGTACTATTCAAACTTTGGAAGATATGTAACGAGCCTATGTCAATGATTTTGGAAATAATTGGAAGTTCATCTACTATTGGTTGAATTTTCGTACAACAATAATTATCATACTAGCATCAAAGCAGCACCATTTGAGGCATTATATGGGCAAAAGTGTAGATCACCAACTTTTTGAGGGGGAAGTTGGTGACAGTTAATTGACTAGTCCTGATTTGGTTGATGAGACCACAGAGAAGATAGTAAAAATACTAAATCGCATGGCTACAGAGCGACATAGATTGCAGAGTTATTCAGACAAACGACGGAAACCTATGGAGTTTCAAATCGGTGACAAATTGTTGCTAAAAGTCTCACCATGGAAAGGGGTGATTCGGTTTGGCAAAAGAGGCTAGCTTAATCCAAGATACGTTGGACCATTTGAGATTCTAGAAAGAATAGGTCCGGTGGCGTATCGAATGGACTTACCAGATTCACTAAGTGGCGTACACAATGTATTTCAAGTTTTAAATCTAAAGAAGTGCCTATGTGATGAGACACTGATTGTACCACTTGAGGATGTACAAATAGATGGCTAATTACAATTTTTGGAAGAACCTGTTGAAGTAATGGATTATGAGTTCAAGACACTTAAGCAAAGTAAGATACCTATAGTCAAATTTCATTGGAACTCAAAACATGGACCGGAATTCACGTGGGAACACGAGGATCAGATGAAACTTAAGTATCCTCATCTATATGAAACGATGACAACAGTCGGGGAAGGTACTTATTAACTTTCGGGACAAAATTTTATTCAACATCGGGATGATGTGACAAGTCACTCGATTTCATTATGCCAATGCAATAAATCAGGGATGTAGCACAACTATGTAAAGTAATTTTCGGGATGAAAATTCTTTCATCATGGGGATAATGTGACATGCGGTAATTTTCCGTTACCAAACTCCGTTTGTTCCGTTAGGTCTTCCATACACGTGTTGTAAGCACACACTAGTTGTCATTAAATGTTGGTGATTTAATAATAATAATCTATGACAAACAATAACAATCTAATTAATAATTTTGATTATTAGTTTTGATTATATGGTTCATGAATTTATAGAATTTAAATATTTATTCTGTGAAATTTACGCGATAACGTGATAACGTGTTATATATAGTTCATGTCTTGTGTGACTTGATGTAAATGTTTGTGATTATGATTATTGATTAATAATACTTGTAATTGGTAGTTAAAATTGTTAATAAAATGCTAAAGATATTAACTTTTACAAAAGTTGGTTAAAAAGGGGGTTTATATTCAAAATCTGTTTATGTTAAGTTGAAAAATCCCAACCCTAGTATCCCACAACCCAATTTTGGCCACAAGCAGACCCAAACCCATTATTATTTTCAAAATTAAGCAACAACAAGCACATACAAGTCGATTTTGATTAGTTCCAAGTGGTTGCAAGGTGGTAGCAAGTCTACTTCTTGATTCCTACATGTGTAAAGGGTAGATTTCATCAAGTTTTCATTGTTTTGATTTATGATGAACCCTTCTTAGAAATTATATATGATTATATAAAATGTATGATTGTTAGATGTTGATATGATGTTAGTTAGGTTGTATGAATGCTAAATTATGTTGATTGTACAAGAAATCCATGGTTTGATCATCTAGTTCATATATTGCCTAAAGAAGAAACATTATCTTCATGGAATTCATGTTTTGATGATTAGCATATGTTAGATGGATTGTTATGATTGGTATGAACTAGAATAGGGATGTTATTGATGAATTTGAGATTGAAATTGATGAAAATATGGATTTTGGATATGACTTTCCTAAAAGGGAAACTTTATTCATATGAAATGAATAATTTTGTGATTTCATCATGATTTGATGATTGTATGATGTTAGTTGTATTGCTTTGATGGTAGTTTACATGGATTGTGCAAGAAAGATCATGAAATCTAGTAGTTGTTCATACCTTTTTATAAGTAGAAACTTTTGGATATGAGGTTTATGAATTATGATGAATTGATGATGTTGGTCATGCCTAGATGATAGTTATGAACTTGATTTGGTATATAGTTAATGAACATGATTTAATTTCAATGTTAGATTGATTTTAATTGTTACTTTCCCAAAAGGCAACTTTATTTGTGTGGAACATTGGATATGGTGAATTAGATATGTTTGTGATATCAGGATCATGTTAGAATGCTTGTTGATGATGTCTAATGTGTTGGAATGTGTAATTGAATTGTAGGGATACTTGATTGATCATTTAGCGAATTTATGTTCTTGATTATTATACATAATGATGGATTATAGTGAGTAATTAAGGAATTATGTTGGGATTGAACTTGATCATTGTTGAGCATGTTGATTGTTTGAGATTCACATGAGTTGTATGATAATCTAATATAATATGATGAAATTGATAGAACTTGGGTTGATGATGTGATACATTTGAATAATATGTATCATATTCATGTATGTCAAGTTGATATGCATGATTAAACAATAATTCAATTAATATGTCACCAATGGGTCAAAAGGGGTCAACTATGTCAAATGAGTCTTGCATTCTAAAACCTTGGATCAATGTGTTTATTGATCACCTAGGGTTGTTAAGTTTTTTGTGAACACGTACTTATGTACTTGCGTGTTCTAGGTAACCTTTGAAGGGTTGTCTTTCCGTCCGTGTTAGCTTTAATCATTGTTCGTTACACATGAGGTGAGTTCATGTCCCTCTATTTTATAAACCTTTTTCTACGGGAGGTATCATACTTGTACTCAAACGCTATATTATTATTATAACTTGTCTATGTTTTAACATAGTGCTTAATACCTTGAAAGTCCTCACACTTTCACATTGTTAATAATGGTAACTAGCGGGAAATCTTGCGTAGTGCTACTGGGTCTGATGAGCCCCACCTGTGTGACTCGAGGTCAAACAGGTGCAATTTTGTCCTAAACACAAACATCGTCATGACCTGGTAAGTCATGATGGGAGGTAACAAACGAAACATAGTCAGCTTCGATCGCGAAATCACTATGGTTATGTTGGACCAAAAGAACCAATGAGCCAAGATCAGAAAACCTCTAAGTCCCACACGGTATCACAACAACTGCTGAAAGCCTCATCAGTAGTTTGACAAGTGCTGAAGACTACAACAGCTGAAGATCAGGTGCTGAAGACCTTAACAGCTGAAGAACTAAAGTGCTGAAGTACAATAGCTGAAGAACACAAGTGCTGAAGCTGAAAGACCAAAGTACTGAAGTACAACAGCTGAAGAGTTCACAAGTGCTGAAGATCAACAACTGATGTACAAAGTCTGAAGACAAAGACTGAAGACATCAGCTGATGATATCTACTGAAGTCATCAGCTGATGAAAACGCTGAAGGTCAAAGTCTGAAGATCAAGTACTGAAGCCTCAGTAGTTTGTCACAACTGCTGAAGAGTACTTCTTCAGTAGTTGTGATATCAGTAGTTTTATTTTCTATGTTTCAGTAGTTTTGTAAAACGACTGAAGAGCTGTTCTTCAGTCGTTGTAGTTTCAGTAGTTTTATATTTTGTACTTAACTTGCTGATATGTTCTCAGTAGTTGTGAACATTTCAGTAGTTTGTTAAGATTAGTTATTTCTGTATTGGATCTGTTTGTTGTCACTTTCCGTGATAACAGCAGTGACTGTTGCACTCTATATAAGGAGTGACAACCTATTGTAATCATGAATGAAATGAGGAATGAATGAATGAATGATTGATTCGATTAGAAATATTCTCATCTATAAACATTCCTAGAAATCAGAAATACATATTCTCTCCCTATAACTTGTATGCGATCTTAATGTTCACATATATCGTTAGCTTGCTATTTGTCTAATTCGTGGTTGTATTCCGCTGCTTTATATTCTGATACATCAAACTTGTGATCACTGATCTTGTCAAATGGTATCAGAGCAGGTTAATCATTGATCGATCTAATAATTGATCATTGAAACTGCTATTCAAGATCCAAGTTTGATTGAATTAGCTTTTGTTTTTGCAAGAAACGGTTATAGAGATTGAATTTTCTGTATTTCTGCTCATTCATCCTGAGATCTTTTCTTGGTTCTCATTGAGTTTGTTGTGGTTTGTCTAAAACTTTTTTAAAACTTGAACTAAACTGTTTTTGAACTGAAAATGACCACTCCCTCCAATGATCCTCACAATACTGGTTCCTCACCAAGCCTCCTATGCTGGTTAGGAATGAGTATAACATATGGCAAAGACGTATGCTCCATCACCTGTCTGTTAACAGCGCAGGGTGTTGGACATCAGTGGTACATGGTCCACACAAGCCTATGGTGAATACCCGGAAACCAATCAAATGGTTCCGAAGAGGAGGGAGCAATACTCAGATGAGGATAAAAGTTGCTTGAGATTGATGCAAAAGCCCATGGAATTCTGGCCATGGCTTTGCCCAATGAAATCTATTCTGGGCTAATGCATCATGAAACTGCCCTGACCTCTGGATTGCTTGAAAGAACAATTTGGAGGAACAGATGAGGTCTTGGCAAATAATAGAGAAATTCTTGCCCAACAATATGAGACATTCTCTCATAGAAAGGGTGAGACACTGACTCAACAATATGACGGTTTTCTTGTTTGATCTCTGAACTAAAATGGTCAAACTTGAATACACCAATATTCAGATGAATAACAGATTTCTCAGATCACTGCCTGAGAGATGGGACACATATACTATTGTCCTACGCTCCAGTGCAGTTTGGACAAACTATCTCTCACCCAACTCCATGGGAAATTGCTCACTTTTGAGAGAGAGATAGAACAGAAGAGAAAGCTGTCTTCATCTGGAAAGCTCACTGAAGACTTTACACAAGGCAATACTGCCTTGGTGGGTCATGAGTCAGAATATGCTTCATCTGAATGCCAGTATGATGAGCATATTAATTTCTCTTCGAGCACTTCTAATTCTGCATTTGTAAGTATTGATGGTCAGTTCACTGGATGTAATAATGACAATTTATGTTTCATTATGGATGATCTCAAGGGGATTGCTGATGATGACTTAGAAGAGATGGATATTTTGAGCCAAATGGCCTTGATAAATATCAGATCTCAGAAGTTCTACAAAAGAACTGGAAGAAAATTCCCAGGACTCTCTGGCAAAACCAAAGTTGGTTTTGACAAGAGCAAGTTGAGGTGTCACAAATGCCAACGCTTGGACACTTTGCAAGAGAGTGTAGATCAACTGGATCAACTCTACTGCACCCTTTGTGACTTTTCCTGGCAATAGTCAACAAAACAGAGGGCAACATCCTGTCACATCTAGTCATCATCCTCAACAACAATCTCCGGCATATTTGTTCCTCAGGGTCAAATGCCATATCAGTACCCTTGTTATTACATGCCACAGTCAAATCAAGTTCAAGTTCCTATGACACCACAACCTCATGCATTACCAGAACCTCAGCCTTCCTATATCTCATCAACAACCTTCATCTCAACAACACAGCTTCTTCACCCCAGGAGTTGTTGACTGGAGCAGTTTACCAGATGACTTGTCTGGTCATGATCAACTGTTCTCAGGTGCTGGTCAACATGGTGGTGACAGTCCCTTTGGGAATCTAGCTCTTATGGCTTTGGAGTCTGCTGATACTTCATCTTCCAATGCCTCTACACCTCAGGTATCACACAGTATCCTCTGAGGCAAAAGCCAAATTATGTTCTGAACAATGCATAGCAGCATTTGCTTCCATTAGAGAAGCAAATGTAGCTTTAATTAATAAGAACATTGAGCTAGAACAAATAATTTCCAAAAACAAAGCTGAGTTTGAGTTTGTGCTCAAAGATAAAAATGATGAGGTTTATAAACTGAATTGCAAAATAATGATGATAGAGGCTAGAGAAGATGTACTTTTAGAGAAGTACAAAGATCTCAAAGAAACCCTTGCAGTTACCCAGGTCGAGTGTGATAGATGGGTACAATCATGCAAAGGTTTTGAAATGCTTCTTAGTAAGCAATCTGCTTCAAATGTGAAGTTTGGAATTGGTTACAATCACACTGCTCCACCTACAGATTTTACCCCCAAGAGCAGAGGTAGAATCTGATGGTGAGAGTGATAACCAATCCATCAAATCATGTGATCTACCTTCTGATACAGCACAATCAGAAGTAGCAGTCAGTATCAAGTCCTCTTTGAACCTATCAGCTGATGTTGATGGTCCAAATGCTGACATTCACATGATCAATAAGTTGATCAACTCAGGAGTTAATCCTGAAGGTCCTGAAAGGACTGGAGAGCAGGATTCAACACCTGAAGTTCAAACTTCAACTGCTGTCAGTACTGAAGAGAAGAAAACTGGCAGTAGAAAGAGTTTGAAGACTACTAAAGATGCTGTCAAGAAAGCAACCAATGCTTCCAAAGCATTGAAGAACAAGTCTTCTGTTGCTTCACCATCTTTAGTTGATGATCAACCTAAGATGAAGAAGAAACCATGTGAAGTATGTGGTTTGTTCAATCATCTTACAGATGATTGTTGGTACAAAAGAGGTTCCAAACTCAAACAAAAAGAAGAAATTAATGAGAAAATGGTAAAAATGAAAACTGAGTTTGAGACCACATTTGTATCAGCAACATCAAATCCTGTAACCCTTAAGTCCTTAAAGCAATCCAAAAAGGAAGGAGTTAAACAGGTGACAGCTGAGGGTGCTCAAAAGAAGAAGGTGCAACATAGGACCTTATCTAACTCCACTAGCAATGTGTCTGATGAGCTGAAAGCTTTATCACAAAATCAGACACAGCTGGTGATGATGGTACAACATCTGTTGGGTAGAGTTAACCAACTAGATTCTCCTATGTTGAAACCACAGAAAAGGAGGTCTAAGCCAAAGGACTCCTCTTCTACACCATCTTCTTCTTCTCAGGCTGTTGTTACAATAAACATGCTAGTTTACCATCTATTGATGAGCCAGGCCCAAAACCAAAAAGTTTGGGTCTCTAAAACTAACTGATTGTTTATTATTGCAGGGTTCTTCAACATGCCAAAGTAGCATCTGGTATGTACAGTGGGGGATCTATGCACATGACTGGGAACATCTCTCTTCTTCATGACTACTCTCAAGGAAAGAAGGGATTTGTCTCTTTTGGCAATGATGCTAGGGGTTACATCATCGGTAAGGGCTTTGTCTCCAATGGAGAAATCAAATTTGATGATGTTAATCATGTGGAAAATCTCAAGTACAACCTCTTGAGTGTCAGTCAATGTGTGATAAAGGCCATGTTGCCCTTTTCACAAGTCAAAACTGTAGGATTCTGTCATCCAAAGTTTTGCCCTTGATTGACAAGGTGTTGGATGATCACACTCTCCTGAAAGCCAACAGGACAGGAAGAGTGTATGCCTTAGATCTCTCTAAGAAGATAGATCTCAAAGGCAATCCTGCCTATTTTCCAAAGCCTCTTTTCAAGAATCTAACTATGGCACAGGAGGCTTGGTCATGTTAATCTCAAAAACATGAATCAGCTTAGCCACAATAGTTTAGTCAGAGGCTTACCAATAAAGGAGTTCCACTGTGATGAAACATGCACTGCTTGTTTAAAAGGAAAACAGCACAAGGTCTCATTTCCTCCTATTGAAGTGTCCAAGTCCACTGCCTGCTTGCAATTACTGCATATGGATCTATTTGGTCCTGTGAGAGTAATGAGCATGGCAAAGAAGAAATACTGTCTGGTAATTGTGGATGATTACTCCAGATTTGTATGGACTTTCTTTCTACATTCAAAGGATGAGGCTGCTCAGAAGATTATCCACTTTGTGCTGTACATTGAGAAGCAGTATTCCCTTCCAGTCAAGTGTATTAGGAGTGATAATGGAACTGAGTTCAGAAATCATACACTTGATGACTTCTATCTTTCAAAGGGAATCAAAAGGCAGTTCAGCATTCCAGGACTCCAGAACAAAATGGAGTAGTGGAGAGAAAGAACAGGACTCTCATTGAAGCTGCAAGGTCCATGCTGGCTGACTCAGGTTTGCCATTGACCTTTTGGGCCGAAGCTGTCAACACAGCTTGTTATGTGCAAAATAGAGTTTAGTAAATCAGAGGTTGATGAAGACTCCATATGAAGTTCTCCATCATTTGGCTCCTCTGATTTCATTTTTCAAAGCATTTGGGCCCTGTTTTATTCTCAACACAAGGATCAACTCCACAAATTTGATCCTAAGGTGGATGCAGGATACTTTGTTGGTTATCATCTACTTGCAAGGCATACAGAGTCTTCAACTGCAGAACAAAGATGGTTGAAGAAACTCTACATGTTAAGTTTAATGAATCTCCAAAGGACAAGATTCCACAAAGTCCTGTGGAGTTATTTGATCTGGACATACTGCAATATGTTCCTTATCAAACTCCTGCTGTTGCTCCTGTCAACAGTTCACCACCTGGTGGTACTGCTGATGATGATGATGATTGCAGTACTCACCTCTTCAGGTTTAGTGATCAGCTGCCTGATTCAACTAGACCTGATGTTCCTGTAGCGCCAGTAGCACCATCCACAACAAATGCTGATGAGATTTCTTCGAATTCAACTTCCTTTGAATTACCATCCACTGATTGGTTTCAAGGAAATGATTCACCATCACACATCTGTTGCTGCTGAACCGGCTACAAACACTTGCACAGATCTCATTGTGTATCAAGATCTGAAGAATCACCCCATGTCTCAAATCATTGGTGATATCACTGCTGGGTATCAACAAAGTCAATTGTCAAATTTCTGCTTCTATGCTCTCTTCATCAGTCAGCAAGAGCCAAAGAATTATCACATTGCTTTAAAGGACAATGGATGGGTTGATGCCATGCAGCTTGAGCTTCTTCAGTTCAAGAAACAGCAAGTGTGGGAACTGGTTCCTCTACCTCCAGGTAAGTGTGCAATAGGCACTAAATGGGTGTTTAGGAACAAAACTGATGAAAATGGGCTTATTGTTAAGAACAAGGCCAGACTGGTTGTTCAGGGGTTTGCACAAGAAGAAGGTATTGATTATGATGAAACCTTTGCCCCTGTAGCCAGACTGGAAGCAATTCGATTGTTTTTAGCTTATGCTGCTTATCAAAAACTTAAAGTCTTTCAAATGGATGTCAAAAGTGCATTTTTGTATGGAAAAGTTAAAGAAGAGGTTTATGTATGTCAACCTCCAGGCTTTGAGGACACAAACATCCTAATTGGGTGTATAAGCTTGATAAAGCTCTTTATGGGTTAAAACAAGCTCCCAGAGCCTGGTATGAGACATTATCAAACTTTCTTCTGGAAAACAATTTCACTAGAGGCTCCATAGACAAGACTTTATTTATTAAGAAAGCTGGCAGCATAATCTACTTGTTCAAATTTATGTAGATGATATCATTTTTGCATCCTCTGATCCAAAGTTGTGTGATGCCTTTACAAAGTTGATGCAACAGAAGTTTGAAATGAGTGCCATGGGAGAATTACAGTTCTTTCTGGGGTTGCAAATCAAACAAAAGGCTGATGGAATTTTTATTCATCAATCCAAATATACAAAAGATCTTTTGCAAAAGTTTGATTTACAAAACTGTAAGCCCTGTTCTACTCCCATGAGCAGCACCACACACTGGACTCAGATCAGAAAGGTAAAGTGGTTGATGAAACACTTTACAGATGTATGATTGGGTCCTTGATGTATTTAACAGCTTCTAGACCAGATATTATGTTTGCTACATGTGTTTGTGCTAGATTTCAGGCTGCACCTAAAGAGTCTCATCTGATTGCAGTCAAGAGGATCTTTAGATATCTGCAAGGCACTCCATCTCTAGGTTTATGGTATTCTACCAGACATTCTGGTAAATTAGTTGCTTTTTCTGACAGTGACTATGCAGGGTGTAAGTTGACCAGGAAATCAACTTCTGGTGGATGTCAATTCCTAGGCAACTGCTTGATTTCTTGGCAGAGCAAGAAACAGACCTCAGTTGCTACATCCACTGCGGAAGCAGAGTACATTGCTGCTGCAAGCTGTACATCTCAGGTACTCTGGCTTCAAAACCAACTTTTGGATTATGGCATTACAGAGACTAAGACTCCATTGTTAATGGATAGTGCTTCAGCTCTTTGCATTGTCAAAAATCCAGTCCAGCACTCTAGGACCAAACATATAGAGATCAGACATCATTTTATAAGGGATTGTTTTGAAAAAGGTCTGATTGATCCTAAGTTTGTGCCTAGTGCTGATGAGCTTGCAGACATTTTTACTAAGCCTTTGGATAGTTCAACTTTCCAAAACCTGGTGTTAAGGCTTGGTATGCTGCAGCTAGAATAGGTGACAACTACTGATGATCTCAGTAATTCATATTGATGATCATGAGTGCCTGTCACATATAAGTACTGATGAGCTCTTTTAACCTCAGTAGTTTTTATAACTACTGAAGGCTAAAAGTTCTCACAAGTACTGAAGTACTTCATCTGCTCTAAACTACTGAAGTAGTTACAACTACTGATGCAGTCATAACTACTGCAATCAGTAAAAACAGATAAGTACTGATGTCCTATGAAACAACTGAAATCAGCCATAAAGACTGATGAATGTGTTGAGGACAGTTTGAAACAGCTGAAAAGCTAAGAATTGACGAAAACAGCTGAAGAGAACTTTCTCCTCAGTCGTTTGTACCACTGCTGTTTCATTTTAAACAACTGAAGCAAAACCACGTCTTCAGCAGTTTTATAACTACTGATGACTAATACCAAGTCTTCAGTTGTTTACAACAGCTGATGACAAAACCACTGTCTTCAGTAGTTTCATAACTACTGATGACAAACACCATGTCCTCAGTTGTTTCAATCACTGAAGTCAAAACCACGGTCTTCAGTAGTTTTCTAAACTACTGATGCCTAACACCGCGACTTCAGCTGTTTCAACGTCTGAAAGGATAATACCATGTCAACGGTCGTTTAAAACTACTGATGACTAACACCACATCCTTCAGTCGTTTCCTCACCCGTACCCTATAAATACCCTTAACCTGAGCTCTCCATGCTTTATCTTCTTCAAACCTAACGTTCCTCTCCAACTTCCATGGCGTCTATGCAAATTAAACCGCGACACAACTGTGTGCCTACCTCACAAAATCGCCGATCTGGACTAAGTTCGATACTGCTATCGATCTTATGGTTCAGTCCCAATACAACACGGCATTCCTTCTGAACCCCGTTTTACATGCCGAATCCTTGAACCAATTTTGGATGAACGTTAATGTTACAACTGAGGAGAGCAACACACGATCCCTCCGGTCAGTCGTCAACCACAAAGAAGTAGTGATTACTCCTGCAACATCCGTAAAATTCTTCAACTGAGTGATGCTACCTCTCCTGCTGGATATCCGAAGGGCACCATAGATCTATCATTTGCTCAGCATGGATATCAAGGTGATCTCAGTGCCACCACCATCATGAAGAAACACTTTAATGACGCTGAGCGCCTGATCTTTCACATGGTCAATGTATGTTGGGCCCCTAAGACATCGTCTTGGGATCAAATGTCACCAAATGGCAGCAGGTAATGTATTCTATCCTTGAGCAACAACCACTGAATTTTTCAGAATTAATATTTTCAGAGCTCAAAGATATGGCTCAAAAACTAACTGCCAACCGTTGGATACTCTATCCACGGTTCATAATGGCCATTATAATAGACCAGCTTAATGCTGAGGGACTTGTTGCTTGGGAGTCCCTGCTACGGCTGTTCTGCCAGAAGTATACTCCCGGCACAACTCTGACCGGACACTCAAACTGGCTGCCAAGCTGCGAAAACCCACGCAGCTGGAACCCACAGCCACCACCCCAAATCCAATGTCCCCACCAAACCACCAAAAAGAAACCCAAAATGGCTACTCAGGGAATTGAGTCCCCTGAGGATGCTCCTCTGCACACAAACGCAGGATATATCCACTAGTCCAACCCCCTAGTGGATACATGACTCTCCAGCCACAGCCGCTCAGGCTTCCTCTCAACAGGACCTGCAGCAACCCAAGGGGCACCTACTTATCTGGGATCTTCCTCACTTGAGGAGATTGCCATTGAGAGCACCATCCACCCCAGGTGCACACTGCTTCTCACCCCTTACCCCAACAACCGCCCCTCACAGCCCAACTTTAATAGTTGCACAAGTGCTGACTCAATTGCACTCCTCACCCCCTCCCAGAAAACCACTTACTACTGGGAATACCTCTACAATTGAGGGGGAGGAACACAGTGCACCTGAGAACCCACAGCACAGGGGTTTCCCAATTCTATCTCCTGGTGTAGACAAGGAGCTTAGAATATCTAGTGAGGCTGCCACCTCCTCTGACTCAGCACATGACCAGAGTGAGGCTGGTAATTGCTAAGACCTCCCTAGAGGCAACAGCTGATGATGGACATTGTCCTGAGGCTGGAAGTCCCCAGTACCAAGCACAAGGGGCACATGCACCAACTGGTCTACACCCAGTGCATGTAAATCCTGCTCTAAGCAGGAGGTCAGGTGATTCAGTATCAACTGATGATGACCTGAGCTTCTTCTATGATGTAGTTGCTCAAAACACCATTCTAGAGGATGAGGTTAGCAGACTCAAAGAGCTGCTGGCCAAGATGTCTCAGGATGCAAGTCCATCTGCCACCCTCATACACCCACAGATGGCACCTTCCCTTGAAGGTTTCCTAAACACAGAGCCACCCCAAAATCAACCACCTGCCTCTGCTTCAGGCCCTACTTCTCAGGAACAGAACCCTCCTGAGCAAATAGGTGCTGCACTCCAAAATTCCCTCCCTCTCATCACCCCCCAAATCACTGATATAGTGATCAAAGCCCTTGATGAGAGGCTTTCCTCAACATTACAGCCCTTGGTTGATGCTGCTGTCCACAAGACTCTTTCTGCTGCGTCTCACCCCTTCCTCCAATGCAACCAAAAAGGGGGAGAGTACTGCAGTGAAAGAAAAGAAGAGGAAAAGATCCGAGGAAAAGAAGGAAGCGAAGCAAGCCCAAAAGGGAGAAAGAACAGCAACCAATGCTCACCTACAAGCGAAAGAAAGGTGCTGATGAGCACATTGCTGAAGATAAAGCCTTGGAGCTACTGATAAAAGAGGCTGATGCCGAACACAGTAGATCAATGGACAACATCATTGATCAGCTGTTTAGGCAAGGCCATGACACCAGTAACTTGACTCTGAGATTCGACGACTAGAGATTGAAGAAATCCAGAACAGATGGGCAAGTTATGAAGTGTTAGAAAGAGAAAGGCTTGAAATCATGATAAGATTTATTGCAAAATATCTTGGAAGATCAATGATTGAAATCAAAGCTTGGTCCAGGGACAGTATCTTGGCAATCACCACCAAGATCTGTTCATCTGAATATATACTAAGGGGCTTGTCATTGAAGCTTTGAATGAAGCGGGTGCTGGGAGCAGGACTGAGCTAGCCAAGCAATCAAAAGCCACACTCACCTCAAGGATGCTAGAACAGCCTGTCAACATTCCCACACCAAAACCACCCAAAACACAACCCACCAAACCAACTCCCTTACCCTCAAAACCCATAGCCGATGATATACCCTTGAAAAAGAAGAGAAGGATATTGAGGCTAGAAGAAGATGACGAAGATGAAGAAGACAGGCTGCCGCTATCAGCTGTGATTCAGTTGCCTAAGGCCACAAGTCACTCCTCAGCAATTACTCCTGAAGTCCAGAGACAAATGGTTAAAGTGAAGCTAGAAGAAGAAGAGCTTCATAAACAGCATGATGAGGAATTGCTGAAGAGAGTTGACAAAGCTTATGCAGCCACATCTTCCATCATCAATATGAAGGAGCAAGCCCTCAGACTTTACACTCTCAGGCATACCTTTCAATATCAAAAGGAAAGAGTGAGGATTTGGCCTGATCCCAGGGTCTCTCACAAAGAATTCATAAGAACAATATACCTCGGAGATACATTGGCCAGGTGAAAAAGATCGTAGATGAAGTGATCTCTCTGGTCTTTGTAGTTTCACCCTGGGAAATCCTAGAAGACTTCAAGAAGGCCTACAAAGCTAATCTAACCCCTCAGAAGATGTTGGAAAACAAAATAGTGAAAAAGGGGTTAGTTTACAAGAGGCTTGAAGAAGTCAGGAAAAATGAGCTCCAGTTGTTCCTAGAGGTAATCACCCGGATGAGTTTGCTTACAATAATAACAACTGTGGAGCTAAAGAATGGGAAACAGGCCAAATACCTGTCTGAGTATTATGGCCGGAATCATTTTTGAAGGAGGTGCTGAAGAGCTAACCATGGAGGAACAAATCACTTCCTTGAGGCCTACACAAGAGAGTCGTACAGACTCATTATGGGGAAGTGAATCTCATGAATGGGATAACAACTCTGTGTCCTGTTCCCCAAAACAGAGTTCCCATTCATACTCTCTGCCAAACAAATATTGAGGTTCTTCCCAGGCCGGAGCTTACATGGGTCATCTTCTCTACTGATCAAGAAGGAAAAAGACCAACATTTTTGCCATCAATAAGTGGGAGTATAATAAGTTAGAGGTTTTGGCTGCATTGGTTCAGGGGGAGTTTGTTGGACCCAAAGAACCAATGAGCCAAGATCAGAAAACCTCTAAGTCCCACACGTATCACAACAACTGCTGAAAGCCTCATCAGTAGTTTGACAAGTGCTGAAGACTTCAACAGCTAAAGATCAGGTGCTGAAGACCTTAACAGCTGAAGAACTAAAGTGCTGAAGTACAACAGCTGAAGAACACAGTGCTGAAGCTGAAAGACCAAAGTACTGAAGTACAACAGCTGAAGAGTTCACAAGTGCTGAAGATCAACAACTGATGTACAAAGTCTGAAGACAAAGACTGAAGACATCAGCTGATGATATCTACTGAAGTCATCAGCTGATGAAACGCCTGAAGGTCAAAGTCTGAAGATCAAGTACTGAAGCCTCAGTAGTTTGTCACAACTGCTGAAGAGTACTTCTTCAGTAGTTGTGATATCAGTAGTTTTATTTTCTATGTTTCAGTAATTTTGTTAAACGACTGAAGAGCTTGTTCTTCATCGTTGTAGTTTCAGTAGTTTTATATTTTGTACTTAACTTGCTGATATGTTCTCAGTAGTTGTGAACATTTCATAGTTTGTTAAGATTTAGTTATTTCTGTATTGGATCTGTTTGTGTCACTTTCCGTGATAACAGCAGTGGACTGTTGCACTCTATATAAGGAGTGACAACCTATTGTAATCAATGAATGAAATGAGGAATTGAATGGAATGAATGATTGATTCGATTAGAAATCTTCCTCATCTATAAACATTCCTAGAAATCAGAAATACTATTCTCTCCCTATAACTGTATGCGATCTTAATGTTCACATATATCGTTAGCTTGCTACATTTGTCTAATTCGTGGTTGTATTCCGCTGCATTATATTCTGATACATCAAACTTGTGATCACTGATCTTGTCATGTGATTACTTGTGAATATAGACTAGCTATCTATTTTCAATGCACTTCTTATGTTTAGAAAATGTTATTGATTATATTCAAACACAAACTCTTGAACTGACCAACCACATATTGACATTTTAGTATGCTATCTCAGTCGTTAACTCGGCCTTGCCATTAGGAACACAATACAGTCCAACCTGCATTCTAAGACTCTATTTTAATACGGACTTGTTGTCTATTATGTATTTTAAATATTTGGGTTGGCAACGGTTTTTGCCAATTATATGTTTTTATACTTTTGGTTTGCTTATTTACAAAACACTTCCGCATGGTTTTAATTTCGAACTTTGGTTATTTATTTTAAATATGGCATATAGTGTCGTTCTGAGTAACTAGTAACTATAATCCTGGTTTGTTGACACGCCTCGCGCTAAAACCCCACACGTGAAATTGAGGGTGTGACACTAACAAATTCTAACACATTTTAGTTGATACATTTTTTATGTAAAGGCTCATGAATGGGTACATTTAAGCAACTAATATTTCATAAAATGTTAGATTTGGACATGCTTATAGGTTTTTTATAATGAAATATAATCAAATTTGTAATGTTTAAATCAACATAAAATGCACTTATGCATACGCTTCATTAATGCACTCAAGCCATCTATGAGTTACCGCAAAATTAAATAGGTGTGTTAACACATTCAAACTTAGTACCAAATGCACTCAAGCCATCTATATGATATAGGATTTTAAAAAATAAACAAATTTGATTGGTAACATCATAATTTCGTTTGGAGTATAACCACTCCTCAAGATAATTTATCTATATACAAAAGTAATAGTACTTGTATATTTTGATCACATCCAATTTTGCATTAATTCACAGAATGCAATTATGCATATAAGCATGTATATGCATATGCAAGTTCATATATATTGAATAGAATCAAAATATGCATTAGCGTAGGCATACAATTGTCATTGATTACCAATTTTTAGCAATTGTTACCTTTGTTGATTTAAAAGTTAAGGATGATGAAAAAGAAGGAATATATTTTATGTTTTGATGTGTTTATTACTAAGGAGACATCTTATTCAATTCGTTGACTTGGTAAAATTATCTTTCAATTTATATATGACAATCGACAAAGACATGTCTATTATCATTTTTAAATTTACTATAATTGTTTAATACGTTATCATTCGTGTCAGTTCAACAAATACTTTTATTCGGTATGCAAAAATATCTTAGGGTATAACATAGTTTGATCGAAATTATCGAAACAATATACAATATTAAATTATGACATCGCTGTTTATATTTTTCTATCAAAATTACACTAGTGTGCATACATAAAACAATTCACTTGTGAGAGACTTCATCATGATGCATAAATGCACAGTAGCAATATATTGCATAATATTAGTCGCTAATTAAAAACACTTTAGATGAATATAAACTCTATAAGTCTACATAATACATTCAATTGATTGAATCACACATTGGCTTTGATTTATTTAAAAATCTCTTGGTGTCACGTAGAAATAATTGCAAAATTATTTTGGTGGGAACCGTTGTGGGATTCAACCCCATTGACTCTAATTAGACTTTAAAATTACATTGGTGCCCTTGTGATGAATAATATAATTAATCAAGGAGAAATAGTTTAGAAAATCTAATTGGATGGAAGTGGTTCTTTTGGCTTCTTACAAAAAAAAATAATTTTCATTTGAATGGATCTCTACAAAGAGGAATTTTCAAATAAATACTAATATTTTGTAAAAATAATTAAAAGAAACAATTATGACCCTTAGTTAATGATCCACTGAATGGTATTTAAAGATCAAATTCATAATTATAATTTTTTAAAAAACCGTACTGAAATGAAACAAGGGCAATACTGGTATTTGAAATTCAATTAAAAAAACCACCCTCGAAATATCTCTTTTAACGTGTACCACTTTTCTTCTCCCAAATCGAACTCAAAATCCAGCTTAGTAAAAAATCATTAACATGCATTATATGTTTTTCCTTGAATGGTAGTATTTATTATATTTTTTTAAACATATAATGTGGGAGAAAGCAAGATATATAAAATGTATTGCATTTTTAAATAATTTTAAATATTTTCATTTAAAAAACTAGAAAATTCTACATATTTTAGTTGATACACTTTCTTATGTTAAGACTCACGAATTGGAGATTTAAGCAACTAAGATTTGATAAAACATGAAATTTGGACATGATTATAAGTTTTTATAATGCAACATAATCAAATTTCTTATAAATCGACATAAAATGCACGCGCTTCATTAGTGCACTCAAGCCATCTATGAGTTACTTTAAAAGACATTCAAATTTAGCACTAAATACACTAAAGCCAGCTATAGGAAAGAGGGGTTTTATTTTAAAATTTGTGCATGTTAGACGATAAAAAAGGAATGCCCCAACTATATAGTATACTAGTGTGTAAATAAACAAAGTTGATTGATAACATCATAATTTTTTTGGAGTATAACCGTTCCTCAGGATTAATGTATATATATATATATATATATATATTATATATATATAATATATATATATATGGATAAATGAATGGCGCTTATATATTTTGATCAAATATAATTTTGCATTAATGCACACAACGCAATTATGCATATAAGCATGTACATGTATATGCAAGTTCATATATATGAATTGAATCAAAATATGCATTAGTGTAGGCATACAATGGTCATTGATTATCAATTTTAGCAATTGTTATCTTAGTTGATTTAAAAGTTAAAGATGATGAAAAAGAAGGAATATATTTTATGATTTGATGTGTTTATTACTAACGAGACATCTTATTCAATTGGTTGATTTTGTAAAATTATCTTTCAATTTATATATGACAACCGACAATGACATGCCTATTATCATTTTTAAATTTACTGGAATTGTTTAATATCTTATAATTCGTGTCACTTCAACAAATACTTTTATCCGGTATGCAAACAATACCTTGGGGTATAACATAGTCTAATTCAAAATAACCAAACAATATACAACAGTAAATTATGACATCGTTGTTTATATTTTTACATCAAAATTACAATACCGTGCATACATAAAACAATACAATTGTGAGAGACTTCATCATGATGCATAAATGCACAGTAGCAATATATCTCATAATATAAGTCGCTAATTAAAAAAACTTAAGATGAATATAAACTCTTTAAATCCACATAATACATTCAGTTGATTGAATTAGACATCCACTTTTGATTTATTTAATAATCTCTTGATGTCACCTAAAAATAAGTGCAGAACTTATTTTGGTGGGAATGATTGTGGGATTCAAACCCACTAATTCTAACTAGAGCTTAAAATTACGTTGGTCCCCTTACGATATATAATATAATTAATCAAGTATAAATTAGTTTAAAAAATCTAATTGGATGGAAGTGGTTCTTTTGTTTTTTATACAAAAATGTTTTTCATTTGAATGGATCCATACATAGAGGGGTTTTCAAATGAAAATAAATATTTTGTAAAAAAAAACCAAAAGAAACAATGAGACCCTTAATTTAATGATCCAATAAATTGTATTTAAAGAGCAAATTCATAATTTAGAATCTTTAAAAAACCAGACATAAATGAAACAAGACCAATATTTCAAATTCAATTAAGAAAACAAACCTCCAAAGGTCTCTTTTATCTCTATCACTTTTTCTTCTCTCAAAACAAACTCCAAAGCCAACTTATTAAAAAATTCTTTAACATTTATTATGTTTTTCAATGAATTGCACTGTTTATTATATTTACTTTGTTAAACATATAATAGGAAGCAAGATTACATTTATTATAATTGAAAACTTCTTTCTACTCTTGCTATGCAAGATTATGTAACAACCGGTTATTTTATAAGCCAAGAAATGAAGAATAAAAGTGAAAAAAAAAGAAAAAAAACATAATAAACCCCAAGTGAGGGGTTAAAATTGTCGAAAGGATAAAACTTTTAAAAGTTGGTGATAAAGGTGCTATGGCCACCCACACCCTCTTTAGACATCATATCTTCAGGATTTTAGAGAGAAAGAGAAAGCAGAGCGGAAAGTTTTCGGGTCTTTTGAAGAAGGATGAGAAAAGATCGAATTCAAGGTAAGAATTCATGAGATTATGATGTTCTTAACTAGCTTTAGCTAGGTTGTATGCTTATGTGTGTTTGTGTGTTTGGGTGTGTGTGTTTTTGGTGGGTTTCTAGGCGGTTGAACTCAATTTGCATTCGGGTGTGAAGAGCCTACATGAAAGGTGCATAAGGTGAGTTCAAGAACCTCCTTTTTACTTGTATTAAGCTGATTTTGGGTTGGGAATGCATGTATGAACTTTTTATAAAAATGGGTTTTACACCCGTATGTATGTGTGTGAATGGGTTTGCGGGTGGGGTTTGATTTGGGTGTTATTATGATTATGATGATGTTGTGAATGTGATTCTATAGCTTGGAATGTATGAATTAAGCTTAGAACATGATAGATGATCATTGTGGACTGAATTATGTTGTTTAAGTGTGATTTGGACTCCCATGCGTCTAAACAGTGGCCCATCCACCCAACGGTATAAACTGTCTAAGTGTCCCCATGCGCCTAAAGTTCATGCCCCCAAATAGTTACCATACGCCTAGAACTAGGATGAAATTGACTAAGTGTCCATGCGCTCAGGATTCCCATACGCCTAGGCACTCATGCGCCTACATAGTGCCAATGCGCCTAGAATTTTCCCAGAATGACTAAGTGTTGCCCATGCGCCCAAATAGTGCCCATGCGCCCAAATAGTACCCATGCGCCCACATGTTCCCAAGCGCCTAAGTGTTCCTCATGCGCCTAAATAGTGCCCATGCGCCTAAGACTTAGAATATTTTTTGAATTTTGGGGAAAATGTAAAGTGTAGTCTTTGACTGGGAGTTTCCTGAGGGTAATGTAAGTTAAGTTTTTCAAGTCCTAGATGATGTGATGGGTGGTGTATGATGTGACTTGAATAATGATGTGTGATTATTGCTTATGCATGATGATGATGTACGATGATTATGTATATTATGTATCCTTATGTTCCTTATTACGTATGATGATGTGACTTTCGTGGTGTGATTATGATAATGAACGTAAAGTATTATCTTAACGAAGTGAAAGATTTAAGATAATGAAAGTGGAACATATTAAACAAATGAAAAGTCTTGAAAGCAAATAAAAGGAGGTTCACAACTCATTAAGAGTTATTAGCTCAACTGTGTGTTTATAGTGTTCAATCTTGGCTAACCCTAAGGGTTCACACACAGGGCTAGTAAGTCTATGTGACTACTCATACATGTGATACGTACGATATAGGGTCCTGTCGCTTAACCCTAGATGATATAGCTTTGTGCTCATGAGGGGGGTTAAGTACAGGACCTAGATAGAAGTGAAATATAATAAATGTACGAAAAGTGCAATATGTACGAAATGTGCGAAAAGTGCCAAATGTTCAAAACAAACGATGACGAAGATACTAATTATTACCTTGATGTACGTATGATGTGTGATCACGTGCGATAGCAAAGAAACTATTTTAACAAATGAAAGGTAATATAAAGTATTATAAAACTATAACTCACTCAGCAACGCTGACTTTTATGTGTTTCCAGTTGGCAAGTGATTGTTGCTAAGGATTGCACGTGGCGGCTTCTGGGCTCATTTTGGATGGCATCCATTTTATGTTGCGAAAATGTTTTTGCATTGTAATGCGAACAAACAATAGTTTGTAATGAATGTTGTATTATTTTGCAAAAGCGATTATTTATATGAAATGAAATGATGGTTTACATTCATTCCGCTGCGATGTCTTAATTAAGTTAATATATATCATATGCTTTATGTGCGATGATTGACCAGCTGTGAGAGTCTCAAGAATAGGGTCTTACAAGTTGGTGTCAGAGCCAAAATTTAAGTGAAGCGGGTTAAAATTTTCAAAAGAAAAACCTAAACCTAAACTGAAAATAGGATGGAAAGGGAAGGGATGCCAGTCCGAGTAGCTGTGTGCCATCAGGTATTTTCTTAACGTTAACGGACATTATGTGCGCATGTTATATGATTGATCTGTGTGCTATTAATAGATTTATATATTGATGTAGTCGGGACAGGAAATGCTTGGGGTATGAAGACTAAAGTAAGTGGCTAAGCAAAACTAGCCACTGTAATTAGGGACTTACTACACCTAACATAAATGAAGTTATTCCCTTTAACGACCGTGTTAGTGTTTGAACCTTATAGCGTGTTTAGAGGATGGCAGATGGTAGATCATCAGAGTATTCACATGGTGGAGGTCGTGGTGGACGTGGTGCTGAACCACGGGCCATAAGAGGAAGACCTAGAGCCGAGGAGGTGGTTGATGAAGAACCCGAGACCCCTCATCTGGAGGTTGGGGACGAGAGTGCTAACTTAAGACCCTCAGTGGAGGATGTTGTTGTTAAAGAGGTGCATGAGGTCATGCAGACGATTTTACCGTCTGTGGTGACCAAAGTGATAAAGGCTATACGGGAAGAAGAAAGAAGGGAGAGGAATAGGTCCTCTGGAGGATAGGAGCAACCAGAAATTGAGACGGGTCTCTTTGATGATGATGAGGAGGAAGAAGAGCCTGTGCAGGAGTGTAAGGCTATACGGGAAGAAGAAAGAAGGGAGAGGAATAGGTCCTCTGGAGGATATGAGCAACTAGAAATTGAGACGGGTCTCTTTGATGATGAGGAGGAGGAGGAGAAGAGCCTGTGCAGGAGTGTAAGGCCCTGTTCCTGGGATGGTAACAGCTGGTCGATCATTGCACATAAAACATATATTTACATTTATCTTAAATAAACACTGCAGCGGAAACATTCAAAAATGACATTTCATTTCATTATAAAGGCTTTTGCAAAAAAATACATCGTTATCCAGTTACAAAAATATATGTTACATTACATCACAAAAGCATTATAAAAATGGATGCCATCCTAAAAGAGCTGAGTAACCGCCTCGTGCCATCCTCAGCAACCATTGCATGCCAACTAGAAACACATAAAGTTAGCATTGCTGAGTGAGTTCTAGTTTTATAATAAAACATACTTTTTTTTTTTGAAACCGTTCTTTACTTTCATGCGATCATACATCATACATACACATAGATAATATTTTTATTATCTTCATCATTCATTCTTATCTTCCATGCGTTCATACATTCTTACTTTCATTCATTTGTTCATCATTACATCTTTTCTTTCCATCAAACCATGAACTTTAACCTCAGTCTCCTGATACTAGTCCTAAGCCTATCATAGACATTCCATTACAGTGCACAGCACATCCTGGCCATAGAACCTAAGATAAAGTTCACGCATACAATTTTCATGTGCTATGTCCTTTAGTCTCACGATACTGGGCCTAAGCCTATCATAGACCTTCCATTATGGTGCACAGCATCTCCCGACATAGTACCTAAGGCAAGCAACAATGGTTCCATACAAATGGTCAATTACAAAGAAAGACCCGGATGTGCATTCTCCTGGGGTAGCGAACCAGCACACCGTTGGGCTAACACCTTACAAAGGGGCGTGTCCCGACATACAAGGCTTGCAAGACTTTCATTACTTTCATCATTCATTAATGCATGCATTCTTCATTTCGTTCCTTTTTTCATTATTTTCAACTTTACGTTACATAATACTTTTCATTTCATTCATTAACATTCAACGTAAAGTCACGAGAAAGATAAACATACATCATAATAAGGAATATCAACATACACAGTCAACAACAACATCATACAGGGCACTATCATACATACATAGCATACATCTTCCATAAGCATAAAACATCATACATCATCATGCCCATCATAAGCTCTAAGGCCTCAAAACTTGCATCTGCACTTTCCCTCAAAAGTCAGTAAATACACTATGTTTTCCTCAGGTACACGAGCCCTACTTGGGCGTATCGGCACCTTTTAGTTGCATGACCTCTCATGCGACTGAACACCATGTGAATGGATGATATGCGATTGAACACCTATGCGAGTGAACCAATGCGGATGAATACTTCTGCGAATGGAACTAATGCGGATGGAACTAGGCGTATGGACCTCAGTCGCATGACTCCCCATGCGACTGACCCTTAGTCGCACGACTGGCAGGCGTATGGGCCTCAGTCGTACGCCTCACATGCGATTGAACCTCAATCACATGACTCGCATGCGTATGGACTTCAGTCGCATGACTAGCATGCCATGCGGTCACATAGCCCTAACCGTCCAGAATACACCTCACTCCCAAACCCAATCTGCCATTTTCGACCTCCAAGCTCTTCCAAACCACTTTTAAGCCCAAATCAACCACCCTAAACCTTAGGAATGCATACCAGAACACCATAGAAGCACACACAAGCCCGAAATCATACATCACTCGCAACATACACCAACACATACAAACGGGTCAAACACACACACACACTTCAAAACGACTTTCAGATGTGTTCCAGCCCTAAAATAATCCAAAAACATGTAAAATAGGGGTCCTAGAATTCACACAAATGACCACAACGAGAAGAGCTTCGATTAGACCCACTACACTTCGATTTTGCATGCTTGAATCCACTCGAACCAAGCTTTTTTCTCCCTTTTCTCCCTTTTCTCCCTTTTCTCCCTTTTCTTCTCCTCTCCTCTCTTTGGCTGATTTTTACAAGTGTAGGGAGAGTGTGAGGGCTGCCCTCTCCCTTTAAATACCTCCACTCACCCAACTTTCTCTTGTTGGCGAGTTTGGTCCCTCGACTTTGGACTATTTATTTTTCTCCTTTCGGCGGCGGCTCAAAAAAAATAAATAACCGGGTGTTACAAGTCCACCCCCTTAAATAGGTTTCGTCCCCAAAACCCGTTATTCTACGAACAAGCATGGGTAATGCTGCCTCATTTCTTCTTCAATCTCCAATGTAGACTCGGATCCCTTCCTGTGCTTCCACTATACACACACGAGAGGAACCACTTTATTCCTCGCCTCTTCTCTTTTCGATCGATGATTGCCATTGGTTTCTCCACATAATTAAGTCGTTTGTCTACTTCGATATCCTCCAGTGGAATAATGATATCTTCATCTGCCAAGCACTTTCTCACATGAGATACATGGAATGTACGGTGAATTCCACTTAACTTATCTGGTAATTGCAATCTATAGGCCACCTCTCTAGCAATGATTCGGAAAGGGCCTATGTACCTTGGGCTCAACTTGCCCTGCATTCAAAACTGAATGATACCCTTCCGAGGTGAGACCTTCAACAAAACCCGGTCACCCACCTGGAACTCAATCGGTCTGTGTCGTTTATCAGCATACGACTTCTGTCTACCTTTGGCTGCCTTCATGAAGGCCTTGATCTTATCAAGCTTCTCTGTCGTAGGCTCGATTACCTCGACGCTCCCTAGTTGTTTTTTACCAATGTCACCCTAACAGACGGGTGTTCTACATCTCCTACCGTATAGCATCTCATAACGAGGCATACCAATACTGGCATGATAACTGTTGTTGTATGAGAACTTAGCTAACTGTAAGTGGTCATCCAACTTCCACCAAAATCGATAACACATGCCCGAAGCATGTCTTCCAATATCAGAATGGTCCTCTCTGACTGACCATCAGTCTGGGGATGGTAAGCCGTGCTAATATGTAACCTCGTCCCTATAGCGTCATGGAATTTCTTCCAAAATTTGGATGTAAACCGGGTATCACGATCAGACACAATAGACGCCGGCACACCGTGACGAGTTACAATCTCTTTGATGAAAAGATCCTCTAACCTCTCAGATTAATATGTCTCGCGGATCGGCAGGAAGTAAGCACTCTTCATCAAGCGGTCAACTATCACCGATATGGCATCATACCCTTTCGGAGTATGTGATAGCTTCATAATAAAATCCATGGTGATGTGCTCCCACTTCTATTCCAGTATATCCAAAGGTTGGATCTTCCCATATGGCTTCTGATGTTCGGCCTTCACCAGTAGACAAGTAAGGCATTTACTCACATAGTCCACCATGTCATGTTTCATACCGACCACCAATAATCCTTTTTCATGTCTTGATACATCTTTGTGGCACTGGGATGAATGGAGTATACAGTCTTGTGAGCTTCATCCATGATCCTCATGCGTAGATCCCCAAAACGAGGAATCCACGCCTGTCCAGATCGGGTTTTAACACCAAGTGTGTTTTCACCCAATTCCACAACCAGACCTCTCATTCTTTCCAAGTTAAGATGTTCTTCCTTCAATGCCTCATCTTGAACTCTTTAACTTGCTTCATCATGTTAGA
The DNA here is from genome assembly GCA_025506515.1 of Flaveria trinervia. Classification (NCBI taxonomy): domain Eukaryota; kingdom Viridiplantae; phylum Streptophyta; class Magnoliopsida; order Asterales; family Asteraceae; genus Flaveria; species Flaveria trinervia. Next base: position 24,653,033 of record CM046442.1, on the reverse strand, counting down.
GGTCATTATTAGCTGATACGCTTACACCCGAATCGGCTAAGGCCTCTCTTCCGACTAAGGGCATCCACCACCACGTTGGCTTTGCCCGGATGGTAATGGATCACGTAATCATAATCTTTTATGAGCTCCAACCATCGTCTCTGTCTCATGATCAGGTCTTTCTGCTCAAAGAAGTAATTCAAGCTCTTCTGGTCAGTGAAAATGGTGCATTTCGTCCCATAAAGATAGTGCCTCCAAATCTTTAGTGCAAAGACCACGGCTGCTAGCTCTAAGTCATGACTAGGATAATTGACATCATGAACCTTCAATTGTCAGGATGCATAGGCTATAACCTTCCCCCACTGCATTAACACACACCCCAACCCCGAGAAGGAAGCATGAGAATAAACCACCAGATCGTCACTTCCATCGGGTAATGACAAAATAGGAGCTTGAGTCAACCACGCCTTTAATTCTTCAAACACCTTCTCTTGAGCGTGACCCCATACAAACTTACATCTTTCTAGGTCAACTTAGTTAGTGGAGAACCAACCTTAGAGAAATCCTGAATGAATCTTCTGTAGTAGCCCGCCAAACCCAAGAAGCTGCGAATCTCGGATGGCATCTTGAGGGACTTCCATTGCATCACTGCCTCCACCTTTGCCGGGTCCACCATGATCCCATCAGGATTCAAGACATGACCCAAGAATTGAACCTCGCGCAACCAGAACACGCACTTGGAGAACTTAGCATACAACTTCTCCTTTCTCAACGTCTCCAGAACCTCCCAAATGTGATCGGCATGCTCTATCTTGCTCTTCAAATAAATCTGGATATCATCAATAAACACAATCACTGATTTATCCAGCATGGGCCGACACACTCGATTCATCAGATCGATAAAAGCAGCTAGCGCGTTGGTCAAATGAAAAGACATGACAAGAAACTCATAGTGACCATAACGCGTGTGAAAAGCGGTTTTAGGGATGTCCTGCTTCTTCACCTTCAACTGATGGTAGCCCGATCGAAGGTCTATCCTTGAAAACCAACAGGCACCTTGAAGTCGATCGAACAAATCATAAATTCTCGGTAAGGAGTAATGGTTCTTTACCGTCAGCTTGTTCATCTCACGGTAGTCAATACACATCCTCACACTACGTCTTTCTTCTTCAGAAATGGGACCGGAGCACCCAAGGAGTGATACTCGGTCTAATTAACCCCTTATTAAATAACTCTTGCAACTGCTCCATCAACTCTTTCATCTCCGTCGGAACCAACCGATACGTTGCCTTGGCAACAGGTTGGGCACCCGGTATCAGATCAATCTGAAACTTAATCTCTCTGTCAGGTGGCACTGCTGGTAAATATTCTGGGAACAAGTTTGGAAAGTCACACACAACCGGTACATCGGATAGTTGTGGTGTTGGCGTATCCACATCCTTTACATAAGCCAAGTAGGTGCTACTTTCACGCCTCATATACTTTCCCACCATCGCCATTGAGATATTTTTGGGATCGTCATGACCCGATCCCCATAAACAGTTACCGAACTCCCATCAGGCCCGCTGTCAAATGAATCATCTTCTTGCGACAGAAAATATTTGCCTCGAAGTCCGCTAACCAATTCATCCCAAGAACCAAATTGAAACCACCTAAGCTCATCACGAATGCTCTAACAGGAAACTTATGACCCTTAAGTTCCACGTCACAACCCTCTATCATCTCGGAAATCCTGGTGGACTTACCTACGGTTGTTTCTACATCAAAGGGTGCATCAACATGTTTACTACTAACAGGCAGCTTAGCACATAAAGTAGCGGAAATAAAACTTTTACCGGCACCCTAATCAAAAAACACACAAGCTAAAGTTTGGTTCACTAGAAAGGTACCGGACACAACATCAGAGTCCGTCCTAGTTTCCTCATGTGTCATAGTGAATGCCCTAGCACTCACCCTCGGTCCTTCACTCCCCATCTTCTTCGCCCCGGAACCCTCAGCCCTCAGCTTCTTACAATCCCTACTTACATGGCCCTCCACACCACAATTAAAGCACCGGACCATATGATAGTCCCTTGCCATGTGCCCCACTTGCCCACATTTGAAGCACACGTTCATGGCGTACTGCTAATGTGTCATGGTTCCCGTCTCTAGTTGCAGGAACTCTCTCTCAACTTTATCCATTTCTCTATGAGGATAGAACTCCTCGATCACCAAATTTTTCAGTTCAGACCATCTGATTCTCCCAATGGCACTACTACCCTCGGCTTGGACTATATTGTCCCACCAGCACAGAGCCGATTCCACAAAAGAATGGGCAGCAAACTTTACTTTCTGGTCCTCTCGACACTCACTGATATTTAAGACAGCCTCCATTTCTCTAACCCACTGGTGAGCAGCAGCAGCAGTGCCATTACCATCAAAGTTAAGGGGCTTGCATCGTTGAAATGCCCCATAATTATAGCCTCGTGCCACCTCCGGCACAGGCTCTTCTTCCTCCTCCTAATCAGAGAGAACCGTTTTAGTCTCCGGTTGCTCCCGTCCTCCCGAGGACCTATTCCTCTCTTGTCTCTCCCCTTCCCGTACCGCCTTCATAACTTCAGTCACTACATATGGTAAGATAGTCTGCATGACCTGATGAACTTCCTCTACAACAGCTTCCTTTACTAAGGCTCTCATATTGGTGCTCTTATCGCCACCCTTCGGATAAAGGGTCTCTGTTTCTTCGTAAACCACCTTTTCCATCCTTGGTCTTCCTCTCTTGGATCGCGTCTCAACACCAAGCCTATCACGACCACCACCACGAGAGGCTTTTGAAGATCTCCCACCGGCCATTCACACACACACACACACACTGAAAGATTCAAATACCAACATTGTCATCAAAGGGAACACCTCATTTTATGTCAAGTGTAGTAAGTCCCTATTTATAGTGGGCAGTTTTAATTAGCCAATTACTTACTCTTCATACCCTAAGAATTAGCTATCCTGACTACATCAACGTTTAAATCTACAAACAACACATAACCACATAACATGCGTACTTAATACCGATTAACATTACGAAAATACCTGATGGCGCGTAGCTACTCAGATTGGCATTCTTTCCCTTTCTGTCCCATTCTCAGTTTAAGTTAAGGTTTATTTTGAAAAGTTACCCATTTCACTTAAAATTTGGCTCTGAAACCAACTTGTAAGGCCCCGTTCCCGGGACGCTTACAGCTAGTCTATCATTGCACATAAAACATATATTTTATTTATCTTAAATAAACACTACAGTAGAAACATTCAAAAATGACATTTTATTTCATTATAAAGGCTTTTGCGAAACAATACATCGTTATCCGGTAACAAAAATATATGTTGCATTACATCACAAAAACATTATAAAAATGGATGCTATGCCAAAAGAGCTAAGTAGCGGCCTCGTGCCATCCTTAGCAACCATTAGCTGCCAACTGGAAACACATAAAAGTCAGAATTGCTTATTGAGTTCTAGTTTTATAATAAAACATAATTTCTTTTGTTAAAATCGTTCTTTACTTTCATGTGATCATACATCTTGCGTACATATAGATAATATTATTATTATCTTCATCATTCATTCGTTATCTTCCATTCCTTCATACATTCTTACTTTCATTCATTCGTTCATCATCATATCTTTTCTTTCCATCAAACCATAAACTTTACCCTTAAGTCTCCTGGTACTAGGCCTAAGCCTATCATAAACCTTCCATTACGGGGCACAGCACCTCCTAGCCATAGTACCTAAGATAAAGTTCAGGCGTACCATTATCATATGCTATGCCCTTCAGTCTCATGGTACTAAGCCTAAGCCTATCATAAACCTTCCATTACGGTGCACAGCACCTCTTGGCCACAACACCTAATGCAAGCAACAATGGTTCTATACAAATAGTCAATCACAAAGAAAGACCCCGATGTGCATCCTCCCAGGGTAGTGAACCCACACACCGTTTGGCTAACACCTTACAAAGGGGCGTGTCCCGACATACAAGGCTTGCAAGACTCTCATTACTTCATCATTCATTAATGCATGCATTCTTCTTTTTGTTCCTCTTTTCATTATCTTCCATTTTAAGTTACATAATACTTTTCATTTCATTCATTAACATTCAATATAAAGTCACGGGAAAGATAAACATACATCATAATAAGGAACATCAACATACATACACACTAACATCACCATACAGAGCATCATCATACATACATAGCATACATCATGCATAAACATACAACATCATACATCATCATACACATCATAACCTCTAAGGCCTCAAAAGTCATCTTACATGAACTTACGGGAACCTTCCACGTCAAAACTTGCATCTGCACTTTCCCCCGAAAGTCAGTAAATACACTACGCTTTCCTCGGGTACACGAGCCCTACTTGGGCGTATGGGCACCTTTCAGTCACATGAGCTCTCATGCGACTGAACAACATGCGAATGGATGATATGCGATTGAACACCTATGCGAGTGAACCAATGTGGATGAATACTTGTGCGAATGGACCTAATGCGGATGGAACTAGGCATATGTGTGACAACTCATCCAAAACTCACTCGATTTCGATTTCTGTGTGCCAATGCAGTAGACCAGTGATGGAAACCAGTGATGGAACACTCTCACCATGTAACTCAATTTTCGGGACGAAAATTCTTTCAACATGGGGATAATGTGACATCCGGTAAATTTCCGTTACCAAACTCCGTTAGTTCCGTTAAGTCTTGTATACACGTGTCGTGAGCACACACTAGTTGTCGTTTAACATTGGTGACTTAATAATAATTAATAATGTTAAACTAATTTTAATTAAATTGATTATGTGATTGTTGTGTTAAAATTATGTGTTTACGCGATTTAATTGCTGATTGTAGAAATTAATCGCGTAATGCGGAAACGTGCCTATTTGTTCGTATGTCTTGTGTTTTTGAAAAGATAAATTATGTAATGAAAATTATTAGTTCACATCTTTATATTTTTATGTTAAAGGAATTTTAAAAAGAGTTTAAAGTCTAGTTTTTATAAAATACCAAAACACAAAGGTTTAAAGGGTAAATATGTAAATTAAATTAAGTAAAACATAAACCCTAGCCCCCACCTCCCCATGTGCGACCGTAACCTCCCTCATCCCCTCTCAAACCTGTGATTTTGATCAAGATTAAGCAAGAACACATTGGATTTGATCGATCTCAAGGCATACAACGCATTACAAGTCTCAATTTTGTTACATTACACGTTTAAAGGTTAGATTTTTCATGTTTTTGTGATGTTCTTCATTATGGCCGAACCTTAAATCACAAAATTGGTGTTCTGGTGTTGAGTTTTGATCATTGATGATGTTTATATGTTAGTTAGGTTGAATACATGTTAGTTAACGTCGATCATGGATGAATTACATGTTTTTAGTGGTTTAATCATGGGTTTTGATTCTAGTCAAACCCTAATTCGATTTTGGGCATGATTATGGATGAATGATGATTGTTTGATGAATGTGTGGTGATTAATAAGTTGTATGAATGTTAGGAATCATGAATCTTGCAAGAAATTGAAGATTTAGAGTTGATGTTCATAGGTTACTAATAATAGTAACTTTATTTGCATGAAATGTTGAACTATAGATGTTATGATGTTATGGATGTGTTCATGGTGATAATTAGATGTTAGATTGTTGTTGTGATCATTGGAAATTCAAGAAAAATGTTATAGTTCATACATTACTAAAGATAGTAACTTTTGGATATTAATTGATGAATTATGATGTTTGGATGTGGTTGATCATGCTTAGATATTAGTATGAGCTTGAATTGGTATATTATTGATGAATTCATGTATGCTTTGGATGTTTGATAGATTTTGGGATGTTCTTTCCCAAAAGGGAAACTTTATTCATGTAAACGTTGAAGTATGATGTTATGATCATGTTTGGGATGATAGGAGCCTGCTAGTATGTTCAAGGATAAATTCTAGTGTGATAGAACGTGTTAAATTAGTTGTATGGCATGCTTGGCTAATCATGGGTGATATTTGGACTTTGGTGATCATGTATGGTTTGGATGTTATGTAGTAGTAGGACATCATGCTTGGGACTGGTAATTGATTGTTGTGATGTTGTGAATGCAATGCATATGCTTAAAGAATATGGTTATGATCATTATACACGCGTGCGGATCTGAGGCCCCTACTTAGTAGGATTGGCAGGGTTTAGGATGTGAAGTCGTGAGTGGCTTCACATGGCATGTGATGAATGGTTGAACTTTGTGTGACATGTTAGTTGTATTATAACTAATGGATATGTTAATGTTCTAGATTCACATGACTTGTATAGTACTTGATTGTATGATGATCTAAGTGATACACCTGGTTGATATAGCATACGTATGATACTATTTGAATGTTAATCATGTATGTTGTATGTGCTTATTGGCTTTATTTGAATTATAACTCATAATGTCACCAACGGGTCAAACGGGTCACCTAGGTCAAACGTGTCTATTTTTCTGGAAGCTTGAGTCTTTGGTTTTGGTATGATTAGGGTTTCATATGTCTTTTATTTACACGTACTTATGTACTCACATGATCTAGGTAACCTTTGAAGGTTGGCTATCCTCTCGTTTCTCAAATAAACCCTAAGTACTCTTTGCATACATCAGGTGAGTTCATGCCCCACTCTTTATTTAATCTCTTTTGGGGGAGATAGCATACTGGTATTTATACGAACGCTTTTAAATATTTAAGTTGTGTATAATATTACTATAGTGCTGTTTACCATGGGAAAAGTCCTCACACTTTTGAATTGTTAATATTTGATAGCGGGGAAACTTGGGTAGTACTACTGGGTCTGACGAGCCCCACCTATGTGACTCGAGGTCAACCGGGTGCAATTTGTCCTATTGAACATTGTCACGACATGGTAAGTCGTGACAGGAGGCAACAACTATCACAGTCAGCTTCAATTGCAAAATCACTATGTATTAATATTTACTGATAATAGACTAGCTATCTATTAACATACACTGCTTATATATATCACAATGTTTACATGTTTATTGAACACAAACTCTTGAACTCACCAACCTATGTGTTGACTTTTTAGTATGCTTTTCTCAGGTCCTTAGCTTGCTTGCCATAGGAGCACTGCATGGTCCACTGCATTCTAAGACACGATTCTTCAAGACAATTTAACATTTTAATAATTATGGTTTACTCTTTTGGGTTGGCACTTGTTTTGCCATAGTTATACTTTATTGACTTGGGTTATTTTCAAAACGCTTTCGCATTGTTTAAAGTTTGTATTTTGGTTGATTTTGTTTATATTATGGCATTTAGAGTCGTTCTGAGTAACTATTGACTGTGATCCTGGTTTGTTCACACGCCTAGCGGTAAAACTCTGCAAGTGGATTTTGAGGGTGTGACAATATGGGCCTCAGTCGCATGACTCCCCATGCGACTGACCCTCAATCGCACGACTGGTAGGCGTATGGGCCTCAGTCGAACGTCACACATGCGATTGAACCTCAATCGCACGACCGGCATGCGTATGGACTTCAGTCGCATGATTGGCATGCCATTCGGTCGCATAGCCCTAACCATGCAGAACACACCTCACTCCCAAACCAAATCTGCCATTTTCGACCTCCAAGCTCTTCCAAACCTCTTCTAAGCCCAAATCAACCACCCTAAACCTTAGGAATGCATACCATAACACCATAGAAGCACACACAAGCCCGAAATCATACATCACTCGCAACATACACAAACACATACACACGGGTCAAACACACACACACTTCAAAACGATTTTCAGATGTTTTCCAGCCCCAAAATCATTCAAAAACGTGTAAAAGAGGGGTCCTAGAACTCACACAAACAACCATAACAAGAAGAGCTTCGATTAGACCCGCTACGCTTTGATTTTGCACGTTTGAATCCACTCGAACAAAACTTTTTTTTCTCCCTTTTCTCCCTTTTCTTCTCCTCTCCTCTCTTTGGCTGATTTTTACAAGTGTGGGGAGAGGGTGAGGGCTGCCCCCTCCATTTAAATACCTCCACTCACCCAACTTTCTCTCGTTGGTGAGTTTGGTCCCTCGACTTTCGAGTTTATTTCCTTTTCTCCTTTTGTCGGCTTCAAAAAAAATGACCGGGTGTTACAAGGAGGCGGCACGAGGCTGTAACTACGGGGCATTTCAAAGATGCAAGCCCTTTCCCGTTGATTGTAATGGCACTGCTGCTGCTGTCACTAGTGCGTGAGAAAGGTGGAGGCTATACTTCACATTAGTCAGTGTCGGGAAGACTAGAAGGTAAAGTTCGCTACCCATTCGTTTGTGGACTCGGCTTTGTGCTAGTGGGACAATATTGTCCTAGCCGAGGGTAGTTGGGAAATAGGAAGAATAAGGTGGTCTGAGCTAAAGAAATTAGTGATTGAGGAGATCTGCCCTCATAGGGAGATGGACAAAGTTGAGAGAGTTTTTGCAGGCGGGAACAATGACCCATCAGCAGTACACCACAAAGTTTAATGAGATGGCATGGCTGGTGCCGGATCAGGTGACACCTCTATCATGAAAGATCAAAAGTTATATTCAGGGCTTGCCAACGGATATTCGTAGGCACATGATCATTGCCCGACCGAGCAAGTTTAGGTGAGCAGTAGATTTGGCAGGAAGGTTGTATGACAAGTGAGAGGTGATGGTGGCTGAGGTGAGCAAGAAGGGTAGTGGTGACCGAAACTAGAATAGGAATGGTTTGGACGTGGTGGAGCTGCTCCAAACAATAAGGTGGTAAAGGTGGATGCCTGACGTATGGTCACGTCTGGTGCAGGATCGAAGAGATGTGATAAATGAGGAAAGGAGCACTCGGGGGAGTGTAAGTGGGGATCAAAGATCTGCTTCAAGTGTGGGAAGCCTGGTCATATGGCGAGAGATTGTGGAGTTATAAGGTGTTATAACTGTGGGGAAAATGGCCATCTGAGCAGGGATTGCAAGAAGCCAGGGTTGAAGGTTTGGGAAGCCTGATGTCGTGTAAGGTACGTTTCTAGTAAACCAAACTCTAGCTTCTATGTTTTTTGACTCTGGTGCTAGTAAAAGTTTTATTTCTGCTGCTTTCTATGCTAAATTGCCTAGTAGTAGTAGGAGTATAGATATGCCCTTTGATGTAGAAACTGCCATAGGTAAGTCTGTCATGATTTCTAAGGTAATAGAAGGTTATGACATAGAATTAGAAGGTCAAAATTTTCCTATTAGACCATTCGTGATGACCTTATTAGGATTCGATGTAGTCCAAGTAATGGATTGGTTGGCTAATTACGAGGCGAACATCGTGTGTCGCAAGAAGATGATTCGATTGACAGCGCCTGACGGGAGTTCGGTGACGGTCTATGGTGATGGGGTTACTACGATTCCGAAAGTGATTTCCATGGCGGTGGAGGGCAAGTGCATGAGGCATTGATGTAGTGCCTACTTGGCCCACATAAAGGAAATAGATACGCCAACACCACAACTATCTGATGTACTAGAGGTGTGTGACTTTCCAGACGTGTTTCCCGAATACTTATGAGGAGTGTCACCTGACCAAGAGATCGAGTTCCAGATTGACTTGATACTGGTTGCCCAACCTGATGCTAAGGCACCATATCGGTTGGCTCCGACTAAGATGAAGGAACTAATGGAGAAACTACAGGAGTTGCTTGATAAGGGGTTTATTAGACCAAGTATCTCTCCTTAGGGTGCTCCGGTCTTATTTGTGAAGAAGAAGGACGGTAGTATGAGGATATGTATAGACTATCGCGAGCTGAATAAGCTGACAGTGAAGAATCGGTACCACTTACCATGAGTTGATGATTTCTTTGATTAGCTCCAAGGTGTCAGTTGGTTCTCGAGGATAGACCTTTGATCTGGTTACCATCAGTTGAAGGTGAAGGAGCTGGATATTCCTAAAATAGCTTTTCGCACGCGCAATGGACATTATGAGTTTGTTGTTATGTCATTTGGATTGACCAAGGCACCAACTGCTTTTATGGACTTGATGAATCGAGTTTGTCGACCGATGTTAGATAAATCATTAATTGTGTTTATTGCTGATATCCTAATTTATTCAAAGAGCGAGGATGAGCATATCAATCATATTCGGGATGTGTTGGAGACATTTATAAAGGAGAAGTTGTATGCTAAATTCTCCAATTGCGCATTCTGGTTGCACGAGGTTCAATTCTTGGGTCATGTAGTTAATCCTGAGGGGATTATGGTGGACCCAACAAAGGTGGAGGTGGTGAAGCAATGGAAGTCTCTGAAGACGCCATCTAAGATTCGTAGCTTCTTAGGTTTGGCAGACCATTATAGGAGATTTACTGAAGAATTCTCTAAGATCGCCTCTCATAACCAAGTTGACCCGCAAAGATGTGAAGTTTGTATGGGCCAAGATCAAGATAAGGCTTTTTAGGAGTTAATGGCAAGGTTGACTCAAGCTCTAGTTTTGTCATTACCTGAAGGGAGCAAGGATTTGGTGGTCTATTCTCATGCTTCCTACTCGGGGTCGGGATGTGTGTTGATGTAGAAAGGACAGGTTATAGCATATGCATCCCAACAGTTGAAAGTTCATGAGGTTAACTATCTTAGTCATGACTTGCAGTTAGCAGTATGGTCTTTGCATTAAAGATTTGGAGGCACTACCTATACGGGACGAAGTGCACCATATTCACTAACCACAAGAGCTTGAAGTACTTCTTCGAGCAGAAAGATTTGAACATGAGGCAGAGAAGATAGTTGGAGCTCATAAAATATTATGATTGCGAGATCAATTACCATCCGGGCAAAGCCAATGTGGTGCTGGATGCCCTCAGTCAAAAGGAGAGACTCGAGCCGATTCAGGTGAAAGCTTATGAGTTGGTTATGACCTCCGAGGTGATGAAGCAAGTCAGGGTGTTTCAAGATGAGTGATTGAAGGTAGATCATCTTAACTATGAACGAATAAGAGGTCTGGTCGCGGAGTTTGGTGAAAACACACTCAGTGTTAGAACCCGATTCGGATAAATATGGATTCCTCCTTTTGGGGATCTACATGTGAAGATTATGGATGAAGCTCATAAAACTTGATACGTTATTCATCCTGGTGCTACAAAGATGTATCAATACATGAAGAAAGACTATTGGTGGCCGGGTATGAAACGTGATGTGGTGGAGTATGTGAGTAAGTGCCTTACTTATTTACAAGTGAAGTTGAGCACCAAAAGCCGTATAGAAAGATCCAACCTTTGGATATACCGGAGTGGAAGTGGGAGCACATCATCATGGACTTTATTACAAAGCTACCATGTACCACGCGAGGGCATGATGCCTATATGTGTGATAGTTGATCGTTTGACGAAGAGTGCTCATTTCCTACCGATCCGCTAGACATATTCATTGGAGAGGGTGGCGAATCTATTCATCATGTAGATTGTGACTCGTCATGGTGTGCTGGTATCTATTGTGTGTGATCGTGACACTGAGTTTACATCTAAATTTTGTAAGAAATTCCACGACGTGATGGGGACGAGGTTACATATTAGCACGGATTATCATCCTCAGACGGATGGTTAGTCGGAGAGGTTGATTCAGATGCTAGAAGATATGCTTCGGGCATGCATCATTGATTTTAGAGGAAAATGGGATGACCATTTACTATTAGCTAAGTTCTTATATAAAAGTAGTCATTATGCTAGCATTGGTAGGACCACTTATTAGATGCTATACAGTAGGAGATGTCGAACACCCGTCTGTTGGGGTGATATTGGTCAGAAAGAGTTGGGAATATAGAGGTAATCGAGGATACGATTGAGAAGCTTGAGAAGATCAAAGACTTTATGAAGGCAACCAAGGATAGGCAGAAGTCGAATGCCGATAAGAGGTAAAGACCAATGAAGTTCCTGGTGGGTGATAGAGTCATGTTGAAAGTCTCACCTTGGAAGGGTATCATTTGGTTCAGAAAGCGAGGCAAGTTGAGCCCAAGTTATATAGGACATTTTCGAATCATTGCTCGAGTAGGAGAGGTGGCCTATAGATTGGGGCTACCAGATGAGTTAAGTCAAATTCACCTGACATTCCATGTATATCATCTAAGGAAGTGTTTGGCTGAAAAGGATATGGTTGTACCACTAGAGGATATCGAGGTAGACAAACGGCTCAATTATGTGGAGCAACTAGTTGGGATCATTGAACATGAGGAGAAAAAATTACGGAATAAAGTAATTTCTCTTATGCGTGTATAGTGGAAGCACAAGAAGGGATTTGAGTCTACGTGGGAGACTGAAGAGGAGATGAGGCAGCATTACCCATGGTTGTTTGAGGAATAACAAGTTTCGGGGATGAAACCTATATAAGGGGGTAGACTTGCAACAACCGGTTATTTTACAAGGCAAGAAAGGAAAAATAAAAAAGAAGAAAAAGAAAGAAAATAATAAAACACAAGTTGAGGGGTTAAAAATGTCAAAATGACAAAACTTTTAAAAGTTGGCAATAAAGGTCGCATGGCCGCCCACACCCGCTTCACACATCATTTGTTCAGAATTTTAGAGAGTGAGAAAGCAATAGCAGAAAGCTTTCGGGGATTTTGAAGAAGAATGAGAAAAGATTGAATTCAAGGTAAGAATTCATGAGTTTATGATGTTCTTAACTGGCCTTAGCCTCGGTTGTATGGGTATGTGTGTTTGTGTGTTTCGGTGTGTGTGTTTTTGGTGGGTTTTTAGGCGGTTGAACTCAATTTGCATTCGGGTGTGAAGAGCCTATGTGAAAGTTTCATAAGGTGAGTTGTAGAACCCCCTTTTCACTTGTTTTAAATAGATTTAGGGCTGGGAATGCATATGTGAACTTTTTATAAAAATAGGTTTTTACCCGTATGTATATGTGTGAATGTGTTTGCGGGTGGGGTTTGATTTGGGTGCTATTATGATTATGTTGATGTTATTAATGTGTTTCTATAGCTTAGAATGTATGAATTAAGCTAAGAACATGATAGATGATGATTGAGGACTGAATTATGTTGTTTAAGTGTGATTTGGACTGCCCATGCGCCTAAACAGTGGCCCATGCGCCTATACAGTGGCCCACGCGCCCAACGATATAAACTGTCTAAGTGTCCGTATGCGCCCAAAGTTAATGCACCCAAATAGTTGTCATGCGTCTAGAAATAGGATGAAATTGATTAAGTGTCCAGGCGCTCAAGAATCCCATACGCCTAGACACTCATGCGCCTGCATAGTGCCCATGCGCCAAGAATTTGACTCGAATAACTAAGTGTTGCCCATGCGCCCAAATAGTGCCCGTGCGCCCAGAAGTTCCCCATGCGCCCAGAAGTTCCTTATCCGCCTAGAAGTTCCCCATGCGCCTGGAAGGCCATGCGCCAGAATAGTGCCATGCACCTAAGACATAAAATGTGTAAGGCCCCGTTCCCAGAAACTCACAGTTGGTCATTCACAGCAGCTAAAACATTAAATATTATAATTATACAAACTTAAGCAGCAAAAATAATTTATCAAAAACCATTCATTTCATTTAAACCACTGTTGTTGAGCAATACATCATCATTTAACTTATTATAAAAGAATTGTTTTACTACATTACAAAACAACAGCAACATAAAATACGAATGGATATGAGTCTTTCCCTACCGAGTGGCTTCACCCTCGTGCCATCCTCAGCAATAGTTACCTGCCAACTAAAAATGCATAAAAGTCAACGTTATTGACTGAGTTCTAGTTTTAAAAGTAATAAAATACTTTCTGTAGGTTGTATATAAAAATACTCTTTCTATAAAATACAACTCTTTATTATGTATGCGAGCATGCATTAACTATATGAACAGATACTATTCGTTCTCTTTATTGTATGCCTTGTATGTTCTGTAATCTTTTATCCTTATCTTTCACTTTCTGTATGGACGAATGAGCAATACCCTAAACTGTATGCGCGATGAAAACCGGTGATGGGCCATCTATATCCCTCAAAAGGGTTTTTTTTAATGTACACAAGGCCGAACCAAACACCTAGGGTACGCTACAGAGGTCCTGCCAATCTCCAAGACTGGCCCTGTGTGCATAATAGGGTAGTTAACCCATAGCACATTAAGCTAACGACAACACGGTCGTGTACCTCCTGTAAGCTTGCAAGACTTGTTAACATTTTATTAATGTTCTTCTTCTTTTCTTTATTGCTCTTTCTCTTTATTATTACAATATACTTTACGTTACGATAATAAAAATACCACGTAAAGTCACACACTATAAGTAATCATAAAAATAGCAATAATAATAAGGAACAATCATAAGGCAATCATAATCATGTATGAAACTCATCATTAATAAGCCCTAGTCAAACCTCAGTCAAAACCCTAAGAGCACAAACTCCCAAGAACTCTATAATAAATTCTAAGTGTTTGGTGCTGAGACACTATTTGGGCGCATGAGCCCTATTTGGGCATTTCATTACTATGTAGGCGCATTAGTCAACACTTAACTGCTTTAACTCTTAGGCGAATGAACAATTCAGGCGCATGGGCACTATTCGAGCGTATGAACACTTAGGCGCATGGGCACTATTCGGGTGTAGGGCCCAAACACTTAGTCGCCCGACTAATATTTCTAAGTGCATGGACCACTGTTCAGGCGCATCGGCTATATTTAAACATTTCTAAGGCATAATTCAGGCGCATGGGCTACTGTTCAGGCACATGGGTTATACTTAAATTCTTCTAAGGCATTCCCAGGCGCATGAGCCTTATCTAGGCGCATGAACCTTCTGTTCAACATGTTTCTAATATGTTTTCAAACCCAATCATCAAACTCATCTGTTCTAAGCTTAACATGTCTATTCTAAACATGAACAATCTATAAGCATTCAAGAATCATCACCCAAACATGCATAATACATACGGGTATACATACATAAACATTTAAAGATCGTTTTAATACATGAGTAGAAACCGGGGTCTAGAACTCACCTGATGCAACTTGGGTTTTTTCTTCCTTTCTAACCCTTTTGCAACTGAGTTCAAACACCTAAAAACACCACCAAACACACACACCCAAGCACATACACAAACACATAAGCACATAAGCATATAACCGGGATAAAACCCATCATAAACACTTAAAAATGTTGAATTCTTACCTTGAATTCGATCTCTTCTTTTCTTCTTCTTCAAAACCCGATGTTCTGCTCTCTTCTCTCTCTAGTCCGATTGAAAATGGTGATGTGAAGTGAGGGTGGGCGACCATGCCCACCTTTACACCAAATTTTTGTGTACTTTTGTCTTCTTTACATTTTTTACCCCAAAAATTTGGGTTCATTGACAATTCCATCCTTTATTCTTCAACTCTTATTCTTCCTTTTCTTTTTAAGAAATAACTGGGTGTTACAGAATATTTTTGTGAATTTTGGGGAAAATGTAATGTGTAGGCTTCGACTTGGGAGCTTGTCGAGGGTAACGTAAGTTGACTTTTTAAAGTCATAGATGATGTGATGGGTGATGTATGATGTGACTTGAATGATGATATGTGATTGATGCTTATGCATGATGATGATGTAAGATGATTATTTATGTTATGTATCCTTATGTTATTATGATGTGACTTACGTTGTGTGATTATGATAATGAAGGTAAAGTATTATCTTAACAGAATGAAAGATTTAAGATAATGAAAGTGGAACATAATGAAAGAGTGAAAAGTCTTGCAAGAAAATGAAAGGAGGTTCACAACTCATTGAGAGTTGTTAACTCAACTGTGTGTTTACAGCGCGCGATGTTGGCTAACCCTTAAGGGTTCACACACAGGGGAAGTTAGTCTATGTGACTACTCCATACGTGCGATACGTGGGATATGTACGATATGGGGTCCTTGTAGCTTAACCCTAGATGATATAGCTTTGTGCTCAAGAAGGGGGTTAAGTACATGACCTAGATAGAAGTGAAAGATAATAAATATACGAAAAGTGCGATAAGTACGAAATGTGCGAATCGTGCGAAATGTATGAAACGAATGATGACGAAGATAATAATTATTACCTTGATGTACATATGATGTGTGATCACGTGCGATATCAAAGAAATTGTTTTAACGAATGAAAGGTATTATAAAGTTTTTATAAAACTAGAACTCACTTAGCATTGTTGACTTTTATGTGTTTCAAGTTGGCAGGTGATTGTTGTTGAGGATGGCACGGGGTGGCTACTTGGCTCATTTTGGATGGCATCCATTTTATATTGTGAAAATGTTTTTGCATTGTAATGAGAACAAATGATATTTCGTAATGAATGTTGTATTACTTTGCAAAAGCGATTATGTATATGAGATGAAATGATGGTTCAAATTCATTCCACCGCATGTCTTAATTATGTTAATGTATATCATTTGTTTTATGTGCGATGATTGACTGGCTGTGAGCGTCCCGGAAACGGGGTCTTACACATTAATTAAGATATATATAAAATGTATTGAATTTATATATAATTTTAAATATTTTCATATACAAACTAAACAAATTCTCACTCATTTTAGTTGATACATTTTCGTATGTAAAGGCTTATGAGTGGGGAGATTTAAGCAACTAAGATTCTATAAAACATGAGATTCGGACACCATTATAGATTTTCAATAATGCAATATAATCAAATTTGTAATTTTTAAATCAACATAAAATGGCCTTATGATTGTGCTTCATTAATGCACTCAAGCATCTATATCATGTATTTTTCTAAATATAAGCATGTTAGACCATAAAAAAGGATTAGCCCAACTGTGTAGTTTACTAGTGTATACATAAACAAAGTTGAATGATAAGATCTAATAATTTCTGGAGTATAACCGTTTCTCAGGATTAATATACATACATACATATATATATATATATATATATAGTATATATATATATATATATATATATATATATATATGTGTGTGTGTGTGTGTGTGTGTGTTTGTGTGTGTGTATGTGTATGTGTGTGTGTATGAATAAATTAATTGTGCTTTTTTGATCAAATGCAATTTTGCATTGTTGGAGCATATATAGTCATATATAGTGTGTCCGTCGCTTGTGGAATAGTCTAGGCTTAATGTTATACACCTGATATGGTGTAAACACATGAAACTGGGTCATTCGCAGGAGCATATGCGAATGAGACTCAGTCGTACGACTGAGCCATGCTAATGGACCAGCCGTGCGACTGAGAGATGCGATCGGGACATTCGTAAGACTGAACCATAAGAATGGTCCAGTCGTACGATTGAACCATACGCATGGTCCAGTCGTATGATTGGACCATCCGCATGGTCCACTCGCACGAATGGGCCAAGTCGCATCTAATATGGGTCGAGGCCTATATATACCAGTTTTAATGTGTAGAAGAAAAAAGGGGTTGAGATAGGAGTCTGCCCGGGAGCCTAGGGCTACCGGATGAGAGGGGAGATCATGCTCGATCTCCCCTTGCCAAGAGTCTTGATTCTTATGTTGTAACGAACTTGTAATCGTTAGGTTTTATCAATGAAACCATTCAATTATAGTTCATGTTATTGTTTGACTTTTGGTTTGTGCTGTTGTTTATCCTTCCGTCAAGAACATGCTCGGATGTTTATCGATCCGGCGAAAAACCGACTTTACAATTGGTATCAGAGCCGGTTACTGCTGGAATGATCTAACAATCATTCTAGCAACCCGAGCTCTTGATTTCTAGATTGAATTTCAGATGTTGACGTTAAACCCACTTCGTGTTCTTCGTGTTTTGCTCAGATCTTGTTACGTGTGTTGCTTCTATGTTGAAATCGAATTCGAAAGCACGTTCCTATCACCCTTTCGAATCTGATGATGTCTACTTTGTTTTGGTTCATGTTGAATTCGTCAGATTAGCGTTTTGGGCAGCCCTGGCGGCTGCAGATCTGAAAATATGCGTGCAGACTCGTTCATGCGACTGGGCCATGCGAATGGACCATTCGTACGACTGGGCCATGCGAATGGACCATTCGTACGACTGGACCATGCGAATTAGCCATTCGTACGACTGGACCAGTCGTATGTTCAGTCGTGCGACTGGACTAGTCGTATGTTCAATCGCACGAATGAGCTATCCGCATTGACTCATTCGCATTTGTTCCAGACTAAAAAATAAATAAAAAAATAATAATAAAATAAAATAAAATAAAAAAAATAAAAAAAATAATAATATAAAAAAATAATAAATAAAAAAAAAGAGTCTGGAACAGCTTCTTGCACGGATTTGAAGATGAGCAAACCATATTCACCCAGAAGTTCGTTTGTCAAATAAGTTTGATGTGTACCCCATTATTCGTCGGATTTCCAGAATAGGTGAATGTAATTGGAACACGAAAGAGAGAAGAGAAGATGTCAGCAGTTGTTGCTGATTTTGTGGGGTAGTCAGGAGCATCTGACTACTTATGGGCCAATCAAGTTATATTTATCCGCACAGAATGGATTCTGCTTCTTAGGGGGAATCCTTGTATATAGAAAGTGAAGACGCAATCAGAAAGTGATGATGTGAACCGGTTTCCGATGATGAATCTTCGTGCGTGCTGATTTGTTTGATATTGTCAGCTGTGGATTGGAACCTTCAACCTTTTGCCCAATACATCGTGTCCAGACGCAAGGAGAGCACAATGTCTATATATTGGGATATGCTGAATGTGAGGGGGATTTCTGCAGGTGGTGATGTTAATCAGGTTAGCCTGTGTGATGATTGAAGCAATGGAAAACTGTTCGTATCATTATCTGTAAAAATCAGTCATATGGGGAATCTTGCTGCTGTGATGGTGTTCTGTAAAGTAAATGAAAGCTGTTGTGCCTAAATTCATTTTCAGGGATGAGGTAGTAACCTGACGGATCGGCAACATTAGCTAAAATGGTTTTCGTTTGATTTTATTGGCAACCAGAGCAAAGATTGACTGAAGATTGTAAGAGGTGTTATCTACTATTCGCAAGCAACGTACAAGGGGGAATTTGTTGGAGCATATATAGTCATATATAGTGTGTCCGTCGCTTGTCGAATAGTCTAGGCTTAATGTTATACACCTGATATGGTGTAAACACATGAAACTGGGTCATTCGCAGGAGCATATGCGAATGAGACTCGGTCGTACGACTAAGCCATGCTAATGGACCAGCCGTGCGACTGAGAGATGCGATTGGGACATTCGTAAGACTGAACCATAAGAATGGTCCAGTCGTACGATTGAACCATACGCATGGTCCACTCGCACGAACGAACCCAGTTGCATCTAATATGGGCTGAGGCCTATATATACCAGTTTTAATGTGTAGAAGAAAAAAGGGGGTTGAGATAGGAGTCTGCCCAGGAGCCTAGGGCTACCAGATGAGAGGGGAGATCATGCTCGATCTCCCCTTGCCAAGAGTCTTGATTCTTATGTTGTAACGAACTTGTAATCGTTAGGTTTTATCAATGAAACCATTCAATTATAGTTCGTGTTATTGTTTGACTTTTGGTTTGTGCTGTTGTTTATCCTTCCGTCAAGAACATGCTCGGATGTTTATCGATCCGGCGAAAAACCGACTTCACAGCATTAATGCGTTATCTTACAATTATATATGACAATCGACAAAGACATGTCTATTATCATTTATAAATTTACTAAAACTGTTTAATACGTTATCATTCATGTCACTTCACCAATACTTTTATATGGTATGCAAAATTACCTTGGGGTATAATATAGTATGATTGAAAATATCCAAACTGTAACACCCGGTTAATTCCCTTGAAGCCAAAGAAAGAAGGAAAAGAGAAGGAAAAGAGAAAGAAAAGAAATAAAGTCGAAAGTCGAGGGACTAAACTTGAATGAGTGGGTGTATAAGAGAGGGAAGGCAGCCCACACCCTCCCCCACACTCACAATTTTCGGCCATAGAGAGTAGAGAGGAAGAAAGTGATTTCAAGCTTTGGTTTTCATGGATTCAATTGTGAAAGTTCAGGTGTAGCGGGGGATTGACGCTCTACTCGACGGTGTTGTTTGTGTGAGTTCTAGGACACGTCTTTTACACATTTTCAACTGATTAAGGCTGGAACACATAGTAAAACCTGTTTTTGAGATGTGTGTGCTGAACCCGTGTGTATGTGTTGTGTGTGACACGAGTGGGGTTTGTTTTTAGGCTTGTGTGTGCTTGAATGGTGTTGTGGTATGTGTTACTAAGGTTTAGGATGGTTTCTTTGGGCTTAGAACAGGTTTGAGAGGGTTTGGAGACCAAAAGTGCAGATTGGGTTCGGGATGAACTGCATTCTGCATCAGTTAGGGCTACGTGACTAAATGGCATGTGACTGAGGTTCATTTGCATGCGAGTCGTGCGACTGGAGTCCATACGTTTGTGAGTCATGCAACTGAGGTTCATTCGCATGGGGTCATGCGACTGTGGTCCATACGCCTAGGTCCATCCGCATTAGGTCCATTCGCTTGGGATCCATCCGCATTAGGTCCATTCGCATGGGATCCAACCGCATTAGGTCCATTCGCATGAGATCCATCTGCATCGTAACCGTCCACATTGGGTCCATTCGCGTAGGGCCCAATCGCTTGGTGTTCATCCGCATTGTGTCCAGTGGCCTCGGAGGCCATGCGATTGAAGGGTGCCCATACGCCCAAGTAGGGCTTGTGCGCCCGAAAGAGCATAGTTTAACTTTCTGACTTTCGGGAAAAGTGCAGATGTAAGTTTTGATGTGGGAGATTCCCGGGGGTTCATGTAAGTGACTTTTGAGGTCA
The DNA here is from genome assembly GCA_025506515.1 of Flaveria trinervia. NCBI lineage: Eukaryota > Viridiplantae > Streptophyta > Magnoliopsida > Asterales > Asteraceae > Flaveria > Flaveria trinervia. Next base: position 24,632,283 of record CM046442.1, on the reverse strand, counting down.
TAAGCATTATGATAGGTGTGGATGATGATGATGTATGCTATGTATGTATAATGATGCCATGTATGGTGATGTTTGTATGCTTATGTTGATGTTCCTTGTTATGTATGATTATTTTCCTATGGCTTACATTGAATGTAATGAAGGAAATGAATGTATTATGTAACGTAATATGGAAGATAATGAAAGAGGAACACGATGAAAGAATGCATACATTAATGAACGATGGAAAGTAAAGAAAGTCCTGCAAGCCTTGCATGTCGGGACACACCCTAATATAGGGTGTTAGCCCAATGGTGTGTGGGTTAGCTACCCCAGAAGGATGCACATCGGGGTCCGTCTTTATGACCGACCATTTTTATAAAACCTTTGTCGCTTACCCTCAATATTGTGGCTAGGTTGCTGTCCGCCATGACGGAATGTCTATGATAGACTTTAGCCCAGTATCTGCTTTTTGCATGACGGTGTGTATAGCACATGACATGGTATGCCTCAATTTACCCTTAGGTACTATGGCCAGGCAGTTGTGCCCCATGACGGAAGGTCTATGTTAGACTTAGGCCTAGTACTCACTATATGCATGACGATGGGGTAAAGTTCATGGTATTGATGGAATGAAACGAAGTAATGATGAACGTATGAATTCACGTAAGAATGTATGAATGAATATGAATGAAAGTAATGAATGTGAATTGTAATGATGAACAACGAATGAACAAAAGTTAATGAACGAATGATGAAGATAATAACGGTATTATCTATGTGTATGTATGATATGTGTTCACATGCAAAGTAAAGGACGGTTTCAATGAAAGTAAAGTATGTTTTAATTATAAAACTAGAACTCACTCGGTAATGCTGACTTTTATGTGTTTACAGTTAGCAGGTAATGTTGCTAGGGATGGCACGGGGTGGCTACTCAGCTCTTTTGGATGGAATTCTTTTTTTTTAATGTTTTTGCATTGTAATGTGAAAGAACAATGTTTTGAAATGAACGATTGTATTAACTTGCAAAAGCATTTATAATGAAATGAAAAGTTATTTTAATGTTTTGCTATGATGTTTTATGAATGTTAAATGTAAAGTTATATGTTTTATGTTCAATGATTTAGCAGCTGTAAGTGTCCCGGGAATGGGGCCTTACACAAACACTATACAATAGCAATTTATGACATCATTGTTTATATTTTTCCATCAAAATTACAATAGCATTCACACATAAAACAATTCAGTTGTGAGAGACTTCATCATGATGCATAAATGCATAGTAGCAATATATCGCATAATATAAGTCGCTAACTAAAAACATTTTAGATGAATATAAACTCTATAAGTCTACATAATATATTCAATTGATTGAAATGCACATCCACTTTTGAATTATTTAAAAATCTCTTGGTGTCACGTAGAAATAAGTGCAAAATTTATTTTGGTGGGAACCATTGCGGGATTCAATCCCACTAACTCTAATTAGAGTTTAAAATTACGTTGGTGCCCTTGTGATAAATAATTTAATATATGAAGTAGAAATTAGTTTAGAAATCTAGTTTGATGGAAGTGGTTCTTTTGATTTTTTACAAAAAAATGGTTTTCATTTGAACAGATCCCTACACATAGGAGTTTTCAAATGAAAACCTAAATTTTGTTAAAAATTATGACCCTTAAGTAAATGATCCACTAAATATTATTTAAAGAGCAAATACATAATTTAGAATTCTTAAAAAATCGGACTGAAAATAACAAGGCAATACTGGTATTTAAAATTCAATTAAGAAAACCACCCTCCAAGTATTCTCTTTTTAACCTCTACCACTTTTTCTTCTCCCAAATGGAACTGAAAAGCCAACTTATTAAAAAATTCTTTAACATGTACTATATTTTTTTCCTTGTACGGTAGTATTTATTATATTTATTTTTTAAACATATATTGGGAGAAAGCAAGATTACATTTATTATAATCCAAAATTTCTTTCTACTCTTGCAATGCAACGGTAATTAAGATATATAAAATGTATTGCATTTTTAAAATATTTTAAATATTTTTATTTACAAACTAGACAAATTCTAACATATTTTTGTTGATACACTTTCTTATGATAAGGCTCATGAATTGGGAGATTTAAGCAACTAAGATTTGATAAAACATCAGATTCCGACATGATTATAGGTTTTTTATAATGCAAATATAATCAAATTTATAATATTCAAATTTATAGGTTTTTTTTTAAAAGACAAGATATGAGGAATAAAAAAGAAAGAAAAGCAATAAAGTCCAAGTGGAGGGACTAAAAGTGTCCAAAAGGACAAAACTTTGATAAAGTTGGTGTAAAGGTGGGCATAGCCGCCCACCCTCACTTCACATCAACATCTTCTTCATTTTTAGAGAGAGAGAACAGGGGAAACTCTCGGCTTGTAGAAGAAGAACAAAAAGTGAATGAATTCAAAGTAAGAATTCATGGTTTTTATGTGTTTATGATGGGTTTTATCCCTGTTATATGCTTATGTGTTGTGTATGTGCTCGGGTGTGTGTGTTTGGTGTTGTTTTTAGGTGTTTGAACTCATTGCAAGTGGATTAGAAAGGAAGAAATACCCAAGTTGCATCAGGTAAGTTCCAGACCCTGGTTTTTGCTAGTTTTAAACGATCTTTGGGGCTAAAAATGTATAAAAATGGTTTTACAAGTTCATGTATGTTTACCTGTAGGCATTGTGCATGTGGTATGTTGATTCTTGAATTGCTTATAGGTTGTTCATGTTTAGAATAGTCACATTAAGCTTAGAACAGATGGGTTGATGATTGGGTTTGAAAAACATACCAGAAACATGTTGAACAGAAGATCCATGTGCCTAAACAGTAGCCTATGCGCCTCAGATTACCTTAGAAATGTTTAAGTACATCCCATACGCCTGAACAATGGTCCATGCGCCTAGAAATGTTAGCCGGACGACTAAGTGTAGGGCCATGCGCCCCAATAGTGCCCATGCGCCCAAGTGGCTCATGCGCCTAAGTGCCCATGCGTCTGAATTACCCATGCGTCTAAGTGTTCATAAGCACAAATAGTGCCCATGCGCCTGAATAGTTCATGTGCGTAAAGTGGTAAATGCTTGTGTTGGCTGATGCGCCTACATAGTGGTGGAACGCCCAAACAAGGCTCATACGCCTAAATAGTTCCGATGCGCCTAAGTACCTAGAAAATTTTACAGAATTTTCTAGGAGTCTATGCTTTAGGGTTTTGACCAAGGGTGACTAAGGGCTTATTAATGATGATGTTTCATGCATGATATGATTGTTTATGAATGTTCCCTATTATTGATTTTGCTATTACTATTATTACCTATAGTATGTGACTTTACGTGGTATGTTTATTTTCATAACGTAAAGTATATAGTAATAATAAAGTGAAAGAGCAATAATGAAAAGAAGAGGAACTTTAATAAAATGTTAACAAGTCTCGCAAGCTTATAGGAGGGACACGACCATGTTGTCGTTAGCTCAACTGTGCTGCGGGTTAGCTACCCTATTATGCACACAGGCCCAATCAATTGAGATTGGCAGGACCCTTGTAGTGTATCCTGGGTGATTGGGTGGCCTTGTACACAGTACACAGAACCCTTTCAGGGGATATAGTTGACCCTTTCGAGGGATACAGTTGACCCTTTCGAGGGATATAGTTGACTCTTTTGAGGGATATAGATGGCCCATCACCCGTTTTCCATTGCGCATATAGTTGGGGTATTGCTCATTGGTCCATACAGACAGTGAAGGATAAAAATAAAAGTTTACAGAACATACAAGACATACAGTAAAGAGAATGAACAGTATGTGTTCATATAGTTGATGCGTGCTCGCATATATAGTACAGAGTTGTATTTTTTCATAAAGGAGTATTTTCATATACAACATATAGAAAGTATTTTATTACTATTAAAACTAGAGCTCACTGAGCAACGCTGACTTTTATACATTTTCAGTTGGCAGGTATTTATTGCTGAGGATGGCACAAGGGTGAAGCTACTCCGCAGGAAAAGTCTGACATCCATTCGTACTCTGTGCTGCTGTTGTTTTGTAATGCATATAAACAATTCTTTTGTAAACAGTTAATGATGATGTATTGCTTAATAACAGTGTTTTAAATGAAATGAATGGGTTTTTGATAAATCATTTCTGCTGCTTAAGTTTGTATACTTAAAATGTTTAATGTTTTAACTGCTGTGATTGACCAACTGTGAGATTTTCGGGAATGGGGCCTTACAATGCATTTATGCATGCCCTTCATTACTGCACTCAAGCCATCTATGAGTTACTATAAAATTAAATAGGTGTGTTAAGACATTCAAATTTAGTACTAAATGCACTCAAGCCATCTATATGATGTGGGTTTTTATTTTAAATTTTAACATTGTTAGACCATAAAAAATGAATGCCCCATCTGTATAGTGTACTAGTGTGTACATAAACAAAGTTGATGAGAACATCATAATTTTTGTGTGGAGTATAATATATATATATATACAAAGTTGATTAATAACATCATAAACAAAGTTGATTTATATATATATATATGTATGTATGTATATTTATAAATTAATAGTGCTTATATATTTTGATTAAATGTAATTTTGCATTAATGCACACAACGCAATTATACATATAAGCATTTATATTCAAGTTCATATATATTGAATTGAATCAAAACATACATTAGTGTAGGCATACAATGGTCATTGATTACCAATTTTAGTAATTGTTATCTTAGTTGATTTAAAAGTTAAAGATAATGAAAAAGAAGGAATATATTTTACGTCTTGATGTGTTTATTATGAAGGACACATCTTATTCAATTCGTTGATTTTGTAAAATTATCTCCCAATTTATCTATGACAACCAAGAGTGACATGTTTATTATCATTTTTCAATTTACTGGAATTGTTTAATACGTTATCATCCATGCCACTCCAACAAATACTTTTTTCCGGTATGCAAACAATACATTAGGGTATAACATAGTCTAATTGAAAATAACCAAACAATATTCAATAGTAAATTATGACATCATTGTTTATATTTTTCGATCAAAATTACAATAGTGTGTATACATAAAACAATACAATTGTGAGACACTTCATCAGGATGCATAAATGCACAGTAGCAATATATCGCATAATATAAGTCACTAATTAAAAACACTTAAGATGAATACAAATTCTTAAATCCACATAAATATTCAGTTGATTGAATTGCACATCCACTTTTGATTTATTTAATAATCTCTTTGTGTCACCTAGAAATAAGTGCATAATTTATTTTGGTGAAAACGGTGGTGGGATTCAACCCCACTAACTCTAATTAGAGTTTATGATTACATTGTTGCCCTTACAATAAATAATTTAATTAATCAAGCAGAAATTAGTTTAGAAAATCTAATTAGATGGAAGTGGTTCTTTTGTTTTCTATAGAAAAATTGGTTTTCATTTGAATGGATCAATATTTTGTAAAAAACCGAAAAAACAATCATGACCCTTAATTTAATGATCCAATAAATTGTATTTAAAGAGCAAATTCGTAATTTAGAATTTTTAATAAACCGAACTTAAATAAAACAAGGCTAATACTGGTATTTCAAATTCAATTAAGAAAACCAACCTCCAAATATTCTCTTTTAACGTCTACCTCTTTTTCTTCTCTCAAAACGAACTCCAAAGCCAACTTATTTAACACTTCTTTAACAATTATTATATTTTTTCTTTGAATGGCAGTATTTATTATATTTAATTTGTTTTAAACATATAATAGGAGAAAGCAAGATTACATTTATTATAATTGAAAACTTCTTTCTACTCTTACTATGCAACATTAATTAAGATATATAAAATGTGTTGCATTTATAAATAATTTTAAATATTTTCATATACAAAGTAAACAAATTCTAACAAATTCTAGTTGATACAACCTTTGGATATACCGGAATGGAAGTGGGAGCACATCACCATGGATTTCATTACAAAGCTACCGCGTACCCCGAAAGGGTATGATGCCATATGGGTGATAGTTGATCGCTTGACGAAGAGTGCTCACTTCCTACCGATCCGCGAGACATGTTCGTCAGAGAGGTTAGCTGATCTTTTCATCAAGGAAATTGTAACTCCTCACAGTGTTCCGGTGTCTATTGTGTCGGATCGCGACACCTGGTTTACATCTAAATTTTGGGAGAAGTTCCACGACGCTATGGGGACGAGGTACATATTAGCACGGCTTATCATCCCCAGACTGATGGTCAGTCAAAAAGGACCATTCAGACGCTGGAAGACATGCTCCGGGCATGTGTGATTGATTTTGGTGGAAGTTGGGATGACCACCTACCGTTAGTCGAATTCTCATACAACAACAGCTATCATGCCAGCATTGGCATGCCACCATATGAGATGTTATACAGTTGGAGATTCAGAACACCTGTTTGTTGGGGTGACATTGGTCAAAATGAATTGGGGAGCATTGAGGTAATCGAGGCTACGACTGAAAAGATTGAAAAGATCAAAGCCTTTATGAAGGCAGCCAAAGATAGACAGAAGTGGTATGCTGATAAACGACGCAGGCCGATTGAGTTCCAGGTGGGTGACCGGGTTATGTTGAAGGTCTCACCTTGGAAGGGTATTATCTGTTTCAGAAAGCGTGGCAAGTTGAGCCCAAGGTATATAGGCCCTTTCTGAATCATTGCTCGAGTAGGAGAGGTGGCCTATAGACTGGAGTTACTGGATGAGTTAAATGGAATTCACCCAACATTCCACGTATCTCACCTAAGGAAGTGCTTAGCAGATGAAGATATGATTGTCCCATTGGAAGATATCGAAGTAGATGAACAGCTCAATTATGTGGAGCAACCAGTGGCAATCATCGACCGAATGGAGAAAAGGCTAAGGAATAAAGTGGTTCCTCTTGTGCGTGTACAGTGGAAGCACAGGAAGGGATCCGAGTCAACGTGGGAGACTGAGGAAGAAATGAGACAACATTATCCACGTTTGTTCGACGAATAACAGGTTTCGGGGACAAAACCTATTTAAGGGGGGTGGACTTGTAACACCCGAATATTTATTATTTTCAAGTCGGTGAAGAAAGAAAAGAAAATAAAGTTCAAAGTCGAGGGACCAAACTCGCCAACGAAGAAAAGTTGGGAAATGTGGTGATATTAGTAGGGAGAGGGCAGCCAACTCTCCCCACACACTCTACATTTCAGACTTCATTGAGAGAAGAAGAGAGAAAGGAGAAGAATAAGAGAAAAAGAGTGGTTCTGGTGATTCGGGTGGCCAAACTCGTTGTGTAGCAAGCCAAATCGAAGCCCTTAAAGTAGTGCTCATTTATGTGAGTTCTAGGACCCCAATTTTACTTGTTTTCAACCGATTTGGGGCTGGAAAGCATAAAAACCCATTTTTGTATGTGTATGTGTTTGACCCATTTAGGTGTGATGTGTGTGGTGCGTTTTGTGTATGTTTCGGGGCTTTTGTGTGCTTGTATGGTGTTATGGTATGCATTCCTAAGGTCCAGGAGGGTTAATTTAGGCTTAAAATGGGTTTAGATGAGTTTGGAAGCAGAAAACCCTCGGCTGCAATCGGGATGAACTCCATTCTGCATCAGCTAGGGCTAGGCGACTGCATGGAGGCCATACGGTCGATTGAGGGGTGATTGAGGATCATTCGCACGATTGGGATTCATTCGCACGATTGAGGATTCAATCGCATGACTAAGGTTTCAGTCACACGACTAGGAGTCCAATCGCATGGGGAGTCATGCGACTGATGGTTCAGTCGCATAAGTGCTTTGTCACATGAGTTCATTCGCATTAGATCAGTCGCATAGGTGCCCATTCACATTTGTTCCATCCGCATGATGTTCATACGCACGACTGGATGCCCATTCGCCAAAATGTTCATCCGCTTGAGTTCAATCGCATGATGTTCAGTCGCATGGAGGCCATTCGACTATTGGGTGTCCATACGCACGATTAGGGTTGTTGCACCCAAAGAAAGTGTAGTTAGACTTCTGGCTTTCGGGGGAAAGTGCAGATGTAAGTCTTGACGTAAAGGTTTCCTGTAAGAGCATGTGAGATAGCAGATATGGCCTTAGAAGCATGTAGGGCATAGAGATGATGATGTTTCATGTTATGTATGTATGATGTTGCCTTGTATGATGTATGTGGATGCATGTTAATGTTCCATAGTATGATGTATAATATCTTTCCTATGGCTTTACTTATTATGAGGAATGAACGAAGGATTATGTAATGTAAAGTGAAAGATAATGATGGAAGAACATGATGATGAATGCATGCATTAATGAACAAATGAAAGAAATCTTGCAAGCATTGGATATCAGGGTCCTTCTTTGTGATTGACCAAACGTGTAGTGCCTCTACCGCTTACCCCTAGTACTGTGGCATACGTTTAGCTGTTCATTTATTGACTTTGGCCCAGTAGCTAAAACTGATGGTTACTCCTAGTACCGTGGCATACATATAGTTGTTCATTTATTGACTTCGGCCCGGTAGCTAAGACTCGCCGGGGGTGTAGCACATGGTATTGGTACGGTTGATGTCCGATGCGCAAGTAAAGTTATATAGAACGAATGGACGAATGAATGAATGAAGAAGATAAGAATGATATTATCTATGCGTACGTATGATGTGTGATCATGTAAAAGTAACGAATGGTTTTATATGAAAGTAAAGTAAGTTTTATAATAAAACTAGGACACACTCAGCAACGCTGACTTTTTATATGTTTTCCAGTTGGCAGGAAATGATTGCTGAGGATGGCACCATGAAGCTACTCAGCTCCAGTCGATGTGTCACTTCTCCTACCTGAGCAACAACTGGGAATGACCCTCTACACTTTAATATTAGCTTTACTCATTTCAAATCAAGCAATCCGCTTTCCTGGTCGAAGCCTTCCTCATAATTCATTGTCGTAGGTCGTCACCAAACTTTGGTTGTGCACGATTGAGCAATCCATCTTTTTGCAACACTTGGGGTTTGAGTCATAGACTACTGATCAACTCACCTGGAGATGCCTGTCTACCTACCTATGTCGGTCTTGAACAGCCTAACAGAAACAAGCGCTCTCTCTCAATTCTATCACGCAATCCTCTAGGGCATTAGGTAACCTGGTAGATTTACTAACAACAATTCTTACATCAAAGGGCTCATCGATCTTCGTACCCCTAACGTGCAACATCACAGAAAATAGCGACAACAAAACTACTACTAGCATCACAATTAAAGCATAGATGCACAAATCTAAAGTTGCAAGAACGTACCTGACGTTACCTCGGAGTCTAACCTAGCCTCCTCCCGGTCATAGCGAAGGCTCTAGCCCTCACCCTTTGTTTTTCTTCCTCGTACCGGAACTCCCTACCTTCGATTTCCTATAGTCTCTGTTCATGTGTCCTGTCTTGCCACAGTCATAGCATTTAGCCATTTGATAGTCCCTTGCTCTATGGCCCTCCTTTCCACACTAGAAACAAACATTCAGTCCCCAGTTGCACTCCCCGTCATGGCCTCTGCCGCACTTGTTGCAAATCTCTCCTTTTCTTTCCATTCTCTCCCGATCATCGTCCCTCGATGCCATACCTCCATACCCAAATCCACCATCATTGTCTCGCCTTCCTTTCCCCTTCTTAACATAGGCTTGCTCATCCCCTTCATTTGTCATCACCATCGCCCCCCGCTCGTCTACTGCCAGGTCAACTGCCGACCTAAACGTACTCGGTCGGGCGGCGATCATGTGCCTACGGATGTCCACCAGCAAGCCCTGAATGTACCTCTTGATCTTTCGCGAAAGAGGTGTCACCTGATCCAGCACCAGACGTGCCATCTCGTTGAATTTCGTGGTGTACTGTTGATGTGTCAGGGTTCCCGCCTCCAGCTGCAAGAAATCTCTTTCAACTTTATCCATCTCATGATGAGGACAGAATTCCTCAATCCCCAGCTTCTTCAACTCCGGCCATCTCATCCTTCCAATGGCTCTGCTACCCTCGGCTTGGACTATATTGTCCCACCAGCACAGAGCCGAGTCCACAAAAGAATGGGCAGCAAACTTTACTTTCTGATCCTCCCGGCACTCGCTGATATTCAATACCGCTTCCATCTCTCTCACCTATCGGTGAGCAGCAGTAGCAGTGCCGTTTCCATCTATGAAACGCCCCATAATTACAGCGTCGTGCCGCCTCCGGCACAGGCTCTTCCTCTTCCACCTCTTTGTCATTGAAGAAAACCGTTTCAGTCTTGGGTCGTCTCCTTTCACCCGAAGGTCTACTCCCTTCCTGTGTCTCCTCGTCTCTAACAACCTTCCAAACTTCAGTCACCACAGATGGTAGGATCGTCTGCATGACCTCATGCACTTCCTCCCTGACCGCCTCTCTCATCAAGGCTCTCTGATTAGCATTCTCATCACCGCCCTCCTCATGAGGGGCCTCAGGTTCCATATGGGCTGCTCCTTCAGCCCTAGACCTTCCTCTTGTGACCCGTGTTCAGCACCATATCCACTACTGCCTCCACCTCGTGAAGCTTTCAAAGATGTACCGCCAACCATCTTCTAACACACTATAAGATTCAAACACTAACGTGGTCATTCAAGGTAATAACTCAGTTTATGTCAAGTATAGTAAGTCCCTAATTACAGTGCTAGTTGTGATTAGCCACTTACTTTACTCTTCATACCCCAAGTATTTCCTATCCCGACTACATGAGTATCTAAATCTACACATAAGCACACAAGCCACATAACATGCGCACATAATGCCGGTTAACATTAACTTACATAAAACATTTACGTAAAACCTTTACCAGTAGGCACGTAGCTACTAGGACTGGCATCCCTTTTCCTTTTAGTCCCATTCTCAGTTTAAGATTAGGTTTTTCAAAATATTTACCCAATTCACTTAAACTTTTGCTCTGATACCAACTTATAAGGCCCCACTCCCGGGACGCTTACAGCTGGTGGTTCATCACAGATAAAACATTATAAAATGTACATTATTTTGCAGCGGAATTTAAAACATTCATTAATAACTAAAACATCTCATTTACAACATTTGTTTCTATCTTAAAATACAAGACATGTCAAATACGGATGCCAACCTCAAAATGCTCCCAGTAGCTTATGCATCCATGCGTGCAACTCCTCAGCATCAACATATACCTGCCAACTATCATGCATATAAAAGTCAGCGACGCTGAGTGAGTTCTAGTTTTATAATAAAACATACTTTTCTCTGTTAAAACCGTTCTTTACTTTATTTCAAAGCATGCTATATTTTGTAAACGTTTGTGATCATGCATCATACGTACATACAGATAATATCATTATTATCTTCATGATTACATTCATTAACTTTGTTCATTCAACGTATTTCTTTATCGTTCACTTCTCTTACTAGATCCGGTCAGACTTTACCCACTTCGTGGCACTCAGCCACGCTTACTGAGGTCGAATGACAAGGATCCTGTCTGTACTTTATTACGATAATTCATTTACGTTCGTTCATACGTTCGTTCTTTCATACATTATCTTTCGTTCATTACTCTTTATTACTTGAATTTTGTCTTTTGCAATATCCCCGACTCATGCTCGAAAGCTGATGTTGTGCCGGGGCCTACTTACAAACCCCCGACTCATGTCCGAAGACTGACACAGCACCGGGATACGTGACAAAGATCCCATACGAGTCAATCACAGGGATTGAACTCCATCTGAGTCTGTTGTAACACAAAGTCGCTCACCTCATTATCTCATCTCATGCAATATCCCCGACTCAAGTCCGAAGGCTGATACTGTGTCGGGGCCTAACAAACAAACCCCCAACTCATGTCCGAAGACTAACACAGTATCGGGATACGCGACAGGGATCTCATCATCCGTCACTTTCATCATATGCAAAACTCCCAACTCATGTCCGGAGACTGATACTGTGCCGGGGCCTGCTCACAAACCCCATACTCATGTCTGAAGACTGATATAGTACCGGAGTACGCAATTTGTATCCTGTCTCATGCAGTACCCCTAACTCATGCTCGAAAGCTGATGTTGTGCTGGGGCCTGCTCACAAACCCTCGACTCATGTCCAAAGATTGACACAGTACCGGGATACGCGACAAGGACCTCTTTCGAGTCTGTTGCGACACAGAGTCACTCACCTCATAGATATGCTTGCAAGCCTTCTATACTTTCTCTTCTATTCATTCATTTATTCATGCATGCACTCATTCATTATGTTCCTCTTTTCATTATCTTCCACTTTACGTTACATAATACTTTCATTACATTCATTAATGTACAACGTAAAGCCAAGGGAAGACATACATACATAAACGTAAACATACACCATCACCATACAAGCAACACCATACATGCATAACACACATCAAACATAAGGCATCGCATCATAACCGGGCTTATCTTCCCATTATACCCCTTAAAAACCACTTAGAAAACCTCAAGTCCAAAGTGAGCGCATGGGTCCTTCCAGGCGCATGAGCATAAAATTCAAAGTATAAAACAGTCTGGGTGCATGGGCACTGTTTGGGTGTTTCTGCCCTGTTCAGGCGCATCACTTAATCAGTTGTTTCAATCTCTTTGGCGCATGGACACTGTTTAGGCGCTTGGCCAATACTTAGTCGTTTCTTTCACCGGGACGCATGGGCACTATTTAGGCGCATGTTCCACACTTAGCCTTTTCATCACTTGGGTGCATGGGCACTACTTAGGTGCATGGCCAACACTTGGGCGCATGGCCAATAATTAGACGCATGGGCCAACATGCTGGGCGCATGGGCCACTATTTAGGCGCATGACCCACCCTTGGGCGCATGGCCAACACTTAGGCGGCTGGTCCCTCATGCTGGACGCATGGACAACTGTTTGGGCGCATGAACCAATTTAACCCGATTGCCATTCTAAGCATACCCAAATGCAGATCTAACATACTAAGGCCCTCTAAGCATGCTAAACATCATCTCTAACCCTTAATCATCACTATAACATTCAAACATACATACAACATTCGTACATAAAGCTAAAAACCCACGGTTTCTTTCAATATGTTCACTTAGTATGCATAATAGCCGCAAATCAGTTGAAAATCCATAAAAGAGGGGTTCTAGACACTCACCTTTAGCAGCTTTTGAGCAACAATCTTCCCGTTCAAGACCCACTTCGATTAAGCTCTTTGAATCCCGAAAACAAACTCTAAACTACCGGATGTTCGGTCAAGAACTCAAAACCCAGCTGAAACCGAGCTAAAAGAAGAGAAGACTTACCTTTTTCAGCTTCTTCTTCCTTTTTCTCTCTCTAGAACCGGGCTCTCTCTATCTTCTTCTTCTTCCGAGATCAAAGTAGCTTTCGGCTTGATATGGGCGACCATGCCTTTTAATATCTTAAGATAATAAGATTTGTACTTTGTACACTTTTTCCCCTTTCACTTGTGCAAAGTTTCTATTCTTTCTATTTACTTTTCTTTTCCTTCCGTTTAAGTAGAAATTTCAGGGTGTTACATTCAGTCTCCCACGTAGACATAGATCCCTTCCTGTGCCTCCACTGTACATGCACACGAGGAACCACTTTATTTCTCAGCCTTTTCTCTTTTCGATCAATGATTGCCACTGGTTGCTCCACATAATTGAGCCGTTCATCTACTTTGATATCCTCTAGTGGAACAATCATGTTTTCATCAGCTAAGCAATTTCTCAGATGAGATACATGGAATGTCGGGTGAATTCTACTTAACTCTTCTGGTAACTCCAATCTATAGGCCACCTCTCCTACTCGAGCAACAATTCAAAAAGGGCCTATGTATCTTAGGCTCAACTTGCCTCGCTTTCAAAAATGAATGATACACTTCCACGGTGGGACCTTCAACATAACCTAGTCACCCACTTGGAACTCAATCGGTCTGCGTTGTTTATCGGCATACGACTTCTGTCTATCTTTGGCTTCCTTCATGAAGGCCTTGATCTTCTCAAGCTTCTTAGTTGTAGCCTCGATTACCTTGACGCTCCCTAATTATTTATGACCAATATCACCCCAACAGACGGGTGTTCTGCACCTCGTAATGTGGCATACCAATGTTGGCATGGTAACTGTTGTTTTATTAGAATTCGGATAATGGTAGGTGGTCATCCCAACTTCCACCAAAATTAATCTCACATACCCGAAGCATGTCCTCCAACGTTTGAATGGTCCTTTCTCACTAACCATCAGTTTGGGGATGACAAGTCGTGCTAATATGTAACCTCGTTTCCATGGCATCGTGGAATTTCTTCCAGAATTTAGATGTAAACCGGGTGTCACGATGAGACATAATAGATACCGGCACACCGTGACGAGTTACAACCTCCTTGATGAACAGATCAGCCAACCTCTCCGATGAATATGTCTCGCGGACCGGTAGGAAGTGAGCACTCTTCGTCAGACGGTCCATAATCACCCATATGGCATCGTACCCCCTCGAAGTACGTGGCAGCTTCGTAATGAAATCCATGGTGATATGCTCCCATTTGCATTTCGGTATATCTAGAGGTTGGATCTTCCCATACGGCTTTTGATGCTCGGCCTTCACTTGAAAACAAGTAAGGCATTTACTCATTTACCGCACCACATCGCGCTTCATACCCAACCACGAATAATCTTTCTTCATATCTTGATACATTTTCATGGCACCAGGATGAATGGAGTATCCTGTTTTGTGGGCTTCATCCATTATCTTAACCCGTAGATCTCCAAAACAAGGAATCCACATTCATCCAAATCGGGTTTTAACACCGAGTGTGTTTTCGCCCAATTCCCCAAACAGACCTCTCATTCTTTCAGAGTTTAGATGATCTTCTTTCAATGCCTCATCTTGAAACTCCTTGACTTGACTCATCACATCAGAGATCATGATTAGCTGATATGCTTTCACCCGAATCGGTTCAGGCCTCTCCTTTCGGCTAAGGGCATCCGCCATCACATTGGCTTTGCCCGGATGGTAGTGGATCTCATAATCATAATCCTTTATAAGTTCAAACCACCATCTCTGCCTCACGTTTAGATCCTTCTGCTCAAAGAAGTACTTCAGGCTCTTATTGTCAGTGAAAATGGTGCACTTTATCCCGAAAAGATAGTGCCTCCAAATCTTTAGTGCAAAGACCATGGTTGCTAGCTCCAACTCATGAGTAGGGTAGTTGACCACATGAACCTTCAACTGTCGGGATGCAGAGGCTATAACCTTCCCTCTCTACATTAACACACACCCAAACCCGAGTAGGAAGCATTAGAATAAACCATCAGATCTTCGCTCCCATCGGGTAATGATAGAACATGAGCTTGAGTCAACCTCGCCTTCAATTTTTCAAACGCCTTCTCCTGAGCTTGACCCCTTACGAACTTTACTTTTTTTCGGGTCAACTTGGTTAGTGGAGAAGCGATCTTGGAAAAGTCTTGAATGAATCTTCTATAGTAGCCCATCAAACCCAAGAAGCTACGAATCTCGGATGGCATCTTCGGTGACTTCCATTGCATAACCGCCTCCACCTTTGCCGGGTCCACCATGATCCCATCAGGATTTACCACATGACCCAAGAACTAAACTTCGCGTAACCAGAATGCGCACTTGGAGATTTTGCATACAACCTCTCCCTCCTCAACATCTCCAAAACCTCCCGAATGTGACTGGCATGCTCAATCTCGCTCCTTGAATAAATCAAGATATCATCAATAAACACAATCACTGATTTGTCCAACATCGGCCGACACACACGGTTCATCAAATCCATAAAAGCAGCTGGCGCGTTGGTCAAGCCAAAACACATGACAAGAAACTCGTAGTGACCGTAGTGCGTGCGAAAAGCTGTTTTAGGGATATCCTGCTCCTTCACCTTCAATTGATGGTAACCAGATCGAAAGTCAATCCTCGAAAACCAACTGGCACCTTGAAGTTGATCAAACAGGTCACCAATTCTTGGTAAGGGGTAGAGGTTCTTTATCATCAACTTATTCAGCTCACGGTAGTCAATACACATCCTCATACTACCATCTTTCCTCTTCACAAACAGGACCGGAGCACCCCAAGGAGAGATACTCGGCCTAATGAATCCCTTATCAAGTAGCTCTTGCAACTGCTCCATCAATTCCTTCATCTCAGTCGGAACCAACCGATACGGTGCCTTGGCAACATGTTGGGCATCCGGTATCAAGTCAATCTGGAACTCGATCTCACGGTCAGGTGGCACTCCTGGTAAGTCTTCTGGGAATACATCTGGAAAGTCACACACAACCGGCACATCGGATAGTTGTGGTGTTGGCATATTGACATCCTTTACATAGGCCAAGTAGGCACTACATCCATGCCTCATATACTTTCCCTCCACCACCATCGAAATCACCTTCGGAATCATCATGACTCGGTCCCCATAAATCGTTACCAAACTCTCGTCAGGCGCTGTTAAACGAATCATCTTCTTGCGACACACAATGTTCGCCTCGAAGTCCACCAACCAATCCATCCAAAAACCAAATCAAAGCCACCCAAGGTCATCACGAACGGTCTAAGAGGAAACTTATGACCTTCTAGTTCCACATCACAGTCCTCTATCATCTCGGAAATCCTGGTAGACTTACCTATGGCACTTTCTACATCAAAGGGTACATCAACACATCTACTACTAATAGGTAGCTTAGCACAGAAAGCAGCATAAATAAAACTTTTACTGGGACCTGAATCAAATAACATAGAAGCTAAAGTTGGGTTCACCAGAAACGTACCAGACACAACATCAAGGTCCATCCTAGCCTCCTCCTGTGTCATCGTGAATGCCCTGGCGCTCGCCCTCGGTCCTTCACCTCCAGTTTTCTTCGCCCCTGAACCCTCGGCCCTTGGCTTCGTAAAATCCCTACTCATATGACCCTCTTCACCATAGTTAAAGAACCGGGCTGTACGACAATCCCGGGCCATGTGCCCCGCCTTCCCACATCTAAAGCACAAGTTCAACCCAAACCTACTTTCCCCACTATGCTCTCTCCCACACCTACCACACTTCTTCGTATTCGCACCCGACGCGACCACACGGCGGTCGTCCACCCGTGCCTTCTTTTACACGTCAAGGCATCACCCCGACCAAACCTCTTCCCATTCCAGTTTCTATCACCTCCACCCTTCCGACTACCTTAAGCCACCACCACTACACCCCTTTCGTCATATAACCTTCCTGCCAAATCCACTGCCGACCTAAACGTGCTCGGTCGGGCGGTAATCATGTGCCTGCGAATATCCGCTGGCAATCCCTGAATGTACCCCTTGATTTTTCAAGAAAAAGGTGTCACCTGATCCGGCACTAGACGTGCCATTTCCATTCGCATTGACTTCCAAACACTTAGATAGATTTAAAAACTTAACATGTGAGCCTAAAACATCATATTCGATTTCCATGCACCATTCATCATGTTCTAAGCTTAAATCTTACCCTCTAAGCCTTAGACACACAATCATACATCATCAAGCATGAACATAATCACATCATAACATCATTATACATGCATACAAGCATATGGGTCCGTAGCCCAATTTAATAAAAACATACATTCATGCATTTCCAGCCCCCAAATCAGTTAAAAACCAGTAAAAGAGGGGTTCTAGGACTCACCTTTGCAGCTCTTGAGTATGGCTTCTTCCAAACTTGTTTGCAAATTGAATTAAGCCGCCTAGAAACCACTAAAAACATACCCGAACACATACAAACACACATAAGCATAAACCGGAGGACATAACCGGTTAAGAACACCATAAAGGCAAGAATTCGTACCTTGAATTCGAATTCTTTCTAGCTCTTCCTTCAAAGTCGAGAATTGCTGCTCCCAGCTACTTTCTCTCTCTAAATCCCGAAGATCAGTGGTGTATGTGAGATATGGGCGGCCATACCACCTTTTACACCTACTTTTCAAACATTTTGTCCTTTTGGACACTTTTACCCCTAGACTTGGGTTTCATTTCTTTTCCTTCTTTTCTTTCACTTTATTCATTCTTTCCTTGACATTTAAAATAATCGGGTGTTACATACTCTTCATCACGTGCGGTTGAGCCATCCTCTCTTTCCTCGATCTCTTCAAAGAGGATGCTCCCCCTTGGCCGCTGGGCTGGTCTGGGGGAAAGATGTATTAGTATTAGCCTCCCCACACTCACCCTGGCATCCACGTACCTCCCTAATCCCTCGCTCGGTTGCAACCACCTTGCTTCCCACCATCCAAACTAATGGCTCCTCATCAATCTCCTCATTCTCATCAGGACGGAAGTCCTGAAGGAATCCAGACGTATCAACTCCTGCGTGGGTGGATGATGGAGATGTAGGATTTGTGGTAGTGTCCCTAGATTGGGTGGGGCCATTATCTACACTATTACCAATATCATCATCATCAGAATCGTTGGATGGGAGCACAATCGGCTCCGAATCTGAGTCACTATCATCGTGATGCCACTTCCTTCGAGCTGGCGTCACGTACTCCTCTCCGAACAAATGCCCAAACAACCTCCTTATAAGGGGCTTCACCTGTTTTCCCCTGTATACCTTCATCTGCCCTAAGGTGGTATCATCCAGCACATCTAGTGTAATGGCATCCTCTCTCTCCTTGGGCAGCAAAGGAGCTTTTGGTCGATGATAATCAGTACGAATCGTGGGTACACGCAGAAGCCTTCCTTGCCTTTGGCCTCTATGTTTTCCACCAAGTAGGCGAAGATCATCGTCAAAAATCTGAACGGGTGTTAGTGCCAGAGCTACATAAACGTTCTGGATCTAGTCTGATAACTCATCAAATCTGCCCTTCCTCGAGGCTATACACTTCAACAGCACATGGGCTAAGTATCTAAACTGGGGGCACATGTTGCTCTTGTTGAGCACACCTACGTGTATGTCCCCCGAGTACTTAGCCTAAAGAAAACATCCTTGAACTGTCAATGCGTGCAGTCTGGTAGGGCAATCTCTGTCATCTCCCAACTCTAAGACTATCCTTAGATCCTCCTCACTAATCTCAATGTCCTGACCTAAGATGGTACTCCTAATATGATGAGCTTCTGAGGACCTATCTACAACATCGCTTTACTAGAAAGCATGCTGTATTGATCTATATGGGGTGCATGGAGTGGAGATAGGTCTGAAGATCCTCCATCTCCATAGAAATGAAATAATGCCTGCAAACTCAGACGTGTTTTGGGATGTCATGTCTAGATGAGCATATATGTTGTGCTTTGTGCTCATCGTCCACCGACTCGCCATGCTGTTGTAACACAAGATAGATAAACATTAGAGTGTTGCCACTAAAAGACATTTGAATTTATTGGACTTGAATCCTTTTGTTCTATCGTGCGAAGGGACAGCACGACTGAGTCTAAGTCGTGCGATTGACCTCATTCGTGCGATTGAGCAAGCGAATGGGCTTAGTCGTATGTTGTCCCATGCAGTTGACATAGTTATGTGATTGAACTCAAACGCATGGTATAGTCGTGCGATTGTGCCATTCACCCAGCTCAGTCATGCGATTGAAGTTCATCAGTAAGTCCATTCGCATGACATTCTATATTTCCATTCAAATTCAAATCTTGAGCAAAACATGATGTTAGATGTTGTGGTTTGGCTCATTATACTTGTAATCATTCCAATTAACATCTAACACATGTTAAGTTAGCGATTTACTTAGTTTTAAAGGTTTATTTTGTGAACTAAGTGTCGGTTCTTATTAGAGATCAAATTGCATCGATTTAAGGCACGATTTGAAGAGCCTTTGAGCGGATAACGCCGCACATTACCTGTATAATCCAGAGAGAATGTTAGAAGTAATAGTAATCAATCTATAACACTCAATCAATATTTTGGCAGTGTAACGGTACAAACGTGCGATTTAGGGGCGATTTGGGAGTGATGAGTGACTGCGACCGACTCCCCATCTATTTATACTAGGGTTTCCTCCAGTCTTGCGACTGAAGCTATTCGCACTCTTGATTCGTGCGACTGAGGCACAGTCATGCGACTGGCACAGTCGGTCACCTTCAGTCATGTGACTATCTCATTCGGTCACCTACATTCATGCGATTGGTTCATTCTGATGATCCAAACGTATGGATTGACCCATGCGTATGGTCCAATCACACATTTGGTCCATACATGTGGTTTAGGTGTGCGATTGGGCTCATATGTATGGTCCAATCATATGACTGGTCCATACTCATGGTCCAGTCGTGCGAATGGATCATACTTATGAGTTAGACCTTATGTCCATTCATACACTTAGCCCTTTTACTTATTGATAAGACATTTTGACCATTGATCATCTCAGACATGACCATTATAACTTAAAAAACTGTTGATCACCTCAATCATGATCTGTTTAACAACAAAAACTTTGTCACCTTAGACGTGACCCTTTTAAATTTGAAAACCCCATTGGTCACCTTAGACGTGACCTTTTTAGTGAGTGAATCTCAGATTGACTTCCGATGAGTAGTCCAACATTTACCTACTAAACTACCTGAAATTAACTAATTGAACAACTAGAAATAAAACAAAGTGTAGATAAATACATACCTAGTTTATGGGCTTAATGTAAAATGTCTTTCATGTTTTACATATATGTAACAACATGGGTAAGAAGGAAATATAATGTGTTTATGATTCTTATAATGTTTAATTTTTTCATTGATTATTGCGTGTTAACGCATATTGAACTAACTATATAGGTTTCTGGTTGTTTACATAGTTCTTAGTCAATAATGGTTGAGAAACGTGCTTAAACTTAATCGTGTGAAGTTGTCATGCGAATGGACCATGCGAATGGACCATGTGAATGGACCATGCTAATGGACCATAGACATGAATACTTCATGCTAATGAACCAGTCGCACGACTGAACCAGGAGACTGGATCATTCGCCTGATTGTAACATGTGATTGACTCAGTCGCACGATTGAATCTTCAGTCGTGCGGATGGATCAACTGCATGCTTCAGTCATGAGATTGGTTAAGTCGCACGAATGAAAACCCTAACCTATAAATACCAATTAATTCGTGAAGAAAAACAATTCGAATCCCTACGCACTAAGTCGTACCCTAGCCGTCCAGAGACCCTAGAACACTTGTTCCAAGTTCATAGATAATAGTAAATCAATCTATTATCGTTCTTAACGTTTAGTTTCATTCTTGGATTGTTTATACTTGCGTTATCACTGATTGGATTGCTAATCAAATAGGATTCCGCACTATTTGGTTTGGTACACAGGTAAATCAGTTAGTACTCCGTACCGAAAACGGTCCTAATGTGGTATCAGAGCTTTGGCTCTTGATTTGCGTGTCATTCAATCGATTTTGATATAAAAATTATGTTTTGCACTCAAAAACATAATCTTTTTGTGTCAAACAGTGTTTTCAACGTCTCCAGGTCAAAAAGTTAACGGTTTTCCAGCATACGACAATTACGGTTAGTGAAAAATTTATGTTTTTGCATCAAAGTACCTAAAACCCTTGAATTTTCAAAAACCAGCAGCTCTAGTGGCACGATTGACCAAATCGCACGACTTAACCCATTCACACCACTCATACACATGACTGGCTCAGCCGTCCATCCATTTGTACGACTGAAGATCATCATTCGCATTGCTCAGCCGCACCTGTCCAATCACCCGATTAAACCATCTGCATTTGTTCAATCGCACAATTGACCCATACGCATTGTTCAATCGCACGAATAGCCCAATCGCACAAATAGCCCAATCGCACTCTTTCATTCGCACAAGTACAACCATTTGTTCTAAAATCAAAAGTAAATAGCAATGGAAGATCAATATTCAGCATTGACCATAGGTAGAGTTTCACAGATCCAGAATCTATTACTTCTAGAAAATGAAATGGGGAATCAGAATAAGCCCCCTAAGCTCATAACGTTAGATGATTACCCACAATGGAAGCAAAGGTTCCAGAATTACCTAAATGGTGTAGACCTAAATCTGTGGGAATCAATAGAGATAGGGTAGCATGTCGGTCGGTGCAGATGGAGTTAAACTTACAATAGGAGGCGGGACTGATGGAAAAAAGGTAATGTATAATGTAGAGAAGAAGGTGTATGCTCTATTAACTTAGTCAATTCCTATGGACATATTCCATTAGTTCTCTGATAACAAGCAAGCAAAGAAGCTATGGGATGCTTTGGAAAAACAGTATGAAAGGAATGCCCCCTTAAAAGCTCTAAAGGCTAAAGCATTGAAAAAGAAGTTTGATAACTTCTCATCTATAGGAAAGGAGAGGTTAGATGACGTCATCGATCGTTTCTACCACTTAATGAGTGAGCTGCACACTCATGGGGTTACGACATCCATGGAAGACAAGGTATCAAATTTTGTAGATGGATTGGCAGAAAAGTGGGTTTCCTTTATGTCAAACCTCAGGCAGAATGATATGCTTGCGAAGTTGGATATCAACGATTTCACTATAAAGCTGAGAGAGGAAGAGTTGAGGATGAAGTACACGTCTCAAAAGGCATCATATGATCAGAACTTGTCAATTTACAACTCCACTCCTCAAGCAAAAATATCTGGAGCGCCACTTCAAACGACATTTTTATCTAGTTCAACCGCTCCGTCTCAAGCTGCTACTTCAGGATCTGACACGTCAGGGTCATCGTGCACCTAGCACATAGCACCGGAAGCCAATGCTACTGGATTAAAGATCGAGAATCTTGGTAATCTGACTATAGAGGTAGCAAAGGAGCATATGGATTTCCTAGCAGGTGTCATTCATTCCTATGACGGTCTAGTCATGGGGAAGATTGGAAACTGCCATCTGGCAGATGAAGACTACGAACAAGTAGATGAGACTGAACTGGAAAGAATGGATATCATGTGGGCATTGGCAAGTGCTGTTAGGAGGACTAAGAAGTGTGTTAAAAAGACTAGATAGAACTTGATTGCGACAAAGGATACAACGTTTGGTTTTGACAAAACCAAAGTGACATGTTTTAACTGTGGAGAGAAGGGGCATTTCAAGCATGAGTGTGTGAAGCCCAAGAAGACAGGAAATGGTAATCCGTTCTCATCCTTCAATCATCAAGATAAACCCACAAGTAGTCCTACATCATCAAGCAAGGATCCTAAAGCTTTGACGGCTCATGATGCTGAAGGGCAAGATTGGAGCTTTCGGTTTGTTTATCAGGGAGGATCCAACATTGCATGTGTGGAGGATTTGGATGACGATTCTGCAAGCGAAGGAGATATAGCAGTGGAACTTGCAATGTCAAATAATGAAGAAAATAAAAATGTGGTAAATCACCTAAATGATGAAGGCCAAAGTTCAAGATGTTTAGAATCGCCTTCACTAAAGAAGTCAAACTCTGCTAAGATGGCTGATTCAAGAGAACCTTCTCAGCTAAGTTCCACTAACCAACTTTTCAATAATCATGCTTGCTCTCATTGTAATAAATTTAGGGAAAGCATATATTTGAAATTTGCTAGGTTATTAGATCACAATGATAGCCTAGTAAGGACTTGCAACTGTGCACAAAAGCAAATCGTATTTTAGAATTAAATGAGCACAGTTACAAAGAGAAAATAGAACTGTTAAATAAATAACTTAGAGAAACTAAAGTTGTGGCTTTTAACCAAGCTAATGACATTAAGTTCTATCTAAACTCCCTAGAACAAGCTAAGAAATAAGAAGCAGTTTTGAAAGTCGAAGTAAATTCACTAAAACAAAAACTTCACAATTGGACCAGTTCTTCTCACATAGTTCAGCACTTAGTGAGAGAACATAATAATGAGGAGGGTTTGGGTTACAAAGTGGTACCACCACAAAATGAGACCTTGTTGAATTTTAAATGCAAACCAATAATAACAACCAATCATGGATCATATGGTGTCCACTCCTCTTGTAAGTGATCCAGATTTCACATATAAACCCATTGAATCCGTCAGTTAACAAAAGGAGATCACTTTAAAGTCAAAAGGTAAAATGCCTATTGTTAATCTGGATAAACAATTTGAGAAGGTAAGGTAACATCGGGTTCAAACATGTCTAATTCTAAACCTGAAAAGACCAATCAAGCTAACCAATCATATGCATCATGTCTAAGTCCAAACAAACAAAAGGGTAAAGATGTTGAAAAGGTTCAAACAACAAATTTTGTTAAACAAGTTAAAACCTCTAAACAACATGTGTCAAAACCAAAACAAAATAATGTCACACATGTGTCACCTACTTCTCCACTGGAACAGTTACACCAACATGTTGAGAGTTGATCATGCTACAACTGTGAAAAGTATGGACACATCACGTCTAATTGTCCTTACTATCAAACACCAAGGAAAAGAATTGAACTTTTGTAAGGCCCCATTCCCGGAGACCTCACATTGGTCATTCAGAACATTAAATACATTAAACATTATAAATTTACAAGCTTAAGTAGCGGAATTATTTTAACAAAAACCATTCAATTCATTTCATTAAAAACACTGTTGTTGAGCAATACACTATTGCTTAACCGAATACAAAAGAATTGTTTAATTGCATTAGAAAACAACAAAAATAACAAGTATGAATGGATGTCAGTCTTTCCCTGCCGAGTAGCTTCACCCGCGTGCCATCCTCAGCAATGTTTACCTGCCAAGTGAAAATGTATAAAAGTTAGCGTTGCTGAGTGAGTTCTAGTTTTAATGTAATAAAATGATTTCTTTAAGGTATACATATCAAAATACTCTTTTTATGAAATTTCATCTCTTTATATGTGAGCACGCATTAACTATACAACGAGATAATGCTTCTTCTCTATACTGTATGCCTTGTTTATTCTGTACTCTTTTATTTTTATCTTTCGTTGTCTATGTTGACCAATGAGCAATACCCTAAACTATATGCACGGGGGAAACTGGTGTTGGGCCCTCTGGTCCCTCAATGGGCTCTCATTACTGTATACAAGGCCGGCCCAGTCACTTAGGGTACGATGCAAAGGTCCGCCAATCTCAATTGACTGGCGCCGTGTGCATAATAGGGTAGCTAACCTGCATCACAGTTGAGCTAACGATAACATGGTCGTGCACCTCCAAAAAGCTTGAAAGACTTGTTAACATTTTAATTAAGTTTCACTTCTCTTCTTTATTGCTCTTTCGATTTATTATTAGTAATACTTTACGTTATGATAATAAACACACCATGTAAAGTCATACACTAATAGTAATAATAATCATATGGAATATCATAAGACAATCATAATCATGCATCAAACTAACCCCTGGTCAAACCTTAGTCAAAACCTTAATAGCACAGACTCCCAAAAATTTCATAATAAATTGCTAGTGTTTAGGCGCACTAAAACTATTTGGGCGCAGGAGCCCTATTTGGGCGTTTCATCACTATGCAGGCGCATCAACCAACACTTAACCATTTTATCACTTAGGCGCATGAACTATTCAAGCGCATGAACTATTCGGGCGTATGATCCATTCGGACGGATGGACACTTAGGCGCATGGGGTTTGGGCGGTTGGGCATACTTAGGCAGTTGGCCGTTGGGTGCATGGGAACACTGTTTAGGCTCATGGCCCACTCTTAGGCGCATGGCCAACACTTAGTCATCCGATTACAAATTCTAGGCGCATGAACCACTGTTCAGGCACATGAGTTACACTTAAACATTTCTAAGGCATTTCTAGGCGCATGAGCCCTATTTAGGTGCATGAACCTTCTGCTCAACAGTTTCTAGGATATTTCGAACCCAAACATCAAGTCTATTTGTTCTAAGCTTGCCAAGGTTATTCTAAGCATGAAAAACATAATAACACCCAAGGAATATCATCAAAATGCATAATACATACGGGTATACATACATAAACATTGTAAAATCATTTAAATACATTTTCAGCCCCAAAAAAAGTTTAAAACAAGTTAAACCGGAGTCTAGAAACTCACCTGGTGCAACTTTGGTGTATCTTCCTTCTAACCCGTATGCGAATGAGCTCTATCACCTAGAAACCCACCAACACACACACACGAACACACACACAAACACATAAGCATATAACCAAGACAAAACCCATCATAAACACTTAAAAACTTTGAATTCTTACCTTGAATTCAACCTTCTTCTTCTTCCTCTTCACTCGAAAGTTTTCTGCTCCCTTTCTGTCTAATCCGATTGCCAAGAGGTGAAAAGTAACATGGTGTGGGCAGCCATGTTGCTTATGTACCAACGTTTATTCTTTTTGTCCTTTTGACATTTTAAACCCCTCAACTTGGGTTAAATTGCATTTCCTACTTTTATTCTTCATTTCTTATCTTCTTTTAAAAGAATAACCGGGTGTTACAAGTCCACCCCTTAATTAGGTTTCGTCCCCAAAACCTATTATTCTTAAAACATATGAGGGTTATGTTGCCTCATCTCCTCATCAGTCTCCCATGTAGATTTGGAACCCTTTCTTTGCTTCCATTACACACAGACAAGGGGAACCACTTTCTTCCTCAGCCTCTTCTCTTTTCTATCGATGATTGCCACTGGTTGCTCCACATAATCGAGCCTTTCTTCTTCTTTGATATCCTCCATTGGAACAATCATGTCTTCATTAGCTAAGCACTTTCTCAGATGAGATACATGGAATGTTGGGTGAATTCCACTTAACTCATCTGGTAACTCCAATCTATAGGCCACCCCTCCTACTCAAGCAATGATTTGGAAAGGGCCTATATACCATGGGCTCAACTTGCCTCGCTTCTTGAATCAGATAATACCCTTCCAAGGTGAGACCTTCAACATAACCCGGTCACCCACCTGGAACTCAATCGGTCTGCATCGTTTATCAGCATACAACTTCTGTCTATCTTTGGCTGCCTTCATGAAGGCTTTAATCTTCTCAAGATTCTCAGTCGTAACCTTGATTACCTCAACACTCCCTAATTCCTTCTAACCGTATAGCATCTCATAGGGTGGCATACCAATGCTGGCATGATAGCTGTTGTTGTAGGAGAATTCGGCTAGTGGTTGGTGGTCATCCCAACTTCCCCCAAAATCAATCATACATGCCTGAAGCATGTCTTCCAATGTCTGAATGGTCCTTTCTCACTGACCCTCAGTTTTGGGATAATAAGCCGTGCTAATATGTAACCGCATCCCTATGGCGTCGTGGAATTTCTTCCATAATTTAGATGTAAACCGGGTGACGATGAGACACAATAGACACCGGCACACCATGATGAGTTACTTGGTGAATAGATCCGCAAACCTCTTAGATGAATATGTCTCGCGGATCGGTAAGAAGGGAGCACTCTTCGTTAGACGGTCAACAATCACCGATATGCCATCGTACCCTTTCGGAGTACGTGGCAACTTTGTAATGAAATCCATGGTGATGTGCTCCGACTTCCATTCCGGTATATCCAAAGGTTGAATCTTCCTATACGGCTTCTGATGTTCGGCCTTCACCTGTAAGCAAGTAAGGCACTTACTCATATACCCCACCACATCGCGCTTCATACTCGGCCACCAATAATCTTTCTTCATATCTTGATACATTTTTGTGGCACCAGGATGAATGGAGTATCTAGTCCTGTGAGCTTCAACCATAATCTTCACCCGTAGATCCCCAAAACAAGGAATCCACACCCGCCCGTATCGGGTTTTAACACCATGTGTGTTTTCAACCAATTACCCAACCAGACCACTCCTTCTTTCCGAGTTAAGATGATCTTCTTTCAATTCCTCATCTTGAAATTCCTTGACTTGCTTCATTACATCAGAGGTCATGATCAGTTGATATGCTTTCACCCGAATCAGCTCGGGCCTCTCTTTTCGGCTAAGGGCATCAACCACCACGTTGGCTTTGCCCGGATAATAGTGGATCTCACAATCAGAATTCTTTATAACCTCCAACCATCGTCTCTGCCTCATATTAAGATCTTTTTGCTCGAAGAAGTACTTCAAGCTCTTGTGGTTAGTGAAAATGGTGCACTTCGTCCCCTACAGATAGTGCCTCCAAATCTTTAGTGCAAAGACCACGCCTGCTAGCTCCTAGTCATGTGTAGGGTAATTGACCTCATGAACCTTCAACTGTCGGGATGCATAGGCTATAACCTTCCCTCTCTGCATTAACACGCACCCTAACCCCGAGTAGGAAACATCTGAATAGACCACCAAATCCTTGCTTCCTTCGGGTAATGACAAGACAGGAGCTTGAGTCAACCTTGCCTTTAACTCCTCGAATGCGTTCTGTTGAGCTTGACCCCATACAAACTTCACATCTTTTACGGTCAACTTCGTTAGTGGAGAAGCAATCTTGGAAAAGTCTTGAATGAATCTTCTATACTAGCCCGCCAAACCCAAGAAACTATGAATCTCGGATGGCGTCTTTGGTGACTTCCATTGCATGACCGCCTCCACATTTGCCAGGTCCACCATGATTCCGTCAGGATTCACCACACCAAGAATTGAACTTCGCGCAACCAGAACACACACTTGGAGAATCTGGCATTCAACTTCTCCCTTCTTAATGTCTCCAACACCTCCCGAATGTGACCGGCATGCTTTTCTTCGCTCTTCGAGTAGATCAGGATATCATCAATGAACACAATCACTGATCTATCCAATATCGCCCAGCACACTCGACTCATCAAATCCATAAAGGCAGTTGGCGCATTAGTTAGACCAAAAGATATAACGAGGTACTCGTAGTGTCCATAACACGTACGTAAACCTGTCTTAGGAATGTCTTGTTCCTTCACCTTCAATTGAAGGTAGCCAGAATGTAGATCTGTTCTCGAGAACCAACTGACACCTTGGAGATGGTCGAACAAGTCATCAATCCTTGGTAACGGGTACCGATTCTTCACCGTCAACTTGTTCAGCTCTCGATAGTCAATGCACATTCGCATACTTCCGTCCTTTTTGTTTACAAACAATAACAGAGCACCCTAGGAGAGATACTCGGTCGAATGAATCCCTTATCCATTAACTCCTGCAATTGGCTCATGAGTTCCTTCATCTCGGTCGGAGCTAATCGATATGGTGCTTTGGCAACGGGTTGAGCACCGGGTTTCAAATCAATTTGGAACTCAATCTCGCGATCCGGTGGCACGCCAGGTAAGTCTCCCGGAATACGTCTGGAATGTCACACACCACTGGTACGTCAGATAATTATGGTACCGACGCATCCACATCTTTTACGTATGCCAAGTAGGCACTACATTCACGTTTTATGCACTTACCCGCCACCACCATCGAAATCACCTTTGGGATCATAGTAACGCGATCTCCATAAATCGTAACCAAACTCCCATTGGGCGCAACTAATCAAATCATCTTCTTGCGACATACGATGTTGGCTTCATAGGTTGCTAACTAGTCTATCCCTAGTACTACATCAAATCCACCTACGGGCATCATGTGTAACCTAGCAGCAAACCTAAGACCTTCTAGTTCTATGGCACAGTCCTCTATTACATCACTAATTCTAGTGGACTTACCAATAGCGGTTTCTAAATCGAACGGTTCACTGACATTTCTACTACTAATAGGCAACTTAGCACATAAAGTAGTGGAAATAAAACTCCTACTAGCACTGGAATCAAAACAATATAGAGGCACAAGTTTGGTTTACTAGAAACATACCTCACACGACATTAGGATGAGCTCTGGTTTCCTCCTGGGTCATGGTCTAAGCTCTAGCACTTTCCCTCTGCCCTCCTTCCTCTGGCTTCTTCTTTGCTCTTGAGCTCTCCACCCTCAGCTTCTTACAGTCTTTGGTCGTGTGGCCCTCCCCGCCACAGTTATGGCACTTCAGCGCCCTACAGTCTCTAGCGATGTGGGCAGGCTTGCCACACCTGAAGCATACATTCATTCCCATCCTGCACTCACCGGTATGCTCCCTTCCACATCTACCACACTTTTTCATCCCTGATCTTGACGACACCCCATGATCATCCGCCTTCGTATTCTTGTTGTTTGGAGTGAAACCACCACGTCCAAACCTCTTACCATTCTAGTTCTTACCATCCCCACTCATCTTCCTCACCTCGACCACAGTCTCCTCTCGCTCATCATACAATCTACCCGCCAAATCCACCACTGATCGAAAGGTACTTGGCTGAGCAGCAATCAGGTGCCTGTGAATGTCAGTCGACAGTCCCTAGATGTACATCTTGATCTTCTTTGACACCGGCGTCACCTGATCCGGCACCAGCCTCGCCATCTCGTTGAATTTAGTGGTGTACTGGTTGTGGTCATGGTTCCCGCTTCAAGTTGCAAGAACTCCCTCTCGATTTTATCGAGTTCTCTGTGAGGACAGAATTCATCGATCACCAACTGCTTAAACTCCTTCCATTGCATTTTCCCGGTGGCTCTAGCACCCTCAGCTTGGACAATATTGTCCCACCAACACAGCGCTGAATCAAAGAAAGAGTGAGTTGCGAACTTCACCTTCTGGCCCTCGCGACACTCACTGATCTCCAAGACTGTCTCCATCTCCCTCACCCAACGGTGAGCGGCAGCAGCATTGCCATTGCCATCGAAAGTCGGGGGCTTACACCTTTGGAACGCCCCATAACTACACCCTCTGGTCGCTACCCCCACTACATCATCCTCCTCCTCATCGGACAACACAGTCTCAGGCTCCGGTTGTTCCTCCTCCCCTCTGCTTCTCTTACCCGTTGATCCCTTTCTAGTCCCCTTCTCCTTCCTCTCCTCACTTCTCACAGCCCTAATGACTTCAGTCACCATAGACGGTAAGACTGTCTGCATGACCTGGTGTACTTAATTAGCTATCGCCTCCCTAGCTGAGGCATTCAAGCTGCATTCTCATTCTCTTCGCTTTGGCCATGAACCTCAGTGTTCTCATGGGTCATCTCAGGAGCCTTAGCACTACTCCTAATCACAACGTGGACGGCCTCTGCCTCTAGGAGTCTTGGAAGATTTCTGTCCAGCCATCCTCTAACACACTATAAGATTCAAACACTAACGCGGTCATTTAAGGGAGTAGCTTAGTTTACGTCAAGTATAGTAAGTCCCTAATTACAGTGGCTAGTTGTGATTAGCCACTTACTTTACTCTTCATACCCCAAGCATTCCATATCCTGTCTTAATCAGTATGTAAATCTACTAAGAGCACATAAATCACATAACATGTGCACGTAATGCCGATTAACATTAAAGAAAATACCTGATGGCACATAGGTACTCGGGTTAACATCCCTCTAGTTGTCCTATTTTCAGTTTAAGTTTAGGTTTTAAAAAAATTACTTAACCTAATTCTCTTAAACTTTGGCTCTGATACTAACTTGTAAGGCCCCGTTCCTGGAGACCTCACAGTTGGTCATTCACAACATTAAATACATTAAACATTATAAATTTACTAGCTTAAGCAACGGAATTATTTTATCAAAAGCCATTCATTTCATTTCATAAAATACTGTTGTTGGGCAGTACACTATTTTTTAACGAAATACAAATGAATTGTTTAATTGCATTACAAAACAACAACAATAACAAGTATGAATGGATGTCAGTCTTTCCTTGCCGAGTAGCTTCACCGTCGTGCCATCCTCAGCAATGTTTACCTGCCAACTAAAAATGTATAAAAGTCAGCGTTGCTGAGTGAGTTCTTGTTTTAAAAGTAATAAAATGCTTTGTGTAAGGTATACATATGAAAATACTCATTTTATGAAATTTCATCTCTTTATACATGAGCACGCAATAACTATACAACGAGATAATGCTTCTTCACTTTACTGTATGCCTTGTTTATTCTATACTCTTTTATCTTTATCTTTCACTATCTATGTGGACCAATGAGCAATACCCTAAACTATATGCGCAGGGGAAACTAGAGTGGGGCCCTTTGGTCGCTCAATGGGCTCTGATTACTGTATACAAGGCCAGCCCAGTCACCTAGGGTACGCTGCAAAGGTCCGCCAATCTCAATTGACTGGCCCCGTGTGCATAATAGGGTAGCTAACCCGTATCACAGTTGAGCTAATGACAACATGGTCGTGCACCTCCTATAAGCTTGCTGATAGGATTAAATGAATCAATCTGTGATGATTTATGAACACAATTCAAAGAAATTCACACAAATTAATCAAATCAAAACAAGATATCAACAAAATTCATGTTTTCATTAATATCAAGCTAAGACAATTACAAGTATGAAAGCAGTTCGAATCTCTCTCTATCTACCTACAAGTCTAAACTATTTATACTGAAAACAAAAAGTAAAGGAACTAACAAATTACACAAATAGTCCCTATACTATTACAAATTAATAACGAAAAATAAAGACAACATGTTAATCTTTCTTAGAGCACTTAACAATACTCCCCCTAAGATTGACATGGTCTTCTGTCTTCGAAAACTTCAAGCTTTGTCTTCTTTTCCATCTTCATTTTATCTTTAACCTTGACTTCATCATTCAAAGTAATCTTCTGTTTCTTCTTTAACTGTAAACATTGGCTTCTATTTGTATATCTCTACATCTTTCAAAGCTTTTGATATTGCAGACTTGAATTTACTTGCAAGAATGCCTTGTTCGGGTTTAGCTTCATTTGTTTTAATCTCCATCTTGTTCATTCTTTCCAACGTGTCTTTTGAAAGACATGAAATATCAATATTAGCGTATAACTCCATAGGCTTGTCACTTTCCTTTGAGTATACTTCTAACACTCCTTTCCTTGATATTCTCATGAAGTCAATATCTTTAATATCTTTCTTTACTATGTTGGCATAAGCAAGAGCCTTTCTCAGAGATATTCTTTCCATGGCAGCATTCATCACATTAATAATGGAAATGAAATATTTCTTATCTTGCTCTGCTATTTCAGGAGATACTTTCTTAAATTTTTGTACAGACAAAAATGAGATAAAGCTCGCATGTAATAGCTTTAGCTCAAAAACTTCAAATAAAGTAATCATGTCCTCATCCCATCTTTCTAGATTTCGGACCAACTTAAGCTCAAATGTCTCAGTGTTATAAAACCATATGAGAATTGGCTTTGAGTTTTGATTACCATCTATCACTTTCAGACCAGGAGTTGTAACTTTCTCAAAATATTTGTCACAAAATTCAATCATAGAATGTTCCTTCTATGAATGTACTCCCTTGAGCTTTTTGATTTTCTTCAGAGTGACAAAGTACTCTTTATCTTCTTGATCACATCTCGTGCTAAGAAAATTACTTGATCTATCTAATCCTCTTCTTAATAATTCTACAAACATCTTGCCACGTTTTGAATCAAAAGGATTGATCAGAGGTAATCTATTCAGTTCTTTTAAATCTTGCACTCGAAGTTTTAATGATACTAGAGTAAAAGTGAATTACATCACACACAACATTTACTCTCTTTATCAAAAATGCATCGAATACTTCATCATACTTCCATGCAATAATCTTTACTTGATTGGTAAAATCTGGACAAATCATAGCATTCAGCAGTTCAGCAACTGATTGTCCTTTTTGTAATACGTTTCTTACCAAGTCTCTAGTTGTTCTTGAACTATCAAGAATATGCCTTTGTTAAGTTGATGCTTTGTAACTTTGTCTTTCTGGTCAGCAAACATTTCAATGAACTCTTTTCTGTGAGCATGAGCATCATCAAATCTTGACATTTGTTTGATCTCCTGAGGCTTTAACATTCTTTTTCTCTTTGTTATTTCAAGATACTGAGGATTATCTGTATCAAGTACTATCATTTTCTTCATTTGTTTCTCAGTCTCTTAAAAACTTCTGACAAGATTCCTCAGATATACAGATTGTAATCTCTTTAGCTTCCTCCAAGGGTAGTTTCTAGATTGCAACCATGATCTTAGAGCTGGAATACTCATATCATCTAGATCAGTATGGTGCAACTCAGAACTAGATAGTTCTTCTACATTTATTACTTCTTTTGATCTTGTCCATTCACCATGCTCAACAACGATCTCTTTTGGATCTATTGAAGCAACTGACTCTGCATAGATACATTTCTCATATTCATCATTAATCTGAGAAACAGTCAGTCCATCCAAATACACTCGATTATATTTCATCTTCACAAGATAATTGTATCTTTCTTCAAAGTCTTGTGGTACCTCATCTTGTTCTTGAGTATGTTCATGTGAAGAGAAGTGTGATACAAATTGAGTTTCATCAATATCTTCATTATCAAGAACTTCATCGTACCAATCATCATTGTATACTTCCTCATTATCGTATAAAGCATCAATCTGTTCTTGAACATTTTGTTCTTCAACAGATTCTTCAGTTATTTGAAGCTTAGAAGAAGATTTAGTTTGAATTGTATCTTCTAATTCATTCACTTTTCTTTTGCCTTTTATCTGCTCAAGATTTTCATCAACATGTATCTCAGTACTTATCACATGTACTGGTGAGATAGACTTCTATGCTTCTTTTTCTTTTAGTAATTCAGCTTTGAGATTTTCATTTTCTTTAGTTAATTTCTTGAATTTCTCCTCAAGAATATCATAATCTTTGATCATAACTTCAAAGTTCTTGATTACATCTTCTTTATCTTTGGCAAACCTTACAATCTTTTCATCTTTTAAGGCATTTTCTTCAGTCAACTTTAAGTTTTCATCCTTAAGCTTTTGAATTTCTTTTTCAAGAGATATGTTTATCTCTTTCATTCTTTTATTCTCCACTTTCAACTCTTCAATCTCTTTCTCTTTGCTCAAATTTTCTTCTTTCAATTTGTCAATCTCATCAATGTCAACTAATTCCTCTGTTTGTATAGACACATTGTGTGACATACTAACAGAAATTCCTTCTACTCCTTCATTTGCATCAAATTCAAATACTGGATTGAATAAAATATCATTCATAAAGTCCGAATCAAATGTTTGATTTTGAGAATCCATTTCTTGTACAGCTTCCTCATGAATGACATCAACATTTTCTTCATTCATAGGATGTGGTTCATCTCCAATATCTTCTGCATTTCTTTTTTCAGATTCTTCTTGATGTGCTTCAGTGGCATCATAATTTACATCATCATCATCATTGACATCACTTTCTTCACTTGATGAGCTTTCAGAAACATCATCCTCACTTTCTTCATCATCTTTTACATCCTCAATTAGATTATTTGGATCTATTGGTTCTTCTTTAGTTAGATGAAAGTGTGGCTGATTAATATCGACTTCATCCATTCATACATTTCTGATATAATCAAATACTGGAATGTTTTGAGCACCAGTAAACATTGCCTGTCTTTTGTAAAAAGAATCTGACATGTGCTCTAACTGTATCTTTTCACCATTAAATTCTTCAGCATACAAATCTTGATTTGCTTCACTAACGAGTAGTTGGAGAAATCTTGGGTACATCAAGTATTTATGCCTTACTCCTCTTTCAAGATTAAAAATGAAACCATTCATTATCCACTTAGACATATTGAATCTTCTGTTTGTGGATAAGGCTATAATAAGAGATGCAATGTCTACAGGGAATGAATCCCAACGAGCACTTCTTTTAGACATGCAATGTTAAAAGATATAGCTTAAACACTCTTGCTTTGAAAAATTGCTTTTTGGGAAAATGATCTGGATGACCCATTTGTAGAAAAACCTCTTTACATTCATTGAAAGAATATTCTGATAAGTCTTCAGGATCTTTGTCACCAAGTCTTAGAGCTATTCTAATTGCTTCTTCACATACTTCAAGCATTCTTTTTGTTTTAATAAAAGCTCTTAGCACTTTGTTTCCTTCATCATCTCTTTCAATCTAAGCAGTTCTCCAGAATCTCTTAATCATTCTTCCATTGATCATTGGTCTTGCACACATAACATATACATACTTTGTTCTGAGCAGAAATCTAATAATTTCTTGATATCCAATTGCTTCTCTATTTTCATCATTTAGAAAAGCAGTCACATTATGCTTTGGTTCAAATTTTAATTCTGCCATCTGCAAACACAAAGAAAGTATAATGAGAACATTGAATATTGATTAATGAATTCGATTTCTACATATGAATTTTCAATTTTAATTGATTAAAATTTTATTTATTTTATTTAATTATTATTTTTTATTTTTATTTTTAATTTTTTTTTATTTTTACATTTTTTTATTCAAAATTAATACAAACTGTTCATCTTCTTCTTCTTCGGCTATGGAAAACCGACTAAGTTCAACATCAACAAAACATTTTCACTTTAAGATCAAAAACAATATGTCACTGTACTCGAAAATGAGTTCTTATCAATAATCCAGTATCAATTTTTGATATGATACTCATTTGATCAGATTAAACATGGATTATATAGGGTTTGAACGCCCAAATAGCATTCAACCGACTATAACAATGCACTGATTTAACCCAAAATTTATATATTTGAATCACACACTTACGTTTATATATTCAAATACAATCTATACTCAATGGATTTGATTCGATTTCAGATGAAATGAGGATGTGATGATTCTCGACAGTCGCAAGTTCAGGGGTTTTTGGTCCGAGAAATTTTGAGTGAAAATGGGAACTACGCATAAGTATTCAATTTATATAAGTGAATAATTTTTAGGCATATGAGCCCTGTTTGGACGTATGATCCCTGTTTGGGCGTATGAAACCCTTAAATTCACTTATTTGTTAGACGCATAAGCACTGTTTGTGCGTTTTGAATCAGACGCATGGGAACTGTTCAGACGCATAAGCACTATTTAGGCACTTTTGAACTGTTCAGCCGCATGGACTTTTTGAAACGTCTAACACTTGGAAATTTTAATACTGTGTAGACGCATGAGACATGTCAAATGTCTAACACTTGGACAATCAAACCCATTCACTATTTAGACGCATGGGATTATCTCAAACGACCAACACTTGTAATTTCCATAGATGTATAACCTGTTTAGACACATGAGAATGAATCAAACGTCCAACACTTGTATAATCCTGAAAATTTCATTATGCTCCTGTTGAGGCGCATGTGCAGTGTTTAGGTGTATGAGTTGACTTTCATGATTTAAACACTTGTGATTTCTAATTTCTTCACTTGCACACTTTTTATCATTTAGATCCCCAAATTTTGAACTTTTTGCATATTGCACTTTCAATTTATAAAATTTTATTTTCTATTTCTTTTTAAACTTCTTTTGTCCCTTCATTTTAGTCTCAACATAAAATCAAATATCATCTGATTTTTAACTTATGAAGCATATTTATTTGCAAAAATTATGTAGGTTCATATTATATTTTTCAAATAAATTACATTTTCAATGTACACCAATACTTTGAACATAAAGCATCATCCTTTCAATTCAACATTTCAAATTTTGATTTTGATAATGAATATTTTCTGAGAACAACTCTTTCACTTATTACTCCCCCTAAACTTTTAAGTTTGAAAAACTTATAAAGTTCTTAGAAAGAGAATAAGATCACACAACACATTGTGACATTGCCTTCACACACAAAGACATGCATAAAAGAAAAATGAAAATAGAATGAAAATCTAATATAAGCATAGAATTAATGTTTGCAGAGAGATCATATTAATGAAGATGAGCACATTAAAATAAAATAAATGTGGATACTCATAGACAATGAATAAATCCTGATCAAGTGTGTTCCAGGTCAATGATATCACAGCAAAGGAGACACAAGATCTAAGGACAGACAATGAGTGTTTTTGACAAATTTATCAACTCACTTACTTTTTCAATTCTTGGATTGATTAGGGTTAATTTAGATATGACATGATGTAAAACATACACAGACTAAGAGAGCTCAACCATCATCATGAAATGTAAGAAAAAACACATAGTCAACTTATTACCTGAAACATAGATATCACTAGAGTTCATGTTACTTAGTTAATAGAGGATGATCATGGATAACCATTTGATCAGCTCTGACTATTCAGTTGAATAGGTTGTGCACATTGGCATCTTTTTGCATCCAAAAGAGAATCCAGGTCTGTAATGACTTACAACAAAGGATATCTCGGTACTTCAGGTCTGTGATCACTCATAACAAAGAAGTGAATGATGCTTTGTAACAGATCTCATGGTTACACACATTCTCAACAGGTGTGAGTGGTGTAACTTAACAAACTTTTAAGCATAATAGTTAGATATGTCTACATAACTCAAAAGTACTCACATGAATACACATAAGCATGTATCTTTAGTTTGATCACAAGAAATTACTTTTTCAGCATAATAGTAAGATATTGTCTATACAGCATGTCTGATCATGTATAGACTTATTAATAAGTGAAGTATGCAACTGATCTCACTAATGTACTATCATTTCTCACATATTGCAAAACATAATCCTTTCCAAAAAAAATATTTTTGTATTTGATTTTTCTATGAAAAACATAAAATCACACACACACAAAAATATAAACAGGCAATTCACAATGAGAGTATCACTTATTATGATCTTTTGATTTAGGAAGATCACATATGACTTATAAGACCAATTGATTCTACTAAGTACTCAAACCGTCCTCGTAGGAAGGCTTTAGTAAATAGATTTGCCAATTTTTTTTCTATTGCAATTTGAATCAATATGATTAATCCTTTTTTAGAGTTATCTCTAAGAAAATGATATTGAC
Organism: Flaveria trinervia; assembly: GCA_025506515.1. Taxonomy (NCBI): domain Eukaryota; kingdom Viridiplantae; phylum Streptophyta; class Magnoliopsida; order Asterales; family Asteraceae; genus Flaveria; species Flaveria trinervia. The sequence goes on along the minus strand of CM046442.1, from coordinate 24,593,701 downwards.
TTTTGATATGTTTTGTTTTTGAGTGTTGAACAGGATTAGCTGTTATGAACATAGCAGCTGTGTTATCAATGTAAATTGGTGTTTGAAGAAAGTTGAACCCATAATCCAGTAATTGGTTTTCAACCAAAGATTTGAGAACATCCTGCGGATGCAACAATGTACTCAGCTTCTGCAGTTGAAACAGAGACATTAGTTTGTTTCTTACATTGCCACGAGACTAATTGAGGACCGAGAAATTGACACCCACCCGAAGTAGATTTTCTATCTTGGCAGCATCCACCATAATCACTATCTGTATATCCATATAGTTCAAAGTTACCCTTGTAAGGATACCAAAGCCCTAAGGCTTGTTTACCTTTGCGATACCTGAATATCCTTTTGACAGCAATTAAGTGAGATTCTTTCAGGTCTGATTGATACCTGGCACATACACAAACAACATACATAATGTCCGGTCTAGATATACATCAAAGATCCAATCATTGATCTGTATAACGTTTGGTCAATAGATTTTCCTTTTGGATCAGGTTCAATCTTGGTGTTAACATCTGCTGGAGTTCGTATGGACTGACAGTCTTGCAACTTAAATTCTTTAAGAGCTTGTCAACAAACGTTTCTTGATTGATGAAGATTCGATCTGTAGTTTGTTTGACTTGAAGTCCAAGAAAGAAATTAATCTCTCCCATATAAATCATTTGGAAACGAGATTTCATGATTTCTTCAAATTCATTGCACAATTTTGGACAGGTAGAACCGAATATGATGTCATCAACGTACACTTATACATATAAAAGATCATTATTATCCTTCTTTATGAATAAAGTTGGATCAGTTTTCCCTCGAGGGTATCCATGTTGGATTAAGTGTTGTGATAATGTCTCATACCAAATTCTAGGCGCTTGAGGAAGTCCATATAAATCTTTACTCAGCTTATATACTTGATGTGGAAATTGTGCATCCTCAAAGCCTGGAGGTTGCTTCACAAACACATAGTCAGTGATAGGACCATATAAAAATGCACCCTTTACATCCATTTGATACACCTTAAATTTCATGAATGAAGCATAAGCAAGAAAAACTCAAATTGATTCAAGTCTTGCAACTGGTGCAAACACTTCATGATAATCTATTTCTTCTTCCTGTGTGTATCCTTGTGCAACAAGTCTCGCTTTGTTCCTTATTACAACACCACGATCATCAGTCTTATTTCAAAATAACCATTTCGTGCCAATTGCATTTTCTCCTTGAGGTAGATCCACCAAATTCCACACTTCTTGTTTGCGGAATTGAAGTAATTCTTCTTGCATGGCTTGTATCCAACCATTGTCCTTTAATGCTTGGGTAACATTTTTAGGAACAATTTGAGAAAGAAAACAAGAGTATAAGCATACGTTTGCTTGTTCTGATTTACTCCCTGTTGTTCTCTCATTCAATAAAGCAATAATCTGAGAAATTGGATGATTCTTGTGAATACGAGGTGTAGGAATCTCATCACATTGAACATTAACATCCAGATTTGTTTGATTCAAGTTGGAAAACTCATGTATCAAAGTAAAAGAATGTGGATTGAAGTTTGGAACTTGAGTAGGTGAATTGACAAAGTAATCAAAGTTACCTGTGTCAACTACATCACCAGAGATGGATGATGTTCCAGACTCAGGTATCACAAACTCATTACCATCACTAGGAATATTTTGTGATTATTCCTGATTAATTGACTCTGAATGACCTGAAACTGTATTTTCATGGTTTTGTCTTGTTGAATCCTTGAAAAATGACAAAAATGGGTAGTCTGAGCTTGAATCATCTGGGTCATCAGAATGTGAATCTTCACTAAAATATCCAAGATCTCCTCTTAATTTCTTATCTGTAGAATCAAGACAATTTGATTGATCAAACAAGTTAAATTGAAAAGAGTTTGATAATGAATCTACGTCAAATAACCATGAAGGATCATTTGAAACTGATGGAAAAGAACTTTCCAGAAATTTAACATTGAATGTTTCAAGGATTACATTCGTCCTAGAGTTGTAGACTCGATAGGCTTTTCAAACAGATGAATATCCAACGAAAAATCCATTATCGAATTTTGCTTCAAATTTTCCTAATTGATCACTTGAATTAAGAATCATCACAGGACAACCAAATGATTTTAAAAAATTTATGTTCGGTTTTCTACCAAACATTAACTCATATGGAGTTTTCAGTTTATGTTTCATGATTAAGATTCGGTTCTGAACGAAACACGCAGTTGATATTGCTTCATCCTAAAGGTTTATTGGAAATTTTGCATGAGCTAACATAGAACAAGCAGCTTCAATTAGTGTTCTATTCTTTATTTCAGCAACTCCATTTTGTTGAGGAGTTGTAGTAGCACTAAACTGATGAGCTATCCCTTTCTGTGGACAAAACGTTTTAATGTTAGCATTTTTGAATTCCGTTCCATTATCACTTCTTATTATTTTCACTTTAGATTCTAATTGATTTTCAACTTTAATGATGAATTCTTTTAGTAAATCAATTGTTTCAGATCTGGCATAAACAAAGAAAACCCATGAAAATCTTGCGTAGTCATCAATGATAACTAAACAATATGATTTTCGTCCAATAATCTTGACGTTTGTTGGTCCAAAAAGGTCCATATGTAACATTTGAAGAGGTTTGGATTTTGAGTTTATAGGCTTGGACTTATAAGACGCTTTGTGTTGCTTTCCCTTCAAACATGCTGAGCAGTGATCATTTGTTGCAAACTTCTTAGATGGAAGACCAATTACATGATTTCCTGCTACAAGCTTATTCATGTTTTTGAAATTTGAATGACCGAGACGTCTATGCCAAAGCTGGCTTTCATCATTTGATGCCTTAGCAATTAGGCATTTTGTTTCAGTTGAAGGATCAACTTGAGACATATCCAATTTGTATACATCTCTATCTCTCTCAGCTGTAACAATCACCCAATCTTTGCTTATTTTGAAACCTAGCTTCAAAACATAACAAAATGAATCATCAAATAGAACAAAATATGATTTGTCACATATTTGAGAAACGCTTAAAAGATTAAAGTTCAACTGTGAACAAATGTTGACTTTATCAAAGCTTATTATCCCATTGGATACTCTTCCTTCTCCGGTTATTTTTCCTCTAGCATGACCACCAAAGGCGACGTGAGTTCCATCTTTTAACTTAAGGTCTTGTAGCAAGGCAGTATTGCCTGTCATGTGCCGACTACACCACTATCCACATACCATGTATTGATTGGTCTTTTTGGGCGTACCTACACTACAAGAAAGTTAAGTTGAGATATCTACCCAAGCCGAGATGGTCTTGGGCTTTCCAAATTTATTAACAATTGTAAATTGTTTATAATGGAGATTATTCAAATCAGGTTTATTTTTGATGAATTTACCAATTTTATTTTGAAAATTGTTTGATTTATTTTTCTGAACATTCATACCATTTGATTGATCATCTTTTGAAATGTATTGATGACTAATATTTTTATTAGTCATCCTTACAGATCTTGGTATGACGTGTTCTTGCTTGTTATGTTTTGAGCTCACATAATTGTTGTTAGGAAAAGATCTCAAACCTACATTAGGTATTCTTTAAAATCCATTAGTTTGATTTCTCAAATATTGTGGATTAACAAATCCTTTGCTCATGTGTGATTTTGCAAAGTTTCTAGTGAGAGATCTATTTCTAAAGTAACAATTTGCAGTGTTGTGAGTCTTTTCATCACAGAAGTACAATATTTGTTATAGTAACAATGTGCTGTCGAATGATTTCTCATGTCACATATGTGACAGTACTTGTTGAAGTAGCACTCAGCAGTATTGTGATTTTTCATATCACAATTTTCACAGTACTTTTGTGGAGTTAAAAACAACTTTTTGTTAACTTTTGACAATGACATAATGTTTGATTTTGGTGTCAAATAGTTAAACTGTTGTCTTTCATTTTTCACATTTTGATTTTGTGTCAGATTATTGTTCATTTGTTTAATATGAACTTCCTTCTTGAATGTATTAGTAACAAATGTTTTTGCTACAGCGGAAGTCTTTGAATCTGAACTAGATTTTAGATCAGAGTGTGATTTGTTCATAATATTTGCTTAATTATTTGGAAGAGAATTCATATTTAACATACCTGCTGACACAAATTTTATGGTTTAAGCTTTGATACTTGATTTGTTGTTTTAATCAAATTTTCTGAACTTTTGTTTTGTTCAGATGTTCCTTTTGCAGATTTCTTTCTTCTTCTTTGATTCTTTGATTTAGAAGAACTTGGTTTATTTTTAGATTGAACATCGTCAGAAGAAGATTTCTTTTCTGATTGAAATTGTTCATATTGATGGTGTTTGAATCTTCTGATGTTCCTATCTGTTGTTTATCCTTGTTTTGAACTCTCACTTCTTTTATTACATCATGAATTTGATTAGAAGAGATATTTTGTTTTGGTTGTTTTGGTTCATATGATTTTATCTTGATTGGACGACCAATTTTGATTTTTTCTTGATCTTTTTCCACAAACACTTGAACATTTTCTTTTTCTTCTTATGCATTCTTAATTTTTGATATGGAAGGCTTTAAGTTTTGCTTTATTTTCAGGTGAATGATCATGAGTATTGAAGTTCTCTGGTAGTGTTTTGTGATAGATTCAGGCATAGGTTCATGAGTGAAACCTAACCCTGCTTTTTGTTTATCTTTTTTTTCACTAATTAGTTTTTCTACTATCATTTTTGAGCTCTTTACTTTTGCCAGATCAACTTGAGTAGCAGCATGTGCTATTTTCTCTTGTTCAAGATTCTTGGTCATCTCTTCTAGTTGTTTTGTAACAATTTCTAAATCTTTGATTATTTTGTTCCATGAAGTTTGAAGAGAGATAATCTTTTGATCTGTAGTTTTATGATCAGATTTAAGTTGGTTATGCATAGATTCCTCTTGTTTGAGCTTTTCACAGATTTTGAATGAATAGTTTCTGTAGTGTTCAACATGTTCATAGCATGATTTGGTGCAAAGTTTTTCTCTTACTTCTGATGGTATTTCAGGAAATTTTGGAACTGTGGTTTCAGGTTTTGAAGTAGAATAGTTAACCTTTGGTTGATCAGACTGAGCCATTAGAGCTACTTCCTCTGTATCCTCCTTAGGATCAGACTTGTCACTCCAATCATAGTCATCTTCCTCTTCATCACTTTCCACTTTTGGGACATTGTTTTCTGACCAATCTTCTTCTTGAATTTTTGCAATAAGAGATAAACTTGATGTTACTTCATTTTAAACTGATCTGCATATGCACTCTAATCATATCCATCTTTTATGCTCACTACTAGTGCTTTCTTTGTTTCATCAGATGATTTGGTTTCATCTTTAAGCTCTGGCATAGAAAGACTTTGATAAGGCTTTTGAAATTGTTAAGTGCTCTAAGAAAGATTAACATGTGGTCTTTATTTGTCTTTTGATATTTTGTAATAGTATAGGTACTATTTCAGTAATTCATTAGTTCCTTTACTTTGCGTTTTCAGTATAAATAGCTTAGATTTGCAGTAGATATTAACGAATACACAAGATATTCGAATCTGCTTTTCATACTTGTAATTGTCTTAGCTTGATATGAATGAACACTTGAATTTTATTGATATCTTGTTTTGGTTTGATTACTTTGTGTGAATTTCATTGAATTGTGTTACAAATTATTACAGATATATTCATTTGATCCTATCAAATGGTATGAGAGCTGTTGGTAAGCTGTTAGTGATTGATTTTCAATTTAAGTTCATCGAACTTGAAAACCTAAAATCTCACTGAATTTGTGATTGAGATACAATTCAAGTGAAAATTTGTGAATTTCAGCTGTGTTTCATCATGAGAAACATGATTTGAAACACAATTAGCAGATCAATTCATCAAATTCAAGTAAATTGTTGAATTTGTTGTTCGAAAATGGCTTGAAGTTTCGAACTTAAATTTCAAAAATTGAGTGATTTGTTGTTGAAATTGAGGAAATTGATATTAAGAAGAATGTTTATCGACATAAAACTTGCTTAATTGAAAAGTTTCAATTGAATTCATCAACATTTGAAGAATTTAGATGATTTGAGTCTGTTATATTCATATTAACATGATGAATGTGACGCATTAGGGTTGAAGTTTGCTGAAAAATTGTCTAAGTGTTAGGCGTTTGACTACTGTTTAGTCGCAACAACACTGTGTAGACGTTTTCAGTTCAGACGTTTGATCACTGTTCGAGTGTCCAGACGTATCATTGTTGAGAAGTTTTTGAATTGTTTAGACGTTTGATAACTGTGTAGGCGCATCAACACTATGTAGACGCATCAACACTGTGTATACGCATTACAACTGTTCAGACGTTTTACAACTGTTCAGACGCATCAATTTTAGACGTTTTTGGAAAAATTTTCTAAGACATTCCTTAGATGTTTATCAAGGTAGACGCATCAACTGTTCAGACGTTTGAATACTGTTCAGATGTTTTAACCTTGATACTTAGAATTTTTTTAAAGAAAATTCTTTGAAAAACTTTTTAAATTTAAAAAAAATTCAAAATATAAGAAAACAACAAAAATATAAGAATGGTAAAATCAGAAGATTCTGAAAATAGAGTTGCAAAACTTAAAAATAGAGCTGATTTCAAAAATTGGTCTCTTAGACTAAAACAACATTCTAATTCTATTGACACTGATCTCTGGAAATCTATAGAAAAAGGACCATACATTCCTATAATAACTGATGGACCAGACAGAGGATTTGTGTATACTAAAGATTCTCCAGAACCTTTTCCAGAAGATGATCTTCAAGGAGATGATCTGAAAAGAGTTAAGAATGATATTAAAGCCTATTCATTGATGTGTAAAGGACTACCTTTGGAAGTTCTTACAAGACTTGATGCATATCAAATTGGATATACACTATATAAAGCTTTGAAGATCATTTGTGAACGAGGTAAAGAGATTCAAAATTTAAAGAAACAAAAGCTTAAAAGACAATTAGAATTATTTCAACATTTGTCTCGAGAGACAATAAATCAAATGATGAATAGTTTGTTCAACTCATAACTAAGATGCCAACAGCTGGTATCAAACCTGATCTTGAAGATTTAAATCTCAGACTACTCAATGCTTTACCATCTTCATGGACACAAACTGTAACACTACTAAAGCATATTGAGAAGTTTCCAATGGATCTAGATCTTCTTATTGCAAAAATAGAATCAATGGAGATTGATGAAAGCTCAAGGAACAATGATAGAGCAGCATCAATGTCTCAATATCAGTTTGTTGCTTCACCTGCAACCACCATAGAAAATGCATTCATGGCAAAGAGTGAGAAAAGCCCTGAAGAAGAAGGAGACTTGTTTGTAGGAGCAGGATTTTTCACTGACTCATCATTTACCAGTGCACCTGCATATGCAACTCAGTCTCATTCTCAATCTCCTCCTAAACCACAGTCACAATCATCAAATATTCAGATAGAGACTTCTTCATCATCTAACTCTGCTAAATCTAGCAAAGTTGAAGATGTGATTAACATCCTATTAGAGGATGAAGAGTCCAAAACTATATTTACTGCTTTTATGGCCAGCTTTCAAGCGTATCAAGGTAGCCATTTAACTCAACTAGATTTTGTTTTACAGGATTTATTTGAGATGGATCCTGAAGATGTTGAAGAGATGGACCTGAACTGGCAGATGGTGATGATTGCCTACAGGACTCAAAAACATTCTTATGTCAACAAGAAATACAAGCCTAGTGCAAAGAAGACTGTTGGATTTGACTAGTCAAAAGCAAGATGTTTCAACTGCAACAGTTATGGACACTTTTCAAGAGAATGCAAAGCTCCAAGGAATAATGGAGGAAGTGCTCATTCAAGCACAAATAATCAAAGGTTTCAAAATGCTCAAAAGACTTTTCAAAAGCCTTATCAAAGTCTTCCTATGCCAGAGCTTAAAGATGAAACCAAATCATCTGATGAATCAAAGAAAGCACTAGTTGTCAACATAAAAGATGGTTAAGATTGGAGTGCATATGCAGATCAATTTACAAATGACTTAACATCAAGTTTGTCTCTTATTGCAGAAATTCAAGAGGAAGATTGGTCAGAAAACAATGACCCAAAAGTGGAAAGTGATAAAGAGGAAGATAACTATGATTTGAGTAACAAGTCTGACCCTAAAGAGGATACAGAGGAAGTAGCTCTAATGGTTCAGTCTGATCAATAAAGGTTAAATCTTCTACTTCATCATTTGAAACCACAGTTCCAAAATTTCCCGAAATACCATCAGAAGTAAGAGAAAAGCTTTGCACCAAATCATGCTTTGAACATGTTGAACACTACACAAACTATTCATTCAAAATCTGTGAAAAGCTAAAACAAGAGGAATCTATGCATAATCAACTTAAATCTGATCATAAAACTGCAGATCAAAATATTATCTCTCTTCAAAATTCATGGAACAAAACAATCAAAGATTTAGAAATTGTTACAAAACAACTAGAAGAGATGACCAAGAATCTTGAACAAGAGAAAAGCACATGCTGCTACTCAAGTTGATCTAGCAAAAGTAAAGAGTTCAAAAATGATAGTAGAAAAACTAATCAGTTAAAGGAAAGATAAACAAAAAACAGGATTAGGTTTCACACATGAACCTATGCCTGAATCTATCACAAACACACTACCAGAGAATTTCAATACTCATGATCATTCACCTGAAAATAAAGCAAAGCTTAAAGCCTCTCAGATCAAAACCAAGAACGCAGAAGAAGAAAAAGAAAATGTCCAAGTGTTTGTTGAAAAACATCAAGAAAAAATCAAAAATAGACATCCAATCAAGATAAAATCATATGAACCAAAACAACCAAAGCAAAATATCTCTTCTGATCAAATTCATAATGTAATAGAAGAAGTCAGAATTCAAAACAAGGATAAACAACAGATAGGAACATCAGAAGATTCAAACACAATCAATATGAAATAATTTCAATCAGAAAAGAATCTTCTTCCGATGATATTCAATCTGAAAATAAACCAAGCTCTTCTAAATCAAAGAATCAAAGAAGAAGAAAGAAATATGCAAAAGCAACATCTGTACAAAACAAAAGTTCAGAAAATTTGATTAAAGCAACAATTCAAACAACAAAAATAAAACCAATTAAATTTGTGTGAGCAGGTATGTTAAATATGAATTCTCTTTCAAATAATAAAGCAAATGTTATGAACAAATAAAACTCTGATGTGAAATCTAGTTCAGATTCAAAGACTTCCGTTGTAGCAAAAAGATTTGCTTCTAATACAGTCAAGAAGGAAGTTCATGTTAAACAAATGAACAATAATCTGACACAAAATCAAACTATGAAAAATGAAAGACAACAGCTTAACTATATGACACCAAAATCAAACATTATGTCATTGTCAAAAGTTAACAAAAAGTCATTTTTAACACCACAAAAGTACTGTGAAATTTGTGATATGAAAAATCATAATACTGCTCAGTGCTACTTCAACAAGTACTATCACATATGTGACATGAGAAATCATTCGACAGCAGATTGTTACTATAACAAATATTATACTTATTGTGGTGAAAAGACTCACAACACTGCAGATTGTTACTTTAGAAATAGATCTCTCACTAGAAACTTTGCAAAATCAAACATAAGCAAAGGATTTGCTAATCCATAGTATTTGAGAAATCAAACTAATGGATTTCAAAGAGACATTAATCAACCTAATGTAGGTTTGAGATCTTTTCTTAAGAACAACTATATGAGCTCAAAACATAATATGCAAGAACACTTTATACCAAGATCTGTAAGGATGACTAATAAAAATATTAGACATCAATACATTTCAAAAGATGATCAATCGAATGGTATGATTGTTCACAAAAATAAATCAAACAATTTACAGAATAAAATTGGTAAATTCATCAAAAATAAACCGGATTTGAATAATCTCCATTATGAACAATTTACAATTGTTGATAAATTTGGAAAGCCCAAGACCATTTCGGCTTGGGTAGATATTTCAATGATTGGATCTTTGATGTATGTTACTGCATCTAGACCAGACATTATGTATGCTGTTTGTGTATGTGCCAGGTATCAATCAGACCTGAAAGAATCTAACATAATTGTTGTCAAAAGAATATTTAGGCATCTCAAAGGTAAACCAGCCTTAGGGCTTTGGTATCCTTACGAGGGAAATTTTGAATTATATGGATATACTAATAGTGATTATGGTGGATGTTGTCAAGATAGAAAATCTACTTCGGGTGGGTGTCAATTTCTTGGTCCCAGATTAGTCTCATGGCAATGCAAGAAACAAACAAATGTCTCTGTTTCAACTGCAGAAGCTGAGTACATTGCTGCCTCAGCAGGATGTTCTCAAATCCTTTGGTTGCAAAATCAATTACTAGATTATGGATTCAACTTTCTTAAAACACCAATCTATATTGATAACACAGCTGCTATGTTCATAACAGCTAATCCTGTTCAACACTCAAAAACAAAACATATCAAAATTCAATATCATTTTCTTAGAGATAACTCTAAAAAAGGATTAATCATATTGATTCAAATTGCAATAGAAAAAAAATTGGCAGATCTATTTACTAAAGCCTTCCTACGAGGACGGTTTGAGTACTTAGTAGAATCAATTGGTCTTATAAGTCATATGTGATCTCCCTAAATCAAAAGATCATAATAAGTGATACTCTCATTGTGAATTGCCTGTTTATATTTTTGTGTGTGTGTGATTTTATGTTTTTCATAGAAAAATCAAATACAAAAATATTTTTTTTGGAAAGGATTATGTTTTTCAATATGTGAGAAATGATAGTCCATTAGTGAGATGAGTTGCATACTTCACTCATTCATAAAGTCTAGACATGATCAGATATGATGTGTAGCTAATATCTGACTATTATGCTGAAAAGTAAATTCTTGTGATCAAACTAAACATACATGCTTGTGTGTATTCATCTGAGTACTTTTGAGTTGGTTTAGCTTATGAGAATGAATGTTTGTTAAGATACATCTCTCACACCTATTGAAACTATGTGAAATCATGAGATCTGTTACAAAGCATCATTTCACTTCTTTGTTATGAGTCATCATAGACCTGAAGTACTGAGATATCCTTTGCTGTAAGTCATTACAGACCTGGATTCTCTTTTTGACGCAAAGAGATGCCAATCTGCACAACCTATTCAAATGAATAGTCAGATCGGATCAAATGGTTATCCATGATCATACTCTATTAACTAAGTAACATGAAGTCTGGTGATATCTATGTTTCAGGTAATAAGTTGAACATGTGTACTTTCTTACATTTCATGTCGATAGTTGAGCTCTCTTAGTCTCTGTATGCGTCACATCATGTCATATCTAAATCAACACTAATCAATCCAAGAATTGAAAAGTAAGTGAAACTCATTGTCTGTCCTTAGATCTTATGTCTCCTTTGCTGTGATATCACTGACCTGGAACACGCTTGATCAGGATATATTCATTGTCTATGACTCTTCACATTTATTTTATTTTAATGTGCAAATTTTCATTAATATGATCTCTCTGCACACATTTATTCTATGCTTAATATTAGATTTTGATTCTATTTTCATTTTTCTTTTATGCATGTCTTTGTTTGTGAAGGCAATGTCTCAATGTGCTGTGTGATCTTATTCTCTTTCATAAGAAACTTATAAGTTTTTTCAAACTTAAAAGTTTAGGGGGAGTAATATCTGAAAGAGTTGTTCTCAGAAAATATTCAATATCATTATCAAAATTTGAAATGTTGAATTGAAAGGATGATGCTATATGTTCAAAGTATTTGTGTAAACTGAAAATAGAATGTGTTTGAAAATTACAATATGAATATACATAATCTTGCAAATAAATGATTTTTAAGTTGAAAATCAGATGATATTTGATTTTATGTTGAGACTAAAATGAAGGGATAAAAGAAATTTAAGAAGAAATAAAATAAATATTTTTATAAATTGAAAGTGCAAAATGCAAAAAAGTTCAAAATTTGGGGATCTAAATGGTAAAAAGTGTGCAAGTGAAAAAATTGGGAATCACAAGTGTATGTACATAAACAGTGCACATGCGTCTCAATAGGAGCATGATAAATTTTTCAGGATTATATAAGTGTTGGACGTTTTCCATGCGTCTAAACAGTTGTAATACATCTACGAAAATTACAAGTGTTGGACGTTTGATTCATTCCCATGCGTCTAAACAGTTGTAATACATCTGAAAATTTCAAGTATTGAGCGTTTGTGATAATCCCATGCGTCTAAATAGTGTGTTAGACGTTTGTCATGTCTCATACATCTAAATAGTTTCAAAATTTCAAGTGTTAGACGTTTTACAAAGTCCATGCGACTGAACAGTGCAAAAGCGCCTAAACAGTGCTTATGCGTCTGAACAGTTCTCATGCGTTTGACTTAAAAGGCACAACAGTGCTCATGCGTCTAACAAAATAAGTGAATTCTAGGTTTTCATACGCCCAACAGGGACCATACGTCCGAACAGGGCTCATGCGCCTAAAATTTCACTTATATAAATTGAACACTTATGCGTATTTCTCATTTACACTTCAAAATATCAGAACAAAACCCTCGAACTGCGACTGTCGAGCATCATCACTTCCATATTTCATCAGAAATCGAATCAAATCCTTTGAGTATACATTGTATTTGAATATATAAACGTAAGTTTGTGATTCAAATATATAAATTTTGGGCTAAATCAATGTATTTCTATAGTCGTTTGAATGCTATTTGGGCGTTCGAACCAATATAATCCAAGTTTAATCTGAACAAATGAGTATCATATAAAAAATTGACGCTGGATTATTGATAAGAACTCATTTGCGAGTATGTTGATGTATTATTTTTAATCTAAAAGTGAAAAAGATTTGTTGATGATGAACTCAAACTATCTTCATAGTCGAAGAAGAAGAAGATGAACACACAGTCATATTTTGAACAAAATACAAAATTTTAAAAAAGAAAACAAAAAAAACTAAAAAGAAAAATTGATCTGTTAGAAAATAAATTGAAAATGAATGAAGTTAATGTTTCACATCTTGAAATCTCAATTCAAAAGTAAAAATAAAAAGGTCAAATTCAAAAGTCAAAATCAAAAGTCATATGTGGAAATAAATTTCATTAAATCAATATGCAATGTTTTCATAATTCTTTTGTTGTGTTTTGCACATATCAGAACTAATATTGAGCCAAAACACAATATAGCTGCTTTCTTAAATGATGAAAACCGAGAAACTATAGGATATGAAGATATTATCAGATTCTTACTAAAAACAAAATATGTGTATGCCATGTGTGCAAGGCTCATGATAAATAGAAGAATGATTAAAAACTTCTGGAGAACTGCTCAAGTTGAAAGAGATGATCAAGGAAATAAAGTCTTAAGAGCCTTTATCACTTCAGAAAGAATGCTTGAAGTTTCTGAAGAAGCAATTAGACAAGCTTTAAGACTGGAAGATAATAATCCTGAAGATTTATCTGAATATACATTTAATGAGTGTAGAGAAGTTTTTCTACAGATGGGTCATCCTCATCATTTCCCTAAGAAACAATTTTTCAGAGCTCGTGTATTTAAGCATTGGAAGCTTTTATGCTATATTTTTCAACATTGCATGTCAAAAAGAAGTGCGGGTTGGGATTCATTCCTTGTTGACATTGCATCTCCAATTGTAGCCTTATCCACAAATAGAAGATTTAATATGGCTAAGTGGATAATGAATGGATTCATTTTTAATCTAGAAAGAGGAGTAAGGCATATGGATCTGATGTACCCAAGATTTCTTTAACTTCTCATTAATGATGCAAATCCAGATTTCTATGCTGAAGAAGTTATTGGTGATAAGATTCAGCTAGAGCACATGTCAGAGAGTGTGTACAAAAGACTGGCAATGGATGAAGTTGATATTACTCAGCCACACTTCCATCTAACTGAAGAAGAACCAATAGATCCAAATGATCTGATTGAAGATGTAGAAGTTGATGAAGAAAGTGATCATGATATGTCTGAAGTTTCATCAAGTGAAGAAAGTGATGATGATGATGATGACAATAATGATATCACTGAAGTAAATCAAGAAGGAAATGAAGAAGGGAATGTTGAAGATACTGAAAATGAGCCACAGGCTATGATTGAAGAAAATGTTGAGAAAACTGTAACAGAAAGGAATTCTCAAAATCAAACATCTGATTCTGATTTTATCAATGATATTTCATTCAATCAAATATTTATGAAGGAGAAGAAGAAATCCCTGTTAGTATGTCACTCAATGTGCCTATACAAACAGAGGAAATAGTTGAAGTTGATGAGATTGAAAGACTGAAAGAAGAAAATGTAAACAAAGAAAAAGAGATTAAAGAGTTGAAAGTTGAAAATGAAAGAATGAAAGAGATAATCAGTTCTTGTGAAAAAGAAATTCAAAAGCTCAAAGATGAAAATTTAAAGTTGTCTGAAGAAAATGTATTAAAAGATGAAAAGATTGTTAGTTTTGCCCAAGATAAAGAAGATGTGATAAAGAACTTTGAAGTTATGATTAAAGATTATGATAGTCTTTAGGAGAAATTCAAGAAGTTATGTGAAGAAAATGAAAATCTCAAAGCTGAATTGATAAAGGAAAGAGAAGCTCATATCTGTATCTCCAGTACATGTGATTAGTACTGAGATGCAGGTTGAAGAAAATCTTGAGCAAAGAAAAGGCAAAAGGAAAGTGAATGAGTTAGAAGATATTGATCAAACTGGATCCTCTTCTAAGCTTCAAAGAATTGAAGAATTGGTTGAAGAGCAAAATGTTCAAGAACACATTGATGCTTTAGATGATATTGAAGAAATATATAATGATGATTGGTATGACGAAGTTCTTGAGAATGAAGATATTGATGAAGCTGAATTTGTGTCACATTTCTCTTCACAAGAACATATACAAGAACAAGATGAAGTAGCACAAGATTTTAAAGAACATATACTATCTTGTGAACATGAAATACAATATAGTGTATTTGGATGGACTGATTGTTTCTCAAACTAATGATAAATACGAGAAATGCATCTATGCTGAGTCAGTTGCTTCAATAGATCCAATGAGATAGTGGTTGAGCATGGTGAATGGATAAGAACAAAGGAGGTTATAAATGTAGAAGAACTATCTAGTTCTGAGCTGCACCATCCGGATCCTGATGATATGAGTATTCCCGCTCTTAGATCATGGTTGCAAGCTAGAAATTACCCTTGGAGGAAGCTGAAGAGATTACAATCTGTATCTCTGAGAAATCTTGTAAGAAGCTTTCAAGAAACTGAGAAACAAATGAAGAAAATGGTAGTGCTTGATACTTGAGATAACAAAAAGAACAAGAATTTTAAAACCTCAGGAAATAAAACAAATGTCAAGATTTGATGATGCTCATGCTCATAGAAAATAATTAATGGAAATGTTTGCTGATCCAGAAAGACAGACTTATAAAGCATCAACTGATCAAAGGCATATTCTCGATAGTTCAAGAACAACCGGAGATTTGGTAAGAAATATATTGCAAAAAGGACAATCAGTTGCTGAACTGTTGAATGCAATGATTGCTCCAGATTTTACAAACCAAGTAAAGATCATTGCATGGAAGTATGATGAAGTGTTTGATGCCTTCTTCATAAAGAGAGTAAATGCTATATGTGATGTTTATCATTTTTACTCCAGTATCATAAAACTTCCTGTGCAAGACTTAAAAGAGCTTAATAGATTACCTCTGATCAATTCTACTGATTCAAAGCGTGGGAAGATGTTTGTGGAATTATTAAGACGTGGATTGAATAGATCAAGTAATTTTCTTAACCCAAGATGTGATCAAGAAGACAAGGAGTATTTTGTAACTTTGAAGAAAAACAAGAAACTTAAGGGAGTTCAATGAGAAGAAGAACATCCGTTGATAGAATTTTGTGATAAATATTTTGAAAAAGTTACAACTCCTGGACTAAAAGTGATTGACGGTAATCAAAACTCAAAGCCAATTCTCAAATGGTTTTATAACACTGAGACATTTGAGCTGAAGTTAGTCCGAAATCTAGAAAGATGGGATGAGGACATGATTACTTTATTTGGAGTTTTTGAGCTAAAACTGTTACATCCAAGTTATATCTCATTTTTGTTAGTACAAAAATTTGAGAAAGTTTCTCTGAAATGGCTTAGCAAGACAAGAATATTCATTTCTACTATCAATGTGATGATTGCTTCTATGGAAAGGATTTCTTTGAGAAAAGCGCTTGCGTATGCCAACATTATTAAGAAAGATATTAAAGATATAGAATTCATGAGAATATCAAGGAAAGGGGTCTTAGAAGTGTACTCAAAGAAAGTAACAAACCTACTGAGTTATATGCTAACATTGATATTTCATGTCTTTCAAAAGATACATGGAAAGAATGGACAAGATGGAGATTAAAACAAATGAAGCTAAACCAGAACAAGGCATTCTTGCAAGTATATTCAAGTCTGCTATATCAAAAGCTTTGAAAGAGTTAGATATGTACAAACAGAAGCCAATGTTCAAAGTCAAAGAAGAACCAGCAGATTTCTTTGAATGATGAACTCAAGGCTGAAGATAGAATTGAAGATTGAGTTAGCAGTCAAGCTTGAAGATTTTGAAGACTGAAGACCATGTCAATCTTAGGGGGAGTATTGTTAAGTGCTCTAAGAAAGATTAACATGTGGTATTTATTTGTCTTTTGATATTTTGTAATAGTATAGGGACTATATCTGTAATTTGTTAGTTCCTTTACTTTGTGTTTTCAGTATAAATAGCTTAGATTTGCAGGCAGATAGTAACGAATACACAAGATATTCGAATCTGCTTTTCATACTTGTAGTTTTCTTAGCTTGATATGAATGAACACTTGAATTTTATTGATATCTTGTTTTGATTTGATTACTTTGTGTGAATTTCATTGAATTGTGTTACAAATTATCACAGATATATTCATTTGATCCTATTAGAAAAGTCTTCAAAGCTTGTTGAAACCTTTGATTGCTTGAGCTTGATTGAGCACTTCCTCCATTATTCCTTGGAGCTTTGCATTCTCTTGAAAAGTGTCCATAACTGTTACAATTAAAACATCTAGCTTTTGTCTTGTCAAATCCAACAGTCTTGTTTGCACTTGGCTTGTATTTCTTGTTGACATAAGAATGTTTTTGAGTCCTGTAGGCAATCATCACCATCTGCCAGTTCAGGTCCATCTCTCAACATCTTTAGGATCCATCTCAAGTAAATCCTGCAAAACAAAATCTAGTTGAGTTAAATGGCTACCTTGATATGCTTGAAAGCTGGCCATAAACACAGTGAATGTAGTTTTGGACTCTTCATCCTCTAATAGGATATTAATCACATCTTTAAGTTTGCTAGATTTAGCAGAATTAGATGATGAAGAAGTCTCTGTTTGAATATTTGATGATTGGGACTGTGGTTTAGGAGAAGATTGAGATTGAGATTGAGTTGTATAAGCAGGTGCACTGGTAAATGATGAGTCAGTGAAAAATCCTGCTCCAACAAACAGATCTCCCTCTTCTTCAGGACTTTTCTCACTCTTTGCCATGAATGCATTCTCTATAGTGGTTGCAGGAGAAGCAACAAACTAATATTGAGACATTGATGCTGCTCTATCATTGTTCCTTGAGCTTTCATCAATCTCCACTGATTCTATTTTTGCAATAAGAAGATCTAGATCCATTGGAAACTTCTCAGTATGCTTTAGTAGAGTTACACTTTGTTTCCATGATGATGGTAAAGCATTGAGTAGTCTGAGATTTAAATCTTCAAGATCAGGTGTGATACCAGCTCTTGACATCTCAGTTATGAGTTGAACAAATCTGTTCATCATCTGATTTATTGTCTCTCCAGACAAATGTTGAAACAATTCTAATTGGCTTTTAAGCATTTGTTTCTCTAGATTTTGAATTTCCTTACCTCCTTCACAAATGATCTTCAATGCTTTATATAGTGTATATCCAGTTTGATATGCATCAAGCCTTGTAAGAACATCCAAAGGTAGTCCTTTACACATCAATGAATAGGCTTTAATATCATTCTTAACTCTTTTCAAATCATCTCCTTGAAGATCATCTTCTGGATAAGGTTCTGGAGAATCTTTAGTGTACACAAACCCTCTGTTAGGTCTATCAGTTATTATAGGAATGTATGGTCCTTTTTCTATAGATTTCCAAAGATCAGTGTTAATGGAATTAAAATATTGTTTTAGCCTAAGAGACCAATTTTTGAAATCAGCTCTATTTTTAAGTTTTGGAACTCTATTTTCAGAATCTTCTGATTTCACCATTTTTATATTTTTGTTGTTTTAGATTTTGAATTTTTAAAAAATTCAAAGAATTTTCTTTTAAAAAAAATTGTAAGTATTATGGTTGAAACGTCTGAACAGTATTCAAATGCCACAACAGATGATGCGTCTAAGTTTAGAGTTGTCTAAGGGAATGCCTTAGAAAATTTTTCCAAAACGCCTAAAATTGATGCGTGTGAACAGTTGTAAAACGTCTGAACAGTTGTGATGCGTCTACACAGTGTTGATGCGTCTACACAGTGTTGATGCGCCTACAAAGTTGTCAAACGTCTAAATAGTTCAAATACATCTCAACAATGACGTGTGGACTCTCTCGAACAGTGGTCAAACGTCTGAACTGAAAACGTCTAGTGTTGGTGTGACTAAACAGTAGTCAAACGCCTAACACTAGGACAATTTTTCAGCAAACTTCAACCCTAATGTGTCACATTCATCATGTTCATATGAAAATAACAGACTCAAATCTTCTGAATTCTTCAAATGTTGACGAAATCAATTGAAACTTTTGAATTAAGCGAGTTTTATGCCGATAAACATTCTTCTAATATCAATTTCTTCAATTTCAACAACAAATCACTCAATTTTTGAAATTTCAGTTCGAAAACTTCAACTCTTTTTCGAACAACAAATTTACTTGAATTTGATGAATTGAATTGCTAATTGTGCTTCAAATCATGTTTCTGATGATGAAACACAACTGAAATTCACAAATTTTCAATTGAATTGTATCCCAATCACATATTCAGTGAGATTTTTGAGGTTTTCAAGTTCGATAAACTTCAAAAAATCAATCACTAATAGCTTACCAACAGCTCCGATACCATTTGATAGGATCAAATTAATCAATTTGTGATTATTTATGAACACAATTCAAAGAAATTCACACAAATTAATCAAATCAAAACAAGATATCAACAAAATTCATGTTTTCATTAATATCAAGCTAAGACAATTACAAGTATGAAAGCAGGTTCGAATCTCTCTGTATCTACCTGCAAGTCTAAGCTATTTATACTGAAAACAAAAAGTAAAGGAACTAACAAATTACACAAATAGTCCCTATACTATTACAAAATATTAAACAACAAATAAAGCAGGACAACATGTTAATCTTTCTTAGAGCACTTAACACTTGCATGACTTGTTAACATTTTAATTAAGTTCGAATTTTCTTCTTTATTGCTCTTTCGCTTTATTATTAGTAATACTTTAAGTTACGATAATAAACACACCACGTAAAGTCATACACTAATAGTAATAATAATAATATGGAACAATCATAAACCAATCCTAATCATGCATGAAACTAAGCATTAATAAGCCCTAGTCAAACCTTGGTCAAAACCTTAATAGCACAGAATCCCCAAAATTTCGTAATAAATTCTAAGTGTTTAGGCACACCAATACTATTTGGGCGCATGAGCCTCGTTTGGGCGTTTCATCACTATGCAGGCGCATTAGCCCACACTTCACTGTTATATCACTTAGGCACATGAACTATTCAGGCACATGAACTATTCGGGCGTATGATCCATTCGGACGCATGGACACTTAGGCGCATGGGTTTTGGGCGGTTGGGCATACTTAGGTAGTTGGCCGTGGGCGAATGGGAACACTGTTTAGGCGCATGGCCCACTCTTGGGCGCATCGCCAACACTTAGTCGTCCGATTACAAATTCTAGGTGCATGAACCACTCTTCAGGCGCATGAGTTACACTTAAACATTTCTAAGGCATTTCCAGGCGCATGAGCCCTATTTAGGTGCATGAACCTTCTGCTCAACATGTTTCTCAGATATTTTCGAACCCAAACATCAAGCCTATTTGTTCTAAGCTTACCAAGGTTATTCTAAGCATGAACAACAAAATAACACCTAAGGAATATCATCAAACATGCATAATACATATGGGTATACATACATAAACATTGTAAAATCATTTAAATACATTTTCAACCCAAAAGAGAGTTTAAAACAAGTAAAACCCGGGTCTAGAAACTCACCTGGTACAACTTTGGGTGTATCTTCCTTCTAACCCGTATGCGAATGAGCTCTATCACCTAGAAACCAACCAAACACACACACACGAACACACACACAAACACATAAGCACATAACCGAGACAAAACCCATTATAAACACTTAAAAACATTGAATTCTTACCTTGAATTCAACCTTCATCTTCTTCTTCTTCAACCCGAAAGTTCTCTGCTCCCACTCTCTCTAATCCGATTGCAAAAAGGTGAAAAGTAACATGGTGTGGGCGGCCATGTTGCTTATGTACCAAATTTTATTCTTTTTGTCCTTTTGACATTTTAACCCCTCAACTTGGGTTAAATTGCATTTACTACTTTTATTCTTCATTTCTTATCTTTCTTTTAAAAGAATAACCGAGTGTTACAACTTTATGACACTAAAACGAGCCCTTCAAAAAGGGGCTCCACTATTCTATCAACAGGAGTCAGTGAACCTAAAGTTCAACCCATTAGCCAGTCGTCTGTTTACCACATACAGGCCTTACACAAAACTAGCTTACGGAAAGAAAAATCAAGTTTAAAGTCTGATAATGAGAACAAGAAACAGAATGATCTTCCCTCACCCTCAAATGGATAGTGGGTGGAATTTATGATGTATGATTCTTCCGGGTCACCCAACCCAGTCAAGGCTTGGGTCCATAACCCCAACTAATGTTTTCTATTGAATGTGTAGGGAGTTTGCTATAGTGCTAAAACAAACACTTGGATTGTAGATAGCACAACATCCAGGCACATGACCGAGAACCGGACACTCCTATCAAATGTTAAACAAATTAAAGGAGGTCATGTTCATTTGGCGGAAACAAAGGAGGTTACATCACAGCTCAAGGGGATGTGGGGAATCAGAAAGTGAAGTTTGACAAGGTAAACTATGTTCAACAACTTCAAAATAATTAGCTTTCTATCTCCCGAATCTGTGATAAAGGGTTTGAAGAAGTATTCGACAACAAGAAATGCAATGTTCTGAAAAACGACTACGTGATCCCGGAGGACCAAGTCTTAATGTCAGCTTCAAGATGTAACGACCTTTATGTCATGGATATTTCAAAGGTCTCTAGAACGGATCATCAAAGTTCATTGCTTCGTGTCCAAGGCTACAGAGAAGGATTTGATCTCCTGGCATAAGAGAATGGGACACATCAATCCGCAGAAGATAAACCACTTGATCCAGAATGATCCAATGCGAGGAGTAAACGTCAAAAACATCCAACTATCAGATTTTTGTGTCGCCTGCAACAAAGGAAAACAGACTAAGAAGTCACGTAAGGCAAAGAAAGTTCATTCTATAGAATTTCCTCTTGAGCTTCTTCACATGGATCTGTTTGGTCCTGTTAGTACAAGGAGCATCATCGGCGACTTGTACTGTTATGTATTTACACATGACTACTCAAGATTCTCTTGGGTAATGTTTCTAAAATTTCAATCTAAGAAATTTGAATCATTCAAAGAGTTAGTAACTACTTTAGAGTCTCTCTACAAGCTGAACGTAAGATAAGTACGCTCAGACAATGGTACCGAGTTCAAGAATCAGTGGATGGAGGCTTGCTGCAAAGAAAAGGGAATTGTGCACCACTTCACTTCTGCCTACACCCCACAAATGAACAGAGTTGCTGAGAGAAATAATCGCTGCTTCATAGACACAACAAGGACAATGCTAGCAGACTCAAAACTTCCCATCCAATTTTAGAATTAGGCAATTGCCAATGAATGTTACACTTAATTCGAGTCCTGGTGGTAAAACGTCATGTAAGACATGTTAGGAGCTACTTCAACAACGTAAACCAAATCTAGAGTAGCTCAAACCATTTGGTGCACCTTGCACCCTTTGAAGAAAACTCAAGAAGGAAAGTTCAGTGAGAATGCTGAAGAAGGAATTTTCCTAGGATACAAAATACCAAATAAAAGAGTTTACAATAACTCAATGGGTCAAGTAGATGGTTGGTGTAACGTGGACGTTCAGAGATACACCACCCCCAGCTGGAAAAGGACCCGCATTCCTTTTCAATTATGATGGATTCTTTAAATCCTTCAACATCCCTCTCTCCACTTCTGAAGATGAGTTAGCAAACACGATGATGTATGAGGTCTTAAACACACTGCCCCTAGACTCAACAACATCCGAATCCTAAGGCCAGTCTTCTAGTAACTCAGGTGGAGCACTGGAAGTAAGTGACTCCTCTTCAGACGATGAAGAAGTGGAAAATATTCAGGTGGATCAGGAGGAACAGGTTCCAACTACTACAAGTACACACACATTAGATGTTGATGCCTCTAACACATTGGAACCCCATATTCCCACTGCCTCAGATACTGAACCTGTGGTTCACAATCTGGATAATGAGGTAGTTGTACCACCACTCATGGATCTCGTCTAATGGTTTATCATCCTCTAGACAATGTCATAGGGGATGTACAATCAGGAGTACACACAAGAAATCAGCTATATTTAGCTGATTATGCCTCAGTCATGGAAAAAGACTACCTTCATGATAGTTCTTATCGATGTTTTGGGTCTCAATTTGAGCCAAAATATGTAAGTGATGCCTTAAATGATGAGGCTTGGGTGAGTGCCATGCAAGAAGAGCTTCCTCAATTTAAGAAGTTAGGTTTGTTGACTCTGGTGGATAGACCTAAAGGTGCTAAGGTCATTGGCACTAAATGGGTTTTAAAATTCAAGAAGGATCACCAAGGGGTCATTATCAAAAACAAGGCTCGACTTGTAGTTCAGGGATTTTGACAAGTCGAGGGAGTCAATTACAACGAAGTGTTTGCACCTGTGGCGAGAATGGAAGCAATCTGTATCTTCGTAGCCTATGCATCGTATATGAAGGTTAAAGTCTATCAACTTGATGTGAAAAGTGCATTCCTTCATGGTGAAATCCGAGAAACAGTGTACATCACTCAACCTGAGGGATTTGAGGATCTGTATCATCGGGACAGAGTTACAAACGAGAGAAGGCTCTTTATGGGCTTCATCAAGCCCGAGAGCCTGGTATGGGAAATTCTCAAGTTATCTTGTGAAACACGGGTTTCGAAGAGGAGTGATTGATTGTACTTTGTTTATCAAAGAGAATAATGGTGACTTACTGCTTGTACAGATCTATGTTAATGACATAATCTTCGATTTCAAGAACGAAGACTTATGTAAAGAATTTGAAGCAGTAATGAAGGCTAAATTTGAAATGAGTGCCACGGGAGAGATGAAATTCTTTCTCGGGTTACAAGTTGATCAGACACAACAGGGGATATTTCTACATGAGACAAAGTATGTAGGTGATATTCTCAGTCGGTTTGATATGGCGAATGCATCTACAGCTGGGACTCAACTTGCTACAAATCATGATATAGCGCCCGACGAGAATGGTGATCTGGTGGATGCTATCATGTACCGAGGCATGAATTGATATCTCATGTATCTTACTGCCTCACGATGTGACATCATGTATGCATCGTGTTTCTTCTCAAGATATCTGGCGAAACCAAAAGTTAACCGTCTAATTGGAGTCAAATGGATATTTTGTTATGTGAAGGGTACCGCAACACTCGGGTTGTGGTTTCCTCATGATGATGATTTCGAGCGTACAACATATTGTGACTCGGATTACGATGGGTGCAAAATGAACTACAAGTTAACATCAGCAAGATGTGATTTCTATGGGAGAAGATTAGTCACGTGGTAGTGTAAGAAGCAGACATTAGTTGCACTGTCTACTTGTGAAGCTGAATATGTTGTTACGGCAAGCTGTTGTTCTTAAATCATCTGGATTAAATAGCAAATGTGGGACTATGGTTTGAAATTCTCTAATACTCTTATCTTTATTGATAGTTCTGCTACTATAGCCGTAACTAATAATCCGGTCCAACATCCTAAGACTAAACACATCGGCATTAAATATCACTTTATAAGTGATTCTTTTGAAAAGAATTTAATCGATGTAGTTAAAATTAATACGGACTTTCAAAGCACTGACCTCTACACAAAAGCCTTTCATAAACCATGTTTTCTATATCTCTTAGAGGTCAACGACGTTAAAAAGGAAAGTGATGTGATTTCCGATGATGGCAGTACTTAGTCCGACAAGTAGATTTCATTTTACTTTTCATTTTTATTTATTTTATTTTATTTTATTTAGTTTCTTCGCCTATTAAATTCCTAAAAGCAAAACTTTTTCAGTTTTAGAATTTTAGGGGGAGAATAGGTTAAGTTAAATAGGTAAGTTAGTATTTAATTTTAGTACTTAAAAAAACGAGGGAGGAGGACAGGCAAGATAATAGAAATGAGATTGTATTTGTGATACTGATTCAATGACTATGGAAAATGATAGTACACAAGAAAAAATAGTTTGGGACTTTAAATGAAGAAATTGTTTAATATGCAAAATTCAAATTATAAGTCTGAGAAGTCTAAGCAAAAATAAATGGAAAAATGATAGTAAAACTAGCTACCACTGAGGTAACACGGAAAAAATAGACCTAGATGTTGCTAGACCATTTGATGATGTGTCGGTAGATTTAATACAATAGATAAGTAGGTCTCTTTGGTGATGTCAAGCTCAAATAAGTTGTTCAACAAGCTATGGGTTATCATCTTATCCGTGGTTAACACAATCACAAAGTTCCAATAAAGGGTGACGAGCAAAATAAACGCCACAAACGTGTGCAGATGACCAGAAAATGAGCAAAGCACATGGTGAGAAATGCAAAAAGCAATCAAGCTAATAACCTATGTTGTTGGTGCGATCTGTGCAAAAAGAATAAAATTGCTCAAACAAGAAGATAGGTTGTGTGCCTCTCTGCTGTGCGGTGGCACTGACCTGAGGATAAGCATAACTAAATATTCTGGAATTCATTGGTGTTTGCGCCTCTCTGCTGTGCGGTGGCACTGACTTGAGGATAAGCACAACCTAAATATTCTAGAATTCATTGGTGTTTTCACCTCTCTGCTGTGCGATGGCACTGACCTGAGGCTTTGCAACTCGTTGAAAGCTCAAGAATAGTTTCTTCTTGAATACAACGTCTTGACCGCTCAAATCTCCTGAGGAATGTTAACTACCATATAAGCGTGGGATCCACAAATGCTTGTTAAAATAATTAAACCTTAAACCATCAGCAATCTATGTCAAATGTCTGTGTATGGATATAAGAGGACAAGTATACTGACAATCATCATGGCTACAACTCTTGAAAGTCAACACCACTGTGTGCATCTTGTGGTACTCGTATGATTCCTAGAATTGCTAATGACTCTCGATGAAAACAAGAATCAAGCATCAAAAGGTTTTGATAACATGTCCCGAATTATTGACTTACGTATATGATTCCATAATGAATCGCTCCACTTATGGTCAAAATAACTTGAAGCTGCCTATTGAAGAAATAAATTTGTTAGATATCTATCTTAGGACTTCCACCTCACACAAAACTTACAAAAATATGTATTACTTCAGTTTTTCAGTTCTAGTAGTTTCATTTGTTTAATTTTTTCAGTTTAGTTGTTAAAAGTCGGAGTACGTATTGGAATTCTGTCTGGGATCAAATCACTAACTAAAAAAGGGTCACGTCTGAGGTGACCAAACAGGTTTTCTAATGTTAAAAGGATCACGTCTGTGGTGATCAAAAGTTTTCAAAATTTAAAATGTCATGTCTGTGACTATAGAATGCTCAAATTTTTTTATTCATTGTTAAAAGGTTAAGTGTCAAATGGTCATAAAGTCAAAATCAGAAGTATGAGGCCATTCGCACGACTGAACCATGAGTATGGACCAGCTGTACGATTAGACCATTTGTATTAGTCCAATTGTATGACTGATCCACACGTATGGCCCACACATGTGATTGGACCATCAAGATGAGTAATCTCACATGATTGGTTCACATAATGAACCAATCGCATGACTGGAGGTGACCGAATGACACAGTCGCACGACTGACATCTAGTCGCACGACTAAAGGTGACGGACTATGCCAGTCGCACGACTGATCCTTAGTCACACGAATTAAGTATGCGACTGGGCTCAGTCGCACCACTTAAGGAAACCCTAGTATAAAAGGAGAGGGAGTCGGTCGCGGTCACTCATCACTCCCAAATCGCCTCCAAATAGCATGACTCTATCGTTATTCTGCCCGATTTTCATTTGACCATTATAAACTACAAATTATTGTGTTTTGATGATTTCCAGTGATTATACAGGTATAGTGCGGTGCAATCTACTCAAATGTCAATCGATTCGTGCCCTAATTGACTGAATTTAGCCCTACATAGAACTGAGATTTAGTTTGACCAATAAACTAATAAAACCAAGTATGTTGCGAAATTAAAGGCTATTAGGTGTTATATCGGTCACTTGAGAAACTAATGAGCCAAACCATGACGTCTAACATTAAGTTTTGCTCAAAATTAGAATTTGAACTGAACAGACAGTTTGTCATGCGAATGGACACCCGGATCAACTTTAATCGCACGACTGAGCTGGGCGAATGGCTCAATTGCACGACTGTACCATGCGTATGTGTTCAGTCGGACGACAGGTTTAACCGCATGAGATAGCATAGAACTGATCTAAGCCGCATGCCCAATCATGCATAAGAGCTCAATCGCATGACTAAATCTCAGTCAAACAGTTCATTCGCATGACAAAACATAAAACTTCAAGTTCAAATGAATCAAATTATTATCATCGACACACACTAATGTTTATTGCATTGTGTGACAGATGATGAGTTGTTGGCCCATGAGCACTAAGCACAATATTTGTGCTCATCTAGATCTCACCTCTAGGAATGCTGTAGATTTCTCAGGCATTATCACTTTCCTACGGAGATCGAGGATCTTCCGTGCCATATCTACTCCATGCACATCATACCGATCACTTCAGCAAGCCTTTTGGGAAGGCACGGTTGTCGATAGGAGGGCAGAGCCCCACCGTATTAGAAGCTCTATCTTGGGTCATGCTATAGAGATCATAGAGGAGGATCTCAGGACTGTTTTAGAGTTTGGAGACGACGCCGACTGTCTGACCCAACTGCATCCACTCACAGTGCACGGCTGCTTCCTACGAGCCAAGTACTCGGGGGACATCACCGCAGGTGTGCTCAACAAGAGCAACCTATGCCCCCAATTCAAGTACTTGGCCCATGTACTGCTTAAGTGCATTGCCTCCAAGAAAGGAGGCTTCGATGGGCTATCAGATGAGATTCAGAACGCCTAGGTGGCGTTGGTGCTGAACTTCTGTTCAGCTTCTCGAGGATGATATTCACTATCTCGTGGAGAACATTAAGGCCAAGGGGAAGGAGGGATTTTGTATGTACCTGCGCTTCATGCAGATGATCATTGATCAGAAGCTCCCTCAGCTACCTAAGGATAAAAAGGATGCTATAGTGCTCGAGGTGATGCACGATACCACCTTGGGCAGGATGAAGGTATATAGAGCGAAGCTGGCGAAACCCCCTGTGAGGAGATTGTTTGGGCATCTGGCCCCGGAAGACTACGTGGCGCCGTCACGGAGGAAATGGCGCCACGATGATAGTGACTCTGATATTGAGTAGATTGTGCTCCCCACCGATGACTCAGGTGATGATGACATTGGCGATGGTGGATACACTAGCCCCACTCCATCTAGGACCACCGGTATAGATATTACACCTCCACCACCCACTCATGGAGATATAGCAGGTTTCCGTTAGGATTTCAGACCTGATAAGGAGTAGGAGAGTGAAGATGAGCGTTGACGAGAATAATGGGCAGCAGGGTGGTTGCCACCAAACGTGGAATGAAGGCGGTTGGAGGACGCCAAGCTGCATCTGGGGAGACTACTACAGATCCTACCTATACCCCAAACCAGCCTAGCATCCCAGGGGGAGCATCCTCCTCGAGGGTTTCGAGGAAGAAAAAGATGGCTCAGCCCGATGGGATGAAGCCGAAAAGACGGACGTTCACGCTGATTCTTACCTCCACCTACCACCACCACTCACTCACCCACTACCATCACTACCACCACCACTACTACCACCTCACCCAGTATCACTACCACCGCCACTCCACCACCTATCTACACTACTTCCACCACCACTACAGCCTACCCATCACCACCCACGCATATACCACCATCCAAATTCACCATAGCCACCACCACCACTAGCCACCAAGCCGGACCATCAACCCACCGGCCATTCACTACAGGATCCTCCGTACCATCTGTTAAGGTAAAGGATCAGCTGGCAGTACTTAACAGGATGGTGCTGAAGCTGTGGGCTGCTGACGAGGAAAGAGCTGCACAAATCAGAAGCTTGTGGAGCAGAACGCTGCCCAAGCACATCAGATCACTCAGTAGGCCCAGCTAATATAGTATCAGTCTTAGTAGATGGCTGCTCAAAGTCAAGAGACTGCCTAACTCTAGGAGCATAAAGTTCTATCAACAAAGAAGATAAAGGAGTTGGAGGCTGCCAAAAAGACCATCATGCTCAAGCTTAATGGAACAAAGGATGAGCCTCGGAAGATAAGAGAATGGGATGGTGATGACGAAGGTGATGATGATGATGATGAGGATGATGATGAAAAGGATGATGATGAGGATGAAATAGGGGGAGGAGATGACAAAGGTGCAGGAGCTGGAGGAGATGTTGAAAAAGAAGGTGATGCATTTGCATCGGGTGCCACATAAGCTAGTGAGAGGCGGACCAAGAAGAATCAAGATCGGGGTGCCTCGACCTCAGCCCTGACATCAGAGGAGCACATGATTCAGGACAAATGTAATGCCTAGATGTTTATGTAATTTTAAATCATGTGTAATTGAATAATGTATTAAACTCATGTACATAATGTTTATATTAGTTAATGTTTTACTATCTTGATTATTGACTAACGGTTGATTTATTTATGTTTTTAAATCAAGCAGATCATTCATCTCAGCAAGATGAGTATGATGTTGCTCCCCTTCAGCAAATCAAGTCTCAACTGAAAATGATACTGATTTGCAAGAGATTGTTAGGAGGTCTGTGAGTTATACTCATGAAGAAGGAGAAATAATTCATGACCTTACTAATGAGCAACTAGCTGAGATATTCTGACTGAATCGAGATGAAATAGTGAAGGATGCTCCTACAGTTGACATGGATAGTGATCATGATCTTAATGATGTGGACGAGATAGAGATTGAAGACGTCAAAGCCCAACATTGTCTAGAGTATGCTGACAACAAGGAAAATGTAGTCCACAATTTGGGTGAAAATCTTGTTAGTGATATATTTGAAACACTAGATAAGATGGAGCAAGAGTCGGAGAAGAATAAGGTGAAAGATTTGATCTGCCCAAGATACATATAAAATTGATGTGGCTAGTGTGATATGATCCAAGTCGGGTCATACCCAATAACAAGCCAAACAAACACCGACAAATATTTAATTGTTGATTAGATCAAACAAATAAATATATATATTTAAACACCAATTTAGAAACCGGGTTTCTGAATCATTGCTATTGTGAATGAACAAAATTATATGTATAATTTTGATCATGAAATAAGTTATTTTATTACTTAAATTGGTTAAGTAATAATAAACAAAAGTGTATTGATTTTATAAAAGATAAATGGGTTATACTTTTATAAAACAAGAATGGAAGATTGGATTTTTTTTTAAAAATTAGGAGTGAAGACAAGGGTGCCTTATACGGCCACCCTTGGTCTTGGAACTCTCCTTGTTGTTTTAAGAACATGCAATGAAGGGTCCTTTCTACTCTTCCATTCACACACCTTTCACTACACACACTTAGCAAGAATTCTCTCCCAAAGCTCTCTCTCTCTATTTTCGGAACTTAGAGGCAGAATTGTAAAGATTTTCAGCCTTCAAAACCTGCTTTCTTGGCTGAAAATTCGACTTTGAAGAGATCATTCAAGTGGGTGTTGCAATCCTAGCAAGGAAGGGTGTTATACAAGCTTGGGGTACAACCTCTTGAGGATTTCTTGCTTGAAGTTTCAGCCTCAAATCTCATCATCCTCATCTTCTCATTTTCGGGTTTAGGAAGCTACAAAGGTTGTAGTTCCTTGATTATTTGTTGTTTTACATTTGTATGCATTATGTATAAAGATCCATGGCTTGGGGATTATAAAATGGGTTTTATAATCAGATCTTAATATGTTTTTAAATATTATTCCGCTGCGTTTTCATATAAATCATGTTGTATGAAGCTTTGATAAACATGTTAAAACCCCATCAATGGCATCAAGAGCCACTTATACATATGCATACATGTATTTCACTTTGCTTTCTTTTGGACAGCCCAAACCGTGGGTTTAAAGGGCTATTTTGGTGCCCCCTTTTGATGTTTTAAAGATGCTATATTATGCATATTAGGATCTTTAAAACTCTAGTTTATAAGATTATTGTTTGCTTGGACTAAACCCATTTGTTCTTGGTTTATGTTGGCCAAAAACATGGGTTTTAAGGGGCTGCCAAAAATCGACTTCTTATGTATTTTGGATATATTGTTGTTGTTTATGCATAACAAAGCCTAGACCACTTGGATTGTATGATTGATTGTCATGTTGTATTCATTTGGGCATGTAATAATTTAATTTTGTTTCAAGTCTAGTCTTGTAATTTATTTATTCACATGGTTTGTAATAAATAGATTAGGAGTTTATCTTTACTAGTAAAATGTATTAGGATACATATCTTGTAAGGAAGCTCAAGATCAAGACTTGAAGAAAAGATGGACAAAGAGGATGCTTGAAGTTATGGATTCAAGTGGGAGTCCTTTTTGGGTCAACCATGTGTCATGTTCTTTACCCTTAGGACAAGACCATTTGACACACTTGTTTTGGCTAAACAAGTGTGCTCAATTTAGTATGCTTTGTTATGCATATTTGAATGTTTTGTTTAATGTTTGGTTGAATGCATATGATGATGTTTGTTTTGAATATTTGGATGTGATTAACAAACCATCAACTAAAACAAACTATAAACGTGTAATTGGTTCTCAAATCATTAAGCAAAATACAATGGTTCTACAAAAGGAATTAATGGTTTGCAAAATAAAATAGGTTTTATTCATAAGAACCAATAGGATACCATATAGTTGAATGCATACAATCATATGGTACATAGACTTTTCTTAACAAGGATTGTGAAATCGTATATCCCTTTTGTTAAACAAGTTAAACACCATCCTTTTTCACAACACTTAGGTTACTTGCAAACTCTTAGTGGGATAAATCACCTAACCACTTTGAGGGAACTTGTAATTTGAGGTGAGAATACCATGTTTGTGGGATAAAGGTCACCTAACCACTTATATAGTAAACTCACACGTGTGTGTAAGTAGGACGACTTGATTTGTAAAATATTGAATGGATCACCTAAAATATGTTTTATAAAAGGTGTTGATGGGATAAACATGCCGTGATAAACATATGATGTTTAAACGATCCCATGCCACTAGAAGTTGCAATAGGTTGCAATTGTCATTTATGACTACCTTGTTTATTTGAATAATGGGATAAAGGTCACCTAACCAATATTTAAATATAACGTTGGATTCTAAAATTTTTTTAATAGTCTATGAGACATAAAGGGTATTAATAAATGAAATATAATTATCAACGATTACTAAAATAGACTTTGTAAAATCTTGTAGATGGCCGACAACAACAACGCTAATAATGATGTACCAAACCAAAACAACCAATCCCTAAGGGCGATTCTTCAAAGGGATCGTCTAACACTAACAATTTCATGGATTGGTACCGCAACTTGAGAATTGTTCTCAAGCAAGAAAAGCGGGCCTATATCCTTGATGATCCCATCCCCGATGAACCTAACGAGGAGGATGTGGAAGCCTATAATGATTGGGTTAAATATGTGGAGGACTCCATCCAGGTCTCTTGTCTAATGTTGGCAAGTATGACACCCGAACTCCAAAAGGAGTATGAGCTCCATGGAGCCTATGACATGATCACTCAGCTGCGGGAAACGTTCCAGCAACAAGCTAGAGTGGAGCGCTTCGAAACGGTTCGAGCGCTTCATGCATGTCGGATGGAGGAATCCCAATCAGTTTCATCTTATGTTCTTAAGATGAAAAGCCACATCGACCGCCTTCAAAGGCTGAACTGTCCCGTCTCAAAGGAGTTGGCCACGGATTTGATCCTTAATGGCCTAACTAAAAGGTTTGAGGCATTCGTCATGAATTACAACATGAACGGATGGGACAAGAGCATAAATGAACTTCATTCGATGCTCAAATCAGCTGAGGCGGGAATGGGTAAAAGGGTTTTACCCGTTCTCACCATTAATGAAGGTGGGAGAAGGAGAAGGTCTCTACCCCCTCCCAAGGCAACTGTTGCCAAAGGAAAGGGGGCACGTTTGGGGAAGGGGAAGATGGTTGTTAGGGCGGAACCTCCAAAACCCAAGGAGAAGAAGCAAAAGGTTGCTGTGAACGACCCATGCTTCAAATGTGGTGAGATAGGGCATTGGATGAGAAATTGTCCAGTCTATCTCAAAGAGTTGAGAGAAAAGAGGGATGCGGGGCAAACCTCAGGTATAATATACATGATACATATAGAATAAAATGTTATTCTTCTAACACATGGGTATTAGATACCGGATGTGGAACTCACATTTGCAATTTGTTGCAGGGGTTCAAAAGAAATGAGCATTATGAGAAAGGGGAAATAAGTCTCTTCATGGGCAATGGTGCAAAGGTTCATGTGGAAGCCCAAGGAGACTACATTTTGAAACTTCCAAATGGTTTGGAAGTATTTTAAGTAATGTATTATATGCTCCTAGTTTGACTAGGAACATAATTTCTGTTTCCCGTTTAAGACAATATGATTATGATTTCAAGTTTGTTGACAATGATATTCATGTTTCTTTAAATCATGTATTTTATTTCAAAGCTATACCTTGTAATGGTATTTATGAATTGGTTCATGAAAACGCAAATATGATAGCTCAATATACCAAGCAACCACCAAAAAACTTAAATTGGATTTGAGTGATACCTACCTTTGGCATTGTCGTCTTGGTCATATAAACAAGAAACGCATACAAACACTTCAAAAGAATGGTCTTTTAAAAACAAATGAATGTGATTCATTTGATGTATGTGAATCTTGTTTACAAGGAAAAATGACTAAGGCACCCTTTAGTGGAACTAACGAAAGGGCAAAAGATTTATTAGGTATCATACATTCGGATGTATGTGGTCCTTTTAAGCCAATGACTAGGAATGGTGAAAGATACTTCATTACCTTTACCGACGATTATAGTCGCTATGGGTACGTGTATTTATTAGACACAAAGATGAAGTTTTGAAATGTTCAAAATCTTCAAGAATGAAGTAGAAAATCAACTCAACAAATCAATTAAAGTTCTCCGCACCGATAGGGGTGGTGAATACCTAAGTGATGTTTTTCAAGATCATCTTAGGAGTTGTGGGATTGTCTCACAACTCACTCCACCTGGAACACCACAACATAATGGTGTGTCTGAGAGGAGGAATCGAACCTTATTGGATATGGTCCGATCTATGATGGCTAGAAGCACATTGCCTCTATCATTTTGGGGTTTCGCTTTGCTCTCCGCGGCTCGTATTCTGAATATGGCCCCAACCAAGAAGGTGGAAAGGACACCTTTTGAGATATGGCATGGAAGAGTTCCATCCCTATCATACTTAAGGGTTTGGGGTTGTGAGGCTTATGTTAAGACTCCCACCCCAAACAAATTGGAAGTCCGATCCACCAAGTGTATCTTTGTTGGATATCCTAGAGATTCTATGGGATATTATTTCTATGATCCACTGGAACAAAAGGTGTTTGTTTCCAGAAAGGGTGAGTTCTTAGAAGCCAAGTTCCTTATGGAAGGAGCTAGCAGTAGAACAGTGGATCTTAAGGAGGAACAAGAACCACAGCCTAATACACGTTTGGTTGAAACTAGCACTCAACATAAGGATGTTGAGGAGGATGATCAAGCGGTTGATCAATACACACAAAACGTTCGCAGAAGTGGTAGAACAAGTAATCCACCTGAAAGATATGGATTTTTTATGGAAGGATGCTACGTGGTTGACTCCGATGAACCAACCACATATCATGATGCAGTGTCCAATTTGGATTGTGACAAATGGCTTGAGGCCATGAACGTTGAGATGCAATCCATGTATGACAATCAAGTTTGGGAACTTGTTGTACCACCTCCTAATTCCAAAGTAGTTGGAAGTAAATGGGTTTTCAAGAAGAAAACCGATATGCATGGAAACTTGGATACTTACAAAGCTAGACTTGTAGCAAAGGGTTTCACTCAAACTCAAGGGGTTGATTTTGATGAAACCTTCTCACCTGTTGCAATGCTTAAGTCTATAAGGATATTGTTTGCCATAGCAGCTCATTATGATTATGAGATTGGCAAATGGATGTCAAAACCGCTTTCCTAAATGGATATCTTGAGGAAGATGTCTATATGGTTCAGCCTGAAGGTTTTGTTGATCCAAAACATCCTAACAAAGTATGCAAGTTAAAGAAATCAATCTATGGATTGAAACAAGCATCGAGAAGTTGGAATCACCGTTTTGATGATGAAGTAAAGAAATTTGGCTTCATCAAAAACGCTGATGAGGCTTGTGTGTATAAAAGGGCTAGTGGGAGCACAATAACCTTCCTAGTATTGTATGTTGATGACATACTACTATTTGGAAATGACATTCCAACCATGGAAGGTGTAAAAACCTGGCTTGGAAGTTGTTTTTCCATCAAGGATCTTGGTGAAGCCGCCTATATTCTGGGAATAAAGATCTATAGGGATAGATCAAGGCGGCTGATTGGTTTGAATCAAAGTGCATACATTGACAAAATCTTGAAAAGGTTCAAGATGGAAAACTCTAAGAAAGGTACTGTACCTATTCAAAGAGGGACAATATTGAGTACAACTCAATGTCCAAGCTCCAAGGAGGAGCAAAATAGGATGAAGGCAATCCCATATGCATCTGCTATGGATCCATCATGTATGCAATGATATGCACTAGACGGACGTGTCATGCGCTTTAAGCATGACAAGTAGATACCAGAAATCCTGGTGATAGTCATTGGATGGCTGTCAAGAACATTCTGAAATACCTAAGGAGGACTAAGGACATGTTCTTGATCTACGGGTCTGGTGAAGAGGAACTCGTTGTAAAAGGTTACACGGATGCGAGTTTCCAAACCGATCGAGATGATTCACGATCTCAATCAGGGTACATTTTATTCTGAATGGGGGAGCTGTTTCTTGGAAAAGCTCAAAGCAAGAAGTCGTAGCGTTGTCCACTACAGAGTCAGAATACGTCGCCGCTTCAATGGCAGCACAGGAAGCTGCATGGCTGAAGAAATTCATAGCCGATCTAGGGGTAGTCCCTTCCATTCAGGATCCCCTAGAGATCTTTTGTGACAACGAAGGTGCGATTGCTCAAATCAAGGAACCTCGTGCTCATCAAAAGACTCGGCACATTGAACGGAGATTCAACTACATAAGGGATGAAGTTGAAAAGGGAAAGATATGTATTCGCAAAGTCCACACTGATAAAAACATTGCGGATCCACTCACAAAACTCCTTGAAAAGGCAAAGCATGAAGGTCATGCTTGTGCCATGGGACTTAGATATTCTAGTGACTGGGTTAATGTTGTACTTTATATTTGAATATTGGAACTTATGTTATTTGACTTAATTACATGGTTATAATATCATTTGTTCTTCTACTTTAGCATGTTTAAATCCGTGAATAAATAAGTTATTCTAAACGTTCGTAGTCGATCATACTTGTGGGAACAATTATGAATGTAAGACTATAATGAACTTGGATTGGTTGATATTCATAAGGTATGAATATAGAGCAAGAGGTTGCTAGCAAGGTTCATTGATATCTATGGGATATAGATATTGGACTGACCCGCACTCAATTATTTCTGCATGGAATCTTTGTGATTAGTCATAAGAAAATTGAGTAAAGGCGAATATCATAGTATCCTCAGACCTGAGATACATATTGGGTCTTGATATTCACCGAATATTGTATTTTGACTTAGTTCTTTGCTGTTCTGAAATATTGGCAGTACATAAGGCTGAGTTCAGGTATGATACGAAGTGATTGTGAGAGACGTATGTAGTCAAGATGGG
The DNA here is from genome assembly GCA_025506515.1 of Flaveria trinervia. Taxonomy (NCBI): domain Eukaryota; kingdom Viridiplantae; phylum Streptophyta; class Magnoliopsida; order Asterales; family Asteraceae; genus Flaveria; species Flaveria trinervia. Next base: position 24,557,126 of record CM046442.1, on the reverse strand, counting down.
ATTTGTTCCTCTTATTCGTTGAGAGTTAGATGTCTAAGGCCTATTAAAGTTAAATCATCAGAGAATGACAATTCTGTGTCTCTTGGATTTAACATGACATCTGAACAAAAGGATAAATGATTAGTTCACCTAAAACATATTCAAGTAAGGTACTTGAAAAGGATGATGTTATTGAATGGCACTTAGTCATATACATTAGGGGTAGCAAACCGTTGCTAGGCGTTATTTGCTGCTTGCATCAATCTTCTATGAATCTTGTGCAAGTGGGAGATTGAAAGATTTGATCTGCCCAAGATACATATAAAATTGATGTGGCTAGTGTGATATGATCCAAGTCGGGTCATACCCAATACAAGCCAAACAAACACCGACAAATATTTAATTGTTGATTAGATCAAACAAATAAATATAATATTTAAACACCAATTTAGAAAACGGGTTTCTGAATCATTGCTATTGTGAATGAACAAAATATATGTATAATTTTGATCATTGAAATAAGTTATTTTATTACTTAAATTGGTTAAGTAATAATAAACAAAAGTGTATTGATTTTATAAAAGATAAATGGGTTATACTTTTATAAAACAAGAATGGAAGATTGGATTTTTTTTTAAAAATTAGGAGTGAAGACAAAGGGTGCCTTATACGGCCACCCTTGGTCTTGGAACTCTTTTGTTGTTTTAAGAACATGCAATGAAGGGTCCTTTCTACTCTTCCATTCACACACCTTCACTACACACACTTAGCAAGAATTCTCTCCCAAAGTCTCTCTCTCTCTTTTCGGAACTTAGAGGCAGAATTGTAAGATTTTCAGCCTTCAAAACCTGCTTTCTTGGCTGAAAATTCGACTTTGAAGAGATCATTCAAGTGGGTGTTGCAATCCTAGCAAGGAAGGGTGTTATACAAGCTTGGGGTACAACCTCTTGAGGATTTCTTGCTTGAAGTTTCAGCCTCAAATCTCATCATCCTCATCTTCTCATTTTCGGGTTTAGGAAGCTACAAAGGTTGTAGTTCCTTGATTATTGTTGTTTTACATTTGTATGCATTATGTATAAAGATCCATGGCTTGGGGTTATTATAAAATGGGTTTTATAATCAGATCTTAATATGTTTTAAAATATTATTCCGCTGCGTTTTCATATAAATCATGTTGTATGAAGCTTTGATAAACATGTTAAAACCCCATCCTTAAGGATCAAGCCAAAGCCTCGGACGACGATGTCAACATCGCGTGGGCCTATTTTGAAGATTTGCACCAACACCGCTGAATGGGTGGCCGTTTGGCGAGATCACAAGGCCCAACACAACTGAACCAAAGCCAAGTCCAACACAAGCTCTAAAGTGAAGAGAAGCTCACAAGGTGTAAGGCAAGATCCATACGTGGGCCTATTTTGAAGATCAACTGTATATGCAGTCAAGAAGGAGGAAGGGATCGAGTACTTTGATTCCCATGATCGGAAGACTTCCCTGGTTTTGTGCTCACAGCAGGCCAAAGGAAGCTGTTATATGCAAACCAAGAAAGATGTCAGGTGGTTTAGGCAGCATTACAAATAGAGTAACACACCAGGTGGGCAACTTCAAACCTCAACAACCGTCGAGGTATATCAGATGGTCTGAAGTTGATGCCATTACTAGAAAGCCAAAATAGTGCTAAGGTGGAGTCCTCCGCGCACGATGTGAAGAATCCCTCTCACGGAAATGCCACAGGACTTCACTCCACACTTCAAGTGGTGGTACTAACTAACTTTTTCTGATGATGTCTACAGTTTATACATGTGGCCACAGTTCTGTGACGCGCAAGACATTGTACAAGCCCTCTAGTTCCAAAACGTGATAAGACTGCTTTGCAATCGAAATACATGCAGGAGTTACAAGGAAAGAGAAGTACAAAAAGTTTGAAGAGTTGATGAAGAATGTTAGACAATAGAGTAAACTAGGTCCAAGGGGGAGTTTGTAGATACATATGTACCTAGTTTATGAGCTTAATGTAAAATGTCTTTCATGTCTTACATATATGTAACAGAATGGGTATGAATGATATATATTGTGTTTCTGATGCTTATAATGTTTAATATTCATTGATTATTGTGTGTTAACGCATATTGAACTAACTATATAGGTTTGTGGTTGTTTACACAGTTCTTAGTCAATAATGGTTGAGAAACATGCTTAAACTTAATCGTGCGAAGTTCTCATGTGAATGGACCATGCTAATGGACCATATGCATGAATACTTCATGAGTAACACCGGCTAGTTATTTATTTTGAAGGCGATGAAAGAAGAAAAAAGAAATAAAGTCCAAAGTCGAGGGACCAAACTCGCCAACGGGAGAAAGTTGGGTATGTGGTGATATTTGAAGGGAGAGGGCAACCATATTACCCTATCCCCACACTCACATTTTCAGCAAACAAAAGAGGAGAAGATAGAAAGAAGAGACAAGGAGAGAAAGTGGTTCATTCGGGTAGATTCAAGCTCGAAACTCGTCGAGTAGCGGGTCAAATCGAAGCTCTTCTTGTTGTGGTCATTTGTGTGAGTTCTAGGACCCCTCTTTTACACGTTTTTGAATGATTTGGGGCTAGAACACATCTAAAAATCAGGTTTTGGTGTGTGTTTGTGTTTGACCTGTTGGGTATGTATGGGTATGTGTATGAGTCGTTGGGTCTTGTTATTGAGCTTGTGTGTGCTGAATGGTGTTGTGGTATGCATTCCTAAGGTTTAGGATGGTTTATTTGGGCTGAGAATGGGTTTAGATGAGCTTAGAGGTCGAAAATGGCAGATTGGGTTTGAGATGAACTTCATTCTACACCAGCTAGGGCTATGTGATCGAATGCAGGCCATACGGCCGATTGAGGTGCGATTGAGGGTTCATTCGCATGACTGAGGGTTCATTCGCACGACTGAGGGTTCTTTCGCACGACTAGAGCCCAGCCATGTGCATAAATGCCATTCATTAGTTTCATCCGCATTAGGTCCATTCGCATTGGACTCATCCCCATGGAGTCCATTCGCATTAGTTTCATTCGCACGATTGGATGTTCATTCGCATAGGTGTTCATCCACATTGGTTCAATCACATGATATTCAGTCGCCTGGATGCCATGCGACTAAAGGGTGCCCATACGCCCAAGTAGGGTTGGTGTACCCGAGGAAAGTGTAGTTTATGTATGACTTTGGGGGAAAGTGCAGATGTAAGTTTTAACGTGAAAGTTCCCGTAGGTTCATGTAAGATGACTATTGAGGCCTTATAGAGTATGTTGGCATGATGATGATGATGTTGCATGATTATGCATGTTATGTATGTATGATGTCGCCCTCTATGATGATGATTACTATGTATGTTATGTCCTTATGATGATGCATGTTTATCTTTCCTGTGGCTTTACATGTTATGTTAATGAATGAATGGAAATAGTATGTAACATAAAGCGAAAGATAATGAAAAAGGAACATGAAGTAAGAATGCATGCATTAATGAATTATGAAAGTAAAGAAAGTCTTGCAAGCCTTGTATGTCGGGACACGCCATTTAGAGGTGTTAGCCCAATGGTGTGCAGGTTTGCTACCCCGACATGATACATATGGGGTCTTTCTTTGTGATTGACCATTTGTGTGGAACCATTGTTGCTTGCCTTAGGTACTGTGACCAGAGGTACTGGGCACCGTGAATGAAGTCTATGATAGGCTTAGGTCCAGTACCATGAGCATTCAGGGCATAGCACAAGACAATGTTACACCTGAACTTTATCTTAGGTATTGTGGCCAGAGGTGCTAGGCACGTGAATGAAGGTCTACCATAGGCTTAGGCCCAGTACCATAAGCATGAAGGGTAAAGTCATGGTGTTGATAAAAGCAAATGATGTAATGAATGTAAGAACGAATAATGAAGATAATAGTGATATTATCTATGTGTACGTATGATGTATGAACGCATGAATGTAAAGAACGGTTTTAATGAAAGAAAAGTATGTTTTATTATTAAACTAGAACTCACTCAGCAACACTGACTTTGATGTGTTTCCAGTTGGCAGGTAATGATTGCTGAGGATGGCACGAGGTGGCTACTCAGTTCTTTTGGGATGGCATCCATTTATAATGCTTTGGTGATGTAATGCAACAATGTATTTTGTAACTCATTAACTATGTATTATTTTTCAAAAGTTTTTATTATAAAATGATATGTCATTTTTGAAAGTTTCCGTTGCAATATTTTTGTAAGATAAATGAAAATGTATGTTTTATAGGAAATGATTTACTAGTTGTAAGCGTCTCGGGAATGTGGCCTTACAAGTTGGTATCAGATCCAAAGTTTAAGTGAAATGGGTAAATTTTCAAAATAGACTTTAACTTAAACTGAGAATGGGACGAAAGGGATGCCAATCTGAGTAGTTGGGTGCCATGAGGTATTTTTGTAATGTTAACCGGTATTATGTGTGTGTGTTATGTGTTATGTGTTGTTTGTGGATTTAAATACTGATGTAGTCATGATAGGTAATGCTTGGGGTGTGAAGAGTAAAGTGAGTGGATAATCACAACTAACCACTGTAATTAGGGACTTACCAGACTTGACATAAACTGAGCTGTTCCCTTGAATGACCATGTTGGTGTTTGAATCTTTCAGTGTGAGTGAATGGCTGGTGGTAGATCGAAGTGACGGGCTTGGTCCTGAGCGGCGACCCAAGAGAGGAAGACCCAGAATGGAAAGGGTGGTTCTTGACGAACTAGAGATCCCTCATCTGGAGGGTGGCGATGAGAGCACCAATTTCAAAACCTGAGCAAAGGAGGTTGTTGTAGAAGAAGTTCATCAGGTCATGCAGATGATCTTACCGTCTGTAGTGACTAAAGTTATCAAGGCTGTACGAGAAGGGGAAAGAAAGGAGAGAAATAGGTCCTTGGGAGGACGGCAGCAACAGGAGCCGGAAACGGTTCTCTCAGATGATGAAGAAGAAGAAGAGGAAGTGCCTGTGCTAGAGGCGGCACGAGGCTGTAATTACGGGGCATTTCGTCAATGCAAGCCCCTTACATTTGATGGAAACGACACTGATGCTGCTGCTCACGGGTGGGTGAGAGAAATGGAAGTTGTATTGAATATCAGCGAGTGCCGAGAGCACCAAAAAGTAAAGTTTGCTTCCCACTCTTTTGTGGACTCAGCTCTGTGCTGCTGGGGCAATATAGTCCAAGCCGAGGGTAGTCGGGCAATCGGGAGGATGAGATGGTCTGAACTGAAAAAGCTGGTGATTGGGGAGTTCTGTCCTCATAGAGAAATGGATAAAGTTGAGAGAGAATTCCTGTAACTGGAGGCGAGAAAGATGACGCACCAATAGTACACCACCAAATTCAACGAGATGGCACGTTTGGTGCCGGATGAGGTGACGCCTCTATCATGGAAGATTAAGCGGTATATTCAGGATTTGCCAGCGGACATTCGCAGGCATATGATCGCTGCGCGACCGAGCATGTTAGGTCGGTGGTGATTTGTCAGGGAAGTTATATGATGAGAGGGCTGTAGTGGTGGGGCTGAAGGTAGCAGGAGGGGTGGAGCTGATTGAAACTGGAATGGGAAGAGGTTTGGTCAGGGTGGTGCCTCAAGGGGTAACAAGAAGGCAAGGGTGGACGACCGCGCAACAGTCGCGTCAGGTGCGGGTATGAAGAAATGTGGTGGGTGAGGGAGAGAGCATAGTGGGGAATGTGGGTTTGGGTCGAACTTGTGCTTAAATGTGGGAAGGCGGGGCACATGGCAAGGGACTGTCGTACGGTCTGGTGCTTTAACTGTGGTGAAGAGAGTCACATAAGTAAGGATTGTAAGAAGCCGAGGGCGGAGGGCTCTGAGGCGAAGAAGATGGGGAGTGAAGGACCAAGGGCAAGGGCCAGGGCATTCACCATGACACAGGAGGAAGCTAGGACGGACCCTAAAAATTGTGTCCGGTACATTTCTTGTGATCCAAACTTTATCTTTTGTGTTATTTGATACGGGTGCTAGTAAAAGTTTTATTTCTGCTGCTTTCTGTGCTAAGCTGCCAATTAGTAGTAAACGTGTTGATGCGCCCTTCAATGTAGAAAATACCATAGTTAAGTCTACCAGGATCTTTGATATGATAGAGAACTATGATGTGGAACTAGAAAGTCATAAGTTTCGTGTTAGACCGTTCGTGATGACCCTAGGTGGTCTCAATTTGGTTCTTGGGATGGATTGGTTGGCGGACTTTAAGGCAAAGATTGTGTGTCGCAAGAAGATGATTAGCCTGACAGCGCCTGACGGGAGTTTGGTAACTGTTATGGACATCGGGTCATGACGATCCCGAAAGTAATCTCAATGGCGGTGGCAGGAAAGTGTATGAGGCGTGGATGTAGCACCTACTTGGCTTATGTAAAGGATGTGGATACGCCAACACCACAACTGTCTAATGTACCGGTTGTGTGTGACTTCCAGATGTGTTTCCAGAAGACTTAACATGAGTGCCACCTGACACAGAGATCAAGTTTTAGATTGATGTGGTACCGACTGCCAACCCGTTGCCAAGGCACCGTATCCGTTGGCTCCAACGGAGATGAAAGAGTTAATGGAGCTGTTGGAAGAGCTACTTGATAAGAGGTTTATTAAACCAAGTATCTTTGGTTGGGGTGCTCCGGTCCTATTTGTGAAGAAGAGAGACGGTAGTATGAAGATGTGCATTGACTACCGCGAGCTGAACAAGTTGACGATGAAGAACCGATATCCCTTACGATGAGTAGATGATTTGTTCGATCCGATTCAAGGTGCCAGTTGGTTTTGTTGTTCCATATGTACCTAGTTTACGGTCTTAATGTTATATGTCTGTCATGTCCTAAATGTAATGAAACGAATGAGTTGAATGAAACATAATATGTTGTTGTTGATCTTAATGTTTAATGTTTCGGTGTATGTTTTAATTTTTATCATTTATTAACTCATATTGAACCAACTATCTAGGTTTGTGCTTCTTTGAATATATCTTAGTCATGTAATGATTGAGAAACATATTCAAACTTAGTCGTATGAAGTTTTCATGCGAATGGGCCTCGCAAATGGACCATACGCATGAATACTGTTGATACATGTTTGTCCCTAGATCATGATATGTGATGTAATAGATCTTGTTTGGTATGATTAATGAAATGATATTGATTGTTTGTTAGTTATAATGTTTAATAGTTCATTAATGAGTCGTGACTGAATTGATTGGGTTATGATTATTTGAATTGTTGCACATTATGTTATATTAATTAAAACATTCAAACTTAACTTAATGAAGTTCTCATGCGAATGGCTCATGCGAATGAATCATACGCATGAATAACTTCACACGATTGACTCAGTCGCACGACTGAACCAGGAGACTGGATCAGTCGTACGATTGTAACATAAGATTGAGTCATTCGCACGACTGAACACTCAGTCGTACGAAGGAATCAACCGCATGGTTCAATCGCACGACTGACCAAACTAATGGTTCAGTTGCACGATGGATAGTGCCAACCTATAAATACAACTCAATTCGTGAAAAATAAGGACTCTCGATCAATACGATTCCAGACGTACCCTAGCCGTCCAGAAACCATCCTATTCGTTCTCCAAGTTCATAGAACACATTAGATCGATTCCAATCGATTTCTAACGTTAGTTTCATCTTGATGATTCTTCGTGTGTTCTCACTCATTGGATTGCCAATCAAAAGGATTCCGCACTATTTGATCTGGTTTACACGTAATCTCTAGGTATTCGGTCAAATACCAGGTCCTAACAAGTATTTGACCGAAATACCTAGAGATTAACGTGTAAACCAGGTCAAATAATGCGGAATCCTATTTGATTGGCAATCCAATCAGTGAGAACACACGAAGAATCAATCAAGGATTGAACTAACGTTAGAAATCGATTGGGAATCGATCTAATGTGTTCTATGAACTTGGAGAATGAATAGGAAGGTTTCTGGACGGCTAGGGTACGTCTGGAATCATAATTGATCGAGAGTCCTTACTTTTCACGAATTGAGTTGTATTATAGGTTGGCACTATCCAATCGTGCGACTGAACCATTAGTTTGGTTCAGTCGTGCGATTGAACCATGTGGTTGATTCCTTCGTACGACTGAGTGTTCAGTCGTGCGACTGAGTCAATCTTATGTTACAATCGTACGACTGATCCAGTCTCCTGGTTCAGTCGTGCGACTGAGTCAATCGTGTGAAGTTATTCATGCGTATGATTCATTCGCATGAGCCATTCGCATGAGAACTTCATTAAGTTAAGTTTGAATGTTTTAATTAATATACATAATGTGCAACCATTCAAATAATCATAAACCCAATCAATTCAGTCACGACTCATTAATGAACTATTAAACATTATAACGAACAAACTATCAATATCATTTCATTAATCATACCAAACAAGATCTATTACATCACATATCATGATCTAGGGACAAACATGTATCAACAAACTCCCCCTTGGACCTAGATCTCTAATGTCTTGTTTTCTTCATTACCTCCTCATATTTCTTGTACTTGTCCTCTTGTGTGACTCCTGCGTGAATATCAAACACGAAGCAAAGTCGTATAACATTTTGGAACTGGAGGGCTTGTACAATGTCTTGTGTGTCATAGAACAGTGGCCACTTGTATAATGTATAGACATCATTAGCAAACAAGTTGGTTAGCCACATTGAGTCAAATACCCTGATGGTATCCATTTGGCCCTCTTTATCCAGGACTACGACCGCTTCTGCTGTTCTCCAATCGTAGTACCACCACTTAAAGTGTGGTGTGAAATCCTTTGTCATTCCCGAAGTGGGATTCTTGACATTGTGCGCGGAGGATTCCACTTCAACAAAATCTTTGGTTTTCCAGTATGGCATCCATCTCAGACCTTCTAATATACCTTGTAGGTTGTTGAGGTCTGAAGTTAATCCATCTGGTGTGGTACTCTTTCTTTAGGGCAACCTCAAACCAGCCTGACATCTTTCTCGGGTCAGCATACAACAGCTTCAATTTGGCCAGCTGGTTGAGTTCAAAACCTGGTAGAGTCTTTAGATCATGTGGAAATCTAAAGTACTCTATGCCCTTCTCCCTCTTAACGGCATAAACGTTAAGATCATCAAAATATGCCCATGCTATAATCCTGCCTGACACCGTAAGATGTTTCTTGACGCTATAGAACTTGGTGTAGGCATCCCTCTTCGGTGCAGCACGTTGGGCTCTAACTTCTTTAAAACATTCAGCCCACTCAGCCTTTCGAATGTCTACGTCATCATTTGAGGCTTGGGCGGTTCCTTCGGTCTTCCTGTTTCCTGCTCCATCTGTCTAGTACCTCAAACATATCACTGACTAGGGACTCACCCAGATTGGGGACCACATTACCCTCGTTGTCAGCGTACTGAGGGTACTCTTCTGCAGCAATATCTTCAACCTCAACTTCATCAACGTCATTTAGTTCTTCGTCACTGGTTGAATCAACTGTTGGAGCATCCTTGACAATTTCATCAGGATTGAGTCTGAACATCTCTGCCAGTTGCTCGTTAGATAGGTCATGAATTATTTCACCTTCTTCAGGGGTATAACTCACTGACCTTCTGACAATCCCTTGCAGATCAAGAATCATTGTGAGTTGAGACTTGACCTGTTGAAGGGGAGCAATATCAAACTCATCTCTGTGTACTTTGGATCTGTTTGATTTACACATTTCACACTCAAATCATTAGTAATTTATCAAACAAAATGCATTAACTTAATATAAACATTTAGTACATGGTTTTTCAATACAGAAATACAAAAGTAAATAAATACATAAACATCTACTATTTACTTTATCCTGAATACTCGACTCTTCACGTGAAGGTGCAGAAGCAGAAGCTGACTGATCTTGTCTGTTCTTTGATCTTTCTCTTGCCCTGGAGCTGAGACAGATTCAGCTGCTTCTCCTCGTCAGTGTCTTCATCTTCACACCATTCTTCGGTTCTCTTCATCAGTTTCACTCTCATATCATCATCGTCTTCATAATCTTCATTATCATCAGCATTTCTGTCCCCATCCCTTATCTTTAACGGTTCCTCCTTTGATCCTTTCAGGTTTAGCAAATGGTCTTTTTAGCCTTTTCCAATAATCCTCTATTTCTTCCTGAGGTGACGCTTTGGCTTGGAGAATGGCATACCGTTGCTCTGGGCAGTCATCTTCTCGGGCCTGCTCCTCAATTACTCGATCCTGCTCTGCAATTTTATGCGATTGTGTAGCACTCAGGTCAGTAAGCTGGCGGATCTGATGTAGTTGTTTCTTCCTCATCAGCCGCCAACAATCGCAACACCATTCTTTTTAAACGCCGACAACTGTTCCTCTACCGATGGAGGTAGAGGAGATGAGATTATAGGTGTGTGAGGGATGGCTGAGGGCATGATTGGGGTGACGTGGTGGTGGCGTGGTGTGGTGAAGATAGGTCTGTATAGTGGTGGAGGTGATGAGGGAGTAAAGAATGTGGTGGTGGAGGGAAATGGTACTGTGGTGGAAGGTATGGTGGGGGCTGTGTGATAGATGTGGTGGATGTGGTGGATGTTGTGGAAGGTATGGTGTGGGGCTGTGATAGATGTGGGGTATGTGGTGGATGTGGTGGACTGGATGTGGGGATGTGGTGGAAGTGGTAGTGATAAAGGTCACCCTACGCTCTTCTTTTTCTGGCCATGGGGTTGGCCATTCTCTTCCTCCTTGATCCAGTTGAGGAGGAAGCTCCCCCGACAATCCCGCCTGAGGACCCCGGAGCATAGTTGGGTCAGTTTCTGTATCTCGGAGCCTCTCGGTTGTACACCAACAACCCTTAACCCATGTTCTGTGGAACAACTTTCCTTCCCACAGTTCGGGTAAGTGGCTCTCATCCGATTCAGCCTCATCCTCCTCGTTAAGAACAAAATCTTGATGAAATCCCGCTGACTCAGTTACTTCAGCAGATGTGACAGACACAGGAGGTACAGAATCAAGACACAGTGCCTCTGAGTGGAATACATCATCCCCACTGTCATCCTCATCTGAGTCAAGAGGGGTAGGGCTATCTGTTCCATATCAGAGTCACTGTCCCCGTGACGCCACTTTCTCTTTTTCGGCACTACATAGTCTTCTCTGGCAAGATGACCAAACAACCTCCTGACCGGAGGCTTCACTTGCTTTCCCGGTATACTTTCATCCTTCCAGGGTGGTGTCATCCATTACCTCCAATACTACCGATCCTCCTGTTCTTTTGGCAGGGAAGGAAGCTTCTGATCTATTATCATTGCATAAAACGTGGGTACATACAGAAGGCTTCCTTTCCTTCCCCCTGAGGTTCTCCACCAGATAAGTGAAGATCATCTTAGAGAAGCTGAACGGATGGTTCAGCACCAACGCAACGTATGCGTTTTGCATCTGATCCGACAGCTCATCAAACCCACCTTTTCTTGAAGCCATGCTCTTGAGCAGCACGTGTGCAGGTATTTAAACTGGGGACAGAGGTTACTCTTGTTGAGTACCCCTGAATTGATGTCGCCAGAGGTATTTGGCTCTGAGAAAACATCCTCTGACAGTGAGGGGGTGTAGACGGGTTGGGCAGTCACCGTCATCCCCCAATTGAAGTACAATCCTTAGATCCTCCTCAGAAACGGTATATCCTCCCAAATATGGTACTTCTTATGCAGTGAGGTTCAGAGATCTATCAACTGTAGCGCCTTCCCAGAAGGCTTGTTGAATGGATCGATATGGGGTGCAAGGGGTAGAGATGGCATGCGCAATCCGTGATCTCAATAGAAACGTGATAATGCCAGAGAATTCTGCAGCATTTTTGGATGTTAAGTCCAGATGGGCACATATATTATGCTTTGTGCTCATAGTCCATCTACTCGCCATCTGTTACACAAAGATAGTAAACATTAGTACCATTTACTAAGAAAGTCATGAACTCATTAAGCTTGAAGAACATCTTTCGATCATGCGATTGAAATTGTGCGACTGAGTTCAACAGTGTGCGATTGAACCGTGCGAAAGGCGTTCAGTCGTACGATTGAATGGTACGAATGGGGTTCAGTCGTGCGATTTACCCCATACGTATCTCAGAGTGTGCGATTGGGCTCCTACGCATATACCTTCATGCGGTTACCTCAGTCATGCGACTGAACTTCATACGCATGGTTCAGCCATGCGTATGGGCAGTTGAGCCCTCAGTCGTGCGACTGAAGTCATCTTGTTATCCATTCGCATGAAGACCAACTGTGCGATTCACATTTTCAGTTTCACCAATTTTTGTTTTACACCTCTATATCTAGTTCATTGGACTCGCCATCTCGTCACTAATGACCTATTAAACTTAATTTTAACATTTAGCTTAGTTTATGTAGGTTATTAGGGCATTTTTCAATCCGATCAATGTTTCATTCGAATAAACCAAATTGGACTCAAAATTCTTCTGATGAACTGTAATGTACTGTATTCTTGTCAATCGAAAGTCAAAAGATGAATAGCAATGTGAACAACTATCTCTAGAGATTTGGCAGAGTAACGGGAAAGAAAGCGATTTGGGGTGCGATTTGGGGTGCGATGGGAGTGTGAGTGAGATGCGATGGACTGAGGCCCTTTAAATACTGACCCTAATTTCAATCAGCCGACTGCCTCATTCGCTCATTTCATTCGGGCGACTGAGGTTCAGTCGTGCGATTGGTCCAGTCGGTCGCTTTCAGTCGGCCGACTGAGTATCAATCGGTCGACTGACTCATTCGGTCTCTTTATTGCGCTCAATTAACCGACTAACTCTCAGTCGGTTGACTGACTCATTCGCACCCTGTCATTCGGTCGAAGGATCATTCTTCAACGCCATCGTTGAAGGACTCAATTCATGTCCAGTCGTGCGAATGGGTCCATTCGCATGGTGGTCCATATTCATGGTCCAATCGTGTGCGAATGGGATCCATTCGCATGGTTGGTCCATATTCATGGTCCAATCGTGTGAATGGGTCACACTTGGTAGATTTTCTGCCATTTTTGAACATTTTAACCTTTTGAAGTAGATATATAAGCTCTTACCAAATTCAGTCACTTCAGATGTGACCTTTTAAATTTGAAAAACATGTGGCCATCTCAGACATGACCTTTTAGGTATGTAATCCCTTCTGATTTCCCTGATGTAGTCCGACAGATGCACAAATTAAAAGATTAACATAAAAACTTAAACAAACTACACAAATAAAGTTTATTTTTGGACTTTTTGTGAGAGATAAAACCTAAGATGGAAATCTAAGGGATTTGGTTAGGGAGTAGACAGCTTCAACTTAGATTGATCATATGTGGACCAATTCAATTTTGGAATCATACAGGAACATCAAATCATTTCGGACTTGTTCTTAAACTTTTGATGCTTAATTCTCGGTGTTCATCCAGAGTCGTTAGCAACTTAAGGAAATCATACTGAAACTCTTAGATTTTCACATTGATTTGAACTCTTGAGAATGTAGCCACTAAGATTGTCAGTATATTCGTCCACTTAAATCCATACACAGACTTTTGACGCAGACTGGTGACTGTCTTCGGTTTAATTATTTCAGCTAACATTTGTGGATCCCACACTTATATGGTAATCAACATTCCTCAGAGGTTTTTGAGCGGTCTACGGGTATTATTACAAGAAGAGACTATTCTTAGAGCTTTCAAAGAGAAGCCTGTCCTCAGGTCAGGCCATCGCACACAGCAGAGAGGCGGCAAACAACAATGAATTCTAGAATATCTAGTTATGCTTATCCTCAGGTCAGTGCCATCGCACAGCAGAGAGGCACACAACCTATCTCCTTGTTAGAGCAGCTTATTTTATTTTACACAATATGCACCAACAACATAAGTCATTAGCTTTATTGCATTTGTCTTTCATTTTTCTTGCTTTGCTCTAATATGGTCATCCGCACACGTTTGTGGCATTTAAATGCTCATTACCCCTTATTGGAATATATTTGATTGTGTTAACCAGTGATAAGATGGAAGCCACAGTCAGTTGAACAACTTAGTTTGATCTTGAGATCACCAATCAGGTCTAATTGTCTATTGTGTTGAATCTACCAACATATCATTTGTGGTCTAGCAGCCTCTAAGTCTACTTTCTCTGTGTCACCTTAGGAGTTGCTAGTTTTCTATCATCTTCCCTTTTTATATGCTTAGACTACACAGACTTATACTTTGAACTTTGCATCTTTTCAAAACTTAGATTTAAAATCCCTCTTGATTTGTTCATGTGTACTATCATGTTCCAAAGGTATTGAATCGGTATCACAGACACAATCTACCTTATTTAGCTAGTACCCCTTCTTTCCCTCATTTTTTTAATGTTTAACTTGCTCACATATTCTCCCCTAAATACTAAAATCATTGCGGGTTTAATTATTTTTGGATTTTAATAAACAGCAAAAAACATGAGTTTAAATATAACAGACAAAAGAAAAAACAGATAACATAAAATAAAATAAACTTTAATGAAACTACATCGGACTACACTATTCTCATCAGGAATTACCTCACTTTTCTTTCTAACGTCGTTGACCTCTAGCAAATATTGAAAACGTGGTTTATCAAAGGCTTTAGTATAGAAGTCAGCACGTTGAAAATCAGTATTAATTTTAACCACATCAATTAAGTTCTTTTCAAAACAGTCCTCATGAAGTGGTATTTAATGCCGATGTGTTTGGTCTTAGGATGTTGAACCGGATTTTTAGTTACTGCAATTGCAGCAGAGTTACCAACAAAAATAGGAGTAGATGAGAATTTTAAACCATAATCCCGCATTTGATGTTGAATCCAAATGATTTGTGAACAGCAACTTGCAGCAGCAACTTGCAGCAGCAACTTGCAGCAGCAACTTGCAGCAGCAACTTGCAGCAGCAACTTGCAGCAGCAACTTGCAGCAGCAACTTGCAGCAGCAACTTGCAGCAGCAACTTGCAGCAGCAACTTGCAGCAGCAACTTGCAGCAACAACATATTCGGCTTCACAGGTTGACAATGCAACTGATGTCTGCTTCTTACACTGCCATGTAACTAATCTTCTCCCAAAGAATTGACACCCCGCTGATGTAGACTTGTAGTTCATTTTGCAGCCTCCGTAGTCCGAGTCACTATACGCCGTGAGCTCAAAATCATCATCATGAGGATACCACAACCCCAGTGTGGGTGTACCCTTTAGATAGCGAAAAATCCTTTTGACCCCGATCAGATGATTGACCTTAGGTTTAGCCTGATATCTGGAACATAAACATGTAGCATACATGATATCAGGTCTTGAGGCAGTGAGATACATGAGGGATCCAATCATTCCTCGGTACATAGTGGCATCTACAAGATCTCCATTCTCATCAGGTGCTATATCATGATTCGTGGCTAGTGGAGTCGCACGCAGCAGCAGAAGCATTCTCCATGTCAAAGCGACTGAGAATGTCTCCTACATACTTGGTCTGATGTAGAAAGATCCCATTAGGTGTTTGATCCACCTGTAACCCGAGAAAGAACTTCATCTCCCCATAGCACTCGTCTCAAACTCTTTCTCATCACTGCTTCAACTCTTGCATAACTCTTCGTTCTTTGACCCGAAGATTATGTCATCAACATATATCTGTACAAGCAGTAGTCACCATCCTTTTCTTTAATAAACAGTGTACAGTCAATGACTCCCCTGCGAAAGCCATCTTTCACAAGATGAGTCGAGAGTTTCTCATACCAAGCTCGAGGAGCTTGATGAAGCCCATATAAAGCTTTGTCGAGCTTGTAAACTCTATCCCGATGATAAGGGTCTTCAAATCCCTCGGGTTGAATTAAATAGACTGTTTCCCTGATTTCCCCATGAAGGAATGCACTCTTCACATCTAATTGGTAGACTTTAATCTTCATGTACGATGCATAGGCAAGGAAGATACGAATAGCTTCCATCCTTGCCACGGCGCGAAAACCTTGAACCACCGGTCGAGCTTTATCCTGATAATGACTCCTTGGTCATCCTTCTTGCATTTTAGTACCCATTGGTGCCAATGACTTTGCACCATTAGGTCTATCAACCAGAGTCCTACACCTAACTTCTTAAACTGCAGAAGTTCTTCTTGCATGGCACTCACCCACGCCTCATCATTTAGTGCTTCACTGAATATTTTGGCTCAACCTGCGAAACAAAACATCGATAAGCACCATCATGAATGTAACCCTTCTCCATAACTGAGGCGTAATCAGCTGAGTATAGCTGATTTCGGGTTTGTACTCCTGATCGGACATCTCCAATAACATTGTCAAGGGGATGATAGACGTTTAGTCGTGATCCTGGAGTAGTCGGCACAGTCACCTCCAAACCAAGATTGTGAACATTTTGTTCTGCATCTGAGGAAGGTGGAGTTTGAGGTTCCGAAGTCGAGGGTGCATCACTTATGGATGCTTGTGGACTTTCAGGAACTGAACTTGTTCCTCCTGACTGTTCTGGTTATCTGCTTTAGTTTCATCTTCAGAGGAGGAGTCACTGTCATCGACTACCCCTTCTGACTGAGTAGATGATTCTCCCTGTGTGCTAGATGGTATATTTAGAATATCATACATCATCCTAGTAGCTAACTCATCATCCAAGGGAGAGAGAGAGGGATGTTGAAGGATTTGAAGAATCCATCATAATCGAAGAGTATGCAGGTCCTTTGCCTGTAGGTGGTGTGGTATATCTCTGAACGTCGACATTACACCACACTTCTACAAGACCCATGAGTTTGTAAACTCGCTTGTTCGGTATGTTGTATCATAGAAAAATTCCTTCAACGGCCTTCTCGCTGAATTTTCCTTCTTGTGTCTTCTTCAGAAGTGTACACAGTGCGCCAAAAGGTTCAAGATACTCCAAATTCGGTTTGCGTCTTTGTAGTAGCTCATGACATGTCTTTCCGTGGTGCTTGACTATCAGGACTCGATTCATGTATAACACGCATTTGCCACTGCCTCATTCCAGAATTGGATAGGCAGTTCAAGTCTGCCAGCATAGTCCGTGCTGTCTCTATCAACTCCTGTCTTTCTCTCAGCAACGCCATTCATCTGAGGTGTGTAAGCAGAAGTGAATTGATGCACAATTCCTTTTCCTTGCAGTATGCCTCCATCCCTTGATTCTTGAATTCTGTCCGTTGTCTGAGCGTATTTGTCGAACTTTTAGCTTGTAGAGGGATTCCAGTGTGGTACTAATTCCTTGAATGTCTCCAAAGTTTCTGATTTGGATTTCAGAAACATTACCCAAGTGAACCTTGAGTAGTCATCAGTGACCACAAAACAGTACACGTCGCCTGCAATGCCCTTGTACTAACTGGACCAAACAGATCCATGTGAAGAAGCTCAAGAGGAAGTTCTATTGATGAACTTTCTTTTTCTTATGAGACTTCTTTGTTGTTTGCATTTCTTGCAAGCTACACAAAAGTCAGGAAGTTGGAGTTCTTGACATTTACTCCTGTCACTAAATCCTTCTGAATCAAATGATTCATCTTCCTTTACTAATGTGTCCCATTCTCCGATGCTAGGAGATTGAATCCCTCTTAGTAGCTTTAGATAAGAAACACTGAACCTCATGATCCGTTGTAGCAGCTGTTGACAGATCCAAGACATAAAGGTCTTTATATCTTGAAGTAGTCATCAGAACTTGCTCCTCTGGGATCATATATTCTTTCTTCAGCACGTAACACTTCTGGTTATCGAAGATGACTTTAAATCCATTATCACAGATTTGGGAAACAGACAGTAAGTTGTTCTGAAGTTGTTGAACGTAGTTCACCTTATCAAACTTAACTTTCTAATTTCCCACTTCTCCCTGAGCTGTGATGTAGCTTCCTTTGTTTCCTGCAAAGGAAACATGCCCTCCTTTTATTTGTTTGACATTAGATAAAAGGGCTCTACTTCCTATCATGTGCCTGGATGCTCCGCTGTCTATAATCCACGTGTTAGTCTCAGCACTGTATCGAACACCCTGCACATACAAAGTAAATGAATTAGTTTAGGTTAGGAACCCAAGCTTTGACTGTCTTGGTTTCCCAGAGGCATCACACATCATAAACTCCACCCATTGACCCTACAGGGTGAGGGTAGCTCAGGTTCCTTCTTCTTATTAGTATCAAACACACGTAGGTTGACTTTTCTTTCCATAAGCCAGATTTGTGCAATGCCTGTTTATGATAAACAGTCGTTTGGCTTGCAAGTTGGACTTTAGGTTCACTAGCTCTTCTAGGTGGAGTTAAAGAGCTCCTCCTAGAAGACTTAGGTTTTGAGTCCGGAAGTTCAATCTTCTTCCTAGGTGTCTGATAAAAATTACAGTAGGAAGCACTGTGTCTATACTCTCCACTGTTGTAGCACGCTCTGCTATCAACTTTAGATTAAACTTTCTTTGTGGAGAGGTGCGTGAGACTCTAGTAACATCAATCACTTTAGGTTTTGACTCTAGTATGTTTGAGTTTTCTCTGGTTTAACAAAATTTACTGTTTTAACCTGTTAACATGTTCCAATTTTTTGTTAACAGGTTTTTGACTTGACGCATGTGAGAAAGTAATTTGAAGTCTTTTTAGTTTTGATTTGACTTTGTTAGAACTTGACTTTAAGTTAACCTTTTCAAACTTCTTTTCCAGATTAACACAAGGCAATTTCCCTTTGCCTTTGACGTTGTCTCCTTTTGTTTGTTTCCAGTCTCGATAGATGAACATAGGGAATCTGGATCACTTACCAGAGGAGTAGTCACTACATGATCCTTGAGGGTATTACTACTTAAAGGTCTCGACTTAGTGTTCATCAAGGTCTCAGGTCGTGGTGGTGGAACCACTTTGTAGCCCAGTCCCTCCCCGTTGTTCCTTTCTCTTACTAAGTGTTGGACTATGTGCGACGAACTAGTCCAACTATGCAGTTTCTGTTTTAGTGAATTTGACTTCTACTTCTAGAACTACCTTTTGTTTCTTAGTGTCTTCTAGGGAGTTAGATAGTACCTAATGTCATTTGCTGGGTGTAAAAGCCACTACTTCGTTTCCCTAAGTTGTTTAGTCAATAGGTCTATTTTTTCTTTGTAACTATGCTCATTTTGTTTTAGTACTCTATTAGCCCCTCAGTGCACAGACGTAAATCTTTTCTAAGTTATCATTATGATCTAATAACCTAGCAAATTTTTCATCTATGCTATTCCTAAAAGTATCACAATGAGAACAAGCAGATGATTAAAAATTTGGTCAGTGGTACTTACCTGAGTTGGTTCAGAAGAGTTAGCATCAGTTGCAGCATCAGATGTTTCTGGTTCTGGTGATTCTGACTTTTTTGTCTCTGACGTGGAAACTTCCTCATTTGGCTGGAACTAACCTCGGCTGCAGTTGTGTTTCTTCACTATGTGACATTGCTATCTCAATTGCTAGATCACCTTCACTCGTAGAATCATCATCAATATCCTCAACACTGGCAATGTTAGATTCTCCTGTGGTGAGACAAACCTAAAACTCCAATCCAATCCGTCTTCATCATCATGAGCAGTTAAGGCTTTTGGATCCTTGTTTGATGAAGTAGAACTAGAGGCTTGCTTGTCTTGGTGAGTAAAGGATGAGAACGGGTTCCCATTACCCGTCTTCTTTGGCTTGACACATTCTCTTTTGAAGTGCCCCTTCTCACCACAGTTAAAGCAGGTCACTTTACTCTTGTCGAAGCCAAAGGTGGTATCCTTAGTAGCAACCAAGTTCTATCCAGTATTTTTCACAAATTTCTTCGCCCTCCGGACAGCACTTGCTAAGGCCCACATTACATCCATTCTCTCAAGCTCCATCTCATCCACTGCTCGTAGTCCTCATCTGCCAGATGGCAGTTTCCAATCTTCCTGGCAACAAGTCCATCATATGAATGAACCACTGCCGCTAAAAGATCCATATGCTCTCGTGCTACTTCCACGGTCACATTACCGAGGTTCTCGATCTTCAGTTTGGTAGCGTTTTCTTCTGATCCAATATAATGGGTACATGATGACCCAGACGTGTCTGATCCAGAAGGAGAAGCATGTGAAGGACCTGACGAGCTAGACACAAAAGCAGTCTGGAGTGGTGCTCCAGATGTCTAGCTTGAGGCGTGGCGTGTATAAAGCTGGATTTTGTGAGTACAAAGACTTCTGAGCTCTATACTTCATCCTTAGTGCTTCTTCTCGCAACTTAAGAATGAAGTCATTTATATCCAGCTTTACAAGTATTCCATTCGTCTCAGGTTAGACACGATGTAGCCCACTTATCAAGCAATCCGTCTGCGAAGTTGCTTACTTTCTCTTCCATGGTAGTAGCCACTCCATGTGTATGCAATTCGCTCATCAAGTGGTAGAATCTGTCTATGACTTCGTCCAAACTTTCATTACCAATTGATGAGAAGTTATCGAATTCCTTCTTTAACTCCTTTGCCTTGATTGCCTTCAATGATGCATTCCATCATATCTCTTCTCTAGCTCATCCCACAGTTTCTTGGACTGCTTGTTCTCTGAATACTGGTGGAATATGTCTTTGGGGATAGACTGAGTGATCAATGCATAAACTCTTTTCTCTGCATTGTACTTAACTTTCTGTGCGTCTATCATCCCG
Source organism: Flaveria trinervia (assembly GCA_025506515.1). Lineage (NCBI taxonomy): Eukaryota > Viridiplantae > Streptophyta > Magnoliopsida > Asterales > Asteraceae > Flaveria > Flaveria trinervia. The sequence continues at coordinate 24,536,543 of CM046442.1, read as the reverse complement.
CTTAATGTTAGCTTAACTCCATCAGCTCCCACCGGTGTACTATAACAATCTCAATGGCTTCCACAGATTAGGATCTACTCCATTAAGGTAGATCTCAAAACGTTGTTTCCAGTGGGGAAACTCATCTAAAGTCAAAACTTTGGTGGTTTATTGTGATTCCCCACCTCACTCTCAAGCAACAGCAGGTTCTGTATCATTGAGTCCTTCCCAGCAGTAAAGGCTGACATCTGATCTTCCATGAAATAAACTTATAATCTAATCAAACAGACTTTCACTGATGCGACTGAAGGATGCGAATGAGCTAATCGTGCGTATAAACTCTGCGATTGGTTCAATCGTGCGGCTGAACTGGGCGATTGGTTCAGTGTGCGAAGAATCTGTGCGTATGATCTGAGCTATGCGAACGAACGGTTCAGTCGGCCGAATGAGGGTGCGACTATGTCCAATCGTGCGTATGAGCAATGCGAATGGAGTCCAGTCGTGCGAATGAGTCACCCGTGCGACTGAAGCTGCTGTTTTGCGAAAATTTCTAGGTTTGACGGGTTTCAGCCGTAAAGATTCGAAATTTCACAAGTTCTAATCGCCTAAGTCAGTAGAAACCAAACTTCAATGAGCATGGAACTTCCAAGATCACTTTTGATGCCAAAGATTGCGTTTTTAGTGCAAAAACACAAACTCTGATACCACTTGTTAGGACCTGGTATTTGACCGAAATACCTAGAGATTAACGTGTAAACCAGATCAAATAGTGCGGAATCCTATGTGATTGGCAATCCAATCAGTGAGAACACACGAAGAATCAATCAAGGATTTAAACTAACGTTAGAAATCGATTGGGAATCGATCTAATGTGTTCTATGAACTTGGAGAACGAATAGGAAGGTTTCGGGACGGCTAGGGTACGTCTGGAATCGTAATTGATCGAGAGTCCTTATTTTTCACGAATTGAGTTGTATTTATAGGTTGGCACTATCCAATCGTGCGACTGAACCATTAGTTTGGTTCAGTCGTGCGATTGAACCATGCGGTTGATTCCTTCGTACGACTGAGTGTTCAGTCATGCGACTGAGTCAATCTTATGTTACAATCGTACGACTGATCCAGTCTCCTGGTTCAGTCGTGCGACTAAGTAAAATCGTGTGAAGTTATTCATGCGTATGATTCATTCGCATGAGCCATTCGCATAAGAACTTCATTAAGTTAAGTTTGAATGTTTTAATTAATATAACATAATGTGTAACCATTCAAATAATCATAAACCCAATCAATTCAGTCACGACTCATTAATGAACTATTAAACATTATAACTAACAAACTATCAATATCATTTCATTAATCATACCAAACAAGATCTATTACATCACATATCATGATCTAGGGACAAACATGTATCAACAAATACTTCATGCTATGGACCAGTCGCACGACTGAACCAGGAGACTGGATCAGTCGCACGACTGAGACATACGGATGACTCAGTCGCATGACTAAACCTTCAGTCGTGGGATTGACTCAGTCGCATGCTTTAGTCGCACGACTGAACCATGCTATGGTCCAGTCGTACGATGACTAACCATACCCTATAAATACCACTTAATTTGTGGAAAAACGGAACACTTTGAAGAATTCGACCACTACTCGTACTCTAGCCGTCTAGAACGTCCAAGAAAATCAGTCCAGGTTCATAGATCGTTTTTGATCGATTCCTATTTGTTCTTAACGTTTATCTTATTGTTATATCGATTGGGTTAACATTCTCACTGGTTGGATCGATAATCAAATAGGATTCCGCACTATTTGAGTTAGTATACACGAAAATCAGTTAGTACTCCGTCGAGTACACGGTCCCTAACAAGTGGTATCAGAGCTTTGGCTCTTGATTTACGTGTGATTCGATCAATTTTGATATAAAAATCATGTTTTTCACGCAAAAACACAATCTTTTTGTGTCCAACAGTGTTTTGGACGTCTCCAGGTCAAAAAGTTAATGTTTTCTGGCATACGAGGATTAGGGTAGTGACAAATTTGTGTTTTTGCATCAAAGTACCTTAAGTTTCAATTCCTTAGATTTAGTAACTTGAGTCGCACGATTGACTCAATCGCACGACTGAATCCATATGCATCTCATACGCACGATTGGACTCAGTCATACATCCTTACGTATGACTGAATTGCCTAGTCGCATTGTTCATTCGCACCAGTCCATTCGCACGAGTGAGCCATCCGCATTGGTTCATTCGCACGTTTGAGCCATCCGCATTGGTTAATGTCACGAATTGTCCAATCGCACTTCTTCATTCGCACAAGTAAAACAGTTTTGTTCTAAAGACCAAAGTCAATAGTAGTGGAGGATCAATATTTAGCGTTCACCACAGGAAGGGACTCCAGGATTCAAAATCTGCTGCTTCTAGAAAATGAAGTGGGAAATCATAACAAACCCCATAAGCTCATAACGTTAGATGATTATCACAATGGAAGCAAAGATTTGAGATTTACTTAAATGGAGTAGATCCAATCTGTGGTAGTCAATAGAGACAGGATATAGCATGCTTGTAGGTGCAGATGGAGTCAAACTTACCTTAGGCGGTATGACTGATGGCCAAAAGGTAAAGTACAATGTAGAGCAGAAAGTATATGTATTGCTAACTCAGTCAATTCCTAAGGACATCTTCCATCAATTTTCCGAGAATAAGCAAGCTAAGAAGTTGTGGGATGCATTGGAAAAGAGGTATGAGGGAAATGTATCGTTAAAAGCTCTAAAGCCTAAAGCGTTGAGGAAGGAGTTTGACAACTTCTCGTCAATGGGAAAGGAGAGCTTGGACGACGTCATTGACCGGTTCTACCACTTAATCAGTGAGCTGCACACACATGGAGTCACCACGTCTATGGAAGACAAACTTTGAAACTTTGCACATGGGTTGCCAGAGAAGTGTATTTCCTTTGTATCCAACCTCAAATAGAATGATTTGCTAGCGAAGTTAGATATCAACGACATCATTCTGAAGCTGAGAGAGGAAGAGTTGAGGATGAAGTACAGGGCCCAAAAGTCTTCATATGATGAGAATCCAGCACTATACAACTCAACTCCACAAGCCAAAACGTCTGGAGCGCCACTTCAAATGGCATTTGTGTGAGTTCAGCTGGTCCATCTCAAGCTACCACTTCAGGATCAAAAAGTCAGGGTCGTCTTGTACCCAATACATAGCACGTGGAGCCAATGCTATAAAACTGAAGACTAAGAATCTCGAGAACGTTACAGTGGAGGTAGCAAAGGAGCACATGGATCTCTTAGCAGCGGTCGTTCACTCCTATGACAGACTAGTTGTTGGGAAGATTAGGAACTGCCATCTGGCAGATGAGGACTACGAGCTGGTAGACAAGACAGAGCTCCAGAGAATAGACATCATGTGGCCTTAGCAAGTGCTGTTTGAAGAGTTAAAGAGTTTGTCAAGAAGACTGGTCAGAATTTGATTGCTACTAAGGACATAACTTTTGGTTTTGACAAGACCAAAGTTATCTGCTTTAATTGTGGGGAAAAGGGGCACTTCAAACGTGAGTGTGTGAAGCCCAAGAACTTTTGGTTTTCGTCTTTCACTCGTCAGGATAAACCCACAAGCAGTACGACTTCGTCGAGTAAGGATCCTAAAGCCTTGACTGCTCACGATGACGAAGGACAAGATGGAGCTTTCAGTTTGTGTCTCCGGGAGAATCCAACATTGCTAGTGTTGAGGATCGAGATGATGACTCAGCAAGCGAAGGTGATATTGTAGTGGAACTCATGATGTCAAATGTTGAAGAAACTGCAACTATAGTTGATCACCTGCCTGAAGAAGGGACAAGTTCAACAGTCTAGAATCACCAGAACCAGAAAAGTCAAACACTGCTTTGATGGCTGATTCAACTACACCCTCTCAGGTAAGTTTCACTACTCAACTTTTCATAATCATGCTTGTTTTGATTGTAATAATTTAGGGAATCATCATATGACATTTTCTAGGTTATTAGACCATAATGATAACTTATTAAAGGACTTGCAACTATACATAAAGGAAATAGAGGCTTAAAACAAAATGAGCACAACTATAAAGAAAAGATAGAACTTCTGAATAAACAACTTAGGGAAACCGAAGTTGTAGCTTTTAACCAAGAAAATGACATTAATTTCTATCTAAACTCCCTAGAAGACACTAAGAAACAAAAAGCAGTTTTGGAAGTAGTAGTAAATTCATTAAAACAAAAACTGCATAGTTGGACAAGTTCTTCTCACATTGTCCAACACTTAGGAGATAACGCAACAATGGGGAGGGTTTGGGATATAAAGTGGTACCACCACCATGTGAGACCTTGATGAATGCCAAAGGCATTTTTCATCCACATGTAAACAAATGAATGTGGCACTAAACAAAAGGATGCCACTTCAAAATCAAAAGGTAAAATGCCTTGTGTTAATCTGGATGAAAAATTTGAGAAGGTTAAACTAAAGTTTGGTACAACCAAGTTTAATTCTAAACCTAAACAGACCAAACATGTTAACCAATCACGTGCATCATGTCCAAGTCCAGGTAAACAAAAGAGTAAAGATGTTAATAACGTTCAAAGAATTAATTTTGTTAAACAAGCTAAACCATAAAAACAGGAAGTGACTAAGCCCAAACTGAATAAAGTCACACAAGTGTCACATACTTCTCCACAGAAACAGTTGAATCGTCAAGTTGAAAGCGGATCATGCTAGAACTGGGGAAAGTATGGTCACTTCGCATCTTACTGTCCTTATTATCAGACACCAAAGAAAAAGGTTCAACTTTATGACACTAAGCAAGCTCTTCCAAATAAGCTCCATGACTCCACCAAAAAGGTTAGTGAACCTAAAGTTCAACCCATTAGCCAGTTGTCTGTTTACCACAAATAGACCTTACACAAGCTGGCTTATGGAAAGAAAAGTCTATGTCTGGAAATGAGAACAAGGAGAGAAATGATCTTCCCTCACCCTCTAATGGACAATGGGTGGAATTTACAATGTGTGATGCCTCTGGGTCACCCAAGCCAGTTAAGGCTTGGGTCCCTGACCTTAACTTATGTTTTCAACTGACTGTGCAGGGTGTTTGCTATAGTGCTGAAACAAACACTTGGACTATAGATAACGGAACATCAAGGCGCATGACTTGATATAGGGACACCTATCAAACGTCAATCAAATCAAAGGAGGTCATGTTTCATTTGCTGGAAACAAAGGAGGTTACATCACAGCTCAAGGGGAAGTGGGAAATCAGAAAATGAAGTTTGACAAGGTAAACTATGTGCAACAACTACAAAATAATTTGCTTTCTATTTCCCAAATATGTGTCAAGGGATTTAAGGTAACTTTCGACAATAAGAAGTGCTATGTCTTGAAAAAGGATTATGTGATTCCGGAGGACCAAGTCCTAATGTCAGCCTCATGATATAATGACCTTTACATCTTGGATCTATCAAAGGCCTCCACAACGGATCACCAAGTTCAATGCTTCTTGTCAAAAGCTACTGAGAAGGATTCTATCTCCTGGCATAGGAGAATGGGGCACATCAATCCACGGAATATGAACCACTTGATGCAGATGACTTAGTGCGAGGAGTCAATGTCAAGAACTTCCAACACCTAGATTTTTGTATCGCCTGCAAGAAAGGAAAACAAACTAAGAAGTCTCATGAGGCAAAGATAGTTAATTCCATAGAACTGCCTCTTGAGCTTCTTCACATGATCTGTTTGGTCTAGTCAGTACAAGAAGCATTGCAAGCGACTTGTACTGCTATGTAGTTACAAATGACTACTCAAGATTTTCTTGGGTGATGTTTCTGAAATCAAAATCAAAAACATTTGAGTCATTCAAAGAGTTAGTAGCTATACTGGAGACACTTTACAAGCTGAAGGTAACACAGGAACGCTCAGACAACGGAATCGAGATCAAGAATCAATAGATGGAGGAATTGTGCAAAGAAAAGGGAATTATGCACCAGTTCACCTCCGCCTACACTCCTCAGATGAACAAAGTTGCTAAGTGAAAGAATCACCACTTAATAAAGACAGCACAGACAATGCTAGCAGACTCGAAACTACCTATCAAATTTTGGAATGGGGCAGTTGCTAATGCGTGTTACACGTTAAATCGAGTTCTGGTGGTAAAACATCATGGCAAGACGGGTTACGAGTTACTTCAACGACATAAACGAAATCTAGAGTATCTCGAACCATTTGCCGCACCGTGCACCCTACTGAAGAAAACTCAAGAAGGGAAGTTTAGCGAGAAGGCTGAAGAGGGAATCTTTCTAGGACACGACATACCGAATAAGAGAGTCTACAATAACTCAACGGGTCAAGTAGAAGTGTGGTGTAACGTCGAAGTTCAGAGATACACCACTCCTCCTGCTCGAAAAGGACCCGCATTCTTTTTCGACTGTGATGGATTCTTCAAGTCCTTCAATATCTCTCTCTCCACTTTTGATGTTGAGTTAGTAGCCAAAATGATGTATGATGTCTTAAACACACCATCACAAGACTCAACATCATCTGGTTGACAAGGTGAATCGTCTAACCATTCAGGGGGAGCACTCAAGGTAAGTGACTCCTCATTTGCAATGAAGCCATGGAGAATGACCAGAACGATTAGGAGGAACAGGTTCCTACAACTGCAAGTCCACAAGCATCTGACTTTGATGCCTCTGAGTCTTCGGAACCTCACACTCCTACTGCCTCAGATGCGGAACCAAATGTTCACAATCTTGATTCTGAGGTACTTGTTCCCCCACTCTTGGATCACGCCTACATGTCTATCATCCTCTGGACAATGTCATTGGGGATGTCACATCAGGAGTTCAGATAAGAAATCTATTGTATTCAGCTGATTATGCCTCGGTAATAGAGAAAGGGTATCTTCACCATGGTGCTTATCATTGTTTTGTGTCTTAGTTTGAGCCAAAATACGTCAGTGAAGCCCTAAATGATTAGGCATCGATGAGTGCCATGCAAGAAGAACTTCTTCAGTTCAAGAAGTTAGGTGTATGGACACTAGTGGACAACCTAAAGGTGCTAAGGTCATTGGCACAAACTGGGTCTTGAAATGTAAGAAAGATGGCCAATGTGTCATCATCAGGATTTCGACAAGTTGAGGGAATTGAATACAATGAAGTATTTGCACTAGTGGCGAGGATGGAAGCAATCCGTATCTTCCTAACCTATGCTTCTTACATGTAGATTAAAGTCTATCAACTCGATGTAAAGAGTGCAGTTCTTCATGGTGAAATCCGGTAAACAGTGTATGTCAGTCAACCCGAGGGATTTGAAGATCCATCTCATCGGGATAGAGTTTACAAACAGGATAAGGCTCTCTACACCCGAGAGCATGGTATGAAAAACTCTCAACTCACCGTGTGAAACACGGATTTCATAGAGGTGTAATTCACTGTACACTATTCATCAAAGAAAAGGATGGTGATCTGCTGCTTGTTTAGATTTATGTTGATAACATAATCTTAGGTTCCAAGAACGAAGACTTATGTAAAGAATTTGAAGTAGTGATGTGGGCAAAATTTGAAATGAGTGCCATGGGAGAGATGAAGTTCTTTCTCAGGTTACATGTGGATCAAACACCAAAGGGGATATTTCTGCATCAGAAAAAGTATGTAGGGGATATTCTCAGTCGGTTTGACATGGAGAATGCTTTAGCAGCTGGGACTCCACTTCCTACAAACCATGATGTAGCACCCGACGAAAATGGTGATCTGGTTTATGCCACCATGTACCGAGGAATGATTGGATCCCTCATGTACTTCACTGCCTCATGACCTGAGATCATGTATGCGACATGTCTTTGTTCAAGATATCAGGCAAAACCAAAAGTTAACCATTTTATAGGGGTTAAGAGGATATTCTGTTATCTGAAGGGTACACCAACACTTGGGTTGTGGTATCCTCATGACGATGATTTTGAGCTTACCACGTACAGCGACTCAGATTATGGTGGCTGCAAGATGAACTACAAATCCACCTCAGCAGGATGTCAATTCTTTGGTGGAAGATTAGTCACGTGACAGTGTATGAATCAGACATCAGTTGCGCTTTCAACTTGTGAGGCTGAATATGTTGCTGCGGCAAGCTGCTGCTCTCAAGTCATCTGGATTCAATAGTAGATGCGGGACTACGGTTTGAAATTTTCTAACATCCCTATATTTGTTGATAATTCTGCTGCAATAGCTGTTACTAAAAATTCTGTCCAACATCATAAGACCAAACACATCGGCATTAAATATCAGTTTATACGTGATTGTTTTTAGTCGATGTTGTTAAGACAAATACGGATTTCCAACGCGCTGACCTCAACACAAAAGCCTTTGATAAACCACGTTTTTTATATTTGTTAGATGTCAACGAAGTTAAAAAGAAAAGTGATGTAATTCCAGAAGATGAACATGTTTAGTCCGATGCGTTGAATTAATTTTCTTTTATTTTCATTAATTTTATGTTATTTTATTTAATTAACTTTATTGGTTTTATTTCTTCGCCTATTAAAATAATAAAAATGAAAATCGTTTACGGTTTTAGAATTTTAGGGGGAGAATAGTTTAAGGTAATAATAATAAAATAAAATAAAAAAACGAGGGAGGAGGATAGGCAAGCTAAAAGAAATGAGATCGGATCTGTGAAACTGATTCAACGACTATGAAAATGATAGTAGACAGGAACAAAGAATTTGGAACTTTGAATGTTTTAATTTGAATTAGATGCGAAATTCAAAGTATAAGTTTGAGAAGTCTAAGCAAAGATAAGAAGAAAAATCATAGTAAAACTAGTTGCTACTAAGGTAACACGGAGAAAGTAGACCTAGTGGTTGCTAGACCATTAGATGATGTGTTGGTAGATTCAAAACAATAGATAAGTAGAACTTGTTGGTGATCTCAAGATCAAACTAAGTTGTTTAACAAGTTGTGGCTTATCATCTTATCCGTGGTTAACACAATCAACAAAGTTCCAATAAAGGGTGACGAGCAAAATAAACACCACAAATGTGTGCAGATGACCAAAATATGAGCAAAGCACAAGATGAAAATTAAAAAAGCAATCAAACTAATAACCTATGTTGTTGGTGTGATCTCTGCAAAGAGAATAATATTACTCTAACAAGAAGATAGGTTGTGCACCTCTCTGCTATGCGGTGGCACTGACCTGGGGATAAGCATAACCTATATATTCTAAAATTCATTGTTGTTTGCCGCCTCTCTACTATGCGGTGGCATTGACCTGAGGCTTGGCTTCTCATTGAAAGCTCTAAGAATAGTTTCTTCTTGTCAAAATACCTGTAGACCGCTCAAAAATCTCCTGAGGAATGTTGATTACCATATAAGCGTGGGATCCACAAATGCTTGTTGAAATAATTAACCTAATGTATCACCAATCTGTGTCAAAAATCTATGTATGGATTTAAGTGGACAAGTATACTGACAATCATTGTGGCTGCAATTTTTGAAAGTCCAAATAAATGTGTGCGTCTTATAGTACTAGTATGATTTCCATAATTTGCTAATGAATCTCAATGAAAACAAGAATCTAGCATCAAATGATTATGTTAACACGTCCTGAATGATTAGGTTACCTGTATGATTCCATAATGAATCGCTCCAGTTATGGTCAAAATAACTTGAAGCTGGCAGTTCAAGAAATAAATCTGTTAGATTTCTATCTTAGGATTTCCACCTCACACAAAATCACAAAAACATTTTTAGTTTTGTCTTTTAATGTTAGCTCTTTTATTTTGCTTTAACTTTTAGTCAATTTAGTGTTATATGTTGGACTTTGTCGTGGAATTCAATCTGGGATTTAATCACTTAAAAGGGTCATGTCTAAGGTGACCAAACGTGTTTTCAAGTGTTAAATGGGTCATGTCTAAGGTGACAAAATGTGTTTTGTTTAAAAGGATCACGACTGAGTTGATCAAAAGTTTTCGAAGGTAATGTCTGAGATGATCGAATGCTTAAGATGTTAAATCAAAAGTTAAAAGGGGTTAAGTATCAAATGGGCATAAAGTCAAAATCATGAGTATGATCCATTCGCATGACTGGACCATGAGTGTGAACCAGTCGTAGGATTGGACCATACTTAGGCACTAGTCAACTGAATGGAGCATAAGTATGAAGCATTCACACCAATGGCTTACAAGATTGAAACCTAATCGGCCGACTGAATGTGATTGACTGAACCAATCGCACGACTGAGATCCAATCGCACGAATGAAAAGAGAGAATGGATCCAGTCGCCCGATTGAAACCAGATTCAGTATAAAGAAGGCCATAGTCGATCGCATATACTCATCACACCTCAGTCGCCCTAAAATCGCCTATAGTGCCGTTACTCTGCCAAATTTTCTTCTGACCTTGCTTGACTTCAAATTGCTGTAGTCTGACAATTGCTGGTGTTTATACAGGTACAATGCGGTGCAATCTACCCAAATCACAGTTGATTTGAGCCCTAAATTACTAAATTCGGCCCAAACATAGAATAGAGACATAGTTGGATTAATAAACTAATAAAACTAAGTAAAATGTTGAAATCAAGGTTATTAGGTGCTATGTTGGGTGATTGCGAGTCTAATAAGCCAATACACGATGTTTAATTTTAAGATTTGCTCAAAATTTGAATTTCAATCGAACAGACAGTCTGTCATGCGATTGGTTACCCTGATGAAATTCAATCACACGATTGAGTTGAGAGAATGACTCGGTCGGCTGATTAAATGACGCGTATGAGCTGAGTCGCTCGACTGAACTCAGTCGCTGGCTCAGTCAGCCGATAAAACTCAGTCACTGATTCAGTTGCCCAATTGAAGTCAATCACATGATAGGTCAACTGACTGAACTCAGTCGCTTGGGTCAATCGCACAATTGAACCAAACTAATCTCAAACATGAATTGCTTTCTCTTATGTACCGATCTAATACATATGTGTCTTATATTACAGATCTATGGCAGATCGGTGGACCATCAACACCAAGCACAATATATGTTCTCATTTGGACGCCACCACTCGGAACGCTGCCGAGTTCGCTGGCATCATTGCTTTCCTAAAAAGATCAGGATCCATAGAGCGATATCTACACCATGAACTCCCTACAGGTCTATACAACTGGCCTTTTGGGAGGGTGCATCGGTTGACCGATCTAGTGAGCCCTCACCCAACCATGTTACACCCGCTTAGTATGAGAGGATGTTTTATGAGGATGAAGTACTCTAGGGACATCAATGCAGGTGTGTTCAACAAAAGCAATGTGTCCCCAGTTCAAGTACTTAGCACAGGTCATCCTCAAGTGCATTGCATCAAGAAGGGGTGGATTTGATGACTTATCCGACCAAATCTAGAATGCCTATATGGCACAAGTGCTGAATCACCCCTTCAGCTTCTCCAACATGATATTTGCATACTTGATCAAGAACCTTGAGGCCAAAGGTAAGGATGGCTTCTGTATGTACCCAAGATTCTTACAGATGATTATAGATTAGAAGCTTCCTTTGCTACCCAAGGAGAGCCACGATGCAGTGTCTCTTGAGATTATGGATGACACCACTCTCGGGAGAATGATGGTCTACCGGGGAAAGCATGTAAAACCCCATGTGAGGAGACTGTTCGGGCACCTGCCCCGGGCGGAGTACATGGCATCGGCAAGGCGTAAGTGGCACCACGAGGAGAGTGACTCAGATGTTTAGAAAATTGCTCTTCCATCTGATGACTCCAATGACGATGACTGTGGCACTGGTGGAGACTCTGGCCCCGCTACTTCTAGGGCCTCCACTGCACATGTTACACCTCCACCAACCACTCATGGAGATGCACCACCACCAGTTTCCCATTAGGATTTTTGCCCTCCTGATAAGGAGGAGGAGAGTGATGAGGAGCCACTAACCAGGACTGTGGGCAGTAGGGTGGTTGCCATCGAATGAGGTATTTGGGAGGTTGGTGGACGCCCTAGCAAGTCTGTGGAGACTGCTGCAGATCCCAGTTACACACCTGATCTGCCCAGCAACATCCTGGGGGAGCATCCTCCTCAAGGGCATAAGAAGAAAATGGATGGCTTAGCCCCATGGGATGAAGTCTAAGAAGAAGAGGATGACATTCATCACTACCACCACCACAGCCACCACTACCACCATTCCACCCACCACCACTACCACCATTCCACCCACCACCACTACTTCTACTTCACCCATCAGCACTACAACCACTCCACCACTTCCACCACCACTACAGCCACTCCACCACCTATCTACACCACTTCCACCACCATTACAACATATCCATCGCCACCCACTCATCTACCTCCACCCATACTTATCCCAACCACCACTACCACCACCAGCCACCAAGCCGGTCCCCCATCCCATACCACATTCACCACTGGACCACCTTTGCCTCCCAGTCGGGTAGAGGAACAGCTATCGGCACTAAATCGTATGGTGCTGAAGCTGTTAGTTGCCGATGAAGAGAAGACTGCACAGCTACGACAATTGACATTGATGGAGCTCACTACTACACAATCACAGCAGATCTCTCAGCAGGCAGAGTAGATCGCCCAACTCAAAGAGCATAAAGCCGAATCAGAAAAGAAGATTGAAGAGTTGGAGTCTTCTAACAGATCTATCATGCTCAAGCTTAAAGGATCCAAAGAAGAGCCTCTGAAAATCAGAGAAGATGATGACGATGGTGATAAAGATGATGAAGAGGATGATGATGAAGTGGATGAGGTTAACATAGAGGATGGAGGAGATGATGACAAAGGAGGAGATCCATCTGCTTTTGGTGCCCAAGAAGCTGGTGAGAGGCGGACCAAAAGGAATCAAGATCAGGGTGCCTCGACATCAGCCCAGACAGCAGAGGAACACATGATTTAGGACAAACGTAATGCATAGATGTTTATGTAATTTAAATCATGTGTAATTGAATATTGTATTAAACTTATGTGCATGGTTGTTTATCTATTTACTCATGAAAGATGTGTTACATGTTTTAAATCAAGCAGATCCATAATATCAGCAAGATGAATATGATGTTTCTCCCCTTCAGCAGATCAAGTCTCAACTCACAATGATACTTGATCTGGAAGGGATTATGAGGAGGTCAGTAAGCTATACTCCTAAAGAAGGAGAAATTATTCACAACCTCACTGATGAGCAACTCACTGAAATGTTCGGGTTAAACCCGGATTAATTGGTTAAGGATGCCTCTACCGTCGACGTTGCTAGTGATGATGAGCTCAACGATGTTGATGAGATAGAGATTGAAGACATCACAACATAGTACTATTCGGAATATACTGATCGAGAAAGAAATATGGTTCCTGATTTTGGAGATACACTTGATAGTGATATGCATGTTAAATTAGATACAATGAAGAGGGAAACCGAGAAATCAGAAAGCCAAGCGCAAGCCATTGACGCTGATGTTAAGAACAAAAAGGCTGAATGGGCGGCTTGTTTTGCAAAGATCCGTGCCCAACGCACAACGCCAAAGCCGAGTGCCTACGCCAAGCTGTACAAAGTAAAGAAACATCTTAAGGTGTCTGGCAAGATTATAGTGTGGGCTTACTTGAGGATCCAAATTTGTATGCAGTGAAGAGGGAGAAGGGAATCTAGTACTTCAGATTTCCACATTATCTGAAGACTCTTTCTTGTTTTGAGCTCAACCAGTTGGCACGCCTGAACCTGCTGTATGCTGACCCCAGAAGATGTCAGACTGGTTTGAAGCTACGTTGAAGAAAGAATACCACACACGATGGGCTAATTTCAAGCCTCAACAACCTACAAGGTACATTCGAAGGCCGGAGGTAGACCCAAGGATTGGGAAACCCAAAGTGGTGTTGAAGTGGAGTCCTTTGAGCTTAACCAGTTGGCACGCCTGAACCTGCTGTATGCTGACCCCAGGACTTCACTCCCCACTTCAAGTGGTTGTATTATGAGTGGCGTACAGGAGAAGCGGTCATAGTATTACAGAAAGAGCTCCAAATGGAGACCATCCGGGTATTTGACCTAATTTGGCTAACCAACCTATCAGCTAGTGATTTTTATACTTTATACAGGTGGCCATTACGCATGATATTGTACAGGCCCTCCAGTTTCAGAACATGATAAGACTCTGCTTTGCATTCGAGACACATGCTGGAGTCACAGACAAGGAGAGGCATAAGAAGTTTGATGAGCTAATGAAGGATGCCAGACAATGAAGGAAACTAGGTCCAAGGGGGAGTTTGTTGATCCATATGTACCTAGTTTACGGTCTTAATGTAATATGTCTGTCCTGTCCTAAATGTAATGAAAAGAATGAGTTGAATGAAACATAATATGTGGTTGTTGATCTTAATGTTTAATGTTTGAGTGTATGTTTTAATGTTTGTCATTTATTAATGCATATTGAACAAACTATATAGGTTTGTGGTTGTTTGAATAGATCATAGTCAAGTAATGATTGAGAAAAATATTCAAACTTAGTCGTATGATGTTTTCATACGAATGGGCCATGCAAAAATGGACCATACGCATGAATACTTCATGCTAATGGACCAGTCACATGACTGAACCAGGAGACTTGATCGGTCGCATGATCGAGACATATGGATGACTCAGTCGCACAACTTAACCTTCAGTCGTGTGATTGACTCAGTCGCATGCTTTAGTCGCAGGACTGAACCATGCTAATGGTCCAGTCATACGATTGGCTAACCGTAACCTATAAATACCACTTAATTCATGGAAAAATAGAACAGTTTGAATAATTCGACTCCTCCCTAGCCATCCAGAACGTCCAAGAAAGTCAGTCCAAGTTCATAGATCGTTCTTGATCGATTCATATTCGTTCTTAATGTTTAGCTTATTCTTATATCGATTGGGTTAACATTCTTACTAATTAGATCGCCAGTCAAATAGGATTCCACAATATTTGAGCTTGTATACACGAAAATCAGTTAGTACTCTGTCTAGTACACGGTCCCTAACAAATTTCAAGGATAGACCTTTGATCTGGCTACCATCAGTTGCAGGTGAAGGAGCAGGACATCCCTAAAACAACTTTCCGTAGGCGCTACGGTCACTACAAGTTTCTTTTTATGTCTTTTCTTTTGACCATGCGCCAGCTGCTTTTATGGATCTGATGAATCGGGTGTGTCGGCTGATGTTGGATAAATCAGTGACTGTGTTTATTGATGATATTATGATTTATTCAAAGAATGAGATTGAGCATGCTAGTTACATTCGGGAGGTTCTGGAGACGTTGAGAAAGGAGAAGTTGTACGGCAAGTTCTCCAAGTGTGCATTTTGGTTACGCAAAGTTTAGTTCTTGGGTCATGTGGTGAATCCTGATGGGATTGTGGTAGACTCGATCAAGGTGGAGGCGGTTATGGAATGGAAGTCTACAAAGACGCCATCCGAGATTCGTAGTTTCTTGGGTTTGGCGGGCTCCTACAGAAGATTCATTCAAGACTTCTGTGAGATTGCTTCTCCACTAACCAAGTTGATCAGGAAGGACGTGAAGTTTGTATGGGTCAAGCTCAAGAGAACGTGTTTGACGAATTGAAGGCAAGATTAACTCAAACTCTTGTTCTATCATTATCCAATGGAAGTGAAGATCTGGTGGTCTAGTCTGATCCTTCCTACTCGGGTTTGGGGTTTGTGTTAATGCAAAGAGGAAAGGTTATAGCTTGTGCTTCCTGAAAGTTGAAGGTTCATGAGGTGAACTATCATACTCATGACTTGGAGCTAGCAGCCGTGGTCTTTGTGCTAAAGATTTGGAGGCAGTATCTTTACGGGACGAAGTGCACCATTTTCACTGACCATAAGAGCTTGAAGTATTTATTTGGGCAGAAAGATCTGAACATGATTCAGAGACGATGGTTGGAGCTTATAAAGGACTATGATATGGAGATCCACTACCATCCGGGCAAAGCCTACGTGGTGGCTGATGACCTTAGCCGAAAAGAGAGGCCGAGCCGATTCTAGTGAAATCATATCAGTTGATTATGACCTCTGATGTGATGAAGCAAGTCAAGGAGTTTCGAGATGAGGCATTGAAAGAAGATCATCTTAACTCTGAAAGAATGAGAGGTCTAGTTGGGGAATTGGGTGAAAACACACTTGGTGTTAGAACCCGATTTGAACTGGTGTGGATTCCTTGTTTTGGGGATCTACGGGTGAAGATTTTGGATAACGCTCACAAGACTCGATACTCCATTCATCAAGGTGCCACAAAGATGTATCAAGATATGAAGAAGGATTAATGGTGGCCAGGCATGAAACATGAGGTAGTGGAGTATGTGAGTAAATGCCTTACTTGTCTACAGGTGAAGGCCGAGCATCAAAAGCCGTATGGAAAGATTCAACCTTTGGATATACCGAAATGGAAGTGGGAGCACATCACCATGGATTTCATTACGAAGCTGCCGCGTACTCCGAAAGGGTATGATGCTATATGGGTGATTGTTGATTGTTTGACGAAGAGTGCTCACTTCCTACCGATCGGCGAGACATATTCATCTGAGAGGTTGGCTGATCTTTTTATCAAGGAAATTGTAACTCGTCATGGTGTGCCGGTGTCTATTGTGTGTGATCGCGACACCCGTTTTACATCCAAATTTTCGAAGAAATTCCACAATGCTATCGGGACGAGGTTACACATCGGCTTATCATCCCTAGACTGATGGTCAGTCTGAAAGGACCATTCAGACATTCGAGGAAATGCTTCGGGCATGTGTTATTGATTTTAGGGGAAGTTGGGATTGTTGGTTTGTTACACCATTTTCAGCTTGTTTAACCACTTAAGCACATGAAACGCAGCAGAATATACTACTTTAAAACATATTAAAGTTTCTGAAATTTATCTTTCTAATGTGAAAAACAACAAACCCAAAACATAAGGATCTTTATTATGTGAAAAACAACAAACCCAAAACATAAGGATCTTTATTATGTGAAAAACAACAAACCCAAAACATAAGGATCTTTATTATGTGAAAAACAAGCATACCATATGATAAGAACACCCAAAACAACATATAATCCTACCAAGATACTACCTTTCAGGATGTTGTCAAAAACAACCAAAAGAAGGATGAAAAACGGCTAAGATTTCAAGGGTAGAAGTCCTCAAGTGCCCTTTCCCATTATCCTCTAAGCAAGCATCATGGTTTCTTGAACTTGAACACCAAAACTCCAAAAGGAAAGCTGCCAAAAGCCTAGAAAACCTTGAATTTCCAGCAGCAAGATAGATGAAGATGGAGATGAATTCGACCAAGGTTCCAAGAGGAGGAACCCTCAAGTTTGTATACCCCAAGCCTCCTTGCAAACACCTCTTGTTAGGGAGATTTTACACCAAAAACTAACAGAAAATTGCTCTCCAAAAACTCCTAATGCTGCTGCCTTTGGCCGTAGCCCTTTTTTGGGAGAGAGAGAGAGAGTTGTTTTATGTGTTTTGCATGTAATGTAATGGAAAGAGAGGAGTGCAAGGCTAGTTAAACTTGTGTGTGTTTCAAGGCAACAAAGGTCCAATCACAATTAAGGGGGGGGGGGGGGGGCGGCCAATATTTTTAAAACACAAGGTTTCCCACTTAAAACTTGAACACACACAATATTAAAACTAGTCTTTTGTCACACATTAATAAGTCATCTACTAGACTTATTTAAAAATGTGACATATGTCTTCTTTAATTAAACAATTTAATTAAAGTACACTCATTGTTATTAATGTTATTGAAACCCTTTTAACTAACAAAAAATAACAATAAACTCATTAACAAATTATCCTTATAATTTGTTCCATCTCATATGCAACTTATTTAGAAAACCCATTTTCTAAATTTGGTGTAAATATTTAATTGCATGATCGTATCATCAATTAAATATTAATTGGTGTTTGCTAAGCTTGTTATTGGGTATAACCCGACTTGGATCATAACGTACTAACCACATCAATATTCCAGTGTCTTGGCACATAGAATCCTACAATCTCCCACTAGCTCCAGATTCATAGAAGATTGATGCAAGCAGTAAATACCGCCTAACAACGGTTTACTACCCTTAATACGCATGACTTATAGCCATTCATTACATCATCCCTTTCAAGTACCCTACTTGAAATGATTTAGGTGAATCAATCATTTATCCTTTTGTTACAGATGCCATGTTAAATCCAAGAACACAGAATGATCATTCCTTATTGATTTAACTTATCAGGCGTTAGACATCTAACTCTCAACGAATAAGAGGAACAAATTCCATCTTGACCACGTACGTTTCTCACAAACAGCTCGTGTCATACCTGAACATACCCTTATGTACTGTCCACTATTTCAGGACAGTGAAGAATTTGCTCAAGGTATGATACTTGATGAATATCAAAACCCAATATGTATCTTAGGTCGGAGGATACCAAATGATGTTCGCCTATACTCACATTTACTTATGATCAATCAATAAGATTCCATGTAGTAAAATTTAAGATGCGGGTCAGTCCATATTTGTATCCCACAAATATCTATAACCTTGATAGCAACCCATTGCTCTATATTCATCCTTATGAATATCAACCAATCCAAGTTCATAATAATCTTACCCTCACACTTTTCCCACAGTATGAACGGCTACGGACATTTAGAGTAAACAATTTACTCATGGATTAAACATGCTAAATTGGAACATTAGTTGAAACATTATAACCAAATAATTTTATTCCAATAATAAAGAGTTCCACATATCCAAATACAAAATTTACACATCAAATCCAATAACTAGAATATCGAAGTCCATGGCCAAGTATGACCTTCATGCTTTGCCTTTTCAAGAGCTTCCTCAGAGGATCCGCAATGTTTTGATACGTGTGAACTTTGCGAATACATATCTTTCCTTTTTCAACTTCATCTCGTATGTAGTTGAATCTCCGCTCAATGTGCCTAGTCTATTGATGAGCACGAGTTCCTTGATTTGAACAATCGCACCCTCGTTATCACAAAAGATCTCTAGGGTTCCTGAATGGAAGGGACAACCCCTAGATCGGCAATGATTTCTTCACCATGCAGCTTTTTGAGCTGCCAATGAGGCGGCGACATATTCTGATTCTGTAGTTGAGGAGCCACCACATCCTGTTTGGAGCTCTTCATGAGACGTCTCCTCCATTCAGAATGAAAATATATATCCCGTTGTGACCGAGAATCATCACGATCGGTTTGGAACTCGCATCCATGTAACCTTAACAACGAGTTCCTCTCACCAGATCCATAGATTGGAACATATCTCTTGTCCTCCTTAGGTACTTAAGTATGTTCTTAACAGCATCCAATGACTGTTTCTAGGATTTTGGCTGGTAACGACTTGTCATGCTAAGGTGCATACACGTCCGGTCAAGTGCATATCATTACATACTGATCGATCCAATAGCAGATGCGTTGGGACTGCCTTCATTTTGTCTTGCTCATCCTTTGAGCTAGGACATTGATCGTATTCAATATTGTTCCTCTTGAATGGTACGATACCTTTCTTAGAGTTCTCCATCTTGAACCTTTTCAAGATCTTATCATGTATGCACTTTGATTCAAACCAATCAACCTCCTGATCTATCCCTAATTCTTTATTCCAGAATAAGGCGGCTTTGACAGGATCAGTGATCACAAGTTTGATGTAACAGAATATAACGCAGCGGAATACAAACACGAATTAGACAAATTGTAGCAAGCTAACGATATATGTAGCATTAAGATCGCATACAGTTATAGGGAGAGAATATGTATTTTGATTTCTAGGAATGTTTATAGATAAGAATATTTCTAATCGAATCAATCATTCATTCCATTCAATTCATCATTCATTCATTGATTACAATAGGTTGTCACTCCTTATATAGAGTGCAACAGTCACTGCTGTTATCACGGAAAGTGACAACTGGCAGATCCAATACAGAAATAACTAATTCTTAACAAACTACTGAAATGTTCACAACTACTGAGAACATATCAGCAAGTTAAGTACAAAATATAAAACTACTGAAACTACAACGACTGAAGAACAAGCTCTTCAGTCGTTTTACA